>JAUMJM010000011.1:28110000-28710000 GCA_033558235.1 Neomorphus geoffroyi | reverse complement strand
GAATTCCCAGGTTCATGAAACTCAATGCTTCCTGTCTCTGCATGCCAATGCCACTGTAAAATGAAGCCTCTCTCATATCAGGAGGAGAGGAGCCCACCCTGCAGCAGTGAGGCGGGCTGTCTGCCTACTCAAAGCATTCCCAAGTGATCCCACCTCCCACATGCGGCTGGGGGAGCTGCCGCTGTGCCCAGCCGGCACTGGGAATGCCGCTGTGAGCCACCCGCTGTCAGTCAGACTGAGAAATGAAGTTAATGAGCAAAGTGTTAATCAGGAGACCCTGGTGTGAGCGGGTGCAGAGCTCTGTGAGCATGGAACGACAGCCCAGGTTGCCCCGATCTCCCTTTTCCCATGGGAATCAAGTTCCAGCGTATCAAGCTCCTGGAGAAGGTCCAGAGGAGGGCATGGAGCTGGTGAAGGGTCTGGAGGAGAAATCATCCAAGGAGCAGCTGAAGTCCCTGGGTCTGTTCAGGAGACTGAGGGGGGGACCTCATCGCGCTCTGCAGCTTCCTCACACAGAGAGGAGGAGCAGGCGCTGAGCTCTTCTCTGATCCAAGGGAAGGGCAGGAAGGTGCCAGAGGAGGGTTAGGTTGAACACCAGGGGAAGGTTCTTCCCCCAGAGGGTGGTGGAGCACTGGAACAGCTGCCCAGGGAAGCAGTCCCAGCCTGACAAGATTCCAGCAGTCTTTGGCCATCACCCTCAGCCCCACGGGGTGAGCGTTGGGGTGTTCTGTGCAGGGTCAGGAGTTGGACTTGATGGTCCCTGTGGGTCCCTTCCAGCTCAGGGCATTCTGTGAGGTTCTATGGGATGGTCTTCATCAGGGCAGGGAGCAACAATACTGTGGGATTCAAGGGGAGGCTCAGCAACAGCCGGAGCACAGAGAAGAAACACGTTTGCTCACCCAATGTCGCTGTTGTGCTACAAACCCACATGGAGACCTCCTGCACCAATGGAGGAGCAGCTGAATTGCAGCGAATAAACCCAAACGTGGATCTGAATCATTGAACCTTGGAATGGTTTGGGTTGGAAGGGACCTCCAAGCCCATCCAGTGCCACCCCTGCCATGGGCAGGGACACCTCCCACTGCATCAGGGGACGCCAAGCCCCATCCAATCTGGCCTCCAACACCTCCAGGGATGGGGCAGCCACCACTTCTCTGGGCAACCTGGGCCAGGGCCTCCCCACCCTCATTGTGAAGAATTTCTTCTTAATGTCTAAATTCAAAATCCCAGATGCCAAGGGTTCATCCCTCTGTCGTCGCTCAGCCCGCACAGGTCAGGGATTTCTTCAAGCAGGCACTTTTTCTAGGTGGGATAGGACACTTCCCGGTTTCACTGCCCTGAGTTCCCGCAATCCAGCTCCAGAGCTGTTCTCAGCCCTCATTAAGAGGTCATTACAGGTCCCAGGTCCCACAGAGATTACACTGCTGAGCTGGTCCCCAGCTGAGGGGCGCGAGGTCTGTGCTTTCCCATGGGCAAAGCACACGGATTGGAACAACCACGACCCAGGAGACCTTAGAGCAGCCTCCCAGTAGGGAAAGGGGCTCCAGGAAAGCTGGGGAGGGGCTCTGGATCAGGGAGCGCAGGGACAGGACGAGGGGAATGATTTTGAGCTGCAAGAGGGGAGACTGAGATGAGATCTTGGGGAGAAATGTTTTGGTGTGTGGATGGGGAGGCCCTGGCCCAGGTTGCCCAGAGCAGTGGTGGCTGCCCCATCCCTGGAGGTGTCCAAGGCCAGGTTGGAAAGGGCTTGGAGCTCCCTCATCCAGTGGGAGGTATCCTTGCCCATGGCAGGGGGTGGCACTGGGTGGGCTTGGAGGTCCTTTCCAACCCAAACCATTCCATGATTCAAACTGCAAATGAAGATGCTTGTTTTACTCTGAATTATTAAGGAGCCGTTAACACTCACGCAGCCCAGAGCCTCATTAGCGCTGACAGAGCCTTTTCTCCAGTCGCTCTGACTCACACCAGGGCACCAAAAGCTTTGAGGGGATGGAGAACCCAGTGTTACTACCACAACGGAGCCAGTAGCACAGGTGAATCAATCCAGTGTCCCTCACGATCCAGGAGAACACGTAAATGTCCTCGAGATGGTGACAATTAGACTAATGAGCAATCATTAACAACTGTGCTCCAGAACCAAAGTGCTCTGACAGTTTGATAGGCAAATGCTTCATTCCTTTTGCCTTGGGCTTGGATTCACTCCCACACTCAGAACGGGGCCCACGGAGGTGATGGGCATTCCAAGCACATGGAATTTGCTGCATGCAGACTGAGAAGGCTCACAGAGGCAGGGGAACCTGATGCAGAAACCTTCTCTGCTTGGCATCTGGAGGACAAATCGACTGAGAGGTCGATAAGCCAGGACACCGATCCCATGGATATTTTTGCCTTTCCATAGCAGAACCCCACAGGCTTTGGCCTTCCCACTAACAAAGCCACCACACTTGTCTCCATCACAAGGGGAAACAGCAGACCCGTCCTTGCAGCCCCCTAGGTCCCTTCTCTGCCACCCTCACCCCACGCACACCCATCAAATTCCTGCTGCCATCGCCTGGCTCCCATAGAATCACAGCATCATGGGATGGGTTGAGTGGCATCCAGAGAGAAGAGCTCAGCACCTGCTCCTCCTCCTCCCCTCACCAGCAGCCACCCTGGAGAACCCCACCCATTCCCAATCCCCTTCCATGGGCAGAGACACCTCCCACTGGACCAGATGAATCCATCTCTGTTTTCCATGTGAAGCTGAACTTCCTAAAGACCCCGGCCACATCATTCAGTTCTCCACATTTCAGCTCCCCCAGCCATAAAGTAGCAAGAACATAAGAATCCCCAAGGAAGCAGAAAGCTGAAGTCTTTGGGAGCTCACAGGGCTCTGAGAACCCGAGCCCTTTCCAACATGGGATGCAACCAGTCTCAGTGCAGCAGAACTTCAGAGTAGCCACCGTGTCCTGCAGCGTTCCGAAGAGCTGGCCTAGAAGTGGGATTAAACGAGTGCAGCAGAAGCAGAATGGAAAGGAGCAATTGAACCAACCACAATCTCTGAGCAATGAGGGTTCTAACAAAGAACATCCTCATGTCTCACATAGCCTGCTGAGATAATGGAAGAACGAGCCTGAAGAACCAGGTGTGGGTGGGCTACAAGAAAAGGGGAGGCCTCATGAGGAGCCCAAGCTATTGGAGAACGTGGGAAGAGCAGCAATCAGGGCTGCCTTCAGCACCACCGCACAGAAGGGCTGAACCGCTCAGAAGCTCAGTGAGTTCCTGTCTGTAATTTCCATGACAGAGGAGAAAGCATCTGACATTTATGAGCTCAACAACATTCAGGCTTGTGATGGAGAGACCTGAGCCTAAGTGGAGGTCTTGGAGTTCAAAACAGAACCATGGAATCGCAGGATTGGTAGGGCTGGAAAAGCCCTTAAAGCTCATCCAGTCCAACATCAGCCCAACCCCACCACGCCAACCAAGCCTGTCCTGAAGTGCCATGGCCACACGGTGTTTGCACCCCTCAAGGGATGGGGGCTCCACCACTCTTTCCGTGAAAGAATCTTTCCCAATATCCAATCTAAACCTCCCCTGGATCAACTTGAGGCTGTTTCCTCTCATCTCATCCCATGTTACTTGGTTGAAGAGCCCAGCACCCCTGTCACCACACCCTCCTTTCCAGGAGCTGCAGAGAGCAATGAGGTCTCCCCTCAGCCTCTTCTTCTCCAGGCAAAGCAACCCCAGGACTCTCAGCTGTTCCACTGGCACTGAACTTTGCATAACACACGGGACAAAGCAATGTTGTGACACAAATAATGTCCCAACACGACCGTCTGGGACAAAATCAACCTTAAATGCAGCTCATAGCCCTCTGAATGTTCTCCCAGCAGAAGCATCACAGCACGAACGGGTCCATCAGCCCATTGGATCGCATTGCTCTCAGGAGCTCTGGAACGCTGCGACTCACAGCAAGGGCTGGAAGCTCTCTCCCGGGAGGAGAACCAAAGCAGTGGCCATGTTCATGGCTGAGGGCGTCCTCTCATCAATCCTCCCTCTGCAAAATCCCAGCCTTTAGCACGAGGAGATCCTTTGGGTTATTCCATGGATACTAGTAAGCCACTCACTAATGATAACACTCTCAATCCTGAAATGATGGAGGGTTTGGAATTGTGAGCTTGGGTAAAATACTCGCTTGAAGATCAGAATCCTGCAACTCGCAGCAAGATCTGGAATATTTGTTCCAAGAACAGAGTAATGAGAACTTTGAGCTGAGTCAGGATCACAGCAGAGATCACAGAATCACAGAATGGTTGGGGTTGAAAGGGACCTCTCAAAGCCCATCCAGTGCCACACCCTGTCATGGGCAGGGACACCTCCCACTGGATCAGGGAGCTCCAAGACCCATCCAACCTGGCCTCCAACACCTCCAGGGATGGGGCAGCCACCACTGCTCTGGGCAACCTGGGCCAGGGCCTCCCCACCCTCACACCAAAACATTTCTCCCCAAGATCTCACCTCAATCTCCCCTCTTGCAGCTCAAAACCCTTCCCCTCGTCCTGTCCCTGCACTTCCTAATCCAGAGCCCCTCCGAGCTTTCCTGGAGCCCCTTTCCATACTGGAGGATGCTCT
This sequence comes from Neomorphus geoffroyi, assembly GCA_033558235.1. Classification (NCBI taxonomy): domain Eukaryota; kingdom Metazoa; phylum Chordata; class Aves; order Cuculiformes; family Neomorphidae; genus Neomorphus; species Neomorphus geoffroyi. The sequence goes on along the minus strand of JAUMJM010000011.1, from coordinate 28,705,389 downwards.
AAGGTCCCACAGCCTTCTCCTTTCCAGGCTGAACAACCCCAACTCTGCCAGCCTGTCCTCATACAGGAGCTGCTCCAGCCCTCGCATCATCTCCATGGTCTCCTCTGGACCTGCTCCAACAGCTCCAGGTTCTTCCTGTGCTCAGGACTCCAGACCTGGACCCAGGGCTCCAAGTGGGGTCTTCCCAGAGCGGAGCAGAGGGGCAGAATCCCCCCCCGGTCGCTTAATCTACCAAAGAAGGAAGGCTGTTGTGTCTTGATCTTGGAGCCAAGGACCATACCTGGCTGCAGCACTGGTTCATTGTCTCAGAGCTGCAAATACCAATGAGCTCCAGGCCACAGTTCCAGCTCCAACCAGCAGCTCCAGATTTTATCGGCGTTTTAGAACAATAACAAGGCAAGATAGTGCTTTTTTTACATTCCATAAAGACCTGATCAGCAGGGTCCAACAGCTTCCTTGAAGAGCTGCTGGAACTGCCTTTCACCCCCATCACTGCACTCAAAGCAACCTTGGCCGGGGCTGCAGTGAGACCTCTGCAATTTCCTTTCCAACCCGAGTGGGTCAGGTTTGGGGCAAAGGCTCTGCTTTCTTTTCACCACCCCAGAAAACCCAGACCAGGCTCTCGATGTGTCAGAGAATCCTGGAGTGGTTTGGAAGGGACCTCCAAGCCCACCCAGTGCCACTCCCTGCCATTGGCAGGGACACCTCCCAGTGGATCAGAGGGCTCCAAGCCCCATTCAACCTGGCCTTGGATACCTCTAAGGATAGTGTCCCGGGATATCCCTTCAGTTCCACCCAACCCCAGGTTCGTGTTTCAGTTTAGATCTTTGGGATCCACCACAATGTAAAAACACGACTTCTGGGTTGAGAAACGCAAAGAAACTGGTCAAATCCTTTAAGGAAACACAAAAAAACCCACTTTAAAAACTCATCTATATTTTGTCCAAGGCTGCCAAATCACAGGAATCGGCCTCAAACTCCTGACACACGCACACACGTGGAACATCCAAAGCTGGATGTGACACTTCAGCTTCTCTGGATGACTTCTCACTTTCCCTCTTCCAGAGCAACGATTCCCTTATCGCTGCTCCACATTTCTTTGGAAAAATATGATTTGAGGGACTTTTACCCCAGATCTCCACTGAACATTCCACGCTGCTGCATCCCAACCCTCAGCTAAAGCCATATGGGAAAAGAAAGGTTCTTTGAGGGCAGCGTTCCCTTGGCATTCCCAGCACACATCCAAGCTGAGGTGGCTTCACTGCTCCCTCCCAAGCAACTAACCTCCGCTTGTCCAGAGCCTACAGACAGGAATTGCTGGAAGTGACACTTCAGACCTGAGTGGATCTGAAACACCTTCTGAAACCTTTCAAAAGGGGGAAAAGAAAAAAGTCAAAGGATCACGGAACAGTTCAGGTTGGATAAGACCTTTCAGATCATGGATTCCAACCATAAATCTAGCACTGCCAACCCCACCACCAATCCCTGACCCTGAGCACCACATCCTCATGGCTTTTGAACTCCTCCAGGGATGGGAACTCTACCACCTCCCCGGGCACCTTAAGGGCTTTGAAAACTGGAAATTAAAGGGAACATCAGAGGAGAAGGATTCTCTTCTCCTCCAGCATTCAAAAGCAAGCTGAGGATGGCCCAACATGTTACAAGACATAGGATGAACATCAAGCTGAGTGGGGAAGGTGTCACGCCAGAAGGACTGGATGGGATCCAGAGGGACCTCTGGGAGCTTCTGCCAGGGCCTGGGATGTGGGTGGATCTCTATGATGCTTCACAACTGATCCTGTATGCATCTCCACCAACACCTCACCTCAACAGCAGTCCCAATGGCTCCAAGAGCCCCAGCCTGGCTCACCTGTCCTGTTCAGACCAGGCTGGGGAACAAACCTGCATTCGGGACGTCATTCCCACACAAAGTCAAAGTCAGGCTGTGTTCCCATCACTCACACAGATGAGGAACAGCTGACTGCACCAAGGATCAACACACGCAGCTTCAGTGGAAGCCAAGGAAGATGAACAAGAGCCACAGCGAACACACAACCCAACCCTGCAAAGGGTTAACGTGTTTAATTGTGCTCTTTAGGAGTGGAGCAATTAAAACCCAGGCATTTCCAACTGACTGTAAATCCTGGTTGGATTTGCCAGGAGAATCTGTCCAACCGCCCAACCGCCCCAAGGGTCAGGAACTGCCTCAAAGCGACCCTGTTCCCTCACTCAAGCTTTGACCCATGAGAAATCATCGCACACCGTACGGGCTCCAGGGCATCTCAGGGTGGAAGGAACAGTTGAGACACGCTGGGAGAAACTCTGACCTCTGCTCTGCATGTGGTCAGATATCGATCTCAGCGTCCTCCTAATGCATCAAACCTTGTTATTTTGGGCAGGTCTTGCTCACAAGCGTTGCATCGAGGCAAGAGCCAAGAGGCAACAGCACGCGTTGCAACACGAACAGACGCAAACGTCAGCTTGCAGTGAAGAACTGGGGTGTGCGTCAATAAAATCCAGCCACTAAAAAAGAAGGCTCCAAGAAATGAATCAGCTGTGCAAGAACTGACTAAACAGAAATCACTCCTTAACCCAAACTTCCCTCTCCAGCCTCTCAAGCCCCGTCTCCATGCGAGCACCACTGTCTCTTCTTAGAATCACAGAATTGCTTGGTTGGAAAAGATCTTTCAGATCACAAGTCCAGCCGTCCCTGCCCACAACTGAACCATCCCTGAGCACCTCATCTACCCGGCTTTTAAACCCCTCCAGGGACAGGGACTCCACCACCTCCCCGGGCAGCTTAAGGGCTTTGAAAACTGGAAATTAAAGCGAACACCAGAGGAGAAGGATTCTCTTCTCCTCCAGCATTCAAAAGCAAGCTGAGGATGGCCCAATGTGTTACAAGACACAGGATGAACACCGAGCTGAGCGGGTAAGGTGTCACACCAGAAGGACTGGATGGGATCCAGAGGGACCTGGACGAGCTGGAGAGGTGGGGCTGGGTGACCTCAGGAGGTTCAACAAGGACAAGGTCAAGGTCCTACAGCTGTGTCGAGGCAATCTGTGGTTTCACTGCAGGCTGGGGGACGACATGAGCGAGAGCAGCCCCAAGGAGAAGGACCTGGTGTGCTGGAGGAGGAGAAGCTCAAAAGGAGCTGGCAACGAGCGCTCCCAGCCCAGAAATGCCCTGTGTCCTGGGTGTACCCAAAGCAGTGGGAGCAGCAGGAGAGGGAAGGGATTCTGCCCCTCTGCTCCGCTCTGGGGAGACCCCACCTGGAGCCCCGGGTCCAGGTCTGGAGTCCTGAGCACAGGAAGGACCTGGAGCTGTTGGAGCAAGTCCAGAGGAGATCATGGAGATGATGTGAGGGCTGGAGCAGCTCCCATACGAGGACAGGCTGGCAGAGTTGGGATTGTTCAGCCTGGAGAACAGAAGGCTGCAGGGAGACCTTAGAGCAGCCTCCAGTACGGAAAGGGGCTCTAGGAAAGCTGGGAAGGGGGTCTTGATTAGGGAGTGCAGGGACAGGACGAGGGAGCGGTTCTGAGCTGCAAAAGGGGAGATTGAGATGAGATGTTGGGGAGAAATGTTTTGGTGTGAGGGTGGGGAGGCCCTGGCCCAGGTTGCCCAGAGCAGTGGTGGCTGCCCCATCCCTGGAGGTGTTGGAGGCCAGGTTGGATGGGGCTTGGAGCCCCCTGATCCAGTGGGAGGTGTCCCTGCCTATGGCAGGGGCTGGACTGGATGGGCTTGGAGGTCCCTTCCAGCCCAAACCATTTCATCATTTAGAGACACCCAGCATTTCCTCTGCTGTGGTGCCAACAGAACCGGCTCCAAACCTCAGAGCCCCTGAGGACGGTGCTAGGCACCACCTTCCCGGGATCGGCAAAAGGCATGAAACCTGGAATAACTCTTCAACCCTCTGCGACATCTGACAGAAACCAATTCCACCTCAAGAGTCCCACAAAACTACAAATCTGAGCCATGAATGTTGGAACTTCAGAGTCGGAGCCTTAAGCCAGATGTTTTTATGGATGTTGAAGTCATCATTGATTAAAAAAACAGTGACTGATTTAGAAGGATCTAAGCCTTTTCCGTTCTTGGGGTCTTCTCCCTTTGGAAAGCTCCAAGGATGTCCTGGAACCACACGGGCATGGCGGAGCTTGCTCTCTCCACACCCAAAAGCTTCTTTCCATCTTCTCAGGAGTCGTTCACTCTTCCCATGAGCTCTTTGGATGTCTGGAAACAAGTCCTGCAGGCAGCACTGGGTTGGGGTTTGGACAGGGTGGTGGAAGAGCAGAGGTGTGAGGATCCATCAGCCAGCATCAAGCAAAGGAAGCACAGGCAGGAAGCGATGTGGAGCCTGGAATATCTCAGCAGGGAGACATGGAGCTGAAAAGGTGTGAGGAGGCACAGGGAGACACACTGGGCACAAAGTTCTCCTGGAGCACCAAGTGGTTGTCTTTTCATCTTTCCTGTAATCAAAAAAGGTCTTCAAACAGCGCTGCACAAATCTGGTATGGGATAAACCCCCCCACCCTCAGATCCGCCTGGAAGTGATAATGGAACATTCCCTCTCTGTAAACATGAGAAAGGCGCAGAGAGCTGAGGCAGCTGACCCAAGCTCATCTCAAAACCACAAGATAGCAGAGTTTGGAGAGGAACATGAAGGTTTTCTCTTCCTCTCTTCACAACTTAACCCTTTCCAGAAGCCTCTTCCTCCCACACAGATTGGTGGAAGATCTTCACCCTGAACAAGGAGAGGTCACATCTCCCTTTTCTTTCTCTGCCATTGCTCATACACCTCATCCTACACCCCAACCCTTGCACATCTTGTCCTACACCCAAACCTTGGCCCTCCCTCCTAAACAGGGAAGTTGAGGCCACAGCGAAACCTTCCTTGGGCAGCGTTTCCCAAATCAACTGCACAGCACAGGAACAAAAGGCTCCCAGTGCCACGGTCACGGCTTGGGAATGAGCCAGAAGAACAGCAAGGGAAGTGCTTTTTGCGAACGGCTCCTTCCCTCAGGAACCGAGACCCTGCAGCCCCTCCGTGATGAGGAACGGATGAACCCGAGCAACTCCCTAGCAGCAGCTCCCCTCATGAAGACAATTCTGGTTTGCTTCTCTCTTGAGTCTTTTCCCCTGAGGTCAGGAAGCAACTTCTGCATCCCAGCTCCTTCTGGGCCACCTGAAGGTACCCAGAGGTCTTCAAACTTGTGGAGTCTTGGTCTGCAGCCAGGCAGCTTTTCCCCAGCCTCACCACCAGCCTCTCATGAGCACTGCCTTTGTCTGCTCTTGTTTGTTTGGTAACCACAGAAACCACTTTTAAACCCAGTGGCAGAGACACAACCTTAGGAGACCAAAGCTTGAGGCTTTGTTTCCCTTCAGAAGGACCCACTCAGCACCCACTCAGCTGCTCCTCTCTTTGTTGGCACTGCTGGATGGAGGACGCACTCACCTAAAGAAACTTCTCTTCCTGCATCCCTCACAGAGCGGCTCCAAGGGAAAACAATGCTGGTTTTCCTGAGTGGCAGCTCCCCAGCTCCTTCTGGAGGCTCTTGCCCTCCTGGAGATCTCGGTGCCAGTCACAGCACAACAGCAGATGCAGCCTCACTGCATTTCACAGCAGAATTTGGTCACCAGTGGTCACACAGGTGTCACAAAAGTGAAGGTGGAACATGAAAACTGCAATGCATAGCTCAAGAATTCCATTCATGAGATCCCACTTGGCTTCAACCATGGCTTCTCCTGCATCCAAGCTTCCTCAGCACCCAAGATGCTCTTGGTATCAGTAACAAAGACAACTACAACCACATAAAGGCATTCATCTCCAAAACACTGCTCGTTCCTTTATTACTTCTCTGTTTAAAACCGTTCTTGGCTTCACTGAGACCAGTACAGGCTCCCTCTTCTTCCCCACCGGTGGAACGGTTCACCCCTCTGCACAGCCCCACCACAACGGTGGAATTGTGAAACCCTGCCACGGGGAAACTGAGGAGGAGGGGATCTTCCGTCAGGGAGGGAGTTGGGGTTGTTCAGCTTGGAGAAGAGAAGGCTGCAGGGAGACCTTAGAGCAGCCTCCAGTACGGAAAGGGGCTCCAGGAAAGCTGGGGAGGGGCTCTGGATCAGGAGTGCAGGGACAGGACGAGGGGGAATGGTTTTGAGCTGCAAGAGGGGAGATTGAGATGAGATCTTGGGGAGAAATGTTTTGCTGTGAGGGTGGGGAGGCCCTGGCCCAGGTTGTCCAGAGCAGTGGTGGCTGCCCCATCCCTGGAGGTGTGGAGGTCAGGTTGGATGGGGGTTGGAGCCCCCTGATGCAGTGGGAGGTGTCCCTGCCCATGGCAGGGGTGGCACTGGATGGGCTTGGAGGTCCCTTCCAACCCAAACCATTCCGGGATTCCATGGTTAAACATCACAGCAGGGAACACGTGCGAATTGAATGTGAGGGACATGACAGCGTTTGCTTATCTGAGAGGCAGCAGCCACTGAGCACAGGGCGGTGAGGCTGTGGGCTCAGAGAAGCTGCACTTGGACACCAGGGCAGTCACCCCAGTGCGGGGCACCGGACACTTTATGTAACGATGCCGCACACGTGCTCGCAGGGACAAGCAGGACCTCGCCTCCCAGGGAAGCTTATTTTCATTACAATGGTTGCCACGGTTACCTTAATTCCATCCCGCTCCAAGCAGTCTCCCAACTCAGCTCCACACCACTAATCAGGAATCTTGCATAACGTTAGTGCTGAATAACCCAGCTTAAACCAACTTTAAAGCAGAGGATATGAAAGAAGAAGAAAGAAAAGAAAATCAAACCCCAAAGTGCTTTGTTCAGCGCCTTCTGGCTTCATCTCCAGCGAGTGCTTGCCTTCCTCATCCCCGTGGAAGCGCTGGATGAGCCCAAACTGGAGCAGAACCAACATTAAACCGTTGTGTTCAGCCAAGCATGGTTGTCTCATTTTCCTTATAAAGGAAAAATAAAGGAATTACAACGATATCCTATCAAGCCGATGGTGCCTAGAGAATTCCTCGGAGTTCTTGGGAGAACACAATGCTGTGGCAATCCTGGAGCAGCAAATGTGGGAAGTTGGTGTCAGCTCTGCTACAGGAAGAGGTCCCAGACTGCAGCCTCTCGGTTCCTTCTCCAACCACAGCACACGCACGACCGGCAGAGTCTGGTGGGAAACCCCTGCAATCCAAACATGGCTGTGAGGAGAAAAGCTGAGCTCAGCCCAGGCAAGAGGACTCCCTGGACGCTGTTCCTGTCTTCCGTTCTGACTCCAGGTCTGTGAAATCAGGCACGGACACAGCCAGTTCAGAGGAAGAGTCTGACCCTACACTGCTCCTGCTGCGTAAGGAATTCAAACACCAACATCCCAGCGCAGGACAAGTCAGGTTCCCAACACTTTGGGATGGAATGGGCAAAGCCAGTCCAGATCCACTCTCCAAGGATCTGGAGAGCAGGACTGCTCAAGCTAGTGGCTTTGCAAGGGTGCCCAGCTCACGGTCAGCTGCCAGGATGGCAAAGCCAAAGCTCATTTCTCTCCCTGTTAAAACACAAACTAGTTTCTTTTCCACTTAATCCTCTCCTTTATCCATGCTGCTCTCCAGAACCTCTCCTGGTTCCCCAGTACTCGTGTTTGTACGAACGCTTCCCCAGGTGCCCCAGGATGAAGCACCATTCCTCACGCTGGTCCAGTGCAGAAGAGGTTCCATCACTCTTCCCCAATCTCAAATGTTTAAACCCCAGAGTTTTTTCCCAATGGCAAAACAAGGAGCAGCAAAAACTGCCGTTCAGGACCTGCCCTGCACTTGTTCTCCATCAGGGCACACACGAACCCGCGTTCGCTTTAAGAGGGGCAGCAGAAGGAGAAATGTTTCCGCTCTTTGCGATATCCCCTTAGAGATAAAGCAGGCATGGTAGCCATACACTAGGTTCTCAGCTCCTGAAAACTCAGCACAGCTCTGCCCAACTCCAGCCCAGGAACACTTTGGGATGTGGTTTGTACTGCACTCTCAAGGCTTTGACTTCATTCCCGCCTGGAAGATAACAGTGGCTTTCAAACCCTTGATCAGGGAGTGCAGGGACAGGACAAGGGGAACAGTTTTGAGTTGAAAGAGGAGAGATTGAGATGAGATCTTGGGGAGAAATGTTTTGGTGTGAGGGTGGGGAGGCCCTGGTCCAGGTTGCCCAGAGCAGTGGTGGCTGCCCCATCCCTGGGGGTGTTCAAGGCCAGGTTGGATGGGGCTTGGAGCCCCCTGACCCAGTGGGAGGTGTCCCTGCCCATGGCAGGGAGGTGGCACTGGGTGGGCTTGGAGGTCCCTTCCCACCCAAACTACTCTGTGATTCTACAAAACAGTTTAGCTGCTCCACAATGTCCCACAAAATCCCATTTTCCACCTCTTTAACTCACATGGCTGGGGATGAATCACATGGACCCAAACCCACAGAAATGACTGAGCAAAACAATGTGGCGTTTGATAAATGGAGCACAGGGTGAGAACCGTGAGAGACGGCCAGGTCTGCCAAGTGCAGCAGAACCATCAGCTCGCACGCCTTGAGGAAACAATTAAAGAGCCCTTGGGGAATGTGCAGATCTCACTGCTCTGAGCGACCCTGAGCACGGGGAGGTCACTCAGTGAGTCTGGATGCTGCTCCAGTACGGAGACGCAGCAGCAGTTCCATTACCTTCCCCTCCCACGCTTCTCGTATCGAAGCCCAACTTGTTCTGCGCGCATCGTGCTCATCTCTGCGTGGTTTAATTGCCTTGAAATCAGACACAAAACCCAGTGATGGGCTGGCACTCAGTGCTGCTGCCTCGATTCACCCGGTTGCTTGGTTTCTCTCCTCTGCAATTTTTCCCCGCCAGTTGAAATCCCGATTAGGTAGGAAATAACTATTATTGCAGGAAAGCCAAGCGGTGACAAACTACATTGGATGGGAGAATTGATCTGTCCGAGGGCAGAAAGGCTCTGCAGAGGGACCTGGTCAGGCTGGATCCATCTTCATCCTCATCGTGGAGAATTTCTTCCTAATGTCCAACCTAAATCTTCCCCTTTCCAGTTTAAAGCCGTTCCCCCTCATCCTGTCACTCCAGTCCTTGGAAAAAGTCCCTCCTCAGCTTTCCTGGAGCCCCTTTCTGTACTGGAGGCTGCTCTAAGGTCCCCCCAGAGCCTTCTCTTCTCCAGGCTTGACAACCCCAGCTCTCCCAGCCTGTCCTCGTATGGGAGCTGCTGCAGCCCTCACATCATCTCTGCGGCCTCCTCTGGACTCGCTCCAACAGCTCCAGGTCCTTCCTCTGCTCAGGATTCCAGAACTGGACACAGCTCTGCGCAGGTAATGTTTCAACTAACCTTCCTTTTCTTTCTGATACATGAAAATGCAACCAGCTGCCTGTTCAAGGCTCTGGCATGAGAGAAACACACCTGGAGTTCCAGCATTGCCGCCCCTGCGATTGAAATCAAGGTCGGCACCGTGCAGCATTCCAAAATTTCCCACCACATTTCACTACTGGAAGAACATCAGGGTTGTAAAGCTGAGCAGAAACAAAGAACTCCAGAACAAAGGTTGCTCCCTTAGCCTGAAGGCACCCTCGCTATAAGAGAGAACCCAGAAGAACCTAGCTCCGTCCATGGACAGAACAGGTCCCAGGGTCAGACTTTGCTGACACTTTCACAGAAACTAAAGACCTTTGAAATCACCAACTCCAACCCATTGGGAAACTGTAAAGCACCCAGAGCAGGAGGCAGGAGACTTCCAGAATCACGAGGGCTTTGGGCTGGGCTGTGAAACGTTGCCCCACATAATTAAACATGCATTTCCCTCTGCCAAGGCTGCTCCAGGCAAGTCCAGGCAGGCAGGTGTGGACAGACAGAGCTCACAGGGACGGACAGATGCCAGCGCTGGTCCAGAGGCTGCAAAGTGGCTGCGCCAGCTCCTGCTGCATCCCACAGGGAAGGGGTCATGGAGTGACTCACGTCTCGCCAATTCGGTATGCACAGAGCAGATGGGGTCTGCCCACGCCCGTCGAGACACGTCCGCAGCACAGCTCGGTGTGGTGCCCTCAGCACAACTGGCACATCTGGCTGTTACCATATGATCATCCCTTTTCCAAGGCTGGAGAAGTGCCTAGAACCCACAGCCCCAGCTGACGGTGGTGGGAACCTCGTTTCAGTGACAGCGCTATTTAATAACGACCCAATCCATAATCATGGAATCCTGGAATAGTTTGGGTTGGAAGGGACCTCAAAGCCCATCCAGTGCCACCCCCTGCCTTGGGCAGGGACACTTCCCACTGGGTCAGGGGGCTCCAAGCCCCATCCAACCTGGCCTCCAACACCTCCAGGGATGGGGCAGCCTGGGCCAGGACCTCCCCGCTCTCACACCAGAACATATCTCCTCAAGATCTCACCTCAATCTCCCCTCTTGCAGCTCAAAACTGTTCCCCTTGTCCTGTCCCTACACTCCCTGATCCAGAGCCCCTCCCCAGCTTCCCTGGAGTCCCTTTAATCGTATTTGCCAGCTGGATCAGTAATTGTATCCCTAACTTATTTACCAGTTTAACCAACGCTCACACAACCAAAGCTGTCGCTATCTCCACACTATCGACCTGATTTCTCTCTGTTCAGTTTCTCCTCCATCTCTTCCCTGTTGGAATTAAACCATCCCATTGCTTTACAATCCACAGGTTAAAAAGGAAATCCAAAAGGTCAAACAAATCCTTCACCTGGCTCATAGCTCCAGTGCCAAGTCAGGCTCAAAGCAATGTCATCACCTTTAATTCACGCACAAATTCCCACACCGGGTTTCTGTCCCTCTAGGGAAGACACAAACACAACGATCATGATGTATTTCAACAAGTTTTAAGCCAAGAAAGCGGCGCCAAGACAAAACTCAAGTTTGCATCTCAAAGATACAAGGTTTGGGAAATGTGGAGCACTTGTGACCACGTCACAGCATGTAATCAGCTGCCACCTCCTCACACTCGCAGTCATTTGCCTTCGATCCCTTTTCCCACAATCTTTTATCTCCTCTTATTCCCAAGGTTCCCTGCCAAAGGTTGATGGATTGATCTCTTTTAAGCAGCTCCAACCCATCACACACAGGTGCTTTCTGAAACCAAACCGCACACATTCACGGAAAGACTGTAGATGACACCAAGCTGGGTGGAAGTGGTGATCAGCTTGAGGGCAGAGAAGCTCTGCAGAGGGACCCGGGCAGGATGGATCCAAGGGCTGAAGGGCAGGAAGGGTCTGCAGAGGGACCTGGCCAGGCTGGATCCATGGGCTGGGGGGCAGGAAGGGTCTGCAGAGGGACCTGGCCAGGCTGGATCCATGGGCTGGGGGGCAGGAAGGGTCTGCAGAGGGACCTGGCCAGGCTGGATCCATGGGCTGGGGGGCAGGAAGGGTCTGCAGCGGGACCTGGCCAGGCTGGATCCATGGGCTGGGGGGCAGGAAGGGTCTGCAGAGGGACCTGGCCAGGCTGGATCCATGGGCCAAGGCTAATGGGATGGGGTTCAACAAGGCCAAGTGCCGGATCCTGCACTGGGGTCACAACAACCCCATGCAGCTCCAGGCTTGGGGAAGAGCAGCTGGAAAGCTGCCTGGAGGAGAAGGACCTGGAGGAGAAGGTGTTGGTCAACAGTGGCCCAGGTGGCCAAGAAGGCCACCAGCATCCTGGCTTGGATCAGACGAGGGGTGACAGCAGGAGCAGGGAAGGGATCATCTCCCTGCACTTGGCACTGGGGAGGCTGCACCTCAAATCCTGGGGTCAGTTTTGGACCCTCACTCCAAGAAGACCTGGAGGGGTTCGAATGCATCCAGAGAAGGGACCGGAGCTGGGGAAGGGGCTGAAGAACAGGGGTTGTGGGAGCAGCTGAGGGTCCTGGGGGTGTTCAGCCTGGAGAGGAGAAGGCTGAGGGGAGACCTCATCGCTGTCTGCAACTGCCTGAAAGGAAGGGGTGGTGAGGAGGTGCTGGGCTCTGCTCCCAAGTGACAGGAGATGGGACGAGAGGAAATGGCCTGAAGTTGCACCAGGGCAGGTTAAATTGGATACTGGGAAAAATTCGCTCCCGGAAATGGTTCTCAGACTCTGGCAGAGGCTCCCAGGGTGGTGGTGGAGTCCCTGTTCCTGGAGGAGTTTCAAAGCTAGGCAGACGAGGTGCTCAGGGAGGGTTCAGTCGTGGACAGGGATGGTTGGACTCGATGACCTCAAAGGTCTTCTCCAATCCAGCGATTCTGTGATTCCTTGATAGGGACGCAGACCCATGAGAATCAATGATGACATTGCACCAAACAGGAACCAAACCACGCTCATTACAAGCGGTGCCAGGGAATTTGGCCTCAGAGGAACAGTTATTTCCCAGCAAAGAGTTCACCAGGGGTCAGAACAGAACCAAGACAGAAACACAATGGACAACTCGTAGGAAACCTTCAACAGAACCCAAAAAAACCCTTTGCGCCACAAAATGATGTGGGAGCAGCACAGTTCCAAACCCTCTGTTTTAACGACGCTAATGGAGCCAAAGAACTTGGCGTGAAATGTGAGGAGGCGGCTGTGCTTTCACCACGGAGCAGCTGGGACAAAATAACTTACCTTTCACATTGTGAGTTGGTCTATGCCCAACACAAAACCTTGCTGCTACACAACTGCAGCCGTTCCGGCTCGCCAGGATGGGGTGTGGGCACTGACCAAGCCCAGCTCACCAGGGGGATGGGAATCATCGCACCAGGCAACGCATGTCCCAGCACACCTTCTCCTCTCGGCTGAAGCAAGAGGGGCACCGAGTCCTCATTACAGGGCTAAGATCACACCGTTAATCACTCTGGGAGTCTTAATTACAGCTCCTTACCCCACGCACGCTAAGGGCAGCGTTGGCAGAAGCTCAGTGCCTCTCGGCTGCTTTGATCCAAGAATGCGCTGAGGAATAACGCAGCCGCTCCCGGGGCAGCGAGCGAACACCCCAACACCACGGATCAGCCAAACCTGGGGCCGCAAGCGATTGCTGTGACTCAGGGTTGTGACTCACATCCACGGATAAAGGTAACCCAAGACAGTCCAATCTGTGCCTCTGGCAGCGGCGCGACACAGTAGCACCTCCTGAGTCACCCCAGCTGCTCCCAGAAGAGGCCTTTCCACCCCTTTCATCTCCACCACCCTGCTCGTACCACCACTCCTGCACCGTTGCTGGTTCCTCCGTCACCCCACGGTGGAGAGGGAATCACGTCAATCAAAAACCAATCCATAGAACCTCACAGAATGCCCTGAGCTGGAAGGGACCCACAGGGACCATCAAGTCCAACTCCTGGCCCTGTACAGCACACCCCAACGCTTACCCCAGGGGGCTGAGGGTGATGGGCAAAGACTGCTGGAATCTTGTCAGGCTGTGACTGCTTCCCTGGGCAGCTGTTCCAGTGCTCCACCACCTTCTGGGGGAAGAATCTTCTCCTGGTGTTCAACCTAACCCTCCTCTGGCACCTTCCTGCCCTTCCCTTGGATCAGAGAAGAGCTCAGCGCCTGCTCCTCCTCTCTGTGTGAGGAAGCTGCAGAGCGCGATGAGGTCCCCCCCTCAGTCTCCTGAACAGACCCAGGGACTTCAGCTGCTCCTTGGATGATTTCTCCTCCAGACCCTTCACCAGCTCCATGCCCTCCTCTGGACCTTCTCTAGGAGCTTGATACGCTGGAACTTGATTCCCATGGGAAAAGGGAGATCAGGGCGGCCTGGGCTGTCGTTCCATGATCACAGGGCTCTGCTCCCGCTCACGCCAAGGTCTCCTGATTAAAACTTTGCTCATTAACTTCATTTCCCGGCAGGAGGGGAAGGGGAGCAGGTCCAGCTGCATGGCCAGAGATGGGAGAAGATCCAGAGCAGCCCCGGAGCTCAGACCACCAGCCTCCAGCTCAGACGCAGCTGGAGACCCGCTCTCCAGCCCCTCCCTGAGGCCATCAGCTCCATCGCCGAGCTGGGTGATGCCACATCTCCCTGTGCAGCCACACACAAAGGTCACAGCCACATCCATAATCAGAGCCAGCAGTTCCGATATCCTCTCAAACATGAGGTCTTCCAGCCTTTTCCTGAGAGCACAAATCTACAGCAAGAACCCAAGGAGAACAAAACGTGATTACAGAGCGCTTCACCCAGATCCGATGTGAACGACCTCTGCGGGTACCAGGAAGGGAAAGGGCTGGAGCCCAGGGGTTGTGGGAGCAGCTGAGAGCCCTGGGGTTGTTTAGCCTGGAGAGGAGGAGGCTGAGGGGAGACCTCATCGCTCTCTGCAGCTCCTGGAAAGGAGGTTGGAGCCAGGTGGGGGGCAGGCTCTGCTCCCAAGGAAAAAGGGATGGGACAAGAGGAAACGGCCTCAAGTTGCACCAGGAGAGGTTTAGATTGGATATTGGGAGAAATTCCTTCATGGAAAGGGTGGTGAAGCCCTGGCAGAGGCTGTGGTGCAGTCCCCATCCCTGGAGGGGTTCAAAAACCATGTGGCTGTGGCACTTTGGGATGCGGTCTGGTCTGGTGGGGTTGGGCTGATGTTAGACTGGATGAGCTTGGAGGACTTTTCCAACCTCAAGGATTCCACGATTAAAATAGCTCTAAAAGGAGAGTGGTGCTGAAGGGAAGAGTGGCCACGGCTGCTCACCAGGAACTCTGGGCTGTCAGAACCACGACAGAACCGTCAGCTCACGCATTCCTTAACGCATGTTAGAGTGTCAAGGAAAGAGAAAACAAACAGAAAAAACAACACTTTTAATGCACAAGACACCAGCAGAGACGTTTTTGCCTGATGAACACTGCAGGAACGATCATTTGTTTGGATTCACCGTGAATCCAACACGCTCCCATGTGCAGATTTGAAACAGAGTTTTGCTCCAGGTACCAAATTCCTGTTGGACTCAACTACAATTTCATCTGCTGCTTTCAGCCTTGTTTTTACGCCGAGCCTCCTATCAGCAGATGCTGTGGCTCCGCAGGCCCAGTTCTCCAAGAACAGGAGCAGGAATGGTTTTATCTGGTGTTTTATTTAACGTGGCTTCCCAAGAGATGGCGGAGAGGACTCTGGATTAGGAAATCTGGTGGCTGAGATGCCCATCAACCCCTCAAGCCTCTGGAGTGCATGCGCTGGAGTCACCAGAAAGCAACAACATGGGGGGAAAGGAGGAGAAAGAACAGAACGTACTCCCAGATTCCTCTATCCGCATCCTTGCGGCAACCAGACAGCTCGGCGGCTCCCAAACAAACCCAGCGCCAAGAGAGCCAGCTGGGAGCGCAGCCGCTCCCTGGGCTCGCTGCTTGCTCCTCTCCCAAATGCCTACAAGACTTCCCTGCTGCTCTTCCAGGTATCCAGGGTGAGCTGCACAGGTTCGTTTAGAGCTGTTTCAGGTAATGACCTGATCGCCCACCATGGATGCTTCCATTCCCTACTGGATTCACACAGAATCACAGAATCCCAGAATGGTTTGGGTTGGAAGGAACCTCCAAGCCCACCCAGTGCCACCCCCTGCCATGGGCAGGGACACCTCCCAATGGGTCAGGGGGCTCCAAGCCCCATCCAACCTGGCCATCAGCACCTCCAGGGATGGGGCAACCATGGCTTCCCATGGCAACCTAGGGCCTCCCAACCCTCACAGCAAAACACTTCTCCTCAAGATCTCATCTCAATCTGTGAAACCACAGATCACCTCAGTCAAGGTGTAGGACCTTGCTTTTGGCCTGGTTGAACCTCATGAGGTCACACAGCCCCACTTCTTCTGACTGTCCAGGTCCCTCTGTGGCCTCCAACTCTGCGCTCCTCCCTCCAGGCAGGAGCTGGACTCCAGGAGGATTCAAAAAGGATCCTCTCTCTGTTGTTTGACCAAAAAAAGGGAAGAAAAGAGATAAGGGAGGAGTTTAGGAGGATTAAGCACCCTTGAGGAGAAACACAGACACCCCAAGGGTTTCTCCAAATAGAGATGGGATTGGGATATCAGAGAGGGCTCTGAACTCCGGGGATGGAAGCCACAGTCCTAGCGGGAAAGTGTCCTTTACTGAGGAACCAAGACCCCTTGCAGGGATCCCCAAGGGGATGAAGGAGCTTTTGATCCAGACCCTCTCCATGGGCAGACCTTGCCCTACCGGGATGTGTTCCTTTCCCAGAGTCTCCAGGAGAGACTCCAGTTTCCAGGGAAGGAGATCACAGATACGGAGAAGAAATCCCTCCTCCTGGGCCTTCCGAAGGGAGAGGAAATATCAGAGCAACAACGGAAGTGGGTGGAAGTCCGGCATGGAGCAGGTGGAGTCTTCCCAAGATTCATGAGTCCCCTTAGGACAGGGACACTTCCTTCCCTGCATTTCCAAAGGTTCTTGCACCAGGGTGAAAATGTCTTCTCCCAAGATTCCTGGTGGGCAGAGTGCCCGGCACCAGCGCCTCAGGCTGCTCCTGCTCAGGTATCCCTGTGGAAAACATGCACTTCCCTATGGCGAGCGGTGGAGGGGCTACGGCTGAAGGAGGGGTAATTTATGGGAAAGCGGGCATCCTAAGTGCCCCGATACAGAGCAAGGGGGGACACCACGTGTCTCACCATGATCCAAGGGGGACAACCACGTGCCTTGGCACCCGTAGATCAAGGGGGGGACATCGCGTGTCCAGCATGGATCAAGGGGAATGCCACGTGCCCATGGTTTGAGGGGGGACACCGTATGCCTGGCACGTGGTCCAAGGGGGACACCACACACTCTGGCACCCACGGTCTGAGGGCGATGCTGCACGCCCCGCACAGATCAATGGGGGACACTACAGGCTCTAGTACAGATCCAGCGGGATGCCGCATGCCCATGGTCCAAGGGGGGAAACCACAAGCCCTGACATCTACAATCAGAAGAGGGATGCTGAGTATCCAGTACAGATCAACAGGACACACTACATGTCCCGGCACCTATGGCCCAAAGGGGACACCACGTGCCCAACATGCGTCCAAGGGGGATGTCGCACACCGGGTACGGCCACCCTGCACACCCAACACATTCCAGGCAGACTGTGGGCTGGGTGTTCCCAGCACACGCTGTGGTCTAGGCACTCCCAGTGCACATGAACACGTCACCGGATCGGGGCTCCCTGAGGACAGGGCACTTTGTGCAGACCCACCCTGGGCACCCAGCGATAACGCAGGGCAACACGATTCCAGCGCACACACTGGGCACGCCTGATTTCCGCCCCCCCCCCCCATTCTGGTGGGACAGGCACCAATTCATACATTTCTACCTGTGATTATCTGTGTTCCCGCGCGATAACACCAGGGCTGGGAACCCAACGTGAACCCATGCACACCTGGGAGCTCACGTACCTGGCGCCACAAACACCCGCGTGTCTGGATGTGCGGGAGCAGGATGTGCACACCTGGCATGTCCAGCCTGTTCATCACCGCTCCAACATGGAGCCATAAGGCAGGACCGCACTGCTCACATGCGTGCATGGCTGCATCCACACCAGGGGCAGTGCACACAGAGCCACTGGGCAGAGGTGCAGGGACAGGAGAAGTAGAAGGGACCCCGAGTTCCTGGAGGGGCACAGCCCTAAATGGCAGCCCTGGCAGGGGAGTTGCTCCAGAGCTGTCCCAGAGCCAGTCCCATGGGCAAAGGAGCTGCCCCACAGGCAAGGCCATGGGCACAGGAGCTGCCCCAGAGCTGCCCCACTGCCCTGGGAGTGCCCCCACAGCTGTCCCACAGCTGTCCCACAGCCCCGGGAGCCGCCCCACAAGCAGCCCCATAGGCATGGGAGCAACTCCACGGCCCCAGTAACTGCCCCAACGCGCAGCCCCACAGCCCCAGGCAATGGGCACAGGAGCTGCCCCATGGCCCTGAGCACGGGCCCACAGACTGTCCCACGGCCACAAGAGTTGCCCCACAGGTAACCCCATGGGCGTGGGAGCTGCCCCACAGCCCCAGAGCTGCCCCATAGGCAGCGCTATGGGCACAGGAGCTGCCCCAGAGCTGCCCCACAGGCAGCACTATGGGCACAGGAGCTGCCCCAGAGCTGCCCGGGGTCCCCCCACGGCCGTGCCCCGGTACCTTCTTGACGGTTCGCGGCGCCTCGGTGACGGAGCCGTCGGGGCTGACGATGGGTTCGGCCGCGGAGCCGCCGTCGCTGCCGTCGCGGAGACGGTGCTGGGGGTGGTGGGGGTCGCTGC
This sequence comes from Neomorphus geoffroyi, assembly GCA_033558235.1. Classification (NCBI taxonomy): domain Eukaryota; kingdom Metazoa; phylum Chordata; class Aves; order Cuculiformes; family Neomorphidae; genus Neomorphus; species Neomorphus geoffroyi. The sequence goes on along the minus strand of JAUMJM010000011.1, from coordinate 28,687,238 downwards.
GCTTCATGGCCGAGGCCTGTGGAGCCTTGGCCGGGGCCGCCAGCCCGGGGCGGCCGCTCAGCGCCGGCGCCGCCTCCCGCTCGGGCAGCGGGCAGGGAGCGGCCACGGCCTCGCACGGCTTCTCCATAGCGCCGCTCAGCTCCTTCAGCTCCACGGCGGGGGCCGCCACCTGCACCGACATCGCCGCTGCCTGCTGCTGCCGCCTCCTCCTCCTCCTCCTCCTCCTCCTCCTTCTTCTTCTTCTCCTCCTCCTCCTCCTCCTTCTTCTCCTCCTTCTTCTCCTCCTCCTCCTCCTCCTCCTCCAGCCGCCTCAGAGCCGCCCCCGCGGCGCGCGGCCGCGGTCCACGACGGGAAATGTAGTCCTTACGCCTGCCGACCGCCCTTGCACACGCCCACAAACCCTCCCCCAAAGGACTACAACTCCCAGAATATACCGCGCCGCCTAGTTACTGCCGCAGGGAACGACGGAAAATGTAGTCCGCCCCCCACTGCCAGCTTAGCCATATCTGGAGACACCGCCCAAAGGCCTACAAATCCCACTGTGCATCGCGCCACCCCCGCTCTCCGCCGCTGGGCTCGACGGGAAAGGTAGTCCCTCCGTCCTGCCTGCCCTTAAACAGGCCCATAGCCCCTCCCCAGAGGACTACAACTCCCACAACGCACCACGCCACCCGCTTGCCGTAGCGATGCCCACAGTGCCTGCAACTCCCAGGATGCACCGCGGCCCCGCGGAGCACGGCGGGAAATGTAGTCTGAATGCCCACCGCCTGCCCCGCCTCAAAGGGCTACGATTCCCACAGCACGCCAACCCCTCACCCCCCCGCCCCCCCCCCCCCCCCCCCCCCGCACTACTTGGGGGTGATTTGGGGCGATTCTAGGCGATTTAGGGCAATTTTGCTGTAATTTGGAGCGATTTTGCTCTTCCTTTAACTTCGTCCCCGGCGCGTTCCCCCAGCCCGTTAAGCGCCAGCCCCTGCTCAGGCCAGGCGTTTTCCAGTCCTGCCACCCCTGCACGTAACAAAACCGTTTTCCCCCCAGCCCCAGCGTTTCACCAGCCAGGCTCTTCATCTCCAAGCGAGAAATAAATCCTCTGGCTCCTCAGGCTTTGCTGCTGCGATTGCTCCGCTGCCTCCAGAGTTTGGAAGGTTCCTTCACTCCTCCGCTCCCAGCCATCCCAAAGCCCAGGCTCACCTGGGGCCGCAGAGCAATTCAACCGTTACAGAGCTGCGACAGTTCGTTGTTCTCAAAATTAAATATCTGAGCTTATTGCTCCTCGTTGAGGAACAGCTGCTGCGATCCTTCCATCTTTAAAAAAAAAGAAAGAAGTCCACAAAAACAAACAGATCGAGAAAAAAAACCCTCCCAAAAACAAAATAAAGGCGGGTAAAGAGAACACTTTGTGTCACCACAGGTGAAGCAGCCTTGGCTCCGGTTCCAGCTACCAGCACAGCCTTCACCAGCACATCCAGCTCGCCAAAAGCCGTCAGCAAAATGACATTTCCCCTGGTCAATTCCACCCAGATTTCAGGTCTCAGGGAGCGCCGAGCTCCCGAGTAGAATAAAAAAAATGCGGTGTTTGTCCCTAAAGCCTCATCCACCCAGCCCACGGTGCCTCGAGGCACCTGGCAGTGCCCTGTGGGCAGGGCCAGACCCTGCCAGCCGCCCAACGCAGGATGGGGACATTGGAGCCCATAGTGCCCCCGGGCCCCCAGTGCCTGGTGAGGTCACCCCCCAAAGGCCCTGGAGCACCCACAGACATTCCTAGCCCTGCGCACTGACCTTCCGGAGGGAAATGGCTGGGACGGGGCAGGTAAAGCAGGTTAAAGCCATTATTTAAGGCAGGTTAAAACTATTTGAGGAGAAGAGCCAAAGCCCTGCGCTCTTTCTCTACACTCGACCCCTCCCCAAGGAGACTGGGAAGCCGCTGGCAATAGAAACTTGGCAAATTTAATACTGATACAGGAGGGTTTTCCTTTACACAGCAAGAAACGAACCCGTGGAGGTCACCGGGAGAGTAAAAAAGCCAGGAGCCTCCCAGGATTTAATAAAGATGCGCACGGGAATAATGGACGGACAGGGAAACACCAGAGGGACTGGAGGGCTCCCTCCTCTGGGCTTGGCTGGGTTCACCAAAACCTGGGGGTTTTACAGTTAAAAAAGTGAATAAAAAGCACCTGGAGAGCAGGGGCTGCCCCGCTCACCCTGGGGGTTTGACTTGTCCTCTGTGGCTCGGGAAGCGTCTGTGCATTCCATCACGGCTCCCACAGCCAGGGAGCACCGTCCTGAGTCCCCGTTTTGGGTCTGGTCCAGCTCTCTGGGGAGCTGAAAGGCACTTTGGGACCCCTGTGGTAATATGGGAGCACCCTGGCAACGCTGCTGCCACTCTGAGGAGAAGAATCAGCTCATCCTGGAGCCGAGGCTGGGCTTGGCCATCGCAACTTCGTGTGGTACGCAAAGCAGGAAAACTAAACCCCACCAGCACCCCTGAGCATCTCAGGATGTGGGACAGAGTCCACCAGCATCCACCCTGCCCACTGCCAAGTCCCATTGTCCTGGGGGGCCACCGGCAGGGTCCCCCTTGTCCTTAAATCCCTGGGCGGCATTTATTCCCATTTCTCTTCTCCCAGCGATGCCAGGAGGACCCCAAAACCCTGATGGCCTGGAACCTGCGTCAAGTCTGTCTGGGCAGGGTGGGGAGAAACATTGTGTTCCGATGGGAGAAATCGGTGCTGGCCGGATGCTTGGACTTGGCCCTAGTGGCACAGGGTGGGCAGCAATGTCCCCTCGCAGGCTGCCTGCGCTGGACAAGGCTTCAGGTCTCACCTCAGGCATCTCCCTCCCCTTGCAATGTCCCACCAGGCTCAGAAGTCCGAATTAGGGTCCAGTAGCTCCGCATCCACCAGGTTCGTCTGAGAGTGGATAGGGGCCAGGCCAGCGTGTCGGCCTGGAGTCCATGGTGCCCGGCTGTGGGGCAGGGGGTCAGGGGGCCAGAGTTGGCCCCCGCTGTGCTGCCAGCGCCCGCGCCTGGTGCTCTCCTGGTCCACGTCCCCGCTCTCCGGGCAGAAGGGGTTGCTGACCAGGTGGAAGATGTTGGCTCTGCGGCCGCCATCCCAGGGCGTTGCGGTGAAGGCAGCTTCAGGCTGGTGGGGCGGGAGGACATCAGGAGCAAAGGCCACCAGGCAGGGCTGGGGGGGCAGGCGGGGCAGGCGGGGAACAGCACTGGGGGCCCCCACACAGCGTTCGGAATCCGGGGACACCTCCTTCTTCTTCTTCCTCCGCTTCTTCTTGCGGCTGCTGCGCTTCTGCATCTCAGGGGAGACGTCAGCCTCCACCACCCAGAGGTTGGCCCTCTCCTCCGGCGGCACTGTGGGACAGGATGAGTGAGAACGGCCGCATCCAGCCCTGTCCATGCCCACCGACCCCGAGCTCTGCCTCCCCGTGTGTCCCAACTCCCCTCATCCCACACAGAGGCCCCAGAGACTTGCCAGGCGTTGCCACAGGTGTCACGGAGATGTCCTGGGGCAGGATGGCCCCTCTCCTGGCCACCATCTTGGTGACGTGCTGGGCCCATGCCGAGGACACATCAGCTGACGGCTCGTTGATGTCGAACGCTAAACCCGCTGCAAGGACAACGGAGAAGCCTGGTGAAGGGGGGGGGGGGAAATGGGGACACTGAGGGCTGGCATGATGCCCTTCTCCCATGGGCACATACCCACGGGGCCATCGTGTGACACGGTGTGCATGCTGAAGGACAGCTCCCGGCCAGGGTCATGCAGCAGCTCCTTGCGCTTGGAGAAGGCCTTGGCGATCATCTTGCTCTTCTTGATCCTCTTGGGCTGGTCGTCGCTCTGCCCTGTCAGTCTGGGGACACGGCCGGTCAGAGCAAGGACATCCCCGAGCACTGCAGACCGGGGCACGGGGACCCTTCCCATCTCCCTCTCCCACTCTGGGCAAGGACATCAAGGGCTGGGGACCACGATGGATGAGTCCGCTGGGATGGAGGTGTCCCACAAACAGGACACAAGACACCTGCGGAGTGGGAGAGGCCACTCTACTCCCAAACCACTGTCTGCTGGGAGCCCACAACCCATGGAGCTGATGGACAAAAGTCTGGGGATGACCTGCAGCACCTCAGGATGTTGGACGGGGCAGAAAGGAGCTGGGGTAACTTCCTGGGGGTCCCACCTGCACCATGTGCGCTTCCAGATGAGCAGGGTGGCCTTGGTCCAGACCCAGGTACTCATGGAGACACCGGTGCCAAACATGGCGAAGAGGTTGATCTTCTCCACCAGCAGGCTCGGACGGTTCTTGATCTCGCAGTCTGGGATGGGCTTGTTGGTCTGTGTGGCGATGGTCACATTGGCCTCACACCTGCAGGGTCAGAGCAGAGCGGTGGCCATGAGGAAGGGGACACCCAGGGACGCCCCATAGCTGTGTGGATGTGGTGGCAGCACTGGTGGGGACGCGGGGGCTCTGCTCTACAATGTCCCTCTTTAAACGGAAGGTTCCATGATGCCACCGGCATCCTCCTGTCCCCACCCCGTCCCACTCACAGGACGTATTCCCGAAAGCTGCGCTCCCACTCTGCTTGGTTGAAGAAGTCATAGAAGTGGCAGCCAAAGGTGATAAAGACGAAGCCGAAGGCCAAGAAGCCAAAGATGCCTGGAAGAGAAAGGGAACATCCCTGGTTTAGGTGGATCTCAGCAACACTGGGATCAAGATGCTGTGCCACCATCACAACAGCTTTGCCCCCCTCTGTAGCCCCCCCCTGCCCCAGGAAGGGGGATGGGGCTGCATGGGTTCAGAGGACAGAACATCCCTATCCCAGGACAAATCCAAATGGAACAGTGCCAGCGGAGCCCCGCTCACCCAGCCGCAGCATGGTCTCGTTGATCTTGCTGGCTGCCTTCTCACTCAGCAGCCCGGGGTGGTTGCTCTTGATGGAGAAGAGTGTCATGACCCCTGCGGAGGAGGAACAAGGTGGTCAGGGTGGTGGGACACCCATGATGCCTCCATCCCCACATCAGGAGAGCCCGCACCTACCCCGGATGAGGAAGTAGCCCCCGACAATGAGGACAAGCCCAATGGGTGCCAGGACAAAGCCAGCCCGGTAGCGGTAGTTCTTGTAGCCCACGAAGCAGATGCCGCTGACGGAGTCACCATCCACCTGGCAGAGACGGGGACGGAGGGGTTGGTTGGCCATGGCCACCCCTGCCAGTGCACCACCCCCTGCCTGGAGACAGGATCACAGTGCCGCTACCTGCGCTACAGCCAGGATGGCGACGGTGAGGACAAAGGGGATGGACCAGGTGATGAGGTGGAAGTAGGAGGTCTTGCCCAGCAGTGGCTGGTGCGTGGTGCCCAGTGCCCGGAAGGAGGTGTGCCAGGCGTAGGTCAGCATGACGAACCAGATGACGCCCGACATCAGGGAGTAGTAAACAATGACGAAGATGATGACGCACGACAGTGTCTCGTTAGAGCTATGGGGAGAAGCAAGACAGCACCATCACCAAGGTCCATGAGGAGGAAAGGCGTTTCTACCCCAAGCACAGAGCACTGTTCATGCTCCGAGAGGCCAGGAAGCCCCTCCTTGGTCCTGGGGACACCTCTTGGGATGCGGCCATGGTGGGATGGGGACTAAGGTGACACATACGTGGGCTCCCCAAGCCGCATGGTACCATCAGCACGGCAAACGATCTCATTGCGTGCGCCATCCATGAACTGCGCCAACCAGCCGATGCTGCCCACGAAGAAGCAGGCGTTGACGTAGAAGAGGATGACGGCGGGGTAGCGGTTGGAGTTCCTCCAGTCAGCGAGGAATGTGGCCTGGCAGGGGAGAGAAAGGGACAGCTCGATGCCTGGTCCCCTTTTAGGGTCACCTCCCTGTGCCCCTTGCCTCTCACCAGGGTAAAGAAGGTGCAGAAGATGGTGACGGAGCTGAAGGCGGCGATGTAGACGTGCATCTCGCGGTGCTCGGTCTCGGTGAAGAGTGGGTTCTGGCACTGGATGCCACAGCCCTCCACGTCCTCGTACCAGCTCTTGGGGTTGTCTGTGCGCACCAGCGGCACCTCACACTGCCCCGAGCTGTTGAACTTGATGTTCTGCACCTCATTCTGCAGAGAGAGGGGCCATCAGGAGGGGGTGGCATCCAAGGGTGGGCTTTGGCTGGGGACATTTGGCGTCTCCGTGGGGATCCAGAGCCCAGCAGTGCAGTGGGGCGCACCCTGTGTCCCCCCCATACCGGGCATCCCTCAGGGAAGCGGTCGGGAGTGCACTTGAGGAAGTCGGGCCAGCCACGCTCACGCTCCACGATGGTGCAGGGCGCTCGGGTGGCCTGGCACAGGCTCTGGCTGGGCAGCTCCACCTGCCCGTCCTCGCACTTGGGCATGTAGACAGCACAGAGCAGCGGCTGGATGGCATCCCAGCACCGCGGGGCATTGCGCAGGCCTGCAGGGCACCAGCGTCAACCCGAGGCCCAACGCACCTCAGACCCACCCCGCTGGACCCCAGACCCCCCCCAACCCCAGACCCCATCCTGCAGACCCACACCAGCCCCAGCCTCCCAGCCCCCACAATCCCAGACCCCATCCTGCAGGATCCCAGCAACCCCAGACCCACCCCCAACCCCAGCCCCTCACCCTGCAGGACCCCAGACCCCAACAACCCTTGACCCAAACAACCCTGGCCTCCAACACCACTGATCTCCAGCCCCTCACCTTGTGGAACCCTGGACTCCCACAACCACTTCAGCTCCTGCCCTGTGGAACCCCCAGCCCCCCACCCTGCCAAACCCCAGAACCCCCAACTCTGGCCCCCTGCCCCGTGGAACCCCGGCCTCCACAACCCCAGCCCCCACCCCACAGAACCCTGCATGTGGGGCTCAGCCCTGCTCCCATGTTTTACTCCAGACTGTGACTCCCCATTATAACATACTGTCCCCCCACTCCAGACCGTGCCCCCAGCTATACCACCCTGCCCCCTCCTCCAGATTGTGCCCCCCACCCACTGTACCGCACTGCTCACCTCTCCAGACTGTGCCCCCCACTCCAAATCATGCCCCACCACTCGTGGACACTACCCACGCTGCCCCCCACTCCAGACCGTGCCCACCTACGCCAAACTGTGACCCTCCGTTACATCACGCTGCCCTGCCTCCTCACCATGCCCCTCACTCCAGGCTGTGACCCTCCGTTATACCGTGCTGCCCCCAACCCCAGATCGTGCCCCTCTACTCCACACTGTGCCCCCCAATCCGTGCCCCCCCACTCCACACTGTGCCCCCCATACCATGCCTCACACACACACACTGTGCCCCCCACACCATGCCCCCACTCCACACCGTGCCCCTCACGCATTTTGCGCCCCACTCCACACCATGGCCCTTTCCTATACCGTGCCCCCCCACTCCACACTGTGCCCCCCACACATTGTGTCCCCTACTCCGTGCCCCCCAATCCACCCTGTGTCCCCCTACTCCACATCATGACCCTTTCCTATACCGTGCCCCCCATACCGTGCCTCACACACACACTGTGCCCCCATACCGTGCTCCTACTCCACACCGTGCCCCTCACGCATTGTGCCCCCCACTCCACACCGTAACCCTTTCCTATACCGTGCCCCCACCCCACACTGTGCCACCCCACACGCCGTGACCCACACACACTGTGCCACGCCCACACCGTGCCCCCCCCCTCCCCCCTCCACACCATGCCCCCCATACCGTGCCCACCCCCAAACCGTGCCCCACATACACTGTGCCTCCCCCATACCGTGCCCGCCCCTCCGTACCGGACCAGAGCAGCAGCTTCCCGTGCGCCTCCTCCTGCGACTCGGAGTCGGCCGCCAGCAGCGTGGAGGTGGCGGCGTAGGGCAGCGCGGAGCCCAGGCAGGCGCCGTAGCGCAGCCGCTCGCAGGGCGCGGGCCGGCGGCAGCGCGCGGGCACGGCCGAGCCGTTGGGGAAGGCGGCGGCGGGGCGGCGGCAGCACCACAGCACCACCAGCAGCGCCACGGGCAGCGCCCGCCCGCGGCCCCGCGCCGCCATCCCGCTCCGCTCCGCGCTAGGCGGGCGGCGCCCGCCCCGCTATCGCCCCGCGCCCTTTGTTGGGAGCCCCGGGGCCGCTCCTCCCCCCGCTCCTCGCCCTCCTCCTCCTCCCGCGGCGCGGCCCGAGACGGGACAGGGCGGGGAAAAGCGCCTTTCTGGGAGGGAAAAGCGACTTTTTTGTGAGGGAAACCACTGCTCTGAGAGGGAAAAGCGCCTTTTTGTGGGGATAAGTTAGTTTATGTGAGGAAAAAGTTACTTTTTGTGGGGGAAAAGCTGCTTTTGGTGAGGAAAAAGTTACTTTTAGTGAAGGAAAAGTACCTTTCTGTGGGGATGTTACTTTTTATGTGGGAAAAGTGACTTTTTTGGGGGGGAAAGTGACTTTTTGTGAGGGAAAAGCGACTTTTTGTGAGGGAAAAGCACCTTTCCGCGAGCAGAAAGTTACTTTTTCTGTAGCAGGCGCGGTTTTGAGGAGAAAAGCGCCTTTTTGTGAGGAAAAAGTTCCTTTTCCTACAGCAGGTAGAGAGAGGCTGCACTTTTAGGGAGGAAAACGTTCCTTTTTTTATGGAAGGTGAATTTCAGAGGAGGAAAGTGCCTTTTTCTGACGAAAAAGTTACTTTTTTCATAGAGCAGATGTGTTTTAAAGGAGAAATTTGACCTTTTGTGAGGAAAAGGTTACTTTTGTCATAGAGCAGACAGGATTATGAGGAAAATAATGCCTTTTTCTGAGGGAAAAGCTATCTTTTTAATGGAAAACACATTTATAAGGAGGAAAGTGCCTTTTTCTCAGGAAAAAGTAAATTTTTTATAGCAATCGTGTTTTTAAGGATGAAAGATCTTTTCTGTGAGGGAAAAGTTACCCTTTTTCAATAGAAGGTGTATTTTTGAGGAGTAAAGTACCTTTCTGTGAGGGAAAAGTTACTTTTTCTACAGTAGCCTCATTTTTGAGGAGAGAAGTGTCTTACTGTGAAGGAAAAGGTTTTTTTTTAATAGAAGACACGTTTTTAAGGAGGAAAGTGACTTTTTGTGGGGAAAAGTTTACTTTTTTCTTAGAGGTAATGTGCTTCTGAGGAGGAAAGGGGCTTTTTTTTAATAGAAGATGTGTTTTTAAGAAATGGCTTTTTGTGAGGAAAAGGTTACTTTTTTCTTACAGCAGTCATGCTTTTGAGGAGGGAAGTGCCTTTTTTGTCAGGAAAAAGTTCCTTTTCTTACAGGAGGCAGGGGAGGGGTCGTGCTTTTGGGGAAGAAAAAGTTACTTTTTCTAGAACAGATGTGCTTTTAGGAGAAAAATGCCTTTTTCTGAGGAAAAAGTTACTGTTTGTATAGAAAGTGCATTTCTGAGGAGGGAAGTGCCGTTTTGTGATTAAAAAGGTTTTTTACTTGAGGAGGGAGAGGCAACACTTGAGGGGGAAAGTGCCTATATGTGAGGAAAAAGTTACTTTTTTATAGAAGCTATGTTTTTAAGGAGGAAGGCTTTCTTTGAAGGAAAAGTTACTTTTTCTGCAGCAGGCACATTTTTGAGGAGAAAAGTGCCTTTTTGTGAAGGAATAGCTATTTTTCCTACAGCAGGCAGGGAGCGGGCCGTGCTTTTGAGTAGGAAAGTTCTTTTTTGTGAGGAAAATGTTACTTTTTCTTCCAGCAGCCATGCTTTTGAGGAGGAAGGTGCTGGTTTGTGAGGAAAAAGTTATCTCTTCAGAGCAAGCAGGAAGGGGCTGAGATTTCAAGGAGGAAAGTGATTTTTCGTGAGGGAAAAGTTAGGGTTTTCTGCAGCAGGCAGGGAGGGGGCGCACTTTTGAGGGGGGAAGTGCCTTTTGCGGAGGAAAAAGTTACTTTTTTGGACAGCAGCTGTGTTTTGAGGAGGAAATTGCCTTTTTGTGAAGAAAAAGTTACCCTTTTTTAGTAGAAGCCACATTTTTGAGAAGGAAAGTGGCTTTTTGTGAGGAAAAAGTTACTTTTTTCTTACAGTAGTCATGATTTTGAGGAGGAAAGTGGCTTTTTGTGAGGGAAAAGTTACTTTTTTACAGAAGGCAGGGAGACCTTTGAGGATGATAGTCCCTTTTTGTGAGGCAAAAATTCGTTCTTTAGAGCGGAAAGGAAGGGGCTGACCTTTTTAGGAGAAAAGTGCCTCTTTTCTGAGGAAGAAGTTATTCTTCACAGCAGCCGTACTTTTGTGGAGAAAAGTGGATTTTTGTGAGGGAGAAGTCCCTTTTTTCCTACAGCAGCCATGCCTTTGAAGAGGAAAGTTGCGTTTTGTGAGGGAAAACTTAGTTTATTTTACATCGAGCAGGGATGGGCCAAACTTTTGGGGAGGAAAGTTCCTTCTTGTGAGGGAAAATTACTTTTTCTACAGCAGGCGCATTTTTGAGGAGAAAAGTGCTTTTTTGTGAAGGAAAAGTTACTTTTCCCACAGCAGGCAGGGAGAGACCATGCTTTGGAGGAGGGAAGTTCTTTTTTGTGAGGAAAAAGGGTTTTTTACAGCAGATGCGCTTTTGAGGAGAAAAGTGCCTTTTTGTGAGGAAAAAATGACCTTTTTCTTACAGCAGACTCGCTTTTGGGGAGGAAATATTATGTTTTCTTACAGCTGGCAGGAAGGGGCAGTGATTTTGAGGAGGAAAGTGCCTTGTGAGGAAAAAGTTACCTTTTTTCAGAGCAGGGAGGAAGAGGCTGAGCTTTTGAGAAGGAAAGGAAGCTGCTTTTGGGAAGGAAAAATTTAATTTTTTTTTTACAATGGGCAGGGATGGTCACGCTTTTGAGGAGGAAAGTTCTTTTTTGTGGGGAAAAAGTTACTTTTTCTTTCAGTGGGCAAGGAGGGCTGCACTTTTGAGGAGGAAAGAAGCTTTCTGTGACGAAAAAACTACTTTTTTTTTTAAAGCCGGTAGGAAGGGGATGCGCTTCTGAGGATGAAAGTGATTTTTTTGTGAGGAAAAAGTTACCTTTTTTTATAGCAGACATACTTTTGAGGAGGAAAGCGAGGAGTTTAGGAGGGGGCTGGCTCTAGTGGAGGGAGGGTGTTCTCTTGAGGGGAGGAAAGCTGGCTTTTTTTTGGGGGGGGGGGGGAGGGATGTTGGGTTTTGTGAGCGGAAAGTTGGTTTGGGGGAGGGAGAAGTTGCTTTGGGAAGGTGAAATGTGGCTTTAAAAGGGGAGGAGGCGTGGTTTTGGAGAAGAGTTGTTTTTGTCCGCGTGAGTTGTATTTGGGAGGGGGAAGAGAGATTTTGAGGGAGGAAAGTAGCTTTTTGAAGGCGAGGACTCGGGTCTGGGAAGAGTTAAAGGTGTTCTCGGGAACAAAAAGTTACTTTTGAGGGGTAAAGTTGCTTTTTGGGCAGACAGGTTGTTTAAAGAGGTAAGTCACTTTTAGGGGAGGAAAGTTGGATTGGGGGAGGGCAAAGTTACCTTTTGGGGGTGCAAAAGTTGCTGTTTGGAGGAGAAAAGTTGATTTAGGGGGACAAAAGCTGGGTTGGGCAACAAAAATAACTTTTTTTGAGAGGAAAATTTCTCTTGGGGACAAAAAGTCAGTCTTTTGGGGGGAGGAAAGTTACTTTTATAGGAGGAGAACTCACTTTTTGGACCAGAAAAGTTGCCTTTGGGGAAGATTTTGTCCTTTTGGGACGACCAAAGTTGTTTTCTGGGGACAGATGTGACTTTATCGGGAAAGAAAAGCTGCTTTTGAGATAGAAAAGTAATTTTTCTGATGGTGAAGTCACTTTCAGAGGAGAAGAAGTTACTTTTTTGGGAAAAAAGTTGCTTTTAGGGGAAGAAAAGTTTCTGAGGGACAATAGGCGCTTTATTGGGAGGGAAAAGTTTCTTTTGGGAAAAAGCAACTTCTGAGAGGGAAGTTACTTTTGGGGAAGGAAAAGTTACTCTTGGAGGATGGAAAGTTGGTTTTAGGGGACGAGAATCACTTTTGGGGGGAGAAAAGTTACCTTTTTGAGGGGAAAGTTACTTTTAGGGGAGGAGAGGCTTCTTTTGGGGGACAAAAGTCACTTTTGAAAGAAGAAAAGTTGCTTTTTGGTCACTTCTGGTGGAGCAGCTACTCTTTCAGAGAGCAGCCACTTTTGGGAGAGAACTTGCTTTTTTGGGTGAAAGTGACTTTGGAGGCAAAGTAACGGGGAGAAAAGTGATTTTGGGGGGAGGGAAAGTCACTTTTCAGAGGGAGATATCATTCTTTAAGGGAGCTCTGACCTTCAGGGGGGAGAAATTGCTCTTTTGGGTGAGGAGTCATATTTTGGGGAAGTAGCGTTGCTTTTTTGGGAAGGAGAAGCTGCTTTTTGGGGAATACTGGTTGCTTTATCAGGGGGGGAATTTGTCAGAAGTTGCTCTTTGGAGGGGACAGATCTCTGATTTTGGGGGGAATGTCACCCTTTGGAGCACAGAGGGGACAATTTTGGGGCAGTTTTCCTGGAGCACCCAGTGAGGAAGGGACCAGGAGCAGCCAGGAACCAGCCCTTGGCTGGCGCTGGAGCAGGAATGGGCCAGTGCAGCCACCGGAGCCCTGTGCCACCCTGGCCAAAATTTGTGGGGTGCACAGAGGGGCCAAAATCAGCAGAGAGAAGTGGCAGAGGAGCATGGAGTGGGTGACAGGGCCCAGCCCCAGCTCTGGGCTGCATCCTGACTCGCTTCGCAGTGCAGGAGAGACCACCCAACCCAAGGAGAAGGGAAAACTAAAAAAAAAAAAACCAAACCCCAAAGTTCCATCCACGCTTTGCGACAGCTCCAAACAGCGGTAGCAAGGCTGCAGCCTGTGATGCTGGGAGGCAACAGCAGCAACTTTGCAGGCTCTTTCCTGGAGCAGAAGAGGGAATTTGGGTCCCCTGGAGCAGCACAGCATGCTCCTCCTCAAATATTCCTTCTGGGAGATTCCCTGCCGCCTGCTTGCTGGCTGTGCTGCCTCACCCTCCCCATCTCTCCTATTTTATTGGACCCCACAGCCACCCCCCAACAGCAGAACATTGAGATAATGGGAACACTGCAGAGGAAGGGGCTGAGCTGCAGTGGTGTCCCCACACATGGCATGGAAGCAACTGCAGGGTCTGGATCGCAGGGATTGCAGGATCTGGATTGCAGGAATCACAGGGGTCTGGATCACAGGTCCAGATTGTAGGGTCTAAATCACAGGGATCACAGGGTCTGGATTGCAGGGTCCAGTCTCATCTCTTTAGTCTCCATGACATCAAAGGGAAATGTTGTGCCCGACACTGGCCCCACAGAGAGGGGACCAGAACTGCACCCGTCCCCTCTGCACTGGGTTCAGCACCCCACGGAGGGGACTGAGACCCCCCGCCCCCCCCCCCAGCAGGGATAGGACCCCTGCAGCACCTGGGGGCAGCCCTGTGCAGGACGTCCTCCTGACCCTGCATCTTCCAGAGTGGACACGCAGGTGCTGGCTCTCGCTCTTGTCCAGCAAGTGAAGCCCCCATGACCCCATGCAGCACCAGAATGGAGACAATGGGGCCCAGAGTACCCATGGACACAGAGAATTCCCCATATCTGGAGCCAGCCTTGCCCTGGGTAACAGAGCTCGGAGGACAGATGGATGGATGACACCCAGCTGCAGCACAAGACGAGATGGGAAGCACAGCTGAGTGCAAACGTGCTTCACACACAACTTGTGCACCGGCAGTCCCCGGCATGGATGGACACACAGCCCTTCACTGGGGCTGGTTCAGTCCCCCAGGATGGACAGACAGACAGACATTCACTGAGGCTGCTTCAGTCCCCTAAGACAGATGAACAGCCAGACAGCCATTCACTGGGGATGGTTCAGTCCCCCAGGACAGATGGACAGACGGACAGCCAGCCATTCACCAGGGTGGCTCAGTCCTCCAGAATGGACAGACAGACAGAAAGCCATTCACGGGGGCTGGCTCAGTCCCCCAGGATGGACGGACAAACAGATAGCTGTTCACTGGGGCTGGTTCCAACCCCCAGGATGGACAGCCAGCCATTCAAACAGGGCTGTTTCAGTCCCCCAGGACAGACAGACAAACAATCGTTCACTTGGGGTGGCTCATTCTCCTGGGACAGCCAGTCAGCCGTTCACTGGGGGTGGCTGTCTCCCAGGACAGCCAGTCAGCCATTCACTGGAGTGGCTCAGTCCCCCAGGACAGATGGACAGAGAGACAGCCATTCATGGGGGTGGCTCAATCCTCCAGAAAGGATGGACAGACAGGCAGACAGTGGTTAACCAGGGCTGGTTCAGTCCCTCAGGGCAGACAGACAATCGTTCACTGGGGGTGGCTCAGTCTCCCAGGAGCGACAGCTGTTCAACCGGGGCTGGTTCTGTCCCCCAGGATGGATGGACAGACAGACTGACAGCCATTCACCAGGGCTGGTTAAGTCCCCCAGGACAGACAGATAGACAGCAGTTCACCGGAGCTGGTCCAATCCCTCAAGACAGACAGATAGGCAGTCATTGAACCAGGGCTGGTTCAGTTCCCCAGGACAGACGGACAGACAGGCTGACAGCTGTTTACCAGGGCTGGTTCCATCTCCCAGGACAGATAGACAGACACACAGCTGTTCACTGGGGGTGGCTCAGTCCCCCAGGACAGACAGATAGACAGACAGCTGTTAACTGGGGCTAGGTCAGTTCTCCAGGACAGATGGACAAACAGCCAGTCACCAGGGCTGGTTCATTCCCCAGGATGGACAGCCAGCCAGCCATTCTCCAGGGCTGGTTCAGTCTCCCAGGACGGACAGACAGACAGTCGTTCACCAGGCTGTTTCAGTCCTGGCTGAGCCAGCAGCAGCTCTGGCAGACGCATGGTCCCTGTGTTTCCCATTGGTCTCTGTGCACAGAGACGGGTTTTGACGTTCCAACTCCTCCGGCTGATCAAGGCTCTGGAATCCTCACTGAGGTCCCATCACTGCGGCACGGTCAGTACCAGGGGTCAGCCCGGTGCTGCTGGTTGTAGAGCTGGAGCCGGATCTGGTCCCGGATCTGGCTGATCAGAATCTGTGCCAGCAGGATCCCCACCAGCTGTGGGAGAGAGGGAGGGGGGAGAAGGAGGGAGGGGGGAGAAGGAGGGAGGGGGGAGAAGGAGGGAGGGGGGAGAAGGAGGGAGGGGGGAGAAGGAGGGAGGGGGGAGAAGGAGGGAGGGGGGAGAAGGAGGGAGGGGGGAGAAGGAGGGAGGGGGGAGAAGGAGGGAGGGGGGAGAAGGAGGGAGGGGGGAGAAGGAGGGAGGGGGGAGAAGGAGGGAGGGGGGAGAAGGAGGGAGGGGGGAGAAGGAGGGAGGGGGGAGAAGGAGGGAGGGGGGAGAAGGAGGGAGGGGGGAGAAGGAGGGAGGGGGGAGAAGGAGGGAGAGGAAAGGGGGAGAAGGAGGGAGGGGGGAAGGAGGGAGAGGAGGGCACTCAGGGTCGTGGCAGCGCAGCCCCACTGTCCTACAATTGGGTTCCACAGCTCCAGGTGACGACGTGCCTGACATTTGCCCCATTCCCCCCACCCTAGATCCTGCCCTGCTCCTGGTGCTGCAATCGGACTCATCCTGAAGGCAACTCTGGAGCAGCGGGGTCCTGCTGCCTCTCCATGTGTGTACCTGGGGGACAGCGAGGCCCAGGGCGACGCCACCCAACAGGAAGAGGTTGCTGTGGATCCAGTTGACCAGCTTGTCGATGCAGCCGTTGGTGTGGATGAAGGCGCTAGCCTCCAGGTAGCTCCGGGCCTGCATCCCCTGCCCGCACATGGTGTTGATGACAGCCTGGGAGAGTGGCAGGGACACAGAGGGGCTGGGGGCAAAACGCACCAGGAAGGAGGAGGCAACACTCGGGGTGTCCTCTTTGCGCTGTGTCCTCAGCCCCATCCCTCCAGCACTGGGCTCCATCCACACCCCAACAGGGACAATTCCGGGGGGAATTCACCCTAACTCCGGGGTCCCCATTGCTGCCAAGGGTGGGATCGCTCTCCTGGAGAGGGGTCTTCAGGCTCAGGGAGGTGTGGAGAGAAGATAGGAAGAAAGATGAGGGGAGGGGGAGAGGCGGAGAGGAGGAGGAGAGGGATGCCCAGAATCCTCCAAGGACACATCCTGACCTCATGGGGATCCTGCAGGCAGCAGGAGAAGGGAACGGAGCAACGCTCGCGGCTGGGATTGGCGGCTGTACAGTTGAAGTACATGTTCCGGGACCAGTCCTTGTAGGAGACACCCCCACAGCAGCTGAACTGCAGGAAGAGGAGAGGAACAGTAGGACAAAGGAGTGTGGGACCGCAGGCGGCACAGCAGCAAGTGGTGGGCCTCCCAAACCCACCTACGTCCAGGCAGGCCCCTCACCACTGGCTTTAGGGATGAACAACCCACTCTGGGTTTTAATAAACACAGGCTCCAACAGGGGGGCTTCTCCACCCTCTTTTCATCGAATGAACATTGAATCCTCATGGAGGAGCCACCCAGCATCCTCGGCCTGGGGATTTCAGGTGAAACCCCTGACCCCCAAGCTTGACCCACGTGTCCTACTCCATCAGAGAATCCTTGGATGGTTTGGGTTGGAAAGGACCTCCAAGCCCATCCAGTCCCACCCCTGCCATGGGCAGGGACACCTCCCACTGGATCAGGGGGCTCCAAGCCCCATCCAACCTGGCCAACACCTCCAGGGATGGGGCAGCCACCACTTCTCTGGGCAACCTGGGCCAGGGCCTCCCTGCCCTCACAGGAGAACACCTTTCCCTAAGATCTCATTTCAATCTCCCCTCTTGCAGCTCAAAACCGTTCCCCTCCTCCTATCCTTGTGCTCCCTGAGTTGGACGACAACCCCAGCATTCCCTCACCTCCTTCTGCCCGAAGTCGATAAGGTTCTGCAGGTCTAGGTCATCCCGGTAATGCACAATTGCACCGTTGATGATTTCGCTGACCTTCCCACGCGCCTTTGGAACAGAGGGGTCATTGGAAAGGTCATCACCCAGCAGGACAGGCTGGGGACCATCCCGCTTCCCTCCACCATCTGTACCTTATCAGAGAAGACGAAGCCCAGGACGCCAGCCGCCAGCTGCAGGAGGAAGATGATGGTCAGGCAGCTAGAGAACTGTGGGTGAGAGGAGGATGATGGTGGAGGAACCACGGGAGAGGCCCGCAGAGCGCCCCGGTAGGATGCGCGGTCTCTGGGCACTCACAGTCTGCAGCAGGCAGATGTTCTCCCGCAGGGAGCCAACACAGCCGCAGAAGGTGATGAGGAAGGTGAGGATGCCAACCACGATGAGCAGGACGGCGGGGTCCACTGCCAGGCAGGCCATCGCCGCCTCTGCCACAGCAGGCTGTCACCCGCAGCCCCCCAGCACCACAGCCCCCCCGGCAGGCTCAGCAGCAGCCCTCAGCCAGGCAGGGGGCACTGGGGATCCTCGCTGTGCCCACCCAAGCCCCTCAACCTCACCTGCATGCTTCAGCAGCCGGGCGTAGACCCCCACTGCCACCATCACCATCGAGATCACCTGCAGAACAGGATAGGGGTGAGCCTCCCCGGCACCGCATCCTCACTCTGGGGGTCCTGGCCAAATCCCCCTGCAGTCGTGGCTGTGAACGGGGCGCTGGAGCCAGACCCACTGCCTCAGTTTCCCCTCATCACCCACACCACGCTCCGGTGTCACAGGGGGGATGGGGCCCCCCCATCAACCACCCACCCACCAGGAAAGTCCCCTCCAGCCCCACCAGCTGTGCCCCGCTCTGGTGGTTCCATCGGAAGCCAGGAATTTCCTCAAAAATGAGATTTGGAACACATTAACAGCCTCAAAAAAATCCCAACCCTCAAAAAAAACCCCTAAAAACAGGAAAGAAACCAAAACATTAAAAAAATCGAAATCTGTTTAAAAAATACCCAAAACAAGCGTTTAAAAAATCCCCCCAAAATTAAAAAAAATCCCTAAAGACCCCAAAATGCGGAACCTGCTTGGCTCCTCTGCTGGAGGGGTCCCAGGGCGGGGGGAAGCAAGGAAGGGGGTTCCCGCTGAGCCTCTTGGATTGGGGGGAGACCCAGGAATGGGGGTGCCCCTGGGGATGGGTGAGTCCTGGGGATGAAAGTGGGGGTCTGATGAGCCAAGGGATTGGAGGGGTCCCAGGGATGGGGCCAGCATCAGGGTATGGGGGGGTCCCAGTGAGCCCCGGGATGGGAGGGATGAGGGGTCTCTGGTCTCCCCTGGGATGGGGGGCTGTGATGTAAGGTGTCCCAGGAATTGGGGGGCAGTCTCAGTGGGGTCCAGGGATGAGGACAGTGCCAGGGTCCAGGGGGTCCCAGTGATCCCTGGAGCTGGGAGGTCCTGGTGAGGCTCGGATGTGGGGGTCCCAGGGTTGAGGGGGGGTCCCGGTGAGCCCCAGGATGGGGAGGAGGACCAGGAATGGTTGGGTCCCTGGGGTGAGGGGGCGGTCTTGGGGATGGAAGGGGTCCCCAGAGATGGACGGGTCCTGGGGGTGAAAGAGAGGGTCTCGGAAGATGGGGGGGATCCCAGGAGAAGGGGACGCTGGGGCTGGGGGTCCCTTAGAGGCCCTCGCACTCACCCAGAAGAGCGTGTTGAAGAAGAACAGTACGTACTTCACTGCGGGGCTCACGAAGGAGAAACCGTCCCCGTGCGGCCCCACGCCGCCCCTCGCCCGCCGCGCCATGGCTGGGACCACCCGAGCCCAGCGGAGTCGAAGAGACCCGAGTGCAACCGAAGAGACCCGAACCGAGTCGAAGCCGCCCGAAGGGCGCCTAACCCAGCCGGGCGGAACTGAAGAGACCCGACCGCAGCCGAACCCGGCCGAAGGTCGCCGAACCCAGCCGAGCGGAGCCGAAGGAACCCGACCGGAGTCGATCCGGTCACTGGGGCAACCGACCCCGCTTCGCACTATCCCGCCCCCTCCCTTTGCCCCTCGTTGATTGGTCCATAAAGGCGCACTCTGCCTTCCCATTGGTAGATCTCCCGTCACTCAGCCGCGGCCGGTCCCGCCCCCAGCTCTGTGCACCTGTTCGCCCTCCCCCCTTAAAGGGCCAGTACGCCCCGTAAAGGGCCAGTGGCCCTCGCGCCTCGGACGCTGTTTTCCGTCCTGCTGGCTCTCTCCCTGCCCAGGGAACCCTGTTGCTCCCTGGTCAAATCCTTTCTTTTTTCCTCGAGGAATCCCACAGGGAAGTTGAAAGCCCAGATGATTCTGACAATCAATAAATCCTACTTTATGGAAGCGTTTCCATCTACATTTAAATTTCTTTTCAATCAAAATGATGGGAATTCACTTTTTCTGGCTCAAAGAGGCAGTCGTGGGGCTCGGGGACGCCTTTGCCCCCTCTTCCCTGAACGCCTTTCCCCTGACTCCCCCTCCCCTTGACCCCCTTTACCCCTTCTCCCTCCCGGTTCCACCCTCCCCTCTCTCCCCTCTCCCCTCTCCCCTCCCCTGAGCCCCGGCCCCGCCCCTCGGGGGTGTGTGGCTTTACGGTTGATGACGTCACGCACCGGGCGTTCCCACTCTTCCTAGGCCCCGCCCCGCCGCGGCGCGGCGCGAGGCCACGCGGGTCCCCGCGCGCCCCCTTTGCCGACGTGTCCCTGGCGCCGCGTGCCCCGGAAGTCCCGCCCCCGCACTACCATAGGCGGGGCCGTGAGTGACGTCACACTGCCCGCGCGGCCATTGGCCGCGGCGCTGCGGGGCGCGCTGCGGGGTTGTTTTCCCATTGGCTGCTGGCGGCGCGGAAGGGCGGGGCTAAGCGGAAGCCCCGCCCCCAGCCCCGCCGTTCGGTTCCGCTCCGCGCCGCTGCCGGCCCCGCCGCGTTCGCCCCGCTCGCGCCGCCTCAGCCCTCCCCGCCCCGCCATGGCCGCCCCCGGGCAGGGCGGCTCCGCGGCCCCGCTCGCTGTGCAGCGCGGCATCGTCAAGATGGTGAGGGGCTCCGCTTCCCCGGGACGCCCAGCATCCCCCCTCAGCCCCGGGGCCTGGGACCCCCAGCATCTCCCCGCAGGGCCCGGGACCCCCAGCGTCGCCCCTCAGCCCCGGGGCGCGGGACCCCCAGAATCCCCCCAGAATCCCGGGGCGCGGGACACCCGGGCTGCCCATCCCCCCCCACCCCCCAAGTGCTCAGGACCCCCAGCATTTCCATCTCTCGCTGGGGCCCAGGACCTACCAGTATCCCACACCCCGGAAACCTGGACCCCCCTCTCAGCCCTTCCAGGACCCTCAGCATCCTCCCTTGTTCCTGGGACTCCCCTGCACCCCTAGTGCCCGGGACCCCCAGCATTCCCCCCCCCCGGCGTCTGGGACCCTCAACATCCCCCCGGCACCAGGGACACCCCTCAAAGCTCCCCTCCGGTTCTTGGGACCCCCAGACCTCCAGGGCTCAGGAACCCCAGTATCCCCAATACTCGGGACCCCCCTTTGCCCATCACCATGCCTGGTGCCCGGGACTCCCAGCATCCCCTGCCCGGGCCCCCAAGGGATAAACCCACCCCTCCCTCGAGACCCTCCTGGTACCCGGCAACCCCTCCTCTCAGCCTCTGCTGGTGCCTAGGATTCCCCCAGCCTGGAGACCTCTCACTCCAGCTCAGGACTAGGGACAAGGCTGAATGGGGGGCAGGAGCAGCTTTTGGGTCCTCCTGGCATCACCGTCCTGGATCCAGTGGTCCTGGGAATGCCATCCCAGTGCCGGTGGGAGCTGGTGGTCCTGGGAATGCTGGCCTGGAGCCGGTGGTCCCGGGAAGGCCGTCCCAGAGCCGGTGGTCCCGGGAACACCTTCACAGACCCGGTGGGAGCTGGTGGTCCTGCTTTGGTGCCGGCCCCCGAGCCTGGAGGAAGCTTGGGATTCCCAGTAGTGGGAATGGGGCCATCCCATGGGGACACGTCTCTCTGGGTGCCTCCACTGCTCTGCTCCCTCCTCTTCCCTGTGGAAATGAGCAGTGGGACAGGATCCCCAGGCCCTGAGGATGAAGGTTGGGATCTGGTAGCATGTCCAGGTCCCAGTGGTCTGTCCTGGAGCCTTTTCTGCTTCTCCCCACTCCACGGCTGCTCTGGGATGGGATGGATTGATGGGATCCAGCCCCAGTCTCCCAGTCTCTGCATTGGTCCGGGCTCGTGTCCCAGCTGGAGGTTTGGGAACGCTGCCTTCCCTGTGCTGGCATTGTTGGGAGCCTTTCCTACCATCTCCTTCCCAAACAGATTTTTGTGATGCTCAGGAAAATTCTCACCTGGCCGCTTGTGCCAGCCTAGGCCCATCTGAGGGGCTGTGGGTGCGTGGATTGGGATTCTGATCCGTGGTTTGGGACACAGATCTGTGATCTGGAGCCAGATACTTGGTGTCCGCTGGCTTAGTGGCAAATGTGTTCGGCTCCCAGCAGCCACTTTGTGCCTGGAGCTGGGAGCTGCAGAATTCCTGGCACCCAACTGCTGTCTGGGATGTGCCCCTAGTCCCCAAGCCCCAGTTCCCTGCCCAGGGGCACCCAGAGAGGCTGGGATCCTGGCTCTCCACAGTGGTGCTGGCCATGTGCTCCACTGCAGCTCCCATCCCAACTTTGGGGATTCAGAAGGTTTTGGGGGGAATTTACACCTCCCTGATGCTCATTTTCCCTGGGATCATGGTGGCACTGCCAGGTATGGGATTCATACTGGCACAGCAGGAGCAGGGAGGCAATGGGGTCTGTGTCCCAGCTGGAAGAGGTGCTGGGAGCTGGGATGGGGTCGCAGCTGCTCCTTCCTTTTGAGGGACTTGACAGGCTGTGGAGCTGGAGTGGAGTCAGAGCGGGGCCGCACAGCTGCGGTTTCAAGCTGAGCTGGGGCTGGGGGTGAGATGCCAGGTCAACAGAGAGTGGGATTCTGTGGAGAGCCAGATTCCATGGAGACTGAGATTCCATGGAGAGCTTCCTTGGTTCCTTCTGATTCCCTCGTTAATCCTTCCAGCTCTGCAGTTGCAGCCCTGGACATGACGGGTCCAGCTGACAGCACTGTCCACCAGCTCTGCCACCAGGACCCCAATGCCATCCCCTTGTGCGTCCAGAGCCGGGTCCATCAGACCTGCATCCCTGTGCCTCAGTGCATCCGTCGCCCTTGGCTCTGAGGTTTTCCAGCCTGGTTTAAGCCTGGCTTCCCCAGTCTGGAGCATGAGGCCAGGCTGGCATGCGCCGTGCCAGGTGGGAGAGTGTGGCTTGAGCTGGGGCTGCAGTGGGGATGGCCAAGCTGGACACCGGGACCATGTCCTGGTTCCATCGTGGTTCCCAGCTGGAGAGCCGTGTCTGGGTGGTGCAGCTGCTCTGCAGGCAGGGGGACAACGATGTGCCCACCCCAGAGCACAGAGCCACTCTGCTTCCAAACTTGCCCCCTCCCCGGAGCTGGGCTCTGCCTTGGTCCTTGGGAAAACGGTTTCAGCATCCAACTGGTTTCCCCACACTCTGCAAATTAAAGATTAAGGTTAATTACAGTGGTGAAACCTCTAAGTCCTTAAGTACGGAGCGCTGAGCCTCTGCCAGGGGAGCGCTCCGAGTGCGGCTCAGGCTTAATTTAAAGCTCAATTCCCAGTGGATTGTGCAGCGTTCCGGTCTCTGCCGTGGGCGGTGATGCTGGGCAGCAGGCGCGGTGCCGTGGTGCAACCAGACCCTCAGGGTCAGCGTGGTAAGGTTGGTTTTGGTGTGAGCTGGTGTCCCTGGCGCTGGGCAGCATACAAGTCCTCCGGCTTTGGGATGCGCTGGGAGCATCTGTGGGGATTCCGGGTGGGCAGCAAGCCAGGGCAAGTGCTGAAATCCAAGCTGGAGATTTCCTGCGAGCGCTTTGGCAGTGGCGATCCCGTGTGCAGGGAGCCAGTGCTTGTTCCAGTGGGAACAGGGGCATCCCCGGCACCCTCGCCCTGCTGGTGCTGTGGGATCCTGACTGGGGATGAAGCCGTTGGGAGATCCTGGGCATTTTGCAGGGTGGGTGGAAGCTGGTTGCTCTCCTTGAGTTGGGCGCAAAGAGGAGGGGTCCAGGTTGGGATTCTGCCATTTTGGGGGTTCTCCTGGCAGTTTTTTCCATCTGGGTTGGTTTGTTTGACATCAGCGTGGTCAGCTGGCTGAGGTTACTGGCCAGGGGCACAGATGTGGCCAGCTCAGTGCTGGTGCCTTTACCCATCACTCCCAGTGGGTCAGATCCCCCAGTGAAGCATCATGGAAGGTAAAGGCATCGGCTCCGAGTGTGGTCCTGGCTCCTCACCACGGCCATGCCGAGCAGCCTGGGTGGTTTAAGCCCTTTGTCCTGCCTGCATCCTCCTGTGCTGTGCTGGCAGTAGCATGGAGCCCCTTGAGGTGCAGCAGGCATGGTGCCCGCCTGGATGCAGGGTCCCCCTGCGACATCTGGGAGCGAAGGGGCTGCTGGAGCCCTGGGATAGGAGGGGATGGGATGGAAGGGGTAAGCCCAGGACAGGACAGGACAAGATGGAGCTACCTGGGATGGAATGGGAAGGGGGTGCCTGGGATGGGCAGGATGGGATGGGAAGGGGAAAGGGCTGCTCGGGATGAGGCTACTGTCTCAGAGCAGTCAGCATGTGCCCAGCTGGGCTCCTCTCCTCACTGGGAATGAAATCCTGACCTGCCAGGCCCTTGGTGTTGCCCCGCTGCGCTGGGATCACCTGGCATTCCATCATACTGTGCTCGGGATGGGGTGTTGCACAGGTACCATTGGGAGGGCACAGCTTGTGGAGTTTGGCTCCATCCTGCAGCTCCAAGCAAACCTGGGGTGATCCCTGGCTCTGCCAGACCCTTGAGAGGTTGTGCCCCGTGGTGCTGAGTTTCCCTGCCCTGCCTGGGGCAGGATTCACTCTTGGAAGTCTGTCTGTCCGGGCAGCATCATCTGTGCTCAGCTCTGTCACCTCCTGCCTCCCGGCTCGCTCCTTTCCCGGGGGTCCCTGTAACCCCTGTTTTTCCCTGCAGGTGCTGTCGGGCTGCGCCATCATCGTGCGTGGGCAGCCCCGAGGGGGGCCGCCCCCCGAGCGCCAGATCAACCTCAGCAACATCCGTGCTGGCAACCTCGCCCGCCGTGCTGCTGCTGGCCAGCCAGATGCCAAGGACACCCCGGATGAGGTGGGTGCTGACTGTGAATGCTGCCAAGCAGCCCCCCTGCTTGGAGAGCTGCAGGCTGAGCCGGACAGGGTGTCCCCAGGATGCTCGCCCAACCCTGGCGACCACAGCGCCCTCGACTCAGCTGTTGCCCATTCCCAGACCAGCTGCTGTCATCCCAGGGGACACAGGCAGCTTCCTCCTCACCAGCACTATTCCCCTGCACAGCTTGGAGGTGCTGCGGCGTGAAACAGCCCCTTCAGTCCTCTAAGAGACCCTTTTCCTGATCTAGCCCCTCAGTGTGGGTTTTGGGATGGAGTTGCCACTCTTCGCCCTGCTACGGTCACATGCGTGCCCAGCATGGGGCAAGCAAGGACTAGGCATGGCTGGGTGGGATCTTCTGGAGCAGGGGAAGCCAATGATGCCTCTGAGCTTTCACTGCCCGGGGAATGCGGGCACGGGAGGCTGACTGGGGACTCTGGCAGGTCGGGTGCCAGCGGTGGGGTGCAGTGTGTTTGTGCCAGAGGGAGCCTGGTCCCGGTCCCCATCCTCCCAGCGCTGGGGGTGGTGCAGAGCGCTGGCGGTTAATTGCTCTCCCAGGGGACTTTGCCTCCGAAACGCTCCTTCAGCTTTTAAATGTCACTCTTCTTAACAAATTATGCCTGTCAGGTTTGCTAATTGTTTATGAGCACGTCATGTTCTCTCCTCCGGACCGCGTTCCCCACCCACCTGCTGCGGTGGAGCAGGGCTGAGCTCGCCAGGGCTCCGGTGCGTTTGTGCCGTGGTGCAGGGAGGTGCTGGGATGACGCCAGAGCCCGCTTCTCCCAACCCACGCGGCCACTGTGCTGGTCCTGCTCTGCTCTGCTCCATCGCCACGGGCACCAGCGCAGCCGTGGACCGGCGCCGGAGGAACCCGCGCTGCATCCCTGGAGTCCAGATCCCTGCAGCTCCAGCTCTGCTCCCTCTGTCCTGGGAGCCTTCCTGGGCTCGGTCAGGTGGATTTGACTGCCTGGGGAGCAAGAGCCCAGCTGGAAAACCAACCATGACCCCTTTGCTGAGAACAGAGAGGGAAAGTGAAGGTGTTTCTCCTGCAGGGTAACGGGGTCAGTTCCTGTGCAAACCCATGGCATGCAAACAGGATCCAGCACGGTCCCGGGCTTGTGCAGCATGCGGAGAGCAGGAGTCCCCGGCACTGGGAGGCCCCAGGCTTCCTCATCTGCGTTTGACCCATCAACTCATGTCGACTTCTTTCCCTCCAGCCCTGGGGCTTTCCAGCTCGTGAGTTCCTGCGGAAGAAGCTGATCGGGAAGGAGGTTTGCTTTACCGTGGAGTACAAGACCCCGCAGGGCCGGGAGTATGGGATGGTGTACCTGGGCAAAGGTGAGCGCAACGGGCTCTGTCAGGGACCTAAAGTCGGGCACATGCAGAGAGGTTTGCAGAGCGTGTGGCGGGAGCTCGTGATGGGAGCCCACGGCGAGAGCGTGCAGAGCGAGACCACAGCCAGAGCATGCAGCGGGAACATGCAATGCTTGCAGCCAGAGTGTGTGATGCTCGTAGCTGGAGCACACAGTGGGAGCGTGCGCTTCTCATGGTGGGAGCATGTGGTGCTCACAGCCCGAGTGTGCGGTGCCCGTGGCCAGAGCACACAGTGGGAGTGCGCGGTGCCCACAGCTGGAGCCCATGACCAGAGCATGCGATGTTTGTTGCAGGAGCATGCAGTGCTCGTGGTGGGAGCACATGGCGCTCGTAGCCGGAGTGTATGGCGGGAATGTGTGGTCCTCATGGCTGGAGCACACAGCGGGAGTGCGCGGTGCCCACAGCCAGAGCCCACAGCCAGAGCGTGCAGGGCCTGCGGCTGGATCACATGGTGGGAGTGCATGGTGTTTGCGGCCGGAGCGCACAGCTGGAGCATGTGGTCCCCGTGGCTGGAGCACATGGTGAGAGTGTGGTGCTCATGGCAGGAGCTGCTGTCCAAGGGGATGTATTGGCTGTGGTGCTGGTGGCAGAAGGGCACCTGCCCAGTTCTTGGTGGAGCTCCGGCTGTCTGGAGGGCAGTGCTGCTGGCGGTGGTCCCGGCTGTCCGTGGGGCTGCACAGAGCCGAAGCACAGCTGTGCTCTCTGGAGCAGCAGCTGGCAGCTGATGCACTGCCACACACAGACACAAACCATGCCGTGGGGTGAATTTCCCCAGGTTTCCCCTGCCATCCTTGTGGTTGGTACAAATGTCTCACTCATCTCTGGCTGAGGGAAGGAGAGAGGGAACAGAGTTCCCCGTGGCCACCGTGGATGCGGTGGAGTGCCGGGAGCACAGCCCGGCCCAGAGCTCAGCCCAAGCACCACATGATGCCTCGCTCGAAGCAGCCTGAGCCAGGCAGCCCCATTGGTGCTTGCACACATGGACTTTGGCGTGGTTACGTCCCCTCCCACGATGAGCATGGCTCTGCCAGGTGCCACATCCCCTCTGCCAGCAGCCCCAGCCAAGTGAGCTTGTGGCTGTGCTGGTGGATGAGTGTTTGGGATCCTCATGGTGAGCCCTCAGCCATTGTCTGGTCTGGTGGGAGAAGGTGGCTTTGAGGTGACCGCATCCTGCTGCCGATATCTGGGCTGCATTGCTCCGCAGGGCTTCACTCCTGGTTGGACTTTGCACATCCTTGGGCTTCAGGAAGGGGGATGAGGTCTGCTCTAGGGGTGTGGGCTCCTGGTAAGCGGGTACTCACCAGGACACAGCTCGTCCTGCCGCGCTGCCCAGCTCAGAGCGACTGGAGCAGATGGATGCACCTCTGCGCTTACCGGATGGGTTGGAGCGGACCATGCTGCCTGTGGCTTGGCGGTGCAGGGCTGGGCTGGGGAGGGTGAGCGGTGCCATGAGGCATCCTTGTTTCCAGATGCACATCCCGGCACTGCTTGGGGCCTTTCCTGCACTGGAAGCAGGAGGTCAGCGTGAACTGCAAACGTCCAGGACTTGCTCACCATCACAGAAGGGTTCGTCGGGGGCTGCAGTCTGGCAATGTGTGCTCGCCAACCGTGTCCTGGGCTGCACCCAAAGCAGTGGGAGCAGCAGGGGAGGGAAGGGATTCTGCCCTTCTGCTCCGCTCTGGGGACACCCCACCTGGAGCCTGTGGTGGCCACCAGCCCTACCTGGAGCCCCTTTGCACCCATCACTGCTGTGAGGTGGCCCAGGGCTGGTGTTCCATCCCGGTGCGCTCCAGCCAGTGTCTCTCGCGTCCCCGTGAGGGTCCCCTTGCAGTGTGTGATCGTGGGACTCCCATGGTGCCCAGGCTGTGAGAAAGGGGAGCAGGGTCCCTGCGTGCTGCCAGGGTGAACCTGGCCCCAAGGCCACGCAGAACTGGTATCAATGTTACCTCCCAGCTCATTCCTGAGCTTCCAGTTTGCTTGTGGGCCGGGAGAGTGGGAAGCCCTTTGGGATGGGGATGATGGTTTTGGAGAGCTGCTGCTCTCCGCTCTCCCACCCTATGGGATGTCCTGGGTCAGGAGTCCCAGCGCAGCCGATGAACCTGGAGAAGGGTTTTGCTGCTGGGCGGTGCCTTGATGCGCAAGGAGCTGCCCGTTCGCCACCCACAGCCTCCTTGTCTGCCACGTTGGGGGCTCTTGCATTGTGCCTCACACGTAGGTGTCCTCGGTATTGTTAAATCCCAGCCCGTCACGGTGCGGAGGTGAGGAACAAGGCATAAAGCACGTCCTGATGAAGTTTGTCAGGGTTTAAATACTCTTTAATATGGAAACGCTGCAACAGCTTCCCTGGCTGCAGGGGGGGCTCTGTGGAGACAGGGTTTTAGGGGCTGGGTGCTCCAGCAGGGGGGGGTTGGGGGGGGGTGTGCTCTGCAGGTGGGTGCTCTGCGGGGGGTGGGTGCTCTGTGGGGTCAGGGTTTTGGGAAGTAGGTACTCTGCAGGGTGGGGGTACTCTCAGGGGTGGGGGGGTTTGGGGGTGTCTGCAGAGAGGGGGCTCTGGGGTTGGGAGTTTTGGGGGTGTGTGCTCTGTGAGGTCAGGGTTTTGGGGGGGGCTTTTGGGGATTGGGTGGTCTGTGGGATGGGTGTTTTGAGGGTTGGGGATTTCAGGGGCAGGTGCTCTGCGGGGGTCAGAGTTTTGGGGGGTGGGTGCTGTACAGGGTGGGGGTTTTGGGAGGTGGGTGCTAGCTGTTGCTTGGTGGCAGCTGAGCCGGAGCAGAGGTGCTGGGTAAGGGTGAGAGTTTGTTAGTGCCCAACACCCCCTCTCAGCTGCCCCCATCCTGCTTGGGGCCCTGCAACCCCACACCCTCCCATGGCCAGGGAAGCTTCCAGGGGATTCTTCCTTAATCCTTCTGTTCCTCTCCTGTCTCCGCCCCGGGACTGCACTGGGACTGGACTGCTTGCCTTCTGTCTCCTGGTAGCCATGACCCCCCATGTTGGAGCTCTTTGGGAATCATGGGAGCCCCTTGGGTGCTGGGGGGTCCTGGCTGCTCTGGGAGCTGCGAATGTCCCCAACCCATGGAGAGCGTCCTGGGTGACTGCGAGCTTTGCAGACTGTCGGTGCATTGGAGCAGTGACCGCCCGAGTGATGGGACAGGACCGGAGGGAATGGCCTCAAGTTGCACCAGGGCAGGTTTAGATTGGATATCAGGGAAAATTCCTTCCTGGAATGGGTTCTCAGGCCCTGGCAGAGGCTCCCAGGGCAGTGGTGGAGTCCCCATCCCTGGAGGGGTTTAAAAGCTGGGCAGATGAGTTGCTCAGGGATGGTTCAGTCGTGGGCGGGGACACTTGGATTCAGTCTCCAAGGTCTTTTGCAGCCAGGCAATTCCGTGATTCCATGTCCTACCTGCTCCCTTAG
Organism: Neomorphus geoffroyi; assembly: GCA_033558235.1. Lineage (NCBI taxonomy): Eukaryota > Metazoa > Chordata > Aves > Cuculiformes > Neomorphidae > Neomorphus > Neomorphus geoffroyi. The sequence continues at coordinate 28,658,423 of JAUMJM010000011.1, read as the reverse complement.
ACCTGGTCCTAGGACAACACTGTCCCCAGGGAGCCCTGCGCTGCTCCACTCGATGCCTTTGGAAGCCCCTGTGCTGCTGGGACACCAGGCTGGTGACCGGAGCCTTTCACTCCAGCTCTTGTTGGCTGGAATTGCTATGGGAGCATTTTCCAGCCTCCAGGCTACCCCGCGCACTCACACTCGTCTCAACTCTTTCCGACTCCTCTTTCCACAGACACAAGTGGTGAGAACATTGCCGAGTCCCTGGTGGCTGAAGGGTTGGCTTCACGCCGGGAGGGGATCCGAGCCAACAAGTACGTATGCGGCTGTGTTCCCACGCGCCCTGCTGAGTCCGTGCCCATTTGTCAGGACCCACTCTGGGTTGTCACTCCCAGACCTGCTCAGGGAGGGAGGGAAGGGTCCTTTGGTGTCTGCACAGTGAACTGGAGACACGAATCTCCCAGGGCAAATCCAGACAGTGTTTGTTTTGGCCAAGGCCAAAATATGGAATCAAATACTCAGGTGCTCTCCGAGCTGCAACTTCCGAAAAGTTACAAAACCAGATCCCAATCTCTTCAGATCCCAGTCGGATCCCCTTAAGGCAGCTGCACAAACCCAACACAATTCGGATCCGATCTGACGCACAGCGGTGCCGTGGGAAACAGGAGAAAGGAGAGAGCAGAGAACAGGAGTGTGGGAGGTTGGGGAGGGAAAACCATTCACCACTCAATGGGGCTCTGGAAAACGTGGTCTTCAGGAATGCACAATCCTGTGGTTCTTCTGCAGCACCTTCAGAGGGTTCCATGGGGTGGGGGGTGCAGCCCCTGCCTTCTGGGAGGGCTCTGTTTATAGAAGTCCCTGCCCCCTCCCCTAGCACGAGGGGGGGTCTCGCTGCAAAAGTTCTCGAATTGGGGCATGTGCGGAGACTCCTTTGGGAAGGTTTTGGCATTGGGTCTGGGGGCTCCAGGGTCACTGGGGGTTCAACAGCCCCTGCCAGAATCACCTCTGCCTGAGCCCTTTGTGCCCCCGTGCGCAGTCAGGTGTGGGGGGAACCTGCACCCCCTCCTTTGCAGCAGCAGCAGCCCTGCAGCAGCTGTAGCACTCCAGGAGATGTCAAGGACAGCAGTGCAAATAGAGTCAGTCGATGTTTAAGACGACAATAGAAGTAGGGTCGGTCTCTGCACCATTCCTTGCCATTATTTACTGAGACACAGAGTTGTTGGGTTCCTCGGCTCTGGGTGGGCATGGACTCCTGCCCCTTGGCTCCATAGTGCCCTGGTTTCACAGGCAGCAATGTCACGGTGCGGTGAGCCTTGTCCTGAGAGCTGAGGTAAAAAGGACATAAAAAGGATCCAAAGCTCCTGGAGAGCATCCAGAGGGGGGCACGGAGTGAAGGGTTTAAAGTGGGAGCGTATGAGGAGTGACTGAAGTCCCTGGGTCTGTTCAGCTGGAGGAGACTGAGGAGGGACCTCATTGCGCTCTGCAGCTTCCTCACCGGGGGAGGAGGAGGAGCAGGTGCTGAGCTCTTCTCTCTGACCCGAGGGAATGGCAGGAAGATGCCAGGGGAGGGTTAGATTGGACACCAGGAGAAGGTTCTTCCCCCAGAGGGTGGTGGAGCACTGGAACAGCTCCCCAGGGAAGCAGTCCCAGCCTGACAAGATTCCAGCAGCCTTTGGCCAAGGCCCTCAGCCCCCCAGGGTGAGCATTGGGGTGTCCTGTGCAGGGCCAGGAGTTAGACTCTATGGTCCCTGTGGGTCCCTTCCAGCTCAGAACATTCCATGATTCTATGATTTTCTGACATTCTGGTGGCTTCAGGTTCACGGGATTCTGCTCCTCTGCTCCAGACTCATCCTGGAAGCACACCCAGCCAGGCGCCCTGACCCCACTGCTGCCGGCAGCGTGTGCATCCCCCCTGGGCTGGGTTGAAGCCCCTGCCCTGAGCTCCATCGCCAGCACGATGGGGCCAGCGCAGCGCAATTCGCACGGAGCTCCCTGCAATTAAACATCTCCCGCAGCACAGCACTGCTCCGCATTTGCTCTCCTAATTCAAAACATTTGTTAATTAATGGGTGCGGGAGGTGGCTCTCAGCCACTCACGCAGCTGCCTGAGCCGGACGCTTCTGCAGTGAATTCAGGTCTCATCAGGTCGCAGCTTTGCCCTGTGCTGAAGGATGATGAACCACAAATACGACTAGATTTGGATCAGGACAGTGTGGCAGGGCTGGCGTTGCCGCAGAGAGGGGGCTGCGACCTCAGCCTTTGGTGAGTGCCTGTGGGAGCGCCGACACCCAGTGGTTTGCACCGACATTCGCTCTCTCTCCTGTCCCAAAGCACCTCTGCCATGCTGGGGTGGCTGCTACCCCGTCTCGCCAGCGCTGCAGCCTCTGGAAGGGCTGCACGGGCCAAACCTCCCCCATCTATTGGAAATGGTGCTTCCAGTGCACACTTGGACATCGACGGCGGAGCCTCTGCTGCGGTGCTGGAGAAACTCAGTTTGATTTAGAATCATAGAATCATGGAATCACTTGGCTGGAAAAGAGCTTTGAGATCATCAAGTCCAACTGTCCCTGCCCACGACTGAACCATCCCTGAGCACCTCATCTGCCTGGCTTTGAAACCCCTCCAGGGACGAGGACTCCACCACCACCCTGGGAGCTTCTGTCAGGGCCTGAGGATCCTTCCCAGGAAGGAATTTCTCCCTATGTCCAGTCTGAACCTGCCCTGGTGCAACTTGAGGCCGTTCCCTCTCATCCCATCTCCTGTCACTTGGGAGCAGAGCCCAGCACCCCCTCCCCTCCTTTCAGGCAGTTGCAGACAGTGATGAGGTCTCCCCTCAGCCTCCTTCTCTCCAGGTTAAACATCCCCAGGTCCTTCAGCCGCTCCCACAGCCCCTGTTCTCCCGCCCCTTCCCCAGCTCCGTTCCCTTCTCTGGACGCGCTCCAACCCCTCCAGGTCCTTCTTGGAGTGAGGGGCCCAAAACTGACCCCCAGATTGGAGGTGTGATTTACTGCGTTGCTGTCAGCAGCGTGAAGCATTGCTCACCGGCTCACCTAGGTGGTGACTCTTCTAGATAGAAGTAATCAAATCACTAAAGCATCCAGAAAAGTGCCTGGGAGATGGATGTTCCTGATGATAAAATGTGCCGGAACCGGCCGTGTTCTGCCTGCCCAGAGCTTGGCTTCACTCTGTCTTGCCCTGTCGCTGCAGCCCCGAGCAGAGCCGGCTGGCAGAGCTGGAGGAGCAAGCCAAGAGCGCCAAGAAGGGGATGTGGAGCGAGGGGACGGGTTCCCACACCATCCGGGATCTCAAGTACACGATCGAAAACCCCCGGTACTTTGTGGACTCCATGCACCAGAAGCCAGTTAATGGTAAGGTGGCACCGACTCTGTCCCTCAGTGATGGGTGCTGGGGTCACCTGTCCTCTGCGCCCGCCCACACGTGGCTAGGCTGCTGCTTCCGGCGCTGTCTCGCTGTGAGATCACAGAACCATGGGATGGTTTGGGCTGGAAGGGACCTCCAAGCCCATCCAGTCCCACTCCTGCCATGGGCAGGGACACCTCCCACTGGATCAGGGGGCTCCAAGCCCCATCCAACCTGGCCATCAACACCTCATGGGATGGGGCAGCCACCACTTCTCTGGGCAGCCTGGGCCAGGGCCTCCCCACCCTCACAGCAAAATATTTCTCCCCAGGATCTCATCTCAGTTTCCCCTCTTGCAGCTCAAAACCTTGTCCTGTCCCTGCACTCCCTGATCCAGAGCCCCTTCCCAGCTTTCCTGGAGCCCCTTTCTGTACTGGAGGCTACTCTAAGGTCTCCCCGCAGCCTCCTCTCCAGGCTGAAGAACCACAACTCTCTGCCTGTCTAAGAGGAAGGAGGGCCGGTTCCAGCCCCTTGGTTCCCACTGAGCTCCTTCTCAGCAGGACCAACCCCTCTGCTTTTTCTCCTCAGCCATCATCGAGCATGTCCGGGATGGCAGCGTGGTGAGAGCCCTCTTGCTGCCCGATTACTACCTGGTGACTGTGATGCTCTCGGGGATCAAGGTGAGGCTCAGCTGGTGGCACCAGCTGGTGGGTGCTCTCATTCCTCTGTGCAACGAGTTCCCTCTGGAATTTGTACTGTTACTTGTTGTGCATCCTCATTGTTGCCTTTTGGCACCAGTGCCTGCCCACTGCCAGGCTCGCAAGACCAAGGCAGGGATTCAGCTGCGTCCTTTCCCGCTGTGTCGTCCTGCCCACACCTCCCCGTACCCAGCTGGTTGCAGCCCGTGGTTGCGTCAGTGTCACCGCAGGAGTGGGAATTGGGTTGGGGGGACCAACACTGCGCTGCCAGGCCTGACAGCAGCCCAGCTCTGGGCTTTGGACACCCTGCAAGGGTCCAGTAGACACTGGGTGAGTGGTCATCCCTGCTGGGCTGGTGATGGTGTGGCTGCTGGCCTGGCTGGAGAGCTCGGCCACCCAGCACTGTGGGAGGCTGAGATGGAGGGCAGCTCCTGGGGCAGCTGTAGCCACCTCCTGCCTTGGCTCCTGTGCCCTTGCTGGGGCACCAGAGTCTTTTTCCCTTGCCCTTCTGACCCAGTTTGGGTTCACCCTAGGCAGGATGGTGCTGGGAGCCTGGCTTTGCTCCTGGCAGTGTTTGCTGAGGTGGGAAAAGGGCCGTGTCGGTTCAAAATGGCACGAAAGCATCAGTGAGCGCAGCCCTTCCTGAAGCTTCAGCCAGGGCATGGGGGCTGCGTGCAGCCATCGTCTCCAGGGGGGAGCTTCTTCCTACTCCCTGGTTTTGGGGAGCAGCTGTGGCCTGACTGTCCCTCCTCTGCCCCAGTGCCCCACGTTCAAGCGGGAGGCGGATGCTACTGAAGTCCCCGAGCCCTTTGCGGCTGAAGCCAAGTTCTTCACTGAGTCGCGGCTGCTGCAGAGGGATGTGCAGATCATCCTGGAGAGCTGCCACAACCAGAACATCCTGGGCACCATCCTGCACCCGGCAAGTGGGGCTGAGGGGCCAGGGGGTGGGAGAGCATCCTGCTGTTGGGCACCGCTTACTGGAGATGCCAATGGTGGCTGTGAGGTCCAGGTGCCTCTGGTGGAGGCTGGGAGCTGCTGGGAGCCATGGGATCTTTACCAGTGGGCGTGGGAGCCCATGGTCCATCTGAGCAGCACCCATGGGTGTCACTGGTTTAGCCTTGGGGATACTGGGCACAGGGGGCTGATGCTGAGTCCCCTGCAGCTGAATGCATGCCTCCTCCCCATCTCTGCAGAATGGGAACATCACGGAGCTCCTGCTGAAGGAAGGCTTTGCCCGCTGCGTGGACTGGTCCATCGCTGTCTACACGCGTGGGGCGGACAAGCTGCGTGCAGCCGAAAGGTCAGTCTGATGCTAGGAGCTGTGGGTGGGCACACTCCGAGGGGTGCCTGGGGTGACTCCAGCCCCATCCATGGGTGCGTTTCCCCAGTGCTGCTCCCAGGTGGCAAGAAGAAGCTGTCTCTCCTGGCAGATCTGTGCCAGCCCTGCTCTGCTGGGCAGTTTAACATAGGGCACGCCCATCCCTGCTGGAGACACCAACCCAGGCATCATGTCACAACTCTCCCCCTCACCAGGTTTGCCAAGGAGCGCAAGTTGAGGATCTGGAGGGACTACGTGGCCCCCACGGCAAACCTGGACCAGAAGGACAAGCAGTTCGTGGCCAAGGTGAGTGACCGGCAGAGCAGGGGGTGGAGGGCAGTGCCTGGATGCAGTGCCAGCCTCACCATCTGCTTGGACAAAGCCCATAGGCATTTGGCTGTGGGATTGAGGGCACCCTCAGTGAGTTTGGCAATGACACCAAGCTGTGTGGTGTGGCTGACGCGCTGGAGGGAAGGGATGGATCCAGAGGGAAGAGTTGGCATCCAGAGGGACCTGGACAGGCTGGAGAGGTGGGGCTGTGTGACCTCTGAGGTTCAACAAGGACAAGGTCCTACACCTGGATCAGGGCAATCCCAAGCACAGATCCAGGCTAGGTGGAGAATGGATTTGGAGAAGCCCTGAGGAGAAGGACTTGGGCTGCTGGGGGAGGAGAATCTCAACGTGAGCTGGCAACAAGCACTCCCAGCCCAGAAACCGCCCGTGTGCTGGGCTGCACCCAAAGCAGTGGGAGCAGCAGGGGAGGGAGGGGATTCTGCCCCTCTGCTCCGCTCTGGGGAGACCCCACCTGGAGCCCCAGGTCCAGTTCTGGAGTCCTGAGCAGAAGAAGGACCTGGACCTGTTGAAGCGAGTCCAGAGGAGGCCACAGAGATGATGTGAGGGCTGGAGCAGCTCCCGTACAAGGACAGGCTGGGAGAGTTGGCATTGTTCAGCCTGGAGAGGAGAAGGTATCTGTGCCCGTGGCAGAGGTTGGAACTGGATGGACTTTGAGGTCCCTTCCAACCCAACCCATTCCATTCCATGATTCTGTGATTTGCCCACCCTGAACCATGGTGCATGACTGGACAGGGGAGAGGAAGGGGCCACGGTTCGTGGGGTTGGGCTGGTGGGTGTCCTTGGCTTGCTGTGCATGTCCTAGTGCCACAGAGATGCTCTCGCCCTGCTGGCCCCTCTCCTGCAGGCAGAGGGCTCTGCGGGCTTGGCAGAGTTTTCCTTCCATCTGCCTGTGTTTCCAGCGTGGTGTCAGGAGCAGCTCCTGCCTCAATCCCTGACACTGATCGGAGAGCACAGCCAAAGCAAAGGGGAACCCCAAAATCCCACAGTGGTGGGGTGGGAAGGGCCCTCTGGAGGTCATAGAATCCCAGAATCCAGAGTGGTGGAGTGGGAAGGTCCCTCTGGAGCCCATCCAGAGCAGCAGGGTCCCCTCCAACTGTTGCACAGGATCATCCAGGCAAGGTTGGGTTTCTCCGGAGAAGGAGACTCCGCACCTCCCTGAGCACCTGGTTCCAGGGCTTTGGCACCTGCACAGGGAGGAAGATTTTCCCCATGTCCAGGTGGAATTTCCTGGGCTCCAGATTGTGCCCGGTGCCCCTTGACCTGTCATGGGGCACCGATGAGCAGAGTCCAGCCCCTCCTCCTGCCCCTGCCCATCTGATAGGGATCAGCAGGGATGGGATCTCCTCTCCGTGGGGAGACCCATGGTTCCCAGCTTCTCCTCCAGAGAGAGATGCTCCAGGCTCTCCTCATCTCCGTGCCCTCTGCTGGGCTCTCTCCAGTCATTCCCGGTCTTTCTGGAGCTGGGGAGCCAAGGACTGGACACAGGACTCGGGATGGGGCCTCCCTGGGCAGAGCATAGGGGGCGGAGGAGGCCCCTTGCCCGCTCCCCGTGCTCCTCTCCATCACCCCTTGGCCACGAGGGCCCATTCCTGGCTCACGGTTGGCTCGGTTTCCCCAAAAGCTGTGTGGGAGGTGACGCGGTGCTGACCTTGCCCCAGGTGGGCACCGCTGCGGAGGAGCCCCTCGTGCCGGCAGGGTTGGCTGGGAGCGAGTGCTGAGCTGCGCTGTGCTTCTGCATTTTGGGGGGCTCCGGCCCCGCGCTGGGAGGACAGGAGGGAGCAGTCCGCTAGATGGTGCTGCTGGCTCGCCCAGGGCTGTGGTTCTGCTGGAAACCCTGGGAGACGTGCAGCAGCCGGATTTCTTGGAAAGCCAACTTAACCCCTGTGCATCATCCCTTGCGCCCGGGTCACATCCTGCCCTGCAGCATCTTCGCAGCACAGGAAGCCGGGGTTATGCCAGTGCCACAGGTGTTTGAGTGAGCCTGGCTGCTCCTCGCGAGCTGATCCTTCCCTGCATCCCCCAGCGCTCCTGAAGAGTCTGGAACAGGAGGGCTTGGATCAGAGCACCCTTGGCTGGGGAGCTCTGGAGCTGCTGGGTGAAACCAGGAACTCTTGTGGCCAGTCCAGTCTCACCCACATGGTGTAATCAGCTCATCCGTGCAGTGCTGTCACCAGGATCCAGGCGGTGCTGTCACCAGGATCTGCGTGGCTGCTCCTGTCCCATGGGATGAAGCTGGGGAAGTGCCAGCTGAGGCTCTGACTCCAAGGTCCTGCGCCTGCCCTTCTCCGCGGTCAGGCACTTGGCAGCTTGGATTTGGCTGATGGTAGCAGAGATTCCCCAAAACTTGGGAAGGGTTTGCTGGGCTTTTCCTTATGGGGTGGCCTGAATGCCAGACCTGGAGGGTCTTTGAGGAGGCACAGGTCCATCCCTGCGGTGAAGGACCCTGTTTGGTCCCCACTGCCGTTGTGGTGAGAAATCACACCCAGGCAGATGCCCCTGTGGGCACAGGGATGGCCATGCCAAGGCGCTGGCACACTTGGAAGTGCCACCCTGCCGCTGGCAGAGGCTGCCACTGGCGCGCGCGCCAGGAGCCAGCACGGGGCTGTTAGTCATGCTCTGCTCCACAGCTTGTGGAGGGGGCGGCTGGATGCTCCTGGCATTTGGAAAGAGCCCGTCATTTTGTTGACTGGCTGGTGCGCAGGCTGGGATGCTGGTGGAAAAACTAGGATGCTGGCAAAGAGACGGGGATGCTGGTGGGGAGGCTGGGATGCTGGTGGAAAAACTGGGATGCTGATGGAGGGCTGGGATGCTGACAGAGAGACTGGGATGCTGGTGGAGGGGCTGGGATGCTGGTGGCGAAGCTGCAGCAGCCACGTGGCTCATCCTTAGCCCCCCCAGCAAGGCAGCAGAGTGGTCTGCGAAGGGTTTGGGGCTCAGCAGCGTCTCCAACCTTCTTGCTGGGTGCTGCCGTGGGGCAGCCATCCCTCCCAGCACGGTGGGAATACATCCCTGGTGGCTGCATCCCGGGGCAGAGCATGCAGGGTGGGCACTGGGATCCTCCCAGTCTGGGAGCACTGGGAGAGCTGCCTGGTGCCACTCTGGTGCCGTTTGGCTGCCCCGACTCTGCAGCAAGAGCCCCAGACGTGGCGAGCACCGCGATGCCATCCTGCTTCCCGGGGAGGAGATGCTGAATTTCTCCTGCTTGGGTTAAATCCTGCTCTCTGTGCAGACCCATGCATTCAGGGAGCCGCCAGCCGACCCCGCTGCACCAGCGCTTTTGCAGTGTCAGGTTTTAGTCTTTTTTCCCTTCCTGGGGATTATAAGTGGCAGGGAAAATCAGGACAAATGCCCACACGTCTCAGTGCGCCAGAGCTGAACCCAGAGCTGGGCACGTGCCCTGCCTCCCCGAGGGACCCCGTGAGCCCTCATCCCTCCTCCCAGCGCTGTGCAGAGGGCGCTGAGCACCCGCAGGCAGGATTGCTCCGGCGCTGAAGCCGCCTCCGTGCTCGGCACAACGCCGGGGTGCTCGGTTGCAGCGGCAGAGCTGACGTAGGAGCTGCCAGGGGGAGGAGGAGGAGGAGGAAGATCCCAACCTGGCTTTGCACCGCTGAGCAGCCGCGGCAAATCGGCTCTGCCTAATTTTGGATCCCGCTGCCGGCGCAAAGGCAGAAGAAGCCGGCGCTTGGAGCCGGAGGGGTTGGTTTGAGGAGAAATTATGGCTTGGCCTCGATTGTGGGTTTGGTGCCTGTGAGTGGCAAGAAGAAAAAGCAATGGAATGAAAATGTGAAGAGGCTGGAGGCTTTCTCCCAAATTCCCTACGTCAGCTTGTCTTAGAGCGCTCGGGAATTTGGGACAGCGCTGCTTCGAGCTGAACGCATCACGCTGAAAGCTCTGCTCTGCCAAAAGCTGTTTGTAACAGTGCTGTGTCTGGGGGGGTTGTAGGGCCAAGTGAGGTTGAGGCATCCCAGCTCCTCGCTGCGGGGCAGGATTGGGGTCGGGGGGAGAGCGGCAGCCCCTCGGCTGCATCCAAGCTCCGTGGCTGCGCAGTGCGCCGGCGCTGTGCCGGCTGGAGGAGGCAGCTGTGGAGGAGCTGTGCTTCTGGCTTTTTTTCATGAGCTGCTTGGAGCCTTTGCAGTGGCCAAATCCTCTCGGATCTCGGTGGGATGTGCCAGAGCCAGCCTGGGAGCTGCTTTCCTTGCTGTGCTGAGCGCCAGACCTTGTCAAACTCCCTCACGAAGCACTTTCCCGGTTCCCCGCTCGGTGCTGGGGATGCTGAGCTCCAACTCTCCGGGCAGCTGGTTCCCCAGGTGCCACAATCCCTGTCCCACCAGGACAGGATGCAGGAGATCGCTCCTGGCTTCGAGGATGCTCCTGGTGCAGCAGCCTGGCCCCGAGTCCTCTCCTGGCAGAGCTAACGAGCTGCCCTCGTTACTGCCCTCATTACCGCCAGGCATGGAGCACGGCAGGCAGTAGCAGGAGCTGCCGGGCATGGGGGCAGCCAGGGTAATCAGCCCTATGGTCCCTAGATGCGGGGTCCTCAGCCCCATGAGCACCCAGGGAGATGCTGGGGTGCAGGGGGTGTGGAGCCCTGGGCTGGGAAATGGGAAAACTAGGTGGGATGAGAAAAAAACTGACATGAAAAATAAGGACAAGGCACCGCTCCGAGCATCTTGTCCTGGGGGGAGCAGCAATGGAGGCAAACCTGCTCCACAACCCGCTCCTCTGTGCACCCTGGCGTGGGGTGGAGGTTGTGTCCCAGGGAGGGGTTGGGGAAGGGGCAGCGGAGCGAGCAGGCTCTGCGCGAAGCAGCTGCAGAGATTTAAAAGCCAATCCTCTCAATCCGTTTATCCGAGTGCCGTTCGCAGGCAGGTGAAGGCGCAATAAATATTGGATAAAGGAAGCCGGCCACGGCAGCCCAGAAATTGTTAGCAAGGAAAATGGCACAGCCTCTGTGGCTCTGCTGGGGCTGCTGCCACTGGCACTGCGGTCACCTTGGTCACAGGACCCATCCTGGTCCCTGGGAAGGGGCTGCAAAGCACCTGCGGCTGCTTCCATGCATGGGGCGAGGCTGCTGAGTGGAGGCTGCGACTCCTGCCTGGAGGAAGGGAGTTGGGGGTCCCAGGAGGGGAACAAAGGTCCAAGGAAGGGAATGGGTGCCTGAGGAGGGGGGTGGGTGGGCAAGGAAGGGAATGGGTGTTCCAGGAGGGCAGTTAGGGGTCCAAGGAGGAGAGCGTGTGCCCCAGGAGGGGAGTTGGGGTCTGAGCAAGGGAATGGGGTCCCAGGAGGGGAGCAGGAGTCTGAGGAGGGGAATGAGGGTCGTAGCAGGGAATGGGGGTCTCAGGAGGGAAGTGAGGGGTCCAAGGAAGGGAGAGGAGGGGAGAGGGATCCAAGGAAGGGAATGGGGGTCCCAAAAAGGGAGTTGAGGGTACCAAGAAGGGATGGAGGTCCAAGGAGGTGAGCATGTGCCCAAGGAAGAGACAAGGGGTCCGAGGAGGTGAGCGGGTGCCCGAGGAGGAGATAACTCTGGGCTCCTGCTGCCGCCCCCCTGGGACCAGCCGTCCCTGGGTACAACGTCCCGCAGCATCCCGTGCCCCATCGCAGCCGTGTCGGCCTGGCAAGGGGCCCTACAAGCAAATTCCTGCCAGGAAGGGGATGCTCGGGGATGCAGGGGCTTGGCAATTCCCCAGTTGCTCACTCCTGCACGCAACCCGGGCTGTGCCGGAAGGCCGGGGTGCTGGGAGCTTGTGGCTGTCGGCAGAGCCTGCCCTGCTGCCCGAGAACAAATGAGATGTGACCACTGCTCCCGCAGCTCCGATGCGGAAAAGCAGAGAGCACACAGTGGATGTGTAACCTAGCGCGGATTCGCCCCCGGCCCTGACCTGCACCTCCCCTGGCTGCAGCGTCTCTGCTTCACCTCTTGCTTTGCTGAAGCTGCCTGAGAGAGGGCAGGGGAGGATGCTCAGAGAGGGCAGGGGTGGATGCTCAGAGAGGGCAGGGATGGATGCTCAGAGGGCAGGGATGGATCTTGTCCTGACCCCTCCAGCCATGAGGATGCCCTCAAGCATGAGATGCAATTAATCCATTGACCATGTAAACCTCTCTGGGCTCAGTTCTGCCTGTGAAAAACAAAGGATCTGGGTCCCAAGAGAGGCTGAGGCTGTGGGCAGGGGTGGCCCCTGGGGGTTCCTGTGCCCTGGCAATGCTCAGTGTCTGCTTTCATTTTAATTCCCATAATCCTATTATCCCTAAGCACATTTTGAGGGCCCTGATGTGTTTGCTAGGGCAAAAAGCACTGGAAGCAGTGCAAGTCCATGTGCTCCTCCCTCTGCCTCCCCCTGGGAATGTGTGGGGCTGTGCTCCCCAGGCTGAGCGATGCTGGGAGCCCTTTGCCCTTGGGAAACTGGGTTTGTGCTGGGAACGGGCAGGGAAAGGTCCAGTTCCTGCCAGCAGGAACACCCGGCTGCCTCTTCCAGCTCTGTCGGCTGCGGCTCAGTCCCGGCTGGAGCGCAGCAATTAATGAAAACTGAGAAGATTAAAGCAGCACGGCCTGCACTGCGTGCCCTCCGCCTGCCTGCACCGCCCTGCCTGCCTTTGCCACCAGTTTTTCTAATTAATTTGCTCCCTGCGTGTGTGGAGAACCAGCAGCCTGGACGGGGTGGGGTGGGAGAGCCTGCATGGCTGGCTCTGCTCCCTCCTCTGCACTCACTCATCTCGTGTCCAGCGTTGATGCCTGCGGTCCAGCCCCTCCCCAGTTTGGTTCTTGGGGGCTGAGCCCTGGTGCTGGGTGCGGTCCCCTCCCCAGTTTGGTTCCTGGGAGCTGAGCCCTGGTGCTGGGTCCAGCCCCTCCCTAGTTTGGTCCTTGGGAGCTGAGTCCTGTGCTGCGTCCAGTGCCCTCTCCAGTTTGGATTCGTGTGGGCTGATCCCCATTGCTGGGCGCCTGGTGATATCCTGATGTCCCATGGTGTCACAGGACAGGGACCTTGCTGCGGGCTCTGATCCTCATGGAGCTCCCTGCGCTCAGAGAGCAGGACCGTGAGCCACGTTCCCTGCACCTAGCGTGGGTTTGGAGCCTCTCACTCTGTGCTGGAGCCTGGGGGGCATCGTGTTCATGCCGAGCTCTGATCCTCGTGGAGCTCCCTGGGCTCGGAGAGCAGGACCACGAGCCACATTCCGTGCACCCAGAGTGGGTTTGGAGTCCCTTGCTCTGTGCCAGAGACTGGATGGCATCGTGGGGATGCTGGGCTCCGGGGCTCGTGCTGCTTGTGTTCACCTCATTCTCTCTCCCCTCCCCAGGTGATGCAGGTGCTGAACGCGGATGCCATCGTGGTGAAGTTGAACTCCGGGGACCACAAAACCATTCACCTCTCCAGCATCCGACCCCCCCGGCTGGAAGGGGACAGTGCACAGGTGACTGCAGGGATGCGTGGTGGGAAGGGGGCAGCAATCGCCGGCGTCCATGACTGTTCCTGGATGGATCCCCCTCCCTGCAAGGCTCCTCTCTGACCTGACCCCCCGTCTTCCATGGGGAGCCCCAGCTCTCAGGTTGCAGGAGGCCTTGGGGAAGGTCTGAGTGTGTGCTCTGATGACTGCAGGGAGGCTGATGCCCCCCTCGTCCCCTGCCTCAGTTTCCCCTTTGGTGGCTCTCTGCTCTGGGGAGGTGGGAGAACCCCGTTTCGATCCTGTGGAGGGCGTGTAGTGGGGTGGGTGACCCGTCTGTCCCTGTGGACTCGTGTTCCCTGCTGGATGGACACCTGGGAGCGGGGTCTGCCTGCTCGGCATCCTCGGCTCCATGTCTAGTTGAAGGCATTGGGTTGGGCTCTTCCTTTGCTGGCGCAGCAGCCGTTCTGCCCTCCCCTTCCCTGACGTTCGCCCATCCCTGCGGGGAGAAGCAGGAGGCTGCGGGGCTGCTGGAGGTGATGCAGAACCTGCACAACCCTCTGGTTTTCCTTGTCCTCCCCACTGGGCCGTTCAGTGAGGTGCTCAGCCTCGAGCATTCATCCCCTCCAACGCGGGGCTGGCTGGGGCCGGGCAGTGCTTCCCTCCTTCCTTGCCTTCTCCAGGAGGAGCAGGAGGCTATGTCCTCAAAGAGCTGCTCAGATCTGACTCGCAGAGACCTGCAGTGCCAGGATCTGATGGAGAAATCCCAGCGGCTGCAGCCTTGAGCAGACGCCGCATTGTTCGCGCACACTTTGGTCTCCACTCGGCTCTGTTTGAGCATCTTCCAAGCCATCACGCGCTGGACCTCGAACCCCGTGCTCGGCAGAGACATCAAAGTGCCCCAAATAGCTCTGTCGCGCGCCCGCTGCGTCCCCTTCACCTCCTCTCAAAGCGCGGCTGCTGGGCTGGGAGCCGGGATGCCGCATTGATCCCGGTGTCCCTTTCTCCGTGAGGAGCCGGGGGCAGCAGGTACCTGCGGGCAGGGCTGCGACCTGCGGCGCGGGCACAGGAGCCAGGCACCGCGGGGTTTGCCGATCTAAAACCATCCAAAGACTCCATGGGGCAGGGATTTATCCGCTTGCTGCTTTTCCTTTCTTTGATTTCCCCCCCAATGTTTGATGCACTCAAGCTGCCGAGACCCCGCTGAGTGCCTGCATTGTTCCGAGCGGAAGCCTCCTCATCCTCTTGAGATGGCAAGGAGCGGGAGGAGGGCTTTGCAGCCAGGAGCAGAACCAGCCTTCACCAGGATTATAGCAAAAGCCCCCTCTTCCAGGGCTGTTTTATCCCTGAATGGCACCGATGCACTGGGCTGGCCTCACTGCACTGGCGAGCGCCAGCAGCGTGAACTGTCGGTGCACGCAGGGACAGAGTCTGGGGTCTGTGGGAGTGGGAATTTGGGAAGTCCTCCCTCCTAGTTTGCCGCCTTGTTTTGAAGACACTGAATTAGGAGTAACTTCCCCCATCAGCCTCTTCTCCTGCTGTTCCTCTGCCGTTAGCACTGTGCGGATGGAAGCCGCCTGCTCATGCTGCAGGGGTGTCACAGGGCGGCTGCAAAGCGACCACTGGTGCTGGCAGGGGCACCAGTGCCAGCATCGCTCAGCATTACTGGGAGGAACTGGCTTTTTTGCAGAGCGGTCGCAGTCTCCAGGGAGATAGCAGAAAGGCAGCTGCCCCCCTGCCGCGCTGCTGGCTCCCTTGGCCAAATCCTTTGCTTCCTTCGCTGCTGTGGCCCCAGTGTGCAGGCAGTTGCCTTCGCCCAGCCTGCTGGGAGCTCGCTGCCGGCCCCAGTGCCGCACGCAGGGCTGCTGGCGATGCTCTAAGCTCTTCCCTGCGTGGAGTTTGGGGTCCCACTGAGGATGCCCCCGCGCCCTGAAGCCGCTGGATCTCAGCTGAGCTGCTGGCGTGTGCCTGGCTTCTCCTTCAGGGAGCTCCTTGTGGGGAGGGGGCTCAACATTTGGGAGCATCCACTGCATCCTGGGTTTGCAGGAGCCGGGTCCTGCTCCCAGACCCTCAGGTGCTGGGGAATTAGCCATTCCTCAGGAGCACAGATGGGTCAGCGCGGCCCCAGGTTGGGCAGCGCCGCTGCTGGACATGAGCTGTGTCCATCTCCCTCCTTCCTTCCATCTTCTATGGGAGCTGGAGCAGCTACTCCGGAGCCCGTCCTGCCCCACTCCTGGCTGTGATGATGATGAGATCCAGAAAATCCCTGTTAGGGGGTCTGAGCAGCCCCAAACCGGACTGGCTGGGAGCTCTCTGGTCTCCCCTGCACTGCCCATGCAGGGGCATGTGTGGCTGCCCTGGCTCGCGGTTGCCCCACTTGAGCCTCATTTCTTTCTTTCTTTCTGGGTTTTGTCCTGCTTGAGGTCCTTTGGCGTTTTCCTCTCTGCTTCTGCAGTTGCTTAATTACCTGTAAATGCAATTAATGAAATGTTTACTTCCCTCCCCTTCCAGATCATTAGTTTGAAAACAGAATAGCCATCAAAAAACCCAAAACCAAGGGAAAGAGGCCCATCTGGCTCAGCTCCTCCACCCTGGACTTGGGGCTTTGCTCCTTCAGCCCCCAAGCTCTCGGGGACCCTTGGGTGCTGCTGCTCCAGTCTAATCCCTACTCTCATTTAATCCCTGCTCCCGTTTAGTCCCTGCTCCTGTGGTTTGGAGCTTTCTGTGCTGGGGGGAGAACGTTCTAGGAGACCCTGATCCTTGCTGCCCACGCAGAGGTGAAGCCTGAGTTTGAGGCTTGCACACGTTGATGTATTTTGGGGTGATTTGGGGCTGTTTTGGGGTGTACTCTGCCCGCAGTCAGGGCTAGACATGTGACCACTGTAGGAGGTAGCGCGGCTCAGCCAGGAAGATCCATCTCCATCACGCCGAGTGCAAATTGGTCCCACGGCACCTGATCGAGGAGATGGGAAATGACACAGGGAAAATTCAGCGTAATAAAATCCTACAGCCTTTCATCTCCTGCCTGCATCGCCCGGCGTGGGGAGAATCCTGAGAACGGGCGCTGACAGCGTTTAACATCTCTATCGCTTCTCTCTGTCGAGGCACACAACGTGTTCGGATGAAGATGCATCTTCTGCTGCCGCCCAGGTGCTGCAGCTGCAGGTGTGGAGCCTGGGGACGGCCGGAGCCCCTTGCCGAAATCGGAGCTCCTCACTGGGATCGGAGCCCCTCGCTGGGATCAGCCGGAGCCCCTCACTGGGATTGGACAGAGCCCCTCGCTGGGGCTGGAGCCCCTTGCTGGGATCAGACAGAGCCCCTCACTGGGATCAGCTGGAGCCCCTTGCTGGGATCGGACAGAGCCCCTTGCTGGGATCAGTCAGAGCCCGTCACTGGGATCGGACAGAGCCCCTCACTGGGATCGAAGCCCCTTGCTGGGATCAGCCGGAGCCCCTCGCTGGGACTGGACAGAGCCCCTTGCTGGGATCAGTCAGAGCCCCTCACTGGGATCAGAGAGAGCCCCTCACTGGGATTGGACAGAGCCCCTCACTGGGATCAGCCGGAGCCCTTTGCTGGGATCAGTTGGAGCCCCTCGCTGGGATCGGAGCCCCTCACTGGGATCTGTTGGAGCCCCTCGCTGGGATCAGCTGGAGCCCCTCGCTGGGATTGGAGCCCCTCGCTGGGATCTATTGGAGCCCCTCACTGGGATCAGTTGGAGCCCCTCACTGGGATTGGAGCCCCTCGCTGGGATCTGTTGGAGCCCCTCGCTGGGATTGGAGCCCCTCGCTGGGATCTGTTGGAGCCCCTCACTGGGATCAGCTGGAGCCCCTCGCTGGGATCTGTTGGAGCCCCTCGCTGGGATCAGTCGGAGCCCCTTGCTGCGATCCCTTGCTGGAAAGCACCTCTGCAGAGAAGGACCTGGGATCCTGGTGGTCACTTAGCCAACCGTGAGCCAGGAATGGGCCCTCGTGGCCAAGGGGTGATGGAGAGGAGCACGGGGAGCGGGCAAGGGGCCTCCTCCGCCCCCTGTGCTCTGCCCAGGGAGGCCCCATCCCGAGTCCTGTGTCCAGTCCTTGGCTCCCCAGCTCCAGAAAGACCGGGAATGACTGTAGAGAGCCCAGCAGAGGGCACGGAGATGAGGAGAGCCTGGAGCATCTCTCTCAGGAGGAGAAGCTGGGAACCATGGGTCTCCCCACGGAGAGGAGATCCCATCCCTGCTGATCCCTATCAGATGGGCAGGGGCAGGAGGAGGGGCTGGACTCTGCTCATCGGTGCCCCATGACAGGTCAAGGGGCACCGGGCACAATCTGGAGCCCAGGAAATTCCACCTGGACATGGGGAAAATCTTCCTCCCTGTGCAGGTGCCAAAGCCCTGGAACCAGGTGCTCAGGGAGGTGCGGAGTCTCCTTCTCCGGAGAAACCCAACCTTGCCTGGATGATCCTGTGCAACAGTTGGAGGGGACCCTGCTGCTCTGGATGGGCTCCAGAGGGACCTTCCCACCCCACCACTCTGGATTCTGGGATTCTGTGATCTCAGAGAGTCCTTCCCACCCCACCACTCTGGATTCAGGCTTAGGAACCGGAGCTTTCCTGGGTCTTGATGTCCCTACTGTTCCTGGCGTTCCAGAGGTTTCTTTGTCACCGTTTTCATCAGAAATTCCCTCCCTCGGAGAGCAAAATTACAGCATCTCGTTAGCGACTCTGGTCTAATTGCCCAACTGATGCACCGGCAGCACAAATCTGCTGCAATCCCCCCTTTATCTAAATTGACATCTTAATTGGGAATTCTCTCAGAGTAGGGGAGTCACCCACACAGACCCTGATTCCAGGAGAGAAAAACAGGGAACAAACCTCCCTGCTGGGGCCAGGAGAGCCCCCAGCCCACTTCCAGACTTCACCAAACCCAACCCAATAGGCTCTCCCGTCCGGAGCTGGGTGGGATGCAGTGACTGCTGAGGGGTTTGGGAGCTCGGCAGCGCCAGAGCCCCCTCTTCAGCTCTGGAAACAGGAGGGACAGGGTGGAAAGGTGGAGCAGAGACGTCCCGGTTCCTCTCCCAATTCCTTTCCCAGTTCCTCTCCCTGCTCCAGGACAGGACGGTCCCTGATTTGCCCTTGGCGGAGATGAGGCCAGCGGTGCTGGTGGGGGATTTATTTCTCCAAGGATGGTCTAGATGGTGCTGGGGCTCCTTCCAGCCCTCTTTTCCCAGGACACAAAGCCAAAGTTGTCCTGATCTTGTTTATCCTGGATGCTGGCTCATTCCCAGCCATCCGCCGAAAGGGCTCTTGTGCACCTTTGGGTGCCTCCAACACCCTCTGGCCAGGTCTCCGGAGGAGCAGGACCTGCTGTGCCTGCTCTGACTGCAGTCACAACTCAAGGCAGCTTTGCTGTCACCGCTCTGGGAGGAGCAGAAAGCAGCAAGTAGCTGGGAACACAGGGAAGCTGGAGATGGCTTCAGAAAAAGAAAAACCAGATGGATTTGGGCTTGGATCCTCTTTTTTCCCCCTCTCAAGTGGGCTCGTGCGCGGGTTCCTTGGCTTCCGGATATGTTTGCAAAAGCAGGAGCTGCTGGCTCCCGTCGGGCTGCGAGCAGATGAGGGATTCGCCAGCCCCCGCACCCACCAGCCTCCGGAGAGCAGGAGCTGGTGCCCGGGAGAGGTCCTTGTGCCCAACCAAAGGGGCCCTTGCAGCCAGGGATCAGCCCTGCAGTGGGGCCGGGCAGGGTGAGTGGGCCCACAGCCGTCAGGCTTGGCCTCGGATGCCCTCAGTGACTCAGCTGATGCCCTTGGTATCGATACAGGCTGGGGGATGAACAGACTGGGAGCAGCTGAGAAGAAGGACTTGGGGTGCTGGGGAAGAAGCTCAACAGGAGCCGAAAACAAGCACTCCCAGCCCAGGAACCTCCCATGTGCTGGGCTGCACCCAAAGCAGTGGGAGCAGCAGGGGAGGGAGGGGATTCTGCCCCACTGCTCCGCTCTGGGGAGACCCCACCTGGAGCCCCAGGTCCAGTTCTGGAGTCCTGAGCACAGGAAGGACCTGGAGCTGTTGGAGTGAGTCCAGAGGAGGCCACAGAGATGATCTGAGGGCTGGAGCAGCTCCTGTATGAGGACAGGCTGGGAGAGTTGGGGTTGTTCAACCTGGAGAGAAGGCTGCGGGGAGACCTTAGAGCAGCCTCCTGTACGGAAAGGGGCTCCAGGAAAGCTGGGGAGGGGCTTTTTCCAGGGCCCTGGAGTGACAGGATGAGGGAGAACGGCTTTAAACTGGAAGGGGGAGATTTAGATTGGACATTAGGAAGAAATTCTACACGCTGAGAGTCGGGAGGCCCTGGCCCAGGTTGCCCAGAGCAGTGGTGGCTGCCCCATCCCTGGAGGTGTTGAAGGCCAGGTTGGATGGGGCTTGGAGCCCCCTGATCCAGTGGGAGGTGGGACTGCCCATGGCAGGGGTGGGGGACTGGATGGGCTTGGAGATCCCTTCCAACCCAACTCATCCCATGGTTCTGTGATCTCAGCGTCTCTGTTCGATGGGGATGTGGGATCTCCCAGCCCAGGGTGATTCCACTTCCCCTCTGCTGCCACGTCCGGGTGATACTGGCGAAATGCTGATGTCTGTCTGTCTGTCTGCCCAGCCGGGCATGGCGCATCCTGCTGCAGGAAGCAGTGGTGCTGAGAGGTTGATGCTCTTCACATGGTGTTGGAACTCTGAACGCACTCCCAGAGGTGCCGATGTTTAAGTCCTGACCTGGATCTTTCTCTGCCTTGAATCCCACAGCCACTCCGCGTTCCGGCAGTCCCAAGCTCTTCTTCACACCTCACTGCCGGGTGATGCCCAGCAAACCCTGGGTGAAGGCAGAGCAGTGGGTGAGGGTGGTGACCACGCTGCTCCCACTCCTCATTTGCTCCAGCACATTTTAGAAAGAGCTGTATTTTCCCCATCCATGCTTTCTGCTCCTTTCCCGACCCCTCCTGATTGCCAGGATATTGATGGGATGCTGGAAATGCTGTATTGAAACAACCTGCCCGGCCTCATCTGGGACCGCTGGAGCTGGAGCTGCCAACTTGGGAAGGGCAGGGGGTGGACCTGGGGTTGAGGGGAGCCCGACTCCCACGAGCTGCTGGTTTTGGTGCTATTTGAGATGGATTTGTATCCCTGCTGGAGAGGTGGGAAACGAGCTGCTCAGGAAAGAGCCTATGACACTTGAGTTTAGCAATTACAGCTTGCCTGGAAATGAGCTTTTTTCCTCTGATGTTGTGGCATTTTGGAGTACCCGAAGGTGCTTTTGCCCTGGAAATGAGCTTTTTCTCTCTGTTGTTGCATTTTGAGGCACCTGAAGATGCTTTTTTCCTGAAAATGTGCTTTTTTCCTCCGGTGTTGCAGCACTTTGAGGTACCTGAAGATGTTTTTTTCCTGGAAGTGGGCTTTGTTCCTCCAGTGTTGCGGCACTTTGAGGTACCTGACGTTGCACAGATCCTGTTGGCAGAGCCACAGGGGCCTCATCCTGCTCGGCCTCTCTCGGTGGGAGCGGCCTGTGATCAGAGCCGCGCTCGGCGAGGCACGAGCTGCTCGACAGATGGTTTGCAGGTGCCCGCCTGGTGCTTTTCTGCAGCGAAGTGGAATCTGGAGAGAGGGCGGCTGCGCTGGGCTTGGCAGAAGCTGGAACGTTGGCTGTGAGTGCGGATCAGCTCCTCCTGTCCCTGCAGAGGCTCTTCTGGCATCCTGGGCTCAGCATCCTCAGGGAGCGCGGGCGATGCCGCAGCCCCTGCCAGCAGAGGCGGTGGTGCCGCACGGCGCCACTGGCTGTGTCCCTGCTGCGCTGCCGAGGTGGTTGGAAACTTGGCGGAGGTGCCTTGGCCAGCAAGAAAACCACTCGTTTCGCTCTGCAAATCCCCCGTGGTTGTGATCAAAGCATCATGGAATGTCCTGAGATGGAAGGGACCCACAGGGACCATCCAGTCCAACTCCTGACCCTGCACAGGACACCCCAACGCTCACCCCGTGGGGCTGAGGGCGGTGGCCAAAGGCTGCTGGAATCTTGTCAGGCTGGGACTGCTTCCCTGGGGAGCTGGTCCAGTGCTCCACCACCCTCTGGGGAAGAACCTTCTCCTGGTGTCCAACCTAACCCTCCCCTGGCACCTTCCTGCCCTTCCTTTGGGTCAGAGAGAAGAGCTCAGCGCCTGCTCCTCCTCCTCCCCCTGTGAGGAAGCTGCAGAGCGCAATGAGGTCCCCCCTCAGTCTCCTGCAGCTGAACAGACCCAGGGACTTCAGCCATTCCTCACACGCTTCCCCTCTAAACCCTTCACTCCGTGCCCTCCTCTGGATGCTTTCCAGGAGCTTTGGATCCCGTTTACCTGGTGGTGCCCAAACTGCCCCCAGTGCTCGAGGTGAGGTCCCTCAGAGCGGGACAATCCCCTCTCTTGCCCAGCTGGCGATGCCAATGCTGCAGCTCCCCCAGCTTGTTGCCTGCAGTCATAGAATCATGGAATCATAGAATCATGGAATCCTAAGGTTGGAAGAGACCTCTGAGATCATCAAGTCCAGCTGTGCCTGTCTCCCTGCTAAACTCTGTCCCTAAGGAACTCATCCACCCGTCTTTTAAACACCTCCGGGGAGGCGATTCCACTCTCTGGTTTGGTAGCAGCAGCAGCTCTGCCACCAAGCTCCTGCTTTCCGGAGCCAGGGTGTTTTTCCTGCAGCCAGCAGCTTTAGGCAGCAGCAAGGAGTCAGGCTGATGTTATCGGACGTCCCATTTCTGCGTGGCACCTTGCTTTTCCGGCCTCCGTTACCAAACTCATCTCCATTGTCCCACCCAGCAAGGCATCCAGGCTGCCCCGGTCTTAGCAGGTGTTTCCACCCCTTCCAAGGAAGATCCCTCATGTTCTTGGATTCCTGTCTCCTGGCTTCTCCCACTGCTTTGGGCTGTTCTTGCTGCCTTCATCCTTCCAGTACCACGGAGCTCAAGGCATCCCAGCTTTGAAGGAACCTGGGGGTTCCTGCAGGAGCTGCACTTTGTCCCTGTCCCCCATCGATGCCGTGCGGACGGTCTCTGACTGCAGCAGCTCCTGCCTGGCCAGGATCCCATGCCGGCGTGGGTGGCCCCAGCGTGGTGAGCGATGCCGCACGGCGGCAGACGGATGGCCCGCGGGGCCGGCAGGGTCCGCGTGGAGCGAGGATCTTGTTTCCCTATTTGTCAAGCAGGGTTTGTACTACAGAAAGCGCTCAGCACTCAACGAGCATGAAAGATTAACGAGCAACGAACCCACGAACTCATCAGTGCCTCATCTCCTCTAAATTACAGTTACAAGGATCGGCGCAGCTCAGCCGTGGGTTGTGTAACGGAGCTGATTGCCGGCGCGGCCAGGGCGCGCGGCGAGGCCGGAGCAGCACTGCCGTGGACTCCAAGCACTCGCAAACAGGGCTTTAATGTATTCTAAATATTGGCAGAAGAGCGGAGCATCCGAGGAGAGGCGGGAGCAGCACGGGAGGGCACTGGAGTTCCCCAATCAATATTTAATAGGGGCTGTGAGTGCTTCCAGCGAGAAGACAGATGAAGTCAGCATGTTCCTGCAACCTGTTTTCTGCCCTGCAGGCAGCACGCTTTTTCGGGAGTAAAAATGATGAGCTTGCATCTCTCTCCACCGCTCCTCTTGCCCTTCCCCCTAAGCCTTTCCACGGTGGGAATACAATTGTTTGGCTGTTGATCCGGGATTCTGGGTCGCTGAGATGCAGCTCTCGGCAGCGCAGGGGGCTGAGTTCTGGGGAGCGGGCTTTTCATCATGGAATCCTGGAATGGTTTGGGTTGGAAGGGACCTTCAAGCCCATCCAGTGCCACCTCTGCCATGGGCAGGGACATCTCCCGCTGGATCAGGGGGCTCCAAGCCCCATCCAACCTGGCCTTCAACACCTCCAGGGATGGGGCAGCCACCACTGCTCTGGGCAACCTGGGCCAGGGCCTCCCCACCCTCACACTAAAACATTTCTTCCATCACCATCCAACTTTGCACCAGCGGCTGCCGTAAGAATGGCAGAGACACAGGCAGGGTCTGTGCAGGGAGGGGTTTGTGTGCGGGGAGGGTCTCTGTGCAGGCAGGCCCATCCTCAGACCTCTGCACCAGGAGGGCACAAGCCCTTCTGCAGCACCAAACTCTGCAGATCCAGGGCATCTCCTTGGGAAGATTTTTCCAAAGGCCCCAACACCCGGACCCCTTGCTCCAAGGATTCCAGGAGATGTCAAGGCTGGTGGTGTTCATGTACAAGGCTGTGGGGTGGTGAGAGCCACCCGAGAGCTCCAGCCGCAGCCAGGCACTGGCAAAACCTGCCCACATGCTGGCATCCAGAGGGGAGAGCTGGTTGGGGGTTGCGGCCACAGGAGCTCAGGGCAGGGTTGGAGCATCGTCCTTTCTGTGCCCGGGGTTGGGAATAGGAGTGCGGTGTCCCTCGCAACCCCTATGGATGAGCAGTGCCAGCCAATGCCCAGGAATGCATGCTGGAGCATCCCCTCCATGCAAAGGAGCTGTGGGCACCAGGCAAGGGCCAGGAGCGTGTGCTGGAGCATCTCCTCCCTGTGAAGATGCTGAGGGTGCCAGCAAGGGACACCCACCGTCCCTTGCCGCATGCCTTTAAATGTCTAGCGACTAAATCGAGATCTCCAGCAGCTGGTGCTGATGGCAGGGGGAATATTCATGATTACCCTGAGCTGGCAAAGCGTCGCACGGCGCTGGGAGAGGAGCGTGGAGGGAGGTGTTTACACAGCTGAAGTGCCCGAGTGATGCATGGAGGGCTGGGGGAGGCAGCGAGTGCTCCGCTCCAGCAATCCCCCCTCCTCTGCGGAGAGCGATGCCTTTGTCGTGCTCCCGGCTGGAGTTATAAAAGCTGAGCCCGGACCCGCAGGCAGCAGTGTGGCGCTGTCATCGGCTCCAACCCGAGCCGAGCGCAGCAGGAGGAGCGAGGTGGCAGGACAAGGACATGAGCCTGGGTCAGCACAGGGCATTCACCCTCCTGCCTCCAGCCCCATGACGCAGTGGGGCTGCGTGGGGACAGAGCTGCAGGTGTCGAGGGAGGGGGTTCTGCCCCTCTGCTCCACTCTGGGGAGACCCCACCTGCAGCCCCACTGCTCTGGAGTCCTGAGACCTTAGAGCAGCCTCCAAGTATGGAAAGGAGCTCCAGGAAAGCTGAGGAGGAGCTCTTTCCAGGGGCCTGGAGTGACAGGACGAGGGGGAACAGCTTTAAATTGGAAGGGGGAAGATTTACATTAGACATTAGGAAGAAATTCTTCACGCTGAGGGTGGGGAGGCCCTGGCCCAGGCTGCCCAGAGCAGTGGTGGCTGCCCCATCCCTGGAGGTGTTGAAGGCCAGGTTGGATGGGGCTTGGAGCCCCCTGACCCAGTGGGAGGTGTTCCTGCTCATGGCAGGGGGTGGCACTAGGTGGGCTTGGAGGTCCTCATACCCAAACCATTCCATGGTTCTGTGATTCTGTGATTCCATGATCCCTGCTCCACTCCAAGGAGCTCGATGTACCCTGTCATGCAGCCGGAGCAAACCAGCAAAGGCAATGCCAGCTCTGTGCCCTTGAGCCAACGTGTGCCGCCGCCATGCCCTCCAGTGTCCCCTCAGTCACCGCCGGCACCCATGGGTGATCCCAACGGTGACAGGGCAGGATCCATGGTGGTGCTGGGGTGACAGTGCGGTGATGCTGGGGTGATGCTTGGTGCAGAGGCAGAGTCCCCCGGCAGCCGTGCTGGGCACTGAGCTCAGCCAGGGCTCCCTGCAGCACTGCCGGCAGGGATGGCTCTGGCTGCTTCCCAGCTGGAGCAGAGAGGTTCCTCCAGCCAGGGAAAAAGCCTCAACCCTTGGCAGAGGCAGCTTCATTGCATCCCTAAAATCATGGGTTCCGTTTTCCCGAGGCACAACAGCGCTGTTGCCATGCAGGGTGTTAATTGCACAGTTCAGCAACGTGGCAGAACAGAGCAGCTCCCCTCTAATTTAAGGCAATTTTATCATCAATAGAGGATTTGCTGTAGCTTCCTGATGAGATCAAAAGGTCAAAGCCTCATCGTCCCATCAGTGCTTTCACGCTTGCCCAGCCAACTGAGAAACATTTGCCTTTGCTTGGCGCCAACTCCGAGAAGCCGTGCAGACGCGTGCGGAGGAGACACCAGCGCTGCCCGTTTCTGTGTTAACGCTCGCACACCACGGGCGCTGGAGGTGGCGAAGCCTCTCGGAGCGAAGCAGCTCCTGGGGAGCATGACTGGAGCATCATCCTCCTAAATGTGAGCTGGCAGGCGCCTGGATCCCCCTCGCAGCATCGGTGTCGAAACACCAGGCGCTGCTGCTGGGTCAGAGGAACAACAACACTTAGATGGAAGCTGTTTGGGAAGTGTTTTAGCGCAGCCCAGCCTTTGGGGTTTATTACTTACACGGCATCAATAAACCCAAGCACTTAAGTGCTGCCACTATTCGCAGAGCATATGGGCTGGAGCTGCACCTTTCTCCTAGCTGCATCTCCCTCCTGGCGGTCCCTGGAGCCGCACGACAGCGATTGCCTGCGGTCACGGAGCTGTTGCCGCGTAGGGAAGCTGCTCCGTGATTGCCAGTGAGCTCCTGCCCAGCTCCGCGGCCCCAGTGTCAGCTCAGCGCCAGCACGGGCTCTGCTCCGCTTGCTGCCTGCGTTGCTGCTCCGGGGCTTTGCCTTTTCCTTTTGTTGTTGCTAAGCTTTTGCTTTTTCAAGCCAGGAGCAATTTCCCGGGATGCCAGAGGCTGCAATCCATGCAGGAGCCCAGCTGTGCCAGCTCACAAATTAATCCAGCCCAGATCAGGCCTCGTACCTGGCCCCGACAGATCCCCGGGCACCAAGCTGAGCATCTCTGTGCGCTCGCTTTCAGCCAGGAGAGGAGAATCCTCCTGCAGTAACGCAGCAGTGTTTTATCAGGCTGATCTGGAGCCCTGGAAAAGGGGACAGGGATGAGTGGAACAGTTTTGAGCTGCAAGAGGGGAGATTGAGATGAGACCTTAGGCAGAAATGTTTTGCTGTGAGGGTGGGGAGGCCCTGGCCCAGGTTGCCCAGAGCAGTGGTGGCTGCCCCATCCCTGGAGGTGTTGGAGGCCAGGCTGGATGGGGCTTGGAGCCCCCTGATCCAGTGGGAGGTGTCCCTGCCCATGGCAGGGGTGGGATTGGATGGGTTTGGAGGTCCCTTCCAACCCAACCCATTCCAGGATTCCATGGTGACAGTGACAGCTCGAGCTGTCCCTTCTCCCGGCCCCATGCAGGGCTCAGCAGCTCCATCCTCCCCAGCTTTTGTGCCGTCCCTGCTGTCCCAGTTTTCGTGCTGCTGTTCTTCCCTTCCGTCACGTGCCACTTCGGCACCGCGTGCCTGGATTCAGTCTCATCTTTCAGGGGCAGCTTCGAGCCAGGTTCCAAAGCAGCTCCCACCACTTCAAACCCCTCTCTCAACTCGTCCCCGCGGAGCTGCGCTCTGCACAGGATCAGCAGGGATTCAGTTCCCCAGAGCAGGAATGTGGGCGAAATGGGGGGCGTGTGTCTCCTCTGGTGCTCCGAACAGGCATGCGACTCCACAACAGTGAGGGCCATCGAGTCACAGCCCTGCTCCGCATCACTTGGGATGTGCCGTTACCATCGAAAATTGGGATTAACGATACTGGAAGTGCGGAGGTTTCTCCTTAAGTCCTGAAATGCCTCCCACTGCCCAGAATAGAGGTGTTTTAGGGGCGAACAGGGGTGGTTTTAGGGGCCAGGCTGGTACAAGGTAGAAGCATCCCTGGCTTAGCCGACTCTTGCCGCCAGGTTTTGGGTCCAAATTGGTGCTGTTCTGAGCTCATTTACCTTGTTTTTGCACCAAAATGCTGCTCAAGACCTAAAAGCCATGCAACCGCTGCCTGGTGTCCCACGGTGTCAGTGCATGGGGCTGCTGAGCCTCCCGTGCCCACTGCCACTGTTGTGTCCCTGGCTGCTGGTGCGGCGTCGTGCGCGCTGCACTCAGAATTCCGGGGAAGGTGGGAAGTGCCAGCGCTGAGGCTCGAGGAACTGGAGGTGAGGAAGGTCTGGTTGGGAGCTGGGGGACGTGTGGGCAGTGCAGAGGACTGCTGGTGGCCCATGGGGCTACTGTGCTTCACTCGTGGGTAGCCCTACCGACGTGGAGTTTGCCCATCATTGCTCAGACTTGGTCCCCATCACTGCCTGCGGGAGCCTCGGTGCTTTCCGAGGGGAAACAGTGCAGAGTTCGGGCTTGCAGCACCAGGGGTTCCCTCTCCCTCCTCCGGCAGAGCCAGGTGGTGCCCAGGTCAATGAGCAGATTGAGTCACTTTCCTGTGGATCATAAATCTCTTCTTGGGCAAAAATAATGGGGAAGCTCCGTTCCACACAGCTGGAGGTGTTGGTGGAGCCAGGCTGCTACTCCGCCAGGGTCCTGGGCTTGTGAATGCATTCCCGATTGGCTGGGTGAGATGGGCACTGGGATTGGTGCCCATACCAGCCACCTCCCTCGAGGGCTTTGGGGACAGAGGGGTGGCAGAAAGGGCCTCCAGGTTCCCCCACTGTCACCTCCAGGGATCAACCCAAGGGAGATGGGTTGATCCCATGGAACCCACCGATGGCTTTGCCAGACGCTGCTCCTGTGCCCGGCGTGGTGCGAGGGTGCCTGGGGAAGCGGGTTGCTCTGCAGCGGCCCGAGATGTGGGGCCCTTTCCCCAAAAGCACCCAGTTGGGGTGAATTTTGCAGCTGTCGTTTGCTCATGCTCTGTCCTGCGAGGGGATCCCCCCCGTCAGATCCCCAGGGGTCACTGACGCAGCTCAGGCTGGGGAGAGTCTTCCAGAACCACAAGGTCCCAACCTTCCCGTCCCTCTGGCTTGGGGAGGGGGAAGGAGCCGAGGCAGCATGGTCTGGCCGAGTCCTCTGTCCCAGAGATTTCCTTCAGGAGGCAGCAGGAATGGGGAGATCTCTCTGCAGACCCTTCCTGCCCCCCCAGTCTGTGGATCCAGCCTGGCCAGGTCCCTCTGCCGACCCTTCCTGCCCCCCAGCCCATGGATCCATCCTGGCCAGGTCCCTCTGCAGACCCTTCCTGCCCCCCAGCCCATGGATCCATCCTGGCCAGGTCCCTCTGCTGACCCTTCCTGCCCCTCAGCCCATGGATCCAGCCTGGCCAGGTCCCTCTGCAGACCCTTCCTGCCCCCCAGCCCATGGATCCATCCTGGCCAGGTCCCTCTGCAGACCCTTCCTGCCCCCCAGCTGATGGATTCAGCCTCTTCCCCAGCCCCAGCACTGATCCCTGGGGAAGACTCTGGAGCTGTGGGTGGTCTCAGTGTGGTGCTGGAAGGAAGAATACAGTGAAGGCAAACCCCTTGTCTCCTGGTTAATCGTCCCCTCCAGGGAGAACCTAGGCTTGTCCAGCATGCTCCGTTTGGGATGCTTCTGGTCCATGCTCAGGGTGGTTGGCTCTCCATGGTTCCTGATGACACTGGAGCATCTCCAGCATGTAACGGTGTGATCCAGTAATGGGTTGGATCCACTTTTCCAGAATCGTGACTGTGTCTCTCTCTGGGTTGTTTCATTGGTGCTCCCTTGGCTTGACAAGGGGCGTCAGGTTCATTTAAAACAGAATTCAAACATTGTGGTGTTGTTAAATTTCAAAAGAACCACAAACCCCTTCTGAAATTGCGGAGGAT
Source organism: Neomorphus geoffroyi (assembly GCA_033558235.1). Lineage (NCBI taxonomy): Eukaryota > Metazoa > Chordata > Aves > Cuculiformes > Neomorphidae > Neomorphus > Neomorphus geoffroyi. Next base: position 28,629,667 of record JAUMJM010000011.1, on the reverse strand, counting down.
TTTTATCCATCTCCTTTTCCTCATTAGTGCTGACATTATCTCCTCGTCCGCGGAGAGGTGGCTCTTTGTGAGCTGCCAAAGCGCCGCTGGTTCATGAATTCCCTGTTGATGGGTAACTTCGTGCTTGGGTGATTTCCCTGATTAGTTCCTTGGAAAGGGCACTGCCTTCCCTGCCACCGCCTGAAGGTGCCAGGAACTGGGCAGAGGTTACAGCCAAGCTGTGAAATGTCCCTACAGAGAAGCTCAGTGTGAGCCGGCAATGAGTGCTCCCAGCCCAGAACCCCCCCGTTTGCTGGGCTGCACCCAAAGCAGTGGGAGCAGCAGGGGAGGGAGGGGATTCTGCCCCTCTGCTCCGCTCTGGGGAGACCCCACCTGCAGCCCTGGGTCCAGTTCTGCAGTCCTGAGCACAGGAAGGACCTGGAGCTGTTGGAGCGAGTCCAGAGGAGGCCACGGAGATGATGCGAGGGCTGGAGCAGCTCCCGCACGAGGCCAGGCTGGAAGAGTTGGGGTTGTTCAGCCTGGAGAGGAGACGGCTCTGGGGGGACCTTAGAGAAGCCTCCAGTGTGGAAAGGGGCTCCAGGAAAGCTGGGGAGTGGCTCTGTGTCAGGGAGTGCAGGGACAGGACGAGGGGAAGGGTTTTGAGCTGCAAGAGGGGAGACTGAGGTGAGCTCTTGGGGAGAAATGTTTTGGTGTGAGGGTGGGGAGGCCCTGGCCCAGGTTGCCCAGAGCAGTGGTGGCTGCCCCATCCCTGGAGGTGTTGGAGGCCAGGCTGAGTGGGACTTGAAGCCCCCTGACCCAGTGGGAGGTGTCCCTGCCCATGGCAGGGGCTGGGACTGGATGAGCTTGGAGGTCCCTTCCAACCCAAACCATCCCATGGTTCTGTGATTTAGAAGTGATGATGATCATAAGTCTTTGACGTTGGTGTAGGGGATATGGAAAGATGATGAGGAGGGTGAAGATGATGTTAGGGAACATTCAAAGAAGAGGAGGATACAGTCAGAAATCTGATCCTGGATGGGCTGTGGGGTACCTTCCAACCCAAAACATTCCATGATTCAGTGATTCCGTGCTCTCGCTCCAGCACGAAAGCCTGAATTATGGAGTACTTCTCCAACTTGTCCTCAACCAGAATGATGCCAGCATAATGAAATTGCTCAGAAATCACTTTTTGTGAGAATCTTGATGGGTGTCAGCCGAAGCTTTCCTTGCAAAGGGTAATCCCGCTTTTAACGAGGTAATTTGCAGCTGGTGATTACAGCCCAGCACGGTCCTGTGCAAGCAAACGCCAGCGTGGTGACCACGCTATCTGCTGGTGCCAGGCTCCCGCGGGTCGTGAGTTGAGAGGGAGAGATCCAAAGGATGCTGGTAATTAGCCCGAGCGTTTAATTTAATAAAACAAATGACTGAAAACAGAAGCACGCTCTGTTCTAAAAGCGTTGCACGTAATTACAAATTATCTTAATTCAGCGCCGGCACAGCCAGCTTGGTAATCGCCTCATAAATAACTTCCATTAGCAGATCCCTGCGTCCATGCTCAGCGCTGCCTCCGAGGGGACCGGTGGGTTGGGGGGCATTCAGGGAAAGAGGGGGCTCTGTGGGGCTCGGGATTTGGTGTTGAGAGCAGGGCTGTGCGGCGTCCGCGCTTGAGCCGTGCCATCTGTCGGTGATGCCCATCCAGGGTTTGTTTTTCAGGATGCTGAGTAGTGCTGGTTGAGAGCGTCTGAACACGAGCCAGCGGTGGGTGCTGGGCTCTGCTGCCAAGTGACAGGAGATGGGATGGGAGGGAATAGCCTTAAGTTGCACCAGGGCAGGTTCAGATGGGACATCAGGAAAAATTCCTTCACAGAAAGGGTTGTCAGACCCTGGCAGAGGCTCCCAGGGAGGTGGTGGAGTCCCCGTCCCTGGAGGGGTTCAAAAAATGCCTGGATGTGGTGCTTTAGGACTGGGTTTGGTTGGCACTGTGGGGTTTGACTCGATGAGCTTGGAGGGGTTTTCCAATCACAACAGTTCCATGAGGAGATGCTGCCTTAGGTGCTCCATGGTGCCCAGGGCATCGCCAGGTGCATCCTCTTATCCGTGGGGCAAGACCTCTCCCAAAAATGCCCGTTGGACCCTCTCTCCCTGTGAGCCACCCCTCATCTCCTCATGTTTTGTGCCCAAACAGCGTCTGCAGCTTCGCCTTTTATTTCCATGCCGAAGGACGCTGACGGCATCAACTGCACCGTTTCCACGTGCACTGGGCAGGTTTATTCCCCCCAGAGCGAAGCCGTGGCTTCGTGCTGTCAGCTTTCTGCTGCCTTTGTCCCAGTTTCTGCCACTCCACGGCCACGCTGGTGGCTGTGAGGGCCAGCCTGGAGCAGACTGGGAGCGAGCAGGGAGCGACTGGGGAGCAAGCACCAGCCGTGAGAGTAGCAGCTCCTCGATGCCCCACTCCAGGGTGCTTTGGGGGTGCTTTGCCCCCACCTCGGGGCCTCCTGCAGCTGCTGGGGGTGCGTGGAGGCAGGGAGCTCTCTCCTTAGAGGCAAGGAGGAGGCAGGAGGCCGGGGGGATACCATAATGGGACAGCTCTGGTGGCAGAGCTGGCTCATCCTGGGCAGGATGCGGTGCAACTCCGGTACAGGATGCTCCTTCAATGTGTAACATGCCCTGACAAGACAAACAACTTTATTAACTTAACCCGCTGCTAATGTGATTGCAGGCAGCCACACGCAGGAGGGATGCGGGCACAGAGAATCCTGCCGCTGGCTGCGGCACTGGGAGCGGTTGCACAGCAGCTGGGGGGGCTTCTGCTCCCACCATGGAAGGAGAAATACAGTGGCTTTGGTCTTGGGCTTAGTTTGGAGCCCAAAGTGGGAGTGGGGATCATTTCCCACTGGGAATCGCCGCTGTTGCATGTGCTGTTTGCCATGGGGATGCTGTGCTGCAGGCTGGGGGAGCATACGGCGGGATGCGCCCCCCTCGTATCAACGTGCGGCTGGGATGCAGAAGGATGAGGAAGGAGCCTGGCACTGCTGGGAGCAGGGCTGGAGCAGCACGTGCCAGATGAGAGGCGCTGCAGGGATGGAGATGCTGTGTGTCCTGCTCCATCTGCTGCTCCGGCAGGTGAGCAGAGCCCCAAGGTGACCAGTTTCGGCACTGAGCGTGTCCTGCACGCACCTGGGACAGCTCGGCGAGTGAGCATCTCTTAGCTAAAAGCTGCCCCACCATGCCGCCCACATCGTAGATTCCTGGGATGGAATGGGTTGGAAGGGACCTCCAAGCCCATCCAATGCCAACCCCTGCCATGGGCAGGGACACCTCCCACTGGATCAGGGGGCTCCAAGCCCCATCCAACCTGGCCTTCAACACCTCTAGGGATGGGGCAGCCACCACTGCTCTGGGCAACCTGGGCCAGGGCCTCCCCACCCTCAGCGTGAGGAATTTCTCCCTAATGTCCATTCTAATCATCCCAAGGGGCACCTGCATCGTTCAGTCCTGTAATTCCCGCTCTGCTCTGTGTCCTGACCCACTGGATGTGTGGGTGGTTTGGAGTGAGATCTAGCTTGCTTCTCCAGACAAGGGGCTCCCAGCTCTTGGGGCATCCAGAGGGGAAAATCTTTCCTCTCTGCGTTTGCAATCCTGGTAACCTGGGGGAAGGATCCCTCCGGGGATGCCCACGGCTTAGCAGGCTTTGGGGTTGCCTCTCCTTCCTGGGGCTGCTGCTCCTCTGCACTGCTCCTCGCTGCTGCATCGCTGGGCACAAACCCCCCGCACTGTTGCGGGATGCTCCCCATCCCCCTGGGGCACAGATCCTCCCATCTCCACCGTGGGAAGGGGCTGGTGGAGGCAGAGGAGGGGACAGTGAGGGCAGCAGGCTGAAGGTGTAAATTAGAACCTCTTTAAGGTGATTAATTGGCATCGTCAGGCTCGATGGAGATGGATGGCAAGACGGCAGGGATGGATGACAGCCTGCGAGGCTCCGGGAGGGAGGAAACTGGAGCAGCTGCACTGGCAACACCATCAACACCCAGGCTAGGCTGTGCCCGGGAGGCAGAGGGTGGAATGGGAGGTGCCCCGAACAGAGAGCAGCTGGGATGGAGCGGCGTTTCCCCCATCTGGGCTCGGTTGCCCTCGTGCCCTGGGCGGGTTTTAGAAAGGTGAGCGGAGAACGCAGATAACTGGCTCCATGCTGTGGTTCCACCGGGCCCCGTGCCCAGCTGCAAACCCAGCTCCCTGGTGGAGAAAAGCCTTCGGTGCCCCGGTGCGGAGTTGCCGCCATGGGGCTGGGCTGGTCCCACTTGGGGCCACCCAAAGCGGCTGGTGCCTGCATTCCGACCGGGCTCGGGGTGTGCTGAGCCCTTCAGCCGCCAGGAATGCTGCTGCCCTGGAAGCAGAGGAGCTTTGGTGGGGAGGACCCAGTGTGGCCGTTCGTGTTGGTGAGCAAGGACGGTTGGCACCAGCTCAGCCCATTGGCGTGTGGCGCGAAAGGCAACTGTGGGCACTGCTGAGGTGCCGTGGCTGGGGTCACTGCCACAGTGCCAGGTCCCCAGTCCTGAGGGGACAGCGTCATCTGGGCAGCCCCGAGCACGGGAGCTCCTCTGAGTCGCACTGAGCCCTCTCCATACACTGAAGTTTTTCTCTCTTTAGTTGAACTCTGCTAATGCTGTTTGAGTGATTCCCTGGCAGAGCTGCTCTGACACTTGTCCAGGGGCTGGACAGGGATTTGGGGAAACACTCTGCCCCCTCGGTGCCCGGGTGTGGGCGATTCAGCTGCGGTGCTTGCTCCCTGCGGCATCTTTCCCGGCTCCGGCACGGTTGGTGCCAGGGGCACCGCGCTGGCACTGCTGCGTCTCTGACCTCTGCTGGCGCAGTGCCAGCCTGGTGCTCCTGGCACCAACCATGGTGCGGTAGCATCCCTATGGGTGCCCAGCGCGGGAGCATGGGGTGGCTCCCTGGCAGTGGTGGGGGATGCTGTGCCCTCGCAGCAGGGCTCCCTGCCACAATACCACTCCACCAGCTACTGTCCCTGTGCCATGGCAACCCTGGCACATGCTGCTTGGGGCCAAGGTGACCTGAAGGTGCCACACGAGTGGGTACAAGGTGACCCTGGGCAGGTAATGGGCCTGGTGCCCGGTGTTGCTGGGGGAGCCCTTGTGTCGCTGATCTTGGTGGGAGCAAGTGGTGAGGGTTGTGCCACTGCGGGCAGGGGAGAGGGAAGAGAGTGGGAACCGTCCCGTGGCTGCAGTGGAACAGGCTTCCAGGGGAAGCTCCTTCCTGACCCCCGTCAGTTCTGAGACGTCGCTTTGTGGGAGCAGTGGAGCTCCCGGAGAGGCCGTGGGCATTGAGGCTTCAAAGAGAAGGGAAGGCAGGGCAGGAGCAGGGCAGGGATTGTCCTCTGCACTCGGCGCTGGGGAGGCTGCACCTTGAATCTTGGGTTCCGTTTTGGGACCCTCACTCCAAGAAGGACCTGGAGGGGCTGGAGTGTGTCCAGAGAAGGGAGCGGAGCTGGGGAAGGGGCTGGAGAGCAGGGGTTGTGGGAGCAGCTGAGGGCCCTGGGGCTGTTTAGCCTGGAGAGGAGGAGGCTGAGGGGAGACCTCATCACTGTCTGCAACTGCCTGAAAGGAGGGGGTGGTGAGGGGGTGCTGGGCTCTGCTCCCAAGTGACAGGAGATGGGATGAGAGGGAACGGCCTCAAGATGCACCAGGACAGGTTCAGATGGGATATGAGGAAAAATTCCTTCCTGGGAAGGGTTCCCAGCCCTGGCACAGGCTCCCAGGGCGGTGGTGGAGTCCCCATCCCTGGGAGGGTTCAGATTTTGTGCTTAGGGACATGGTCTGGTGTTGGAGTTGGCAGGGCTGGATCGATCGTTGGACTCAATCATCTTAAAGATCTTTTCCAGCTGAAGCAATTCAATGATTCTGTGAAAGGCAAAGCAGGGAAAAGCAGGAAAGGAAAAGGCTGGGCTGGCTGCTGCCCTCCCTCGGCCCCTCCAGTTGCGTCTCTGGGACTGCCCAGGTTGCCCAGAGCAGTGGTGGCTGCCCCATCCCTGGAGGTGTTGAAGGCCAGGTTGGATGGGGCTTGGAGCCCCCTGACCCAGTGGGAGGTGTCCCTGCCCATGGCAGGGGTTGGCATTGGATGGGCTTGGAGGTCCCTTCCAACACAAACCATTTCAGGATTCCATGATTCTATGACTGCGCTTTCTCTGTTATTGCCGGTTCAAACCCCGCTCCAGCTCCACCCGGCTTTTATCACTCAAGTATTTCAGGTGGTGCCTTGGGATCGAGCGCCGGCTGCCAGGAAGGTGCTCCACAAGGAATTTTGGAACGGAGAACGTGCAGGCAGGGCGCCGGAGGAGCCGACTTCATGTTTCGCATCCTGGAATTGGTGCGTGCTCGCGCAAGCTGCCAGTGTGGAGCTGCTGCTCGTTCCTCCGGCGCAGTGGGAGCCCCTCATCCTTGTTTTCTCGCTGCCGCACGTGCCTGGAGTCCTCAGGGCTGCAGCTTTCCTGGAGCTGTCTCTGCTCCTGGTGTCATCCCCTTCCTTGCGGAAGCACAGCCCGGCTCCTGGGACGACCCCGTGGAGGAGCTGATGCCGTTGGTGAGAGTGTCGCCCACGCGCGGTTCTGCCAGCTGCGTGCTGCGCCGTCTTTGGAGAGGGCAGAGCTTCCATGTGCTTCCAAGGCTTTGATATGGAAAAGCCTTTCCCCAGAGGCTCTGCAGACGCCTCCTGGAGCTTCTCACACCAGCGCGGAATGCACTGCTGTGTTTGCTGTCATCAGCCTTGCTGATGGGTTTCCTGCTCGGCACAAGCGCACGGGGCTCAGCCGAGGCTGAGACGCTGCTAACGGACCCTCTTCCCATCCCTCCTTCGCCTCCGCGCTCCCTGGGCAGAAAAAGGAGCAGGGGCTGACTCCGGCTACCCCAAGGATTCTGCTCCCTGCAGGAGGGAGCCTCGCTTGCTCTGGGTCAGATCCTTCCCTTTGGAGCATCAGAAGGAGCCGATTTCCCCACCCTGGGGTCTGTTGGGAGCTGCTGCTTCCCTGAGCACTCCTGCGGCCACCAGACCCCAGAATGCCGGGAACGCTGCCGGCACCGCTCCGAGCCGCTTTCGGTGGCAGCTGGTGATCTCCACCTCGGCTTCTCCTGGCGTGTCGCTTTGGGTTGATTTGCTGCGCTAATTGCTTTACAAATCACAAGGTTCCCTAATTGCGCTGGTGGGGAAGGGCAGAGCTCTCCCCATCTGCGGCGCCGCCGGGCTGCGCATCACGACCCCTCGGCTCTGCTGTGCTGCCACATTGGGATTCTTGGAAGGGACCCCCAAATCCTGCATCCCTTGAGATGAGCCAGGCTGTTCTCCCTTGCTCTACGAGCACCGGTGGGATGTTGGGAGGTGCCACCGGCAGTTCGGGATGCATTTCAACATCCAGGGCCTCGGAGCGATTCCATCTGCTAGGAAAGCACCCACATCCCTCACCATCACCATCTCCTGCCCGTGGGAAGGGGGCACCAGGTGTTTAACCCCTCCATGGCAGGATGCAATCCTTCTCTGCTGCTGCTTCCCTGAAAATAGACTTTAATTGCTTCCTGTAAGGCCTAATGATGTTAATTAACAGGACAGCCAGAATTCCATCGCTTAGGAAGTGTTTAACCCACCCGGAGGTTGGTTCAGGAGGAGGGAGATGAGGGGGCTGTTGGCATCTGGTCCAGCCCTGGGAGTTGCGTCCACTTCCAGCCTGCTCCATGTTTCATCATTCCTGGGATTCCTGCTGAGGAGGCACCACATTCCCATGGATTTGGGGGCACCAATCCTGGTCTCTGCGTCCCCGCGAGGAGGGCGAGGGGTTTGCCCTCCCACCTCCAGCGGCTCTCAAAGATGACACTCCATGCGTTGACTTTCTCACTAATAAGTCGACTTCCTCACGCGCACCTCGAGTCGAACGAGGCCGAGTGGCTGCCCACAGTGGCATTAATGATTTTTTGAGTGGCTGATGGCTTTTCCCGCCGTTCCAGTGTCCGCAGTGAGCTGTGCCCACCCCGCTCCCCTGGCAGGGGCCACGGCCGCCGCTTCCCCATGCACTGCCACATCCGAAGACAGTGGCTGCGCAGATGCTGCTGTCGTGCGAGCGCCTCGGCTCGAAAAGCCCTTTAACAAAGCAATATAATTCCATGTGTCTGTGACCACGGGACACTTGACGGCCATAAAATTCCATTAACATCCGCGCCATTATATTGATTTTTAATGTTTATTTGCAAAGCCTCAAACCTGTGTCCAAATTCTTGAACGGCTTCCCAGAGCGATCTTCTCTCCTGGTGGGAAATATCATTTTTAGAGGCCGGCAATGGGGATTTAATGGGGGCTGACGGGGCAGCGGGTGAGGGCACTATGAATTGGGCACTTAACGTTCCCATTATCCGGCTCCTGGCACAGCCCATTGCCTTTTACTTGCGCTGGGAATTGCAGCATCAGTTCTTCATTGCCATCGCGATGATGGTGCCTCTGGGAGGGCTCGGCTCTCACTGCTCCAGCACCACCGGGGCCAGGACCGGGAGATGTTCCGAGGTTTCTGGTTGAGGTTTTTAAGGCAAAGCTTTGCTTTTTTGCCAAGTGGAGTGGGAGCCGCCACGGGGTTCAGAGAAGAGGCTAGGGAGCTCTGGAGTACAGCTGCCAGGGCAGGGTCCCCCTCTTCTCCCTTGCGCAGCTCCGGGGTTTCACACACGCTGGTGTGTCCCTGGATGAGTGGTGGCAGAGGAGCCTGTATGGAGCAGCAGCGCTGTGACAACTCTGTGCTGGGACCCACGGCTGCACTGCACTAGGACCCATGGCTGCACCATGCCAGTGCCATGCTGGGACCCATGTGGGCACCGCACCAGCGCCGCGCTGGGTGGGATGGAGGGTGCATCCCCTGGGAGCTTTGGAAGCAAAGCTGGGACATCGCTGTGAGCAGCTCCCATTCCCTCCTCATGCTGAGGCTGCCGAGCTGCTTTCTGATCCCTTCTGTGCTGACGTCATTGCCAGCAGCACCTGAGTCCCCGGCACCGCGCCGTGAGCTGGGGGTGCCCACTGCTTACTCTCACCCCTCCTCCTTCCCTGCTTCAGGGCTGAGTGGTGTGGGATTAGGGACCCAACAGCCTGCGCCTGGGAGACACTTAAAAAAACAATAAATTTGAAGTTCGTTAGTGAGGATTAATTAGTGTTTGTGCAGGGCTTTGCGTGTGCAAAGCAGCAGACGGGAGCCCGGGCAGCGATATTTGTCTTGGAGCTTCACCGCAACCTTGTCGAGGTTGATGCAAGTGGAAGGAAATCTGGGAGCTCCCTCCTGGCTGTGGGATCCAGGTCCGGGAGCCACTACGGGGACTCAGGGACACAGGATGCTCTGACACGCAGAGCCGGCGGCCGAGTGGGTGGCCCCAAATCGAGTATCGTTGTGTTGGAGAGGTGCTCAGATGGGCCCGGGGATCAGTGATCTCAGGATTGGCTGTTAGGAAAAGCAATGTTTGAGTGCAGGTGTTTATTTTGGGGTCTTCTTCTGGGATTTTGGGGTCTCTCCTGGCCCTGCCTGCAGGTGGCACGGCCAGTGATGTTTCAGTGATGCGACAGCCGTAGCTGCACTGGGCTGTGAAATGAGTTCGTCATCCCTGTTCTTCTCACGCCGCACGGCTGGGACTCCACGAGGGGGTTGGGATGGGAATGGGGATGGAGATAGAGATGGGGGTGTAGACCGGATGGGATGGGGATGGAATTGGGCAGTAAATTGGAAAGGGAAGATTAGACATTAGGAAGAAATTCTTCATGCTGAGGGTGGGGAGGCCCTGGCCCAGGTTGCCCAGAGCAGTGGTGGCTGCCCCATCCCTGGAGGTGTTGAAGGCCAGGTTGGATGGGGCTTGGAGCCCCCTGACCCAGTGGGAGGTGTCCCTGCCCATGGGACTGGATGGGCTTGGAGGTCCCTTCCAACTCAAACCATTGTAGGAATCTGTGATTCCATGGGGTTGGGGATTGTGATGCAGATGATGATGGGGATGGGGATGGGGATGGGGATGGGGATGGGTTTGCACACGCTGGCCTGGGGCCCTGGGGGGTTGCTCATGGTATGGAGTTGGGGGATGCTCCAGGACTTCACTCCAGGCACTGCAAGATTTATCATGTGGCTCAACTCCAGTTCTGGCACAGGGCTGGGAATTTTGCCGGCACTAGCTGAATCATGGAGACGCGTCCATTGCTGTGTGGCTTGCTGGGGAGGGCAGCAGTGTGGATAATGCGGTGTGCCGAGGTGTAGCCAGGGAGCCTCCTTGATCGCGGGGCTGAGATGGGGCATCACCAGTTTTCCTACGGCTCCCGAGCAGGGGCTGCCAACACTGGGGCTTCCCTCAGGCCACCTGCCAACCGTGCCGTCCCCATGCACTCGGCCGGGGCTTTGGTTTAGATGGAGTGAGGGAAAACCTGCTTTGAGGCTGGCTCACTGGCATCACATCCCATGCTGCCCAGCACGGGTTTGTGCAAGCCTCATTATGCCCATCTTGTTAGCTGCCAGGAAGCTTTTCTGTGCCACGAGTGGTACCAGGCTGATCCTGGTGAGCATAAAATCTCCTTTCCATAAGAAATCCCATCCAGGGACCTGCCATCGTCTTGCCTGCAGAGGGGTTTTCAGCGGCTGCAGGAAGTGGGATCCTCCTCCGGAGATGGGTTTGGCGCTGGGTGCAGCCCTGGGTGGGGATGCCCTTGCAGGATCTGGACCATTCCCATCGCCGACGCCAGTGCTGGCAGGGACTGTGGTACTGGGTAAGCGACGATGCAGGTAGAGGAGGGAACAGCTCTAAGGAGCAGCCTGGGAACGTCACCGATGGGATAATGGACTCTGTCAAAGCCTCATTCGTTACGGAAGAATGCAGAGCATGAGTGCCAACGAATCTTTGTCCACTCGCTCCCTCTCCCATCTGATTCCTCTTCTTCATTTCCTACTTTCACCTTATCTCCCTCTTTTCAGTGTATTCCTCCCCACGCCAGCTTGCTGGAGTGTGTGTGGGACATGCCATGCGTCAGTGCCCCAGCAAGCACGGCGATGTGCCAAGGGCCATCCTCCACTGGCGTGGACTGGGGAGCTCCCAGAGTTGAGTTGGCGTAGGTTGTGTTGTGTTGAGTTGCGTTGAGTTGAATTGGAGTAGGTTGGATTGGTTTAGGTTGGAGTAGGTTGGTTTACATAGGATTGGGGTAGGTTGGGGAGATTTGGGGTGGGTTGGGTTAGGTTGGGTTGGGGTAGGGTGGGTTGGGCTGGATTGGGTAAGTTGGGTTAAGTTGGATTGGGATAGAGTAGGTTGGGTTGCATTAGATTGGCTTGGATTGGGTTGGGTTCGGTTAAGTTGAGTTGGGTTACAGTAGGTTGGGTCGGCATAGGTTGGGGTGAGTTGCCTTCTCCTCCCTCCGCCGTCCACTTGTAAGCTGGCAAAGACACCTTAACTGTAACGATCGCCAACCACTCAGCGTGTCCAAAGCCACCACAGCATCAGCGAGGGAGCAGGATCTGCTGGGAAAAGTTGTGCTGCTCCCACTGGGGATGGCGCTGAATGGCCCCTTGGCATTGCTTTTTAAGCCAGGTCAGTTGTGCCGTTGCACAGTGTAGGGAGAGATTCCTGCCCAGAGCCTGCATGGTGACCCTGAGCAAAGCCAGAGACTGGGAACACTGTTCCTGGCTCTCCTCATGGGACATTGCCAGCCTCGGTGGCAGCTCAGTCCCCATCCTGGCTCTTGCGCCCCTGCCCATGCCACTAGGTGATGCCGTGCTGTGGGGAGCCACAGAACCCGTGGGGTGTGGGCAGCACCCCTGGGCTGCTGGGCTGTGCCTGGACGCAGCATGGGCGGCAGGAGCAGGGCAGGGATCGTCCCCCTGGATCCATTGCTGATGCCACACCTCGAATCCTGGGTTCAGTTTTGGGCCCTCACTCCAAGAAGGACCTAGAGGGGCTGGTTCTGAGGTCCTGGCAGAGACTCCCAGGGCGGTGGTGGAGTCCCCATCCCTGGGGGGGTTTCAAAGCCGGAAAGATGAGGTGCTCAGGGATGGTTCAGTCGTGGGCAGGGAACGGTTGGACTCGATGATCTCCAAGGTCCTCTCCAACCTAACAATTCCATGATTCCATGTCCATGGTTTATCTTGCACATCTACGTGACCTACTCTCCTGGCTGGGCTCGCTGCTGCCAGTGCTGCCCCATGGGACCTGCAGTGAAGCTCATCCAGGTGCAGCTCGAACCCTTCCTGGTCCCTTCTCTCCCCACCGTCATTCCCAAATCCTTGCTGCCATTTTCACTGGAATACTCCCCTTATTTCTCAGCTTTTGATGGGGTTTTATTGCCGTGAGGTGCTCCGAGCGTCTCCTGGGCAGCGAGTGGCCACATGCCCTCCAGTTCCCTTTCCTGGGCATCTCCTCCTGCAAGCGCTGTTCATCACGGGCTGATAATGAACTTGTCTAATGAGCAATTTCTCTGTGTGTGCAACGATCGTAATTACAGACGGGAGCTGTATTTTCCCCTCCTGTGGGCAGGGTGGGCGGTGGGTGCAGGGAGAAGGGTGTGCTGTGCATGGGGAGGGGATGCAGGGGGGCACCTGCGGGATGCTAACTGCGTCCAGGGGAGAGAGAGGATGCTGTGTCGCCCAGGAGCTCCTCTTAGAGTTTTGGTGGCACTGGGGCCGCGCCGATGCTCCCAGAGCCCATGCTGGGGCGCAGGAGCAGGAGGACATGGGTGCTGGGTGAAACCGGCTTTGCTGTGTCAGCTCCTGGGGATGCTCAGCATGGGGTGAACTTGGGGGCTCCCCTGACCTGTACTCCTCTCCCTGCAGGACAAGAACCGCAAGCTGAGGCCGCTCTATGATATTCCCTACATGTTCGAGGCCCGGGAGTTCCTGCGCAAGAAGCTCATTGGGAAGAAGGTACGGAGAGGGTGGAGGTGGTGGCGAGGGTGGGAGCTCATGAGGGGCAGGAGAAGGTGCTGCCCATGCTGGAAGCATTGATGTGCTTGAGGGTAGAGAGGCCCTGCGGAGGGACCTGGCCAGCCTGGATCTATGGACTGGAGTGCGTCCGGAGAAGGGAACAGAGCTGGGGAAGAGGCTGGAGAACAGGGGTTGTGGGAGGAGCCTGGGCGGGGCGTTGTTCTGGAGAGGAGGAGACTGAGGGGAGACCTCATTGCTGTCTGCAACTGCCTGAAAGGAGTTTGGAAGGAGGTTGGAGCCAGGTGGGGGTTGGTCTGTTCAACCAAAGAACAAGGGATGGGATGAGAGGAAATGGCCTCAAGTTGCACCAGGGCAAGTTCAGATTGGACACTGGGAAAAATTCCTTCCCAGAAAGGATTCTCAGACCCTGGCAGAGGCTCTCAGGGTGGTGGTGGAGTCCCCATCCCTGGAGGGGTTTGAAAGCCAGGCAGATGAGGTGCAGGGACAGTTGGACTCGATGATCTCAAAGGTGTTTTCTAGCCAGACAATTCTATATTCCATGGTGCCACGTGAATCCTTATGGATGAGCCAGGGAGGAGGAATTCTGAGGTGCTCCACAGCTGGATCCCCCTTTGCGCTCGCTCCCTGCTGGGCTGCAATCTCACTTTCAGCTGCTCCCAGCGATGCTCGGTACCGGCATCGCTTTTCATTCCCCTTTGTTTCCCCGGAGTATTTGTCTAAGCTGGTTTAGAGCAATTCAAGGGAATAAGGAATGTGATGTTCACTCAACTCCTGGCGCACATGCTCGGGATGCAATTGTGAAACGCTCATAAAATGGTCAAATGAAATCAATTTCCTTCACGGCGCGGCTGCTCGCTGCTGCTCATCGAGGACCATTTCCATGCCTAATTGCATCTTCCCATTGCAGAGCCCCGCTCAGATATTAAAATCGAGGAAATAAATAGCAGCTTGTGAGGTTTTTCCAATGCAAAGTCACTTGTCAGGCTGTGGGGATGTCGCTGAGATTTGGGGTGAGAGGTCTGGAGAGCAGAAAGGGTCTGCAGGGGGACCTGACCAGGCTGGATCTATGGGCTGGGGGGCAGGAAGGGTCTGCAGAGGGACCTGGCCAGGCTGGATCCATGGGCTGGGGGGCAGGAAGGGTCTGCAGAGGGACCTGGCCAGGCTGGATCCATGGGCTGGGGGGCAGGAAGGGTCTGCAGGGGGTTCGTGGGGGGCCGTTTCTGGGGTGATGTGGGCTGCTCTTTTGGGGAGGAGGATGAGGATCCTCCCTTCCTCCCAGGGTCGTCAGTGCCAGGGACTGCACCCAGGGTGACGTGGGCTGGTGTTCCCAAGAAGGGGATGAAGGTCCTTCCTTCCTCTCAGGCTCTCTGGCGCAAGGGACCCCACCCATGGTGAAGTGCATTGCTTTTCCAGAGAAGAGGATGAGGGCCCTGCCTTCCTCCCATGCTTTCTAGCATGGTGGACTGTGTCCAGGGTGATGTGTGTTGCTATGCCGGGGACGAGGGCGAGAGTCCTGCCTTCCTCCTGGGCTCTTGGGTGTGGGGTCCATTTCCAGGGTGATGTGCACTGCTGTTCTGAGGAGGAGGATGAGAGTCCTGCCTTCTCCTGGACTCTAGCGGGGGGGATTGCATCTGGGGTGATGGTTGCTGCCGTCCTGTGGAGGATGATGAGGGTCCTGCCTTCTTCCTGGACTCTTTGGCATGGTGCTGCAGCATGGGGACCCCAACTGCATCCAGAGTGACGCGGGCTGCTGTTCCGGGGAGGGGGATGAGGGTCCTGCCTTCCTCCCATCTCTCTGCCGTGATGCTGCAGCCCAGGGCGCTGCGCTCAATGGACCCAGATCCACCCATAGGGACAGACAGACAGGGCTGTACACGGACAGACAGACAGAGACAGATAGGGATAGACAGACAGGGACAGACAGACAGAGACAGGTTCAGACAGCACCGCAGCCGTGGGGGAAGAGAATGGGGGCAGCAGCCAAGCTGCCACCATCCCCCTGCCCAGTGTGCTGCTGGGGAGCCGCTGACCCCCAGAAATGGGACCAAGATGCCGTTTGGCTGCGAGTGTGGCAGCCGTGCTGTTCCAGGCTCCCCGTAACCTTGCAGCGCCGCCGAGGCTGCCGGCGCCTCGGGAGCCGCGCGCCCGCTCGCCTTTGATGTTGCCTCGTTCGCTTTATAAATATTTCCTTTGTCAGCTCCACGTTTTTCACTTCAGATTAATCTGATTGAGGAAAGCGATGAAAAACTCCTTTCCCTTAATGATCAAACCCGTCCCTGGGGGTCGCTGCCGTGGCCTGATGCGAAGTGACAGCCCTGCGCGGGGTGGCTCGCCCTTGCCTTCTCGCGGCTCGCTGGCAGCATCAATCTCGGCGGCCAAATCCCTCTTTCCCAGCTCCTTTTCTCCGATCCTTTCAAAGCCCACCCAGCGGGAGCTGCCGGCAATGGAAAGCTGCCGGCTCGCCGGGAGATCACTCACAGGGGAACGGCAGAGGCACTGCCCGCGGCGGCAGCACAGCTGCAGAACCAAGTGGCAGAAGGGGTACTTGGAGAGCCCTATCCCTTTTGGGGATCCCTGCCCATTTGGGGGATCCCTGTCTGTTTTGGGGATCCCTGCCCATTTTGTGGATCTTTGCCTGTTTTGGGGTTCCCTGCTCATTCCAGGGATCCCTGTTCATTTTGGGGTTCCCTGCTTATTTTGGGGACCCCTGACTGTTCTGGGGATCCCCACCATCCTCCAGATTTTGTCCCTTTCCACAGTGCCCCAGGGTCGACTTTTCCCCTGGATCCTTTGGATCTCCAGCTCTCCAAGGCCCTTGGGCACGTCCATCAGTCTGAGCGGTGCCGGCTGCTCTGGCCTCGCTCCTGGCGTCCTCAGCTGTGAGTGCCGGCGAGCTGCGGGTGCTCCTTGATCTGCAGCCCCACCACCGAGCTCCTCCTGGACCCCCGCTCCCCTCTCCTGGGTGGGGGGTGGTGGGTGATGGGTGACGATGGGTGACAATGGGTGACGATGGGTGGTGGATGATGGGTGCAGCCTTGAAGAATATGTTGCTTCAGCCTGGAGGAGACTGAGGGGGGACCTCATTGCTGCGTCCTCACCAGGGGAGGAGGACGAGCAGGCGCTGAGCTCTTCTCTCTGACCCGAGGGAAGGGCAGGAAGATGCCAGGGGAGGGTTAGGTTGGACACCAGGAGAAGGTTCTTCCCCCAGAGGGTGGTGGAGCACTGGAACAGCTCCCCAGGGAAGCAGGCACGACCTGACAAGATTCCAGCAGTGTTTGGCCACCACCCTCAGCCCCATGGGGTGAGCGCTGGGGTGTTCTGTCCATGTCCGTTGGGGCAGGAGTTGGACTCGATGGGCCTAGTGGGTCCCTTCCAGCTTAGGACATTCTGGGTGAGTGATGGGCGGTGGGTGATGATGGGTGATGGGTGGGTGGTGGTCGCTGAGCGGCTGTGGCTGTGCTGATGTGTCCCCAAGGAACGCTGAATGTGGGAACCCTTCCCATCACAGGGGACCTGAGGTTTGGGGTGCCCTGTGCACCCCCTGCCTGGCTCAGCGCTGCTTCCCGCTGCGTCTCTGTTGCCTGGGAAGAGCCGGCACAGCGTGACAGCGTGATGAGCCCCGGGAGGCATCACCGCTGGCAGCCACTCCGGTAGAACACGCGCATCCCCATCAGCGTTGATGAATGGAATATTAGGGATAATGAGGGCAGGAGGAGCTTCGGGTCTCACTGCTGGTGCCTCATCAGCTGCCTCCTCGATTGAGGGCACCGCGCGGCTGCTGGGCTTGGCCGGGCCCGTTGTGACACCCGGGGATGGTGACGAGGAGGTGCCACGGGGCTGTCACATGGGGGCTGTCCTGGTACCCTGGAGACCTTCCTCATGGGTGCTGTCATTGTACCCTGGGGCCCTCCTTGTGGGTGCTGTTATTGTACCCTGGGACCCTCCTCGGGGATGACCTTTCCTCCTGGGTGCGTGGTGCATGGTCGCAGCTCTGGAGGGGCTGGGGTCACACTGGATGGATCCACACTCTAGGAATTGTAGGGCTGGGTGTAGCCCCTGTCCTGTCCCACCCCATCCCATGGGAAGCAGCTCCCACGCCAGGGAGCAGGACCTGCTCAGGTAACCTGGGCCCCTCCTGCCAAGGAGATTGCATCCCCCCACCCCAAGCTGTCCTGGTGCGGTCATGGTGCTGTGGGGGCATCAGGGACTGTGTTTGGGGTCAGACGCCTCAAAATCCCCATCTCGGTGCACTGGGGTCCCATGGGATCCTGTGATCTCTCCGGGTTGGGGTCATCACCACTGCTTCCAGCTCCAGGCAGACGGAATTAATTGGGAATTAATGAACCGTGCTGTCGCGCGTTGCTCTCCCAATGGAGCTCCTGGCTGTGCAGCGCCCATGGGTCACCCCTCTCCTGCAAGGAAGCCCCTCCTGGAGCTGGGTGGGCAGTTGGAGCCCAGAGCAGCGGGATCGGCTTCACTCCGGCTGCTTTTGGGGTGTCCGTGAGCACTGAGGGCAGCGGGGGCTTGGGAACCCCCAACCCACCGACCCCACGTGGCACGGAGCTGCTACGGCCACTTCCTGCTGCCGTTGCTCCCAGAAGGAGTTCCTTTCTCCCACTGGGGGAAGTGCAGGCAGGAGAAGAGGAAGGAACATCCCCGCGGTAGCCCCTGCGCTTTCCCTTTGTGCAGCGCTTCTCCCACCAGGAGAGGAGCCGGGCTCCAGGAATTCCAGGAACCTGGAGTTGGATGGAGTCCAATGGATTTCCAGGGCAGGGGTGGAGTCCCCATCCCTGGAAGGGTTCAAACACCGTGTGATTGTGGCACTTTGGGACAGGGTTTGGTCGGTGGAGTGGGGTTGGGCTGATGTTGGACTGGATGAGCTTGGAGGGCTTTTCCAGCCTTCATGAGGCTGTGATTCTGTGAGTCCATGATTCCGTGAGGCCATAATTCCATGAGGCCATTATCCTATGATTCCATGAGTCTATGAGTCAATGATTCCATGATTCTGTGTTTCCATGGGTCCATGATTCCTTGATTCTATATTTTCTTTCTTGCGCTTTCCCCAAAGAAGTTCTAAAGCTGGGATGTTCCCGGAGCATCACTTCTCTCTTCATCCAGCTGAATTTGTTTTCCCTGAATTCCAGTTCTCGCTGTGCCAATGCCTCTCCCTGTGCCACCTTGGCACACGTGCAATGCCAGCGCTCCCGTGGCTCCTGCACCGTCCTGGCAGTGACCTCACGCCATGGAATTTCCCCGGCAGCATGGGATGATCCAGCTGCTGTGGTCCTGGCGCTGCCGGTGTTCGCCTGCCATGGCCCTGCTATGGATTTGTGTACCACAATGGAATAAATCTCAGGATAATTCAGGATGCGGGCAGCTCCCTCGGCGCAGCCGCTGCCCATTGATCCCGCGCCAGGCATGCAGTGCCGTTAAGCAGCTTTTTTAATTATGCCAATCAATTCGAGGCTAAAGGGGCACTTGTGGCCCTTTCCTCTAATTAGCGGGGGGCATTAATCATGGGGGGGGTGTTGATCATGTGGATGAGGGACAGGACACGGGCTAACTTGGGGAGAAACGTGCACGGAAGTGACTCCATCCCTGCCTATGAGCAGCTCTGGCAGTGGGGTGGGAAGTGAAGGATCTGCTCTTCCTGGGGTGCCGAGCACCCATGGGCGCCCCGTGGGGCACTGCCCCACACCCGTGGGGCTCCGCGATGCCGCCAGTGCCATCACATCCATCCTCTCCGCAGGGCACTGGGGTTCAATGCCTCTGGCCTCAGTGCAGGTTTGGAGGGCACCTGGGCAGGTCCCCAGGATGAAGCCCATCCCCTGCCCTACCAGGAACTCCTGGTGGGACCATCGGTGCCCCACTGCGGCCAAGGGCTGAAGGCAGTGGCCAAACACTGCTGGAATCCTGTCAGGCTGTGACTGCTTCCCTGGGGAGCTGGTCCAGTGCTCCACCACCCTCTGGGGGAAGAACCTTCTCCTGGTGTCCAACCTAACCCTCCCCTGGCCCCTTCCTGCCATTCCCTCGGGTCAGAGAGAAGAGCTCAGCGCCTGCTCCTCCTCCTCCCTTGGTGAGGAAGCTGCAGAGCGCAATGAGGTCCCCCCTCAGTGTCCTCCAGCTGAACAGACCCAGGGACTTCAGCCGCTCCTCAGACGCTTCCCCTCTAAACCCTTCACTCCGTGCCCTCCTCTGGATGCTTTCCAGGAGCTTTGGATCCCGTTTATCCTGTGCTGCCCAAATCTGCCCCCAGTGCTTGAGGTGGGGCCACCCCAGTGCAGAGCAAAGTGGGACAATGCCTCCCTGGCCCGGCTGGCGATGCCATGCTGGATGCCCTCCAGGACACAGTGGCTCTCCCGGCTGCCAGGGCTCTGCTGGTTCCTGGTTGTGATGTTCCTCCTGCAGTGCCTCTGGCATCCCCTCATCCCACTGGGATTCACTGCTCCGCTCGGCACGGTGAAGTTCTTGCTAATAGAGGCCACAACGTGGAGATCCGTAATATTAAGCATCCCACTGAGTCCTGGGGGGAAGTGCTGGTGTTGCTGGGCTCTGGTGGAGCTGGGATGAACTTTGGGATGGAGGCGTCTGCTCCGGTGTTGGTCTTGGTGAGGAGTGAATGATCGGCCCCAGCTCGAGCCCGGTGGGTGGAGGAGCTGCGGAGCATCCAGTTGTGTCAGATCTGCTCTCCAGCCCCGGCCTCCCTCGTGGATTTGGTTTGTCCCTCCCTTTACTCACAGCAGATGCCGTCACCGCTTCGCTCCAGGAGGGAGCGTCGCACATCGGGAAGTAGCTGGTGACTCCCAGGGTGCAGAGCTCTCATTGGCTCTTGGAGGTCTGGGCTCAAATAGAGCTCATGGGTGGCATCAGGTCCCCTCTGTCCCTGGTCATGTCTCCAGGGAGGGGACAAAGAAAACAGCCCAAGGACCTGGAGCTGTTGGAGCGAGGCCAGAGGAGGCCACGGAGATGATGTGAGGGCTGGAGCAGCTCCCGCACGAGGACAGGCTGGGAGAGTTGGGGTTGTTCAGCCTGGAGAGGAGAAGGCTCTGGGGAGACCTTAGAGCAGCCTCCAGTGTGGAAAGGGGCTCCAGGAAAGCTGGGGAGGGGCTCTGGATCAGGGAGTGCAGGGACAGGATGAGGGGATGGTTTTGAGCTGCAAGAGGGGAGATTGAGGTGAGCTCTTGGGGAGAAATGTTTTGGTGTGAGGGTAGGGAGGCCCTGCCCCAGGTTGCCCAGAGCAGTGGTGGCTGCTCCATCCCTGGAGGTGTTGAAGGCCAGGTTGAATGGGGCTTGGAGCCCCCTGATGCAATGGGAGGTGTCCCTGCCCATGGCAGGGGTGGCACTGGGTGGACTTGGAGGTCTCTTCCAACCCAAACCATTCCAGGATTCCATGACTGGGGCTTGGTCTTCCCCCACAGCCTGTGATGGAGCTGGAAGCTGCGTTGGAGCATCCCCTGGTGCGGTGCTCACCTGCACCCATAGGTGCCCTCCCCACACTGGGGCTCAGAACCAGGTGGGCTCTTCCCTGGGAGCCAGGATCGGGCAGCTCCCACCTCTTGGTGCCTGCAGGTTGGAGAGGGCAGAGGTGGCTCCTTGCTGGTGGCATCTCCCCCTGCTCCCTGCTTTCCATTCTGTCCCTGGGGCGCTCTGAGGGCCCCGTCCCCTGCTCAGGGGACACGGATGGGGGTGCAGATGGATGCAGATGGCAGGGGTGGGCGGCAGAGCAGACCCGTGCTGCTATATTTACCGCCTGGAACGCCCGCAGATCTCCAAGCCCTGCGGCGGCACAGACCCGCGGGGACTATTTTTACCTCCCTGGTGAGATCGGTCGCTCGTCAAGGTTGGGAAGGGAAGCTGAGTGCCCCCCTTCTGCCTCAGAGACTGGCAGGGTGCACCCAAAGAGCTGGCAGTGAGCCGGGGGCCATGGGCTGGGGACCCCATCCTGGGGACTGTGATGCTGGGGACCACATCGTTGGGACCGTGGTGCTGGAGGTCACATCCTGAGTGTCCCGTCCTGAGGATCACATGCTGGAGACGACATCATTGGAATCATGGTGCTGGGACACTGTGCTGGGGGTCACATCCTGAGGGTCCCATCCTGGGGGCCACGTCACTAGGACCGTGATACTGGGACCATGTGCTTGGTGGCCCCATCCTGGGGACCCTGGGCTGGGGGCCACAACATTGGGACCGTGGCGCTGGGGACACTGTGCTGGGGGTCACATCCTGGGGACACCATGCCGGCGCCCACATCTCCCCGAGGTTCTGGGCAAGCGCGGGCAGGGGGTGGCGGGTCTGATGTGGGGGCACCAGGGCAGGTGACATTGAGCGCACTGGCTGCGCAAAGGCGTGCGAGGCTCTGTGGTGCCGTTCTTCTCGGGGCTGGATCTCCTCCAGGGAGCCGAGCTGGCAGAGTGATTTAATTCACCCTGACTGCAGCTGACCTTGGAAACCCGCCGAGAGCCGCCCGACGCCGGGAGGGAGCACGCTGGGCGTCCCATGGGAGCAGGAGGGATGTGGGAGCCAGGTGGGGACCCTGAATGATGGGCTGAGCACCCGTGTCCCACCCCAGGGACCGAGTGCTGGGGGGACCGTCTGGGACCATCTCTTTGGGTTCTCCGACTGGGACTGGGGGTGCAGGAGGTGCCTGAGCTGGGGTTGGGGGTACAGGAGGTTTCTGAGCCAGCAGTGGGGGTGCAGGAGGTGCCCGAGCTGGGAATGGTGGTGTAGGAGGTGTCTGATCCAGGACTGGGAGTTCAGGAGGTGCCAGAGCCAGCAATGGGGGTGCAGGAGGTGCCGAAAACAGGACTGAGGGTGCAGGAGGTGCCTGGGTGGGGAATGGGCATGCAAGAGGTGCCAAGAGCCGGGACTGGGGGTGCAGGAGGTGCCCAAGTCAGGGCTGGGGGTGCAGGAGATGCCTGAGCTGGACGTTCCCATCACAACGAAACACAATGCAACAATACAACACAACACAATGGACTATGCAACACAACAACTCAGTGAACACAATGCAATGTAACGCAACACAGCGCAAACAACACAGCACAGCACAACGCAGCAATGCAACCCAACACAAAAAAATGCAATGCAAAACTATACTAAGTGCCCCTTCGCACTGCAACGCAGCCTCTTGATGGCTTTCAGCAAGCCCTTGGCCGAATCCCAGATGTTTCCCAAGGGAGTTGTGCCTCACTGTTGAACTGGATGGTTCCCTGGGTGGAGAATGGATTGGGAGTGGCCCTGAGAAGGACTTGGGGTGCTGGGGGAGAAGAAGCATCACATCAGCCGGCAATGTGCGCTCCCAGCCGAGAAACACCCCGTGTGCTGGGCTGCACCCAAAGCAGTGGGAGCAGCAGGGGAGGGAGGGGATTCTGCCCCTCTGCTCCGCTCTGGGGAGACCCCACCTGGAGCCCTGGGCCCAGGTCTGGAGTCCCGAGCACAGGAAGGACCTGGAGCTGTTGGAGCGAGTCCAGAGGAGGCCACAGAGATGATGCGAGGGCTGGAGCAGCTCCTTTATGAGGCCAGGCTGGGAGAGTTGGGGTTGTTCAGCCTGGAGAGAAGGCTGCAGGGAGACCTTGGATCAGCCTCCAGTGTGGAAAGGGGCTCCAGGAAAGCTGGGGAGTGGCTCTGTGTCAGGGAGTGCAGGGACAGGACGAGGGGAACGGTTTTGAGCTGCAAGAGAGGTGATTGAGATGAGATGTTGGGGAGAAATGTTTTGGTGTGAGGGTGGGGAGGCCCTGTCCCAGGTTGCCCAGAGCAGTGGTGGCTGCCCCATCCCTGGAGGTGTTGGAGGTCAGGTTGGATGGGGCTTGGAGCCCCCTGACCCAGTGAGAGGTGTCCCTGCCCATGGCAGAGGTGGCACTGGATGGGCTTGGAGGTCTCTTCGAGCCCAAATCATTCCAGGATGAAAAGCCCTGTAGCAGCTTGAATTTCCTAACCTGCCTCTTGCAGTTGTCCTCGTCTCGTTTTCCCCTGCAGTTGTTGTGACATTCCTTGTGCCGCGAGGAATTGCGTTAACTGCTTCCCTAATTGCCTCGTTCCTCCCTGTCTTCTGCAAACCCTGATGAGCTCGCGGCAGCGCTGACGGTGGGGTTTCTCGGACAGCCCTACCTGGTTTGCATTTTGATGCTCCAGACTCAGGAGGAGCTGTTGGTCGCAGGGGTTCAGGGATGCTCTGGCTTCCTGCGGCTCCGGCACGGGCAAGGCACCACACGCCTGGAAAAGGGTGCTTAAACTGAGCCCCTGGCAGGGATGGGGTGGTGTCTGGCAGCATCCAGAGGTCCCCATGTGCCCTTCTGTGCCCCCGAGTCCCCCCATGCCCCCCTGAATTCCCCATGTCCCTCAATTTCTCCCCCATACCCCCCCCATCCTCCATCTGTCCCAGAGTCCCCTCACGTCCCCTGTGTTCCCTGTGTCCCCCGTGTCCCCTGTGTTCCCATGTCCCCTCGTCGTCTCATGCCTCCTGTTCCCCCCTTGTGTCCTCCCATGTCCCCTGTCTCCCCCATGTCCCTCCATCCCTCTGTCCTCCTTGTCCCTTTGTGTCTCTCTGTGCTGGAGCTGCCTGTGCTTCCAGTGTATCGTGGTCCGGGGGTAAAGCCGTGTGAGGAGCTTTGGGTGCTGGCACAGCTGGGGTCCCCAAGTCCCGGGATGGGGAGAGAGCGATGCTGAGAACCGGGATGGGGCAGCACTCTTCTCCGGCAGCGATGCTGGGGCCATCTCCAGCCACATGGCTGCTGGGACAGAGCCCTTGGTGCGGCACTGGGAGGATACGAGCTTCCCAGTTTGGGCACCACCAGGTGAACGGGATCCAAAGCTCCTGGAGAGCATCCAGAGGAGGGCACGGAGTGAAGGGTTTAGAGGGGAAGCGTGTGAGGAGCAGCTGAAGTCCCTGGGTCTGTTCAGCTGGAGGAGACTGAGGGGGGACCTCATTGCGCTCTGCAGCTTCCTCACACGGGGAGGAGGAGGAGCAGGTGCTGAGCTCTTCTCTCTGACCCAAGGGAATGGCAGGAAGATGCCAGGGGAGGGTTAGGTTGGACACCAGGAGAAGGTTCTTCCCCCAGAGGGTGGTGGAGCACTGGACCAGCTCCCCAGGGAAGCAGTCCCAGCCTGACAAGATTCCAGCAGTGTTTGGCCACTGCCCTCAGCCCCATGGGGTGAGCATTGGGGTGTACTGTGCAGGGACAGGAGTTGGACTCGATGGTCCCTGTGGGTCCCTTGCAGCTCAGGGCATTCTGGGATTCTGTGATCCCGTGCTCTTTGCTGACCTGGGCACCAGGGAGCTGAGGGAGAGGTGGATATGGCAGCACCGTTCCCTGGTCTGGTCTAAGGTGATGCAGGGTGATGGCAGCAGTGGCATGGGCACAGCACACCTGGGCACTGCGCAGCTCCATTCTCAATGCCATCCAGGTGATGTGGGGTGATGGCAGTGGTGACTTGAGCACAGTGCACGTGGGGACAGCGCAGCTCCATGCTCGATGCCGTCTGGGTGATGTGAGTTGATGGGCATGGTGACACAGGCACGGGGAGCTCGCAGCCATTCCTACCGTGTACCAGGTCCCTCCGGCAGTGTGTGTGACTGTGCCAGCAGCCCGCAGTGGCAGCTTGGCCTCCCCAGGAGGCTTCTGGTTGAACATTCCCAGCCCTGGCTCACACGCTGGCGCATCAGTTGTTGCTTCGCTGGCAGTGCCATCAGTGCCAACAAACGGCTGTGTTACCTGGGCACGGGGAGGTGCCTGCCAGCGGGGCTTTGGTGAGGGAGAGGATGGGGTTTTGGGGAGCCCCTGGGTTGGTGACTCTGACCCCATGCCTGTCGCTCTTTCCTAGGTGAACGTCACTGTCGATTACATCCGACCGGCCAGCAGCGCCACCGAGACTGTGCCCGCCTTCTCCGAGCGCACATGTGCCACCGTCTCCATCGGCGGAATGTAAGTGTGTCCCTGGGAACCAGGCACTGCGCTCCAGCTGGGCGCTCACCGCGGCTCTGTTGCACACCATGGGGCACCAGGAAGGAGGGCGTTCTCACCGTGGGGACGGTGGCCACGATCCTGCTGTCCCACTCTGCCCGGGGACCTACAGACCTGCACCCCCTGCATTTCCCAGCTCTGGGATTTGGGGGTGCTGGGCTGGAGAAGGTACGTGGGAGCTTTGGAGGCAGCATCTCTCTGGACTGTGTGTTCCTGGGATGTCCCTCCTTTCCCAAGGGATGTCACCTCTCTGTGACACGGAGCATCTTCTCACCAACCCTGCTCCCAGCTCCCATGCCTGGCACAGGTTTGGTGGCTTTCCTCTCCCGGGACACCGGACTGCCAGGCTCCCCTGGCACATCCCTTTGGAGAGGCTGTGCCGGTGAGGTGTGCATCTGGCTGGAGCAGCTTCGGGAGCTGCGTTGGGATGATTTGTCATCGTCCATTCGCTTCCTCGTTCTTTTTTTCCCCTCCCCATAGCAGCTCTTTTGGAAAGCGACCAAAGTGCTGCAGCGCTGCGCTTTTCTTCCCCTTAATCCAAGGTCTGGGAAAGCTGTGGAGTGTTGCGGTGCACAGGCAGACACGGCTCCATGCCACCTGGGAAGCTGGAAAGCTCCCTGTTACCCCACTCCGGTCTAAGTGAGGCATTCGTGAAGTGACCTTCGGTGATGCTGATCTCAACAGGGAGTTTTGTTCCCACTCCAGTGGCAAAGCAGATCCAACCCTGTCCGTGCCAGGGCTGCAGCTGCTCTGCGCTCCTGCTGGGCCGTGCTGGGATGCTGCTCTGGGGGTGAAACTGCAGCAGTGGGAGCTGAAAGGGCTTTCGTGGATGGAGATGCCGGTGGAACCAGTAGAGCAACCCGGCTCTCCTTCGCTGCCTGCACTGGTGTCTCCGTCCAGGAAAGCTCTTTTGCCCTCGCTGCTGCAGCTTCATCCCTGGAGCAGCATCCCAGCTGCGAGTGTGGCAGCAACCCACAGCATCCTGCAGCATCCCATGGCATCCCACTGCATCCCATGGCATCCCTACACATCCCACAGCATCGCATCCCTCAGTATCCTGCAGCATCCCTTCACATCCCCACCAGCTTTAACCCCTCCCCATTTTATTCAGTGGTGCTTTCACCACTTCCCCAGGGAGGAAATTCTCCAGACAAGTGCCTGATGCTGGGGTACAGCCCGGCCACTGCGGTTTTGGGGCAGGAAGATGCAGTCTGGGGTCACTGGCAGTGCACAAGGAGGCGAGCGCACACTGCAAACCCCACTGGCCTCTCCCGTATGCGGCGGATTTCCCATCTCGGGAGCTTCTCGCCGAGCGCTGCCGCCTACTCTTAGCGTCTCCAGCTGCAAATTGCTTTCAAATCGCTCCCGAGTCACATCCCTGTTCCTCGAGGAAACCTGATGTGAATTTGCAGGGCTGCTGCTCGCATTGACTTCATCGCCGTAATCAGGCGTCAGCCTAGCGAGTGCTGGGAGCTGGCGCCAGGGAGGCTCCGGGGCTCGGCGTGGGGCAGCCCCCTTGCTCCCAGCTGCCTCTGGCTCCGGCTTTGCAGAGGGGCAGCAGCTGCTCCTTCCGGCTCCAAGCACCATCCAGCCCCTCCTTCCAGCTCCGAGCGTATGAACTTGAGGAGCTGGAGCACAAAACCATCTTCGCCTTCTTGATCCCTGCCCTCATCCCTTCCTGCATCCCATGACATCCAGCAGCATCCCACTCTGTCCTCCAGCATCCTATCCCACAGCATCCCGTGGCTTCTAGCAGCATCCCATGACGCGCAGCACCATCTCACAGTATCCTGCAGCATCCTGTCCCATCCCATCCCATCCCATCCCATCCCATCCCATCCCATCCCATCCCATCCCATCGCATCCCACAGCATTCCCGGGCATGACTGCGGTGGGAATGGCACAAATCCTGAGGGAAAAAAAGCTCCTATAAATCCCTAAAAGCAAATTTCAGGAAAGCCCAGAGCTGTAAATGCCTGCATTTTGGGGCTGATTTGGCCCAGCCGGCGACTTGTGGGGATGCATTTTGGGCTCTGCCGATCTGTGCCGGGCAGCCGGAGCCGGATGAGATTTGGAGGGTGAAAACGCCCCTCCAAAAACTTCCTCTGTGGATTCTTGTTGGGGGGGGAAATTGTGAAATGAGTTGGGGAGCTTGAAAAGAACCATTTTTGCCTCCACTGCTCTTTTAAGTTGGAAAAACTGCATTTCACGGCCTAATGGGATTTTTTCCCACTGCAAAGAGCTTTTCATCCGCGTTTTCATATTCCCGTTCTTTAATCTGGGCTTAACGGGGGATGCAGCTTCCCTGTGCGCAGCGGCTCCAGCTCAGCCCGAGCTGCTTTGGTTTGGAGAGGAGGGGGGCCACGGTTTTTCCCCTTCCTGCCCCACATGGGGGCTGTGGGGAGCGGAGCAAGGATGGAGCCTGGGATGTAATTCGGGATCAGGGAATTTCCTCTTGGAACTGTTATCCCTGCTCCCCTCTTCCTTATCCTCTTTAATGCAGCAGGAGGGGATCGGGTGATGCTGTCATGGCTCAGGATTCCATGGGGTTGTTGGGATGTTGGGATGGCTGAGGATTCCATGACTGGGGGTGTTGGGATGCTGGGATGGCTCAGGATTCCGTGGCTGGGGGAGTTGGGATGCTGGAATGGCTCAGGATTCCGTGGCTGGGGGAGTTGGGATGCTGGGATGACTCAGGACTCCATGACTGAGGCTGTTGGGATGTTGGGATGACTTAGGGTTCCATGGCTGGGGTTGCTGGGATGCTGGAACAGCTCAGGATTCCGTGGCTGGGGGTGTTGGGATGCTGCGATGCTGGAATGACTCAGGATTCCATGGCTGGGGTTGTTAGGATGCTGGGATGGCTCAGCGTTCCCTGGCTGGGATTGTTGGAATGCTGGGATGGCTCAGGATTCCATGGCTGGGGGGTGCATGATTCTCCCTCCACAAGGAATTCCAACCCAGCTTTCCGGAGTAAGTGACTGTGAACCCTGGGTGGCTTCACCGCCAGCCGTGCCAGGAAAGCCGGCGGCGCAGCGCAGGGTATTTACCCCCGCTGGGTCCCACAGGGAGTGGCTGCCGGCGCTTTGCCGTTGGAGCCGGGTGCACGGCGTGATACCCGCGTGGGCTGCGGTGCCAGGGTAAAGCTGGGCTCGTGCCCAGGAGCTCTCTGGGGTTGTTTTTTTTTTGCAGCCGGAGCCTCTGGAATGAGCCCAGATTTCGCTGCTGCTTTGCAAGCTGCTCCCTCCTCCGGGGAGGAGATGCCTGCTGCCAGGCTCAGCCCTTGGAGTGCGGCGGCAGGGTGAGCGCGGCGAGGCTGCCGGTGGCCGGCTGAGGGTTGGCAGAGCTCGGGGCTGGCACAGAGCCGGCTGCAAGCTCCGCGCTTGGAGTGAAGCCATTGTGCCGTTAAATGGTGCCGGCCCCGATCTCTGCCGACTTCGTAGCGGTGCGGTCAGTCCCCAGTCTCTGCTGGCTTTGGTGTGGTGTGGTCGGTCCCCAGTCCCCGCTGGCTTCAGAGCGGTGTAGTCAGTACCTGATCCCTGCCAGCTTCAGAGTAGTGCGTTCGGTCCCCAATCCCCGCCGACTTCGGAGCGCTGTGGTCAGTCCACGATCCCCGCCGGCTTTGGAGCGGTGCGGTCAGTCCTTGATCCCCAGTGGCTTCAGAGCAGTGCAGTCGGTCCCCAATCCGCAGCAGCTTTGTTGCGATGCGGTCGGTCCCGGGGAGGCAATTTCCACCCAGTGCTGTTATTCCCATGGGCAGGATGGGGCAGGAGGCAGGTGGATGCGGTGCCCAGCAAGGTTTGCTCCCAGTCCCTTGGGGCTGAAGCACGTCCTGCGGGCACCGACAGAGCTCCGTCTCCCGGCACCACTGAGTGGTCGAAGGATGCTGCGCTCAGCACCAGCACAGCACTATCCTGGGGGGCTGTGGCTGCAGGGCCTGGGTGGATGGGGCTGGAGTGCTGAGGGGTGGGAAGGGCCGTGGGGAGCTCCCCGTCCTCCTCCAAGCTCTCCCCAAAGCGCCAGGAACCGATGCTGGCAGCAGCTGAGTCTGGGATGAGCTGTTCCCCTCTTTGGACACTGGCACCTTCCAGCTGCCCCAACCTTGACTGTATCCAAGATCACCGTGCTGGTGGGAAGAACACCGTGCCGGTGGGAAGATGACCATGCCAGTGGGAAGGTCAACGTGGAATCATAGAATCATGTGGTTGGAAAAGACCTCTGAGATCATCGAGTCCAGCTGTCCCTGTCCCCTTACTAAACCCTGTCCCTAAGAAACTCATCTGCCCGGCTTTCAAGCACCTCCAGGGATGGGTACTCCACCACCTCCCTGGGCAGCTGTGCCAATACCTGACCACCCTTTCACAGTGAAGAAATGCTGGTTGGAAGAAGGTCACTGTGCTGGTGGGAAAGATGACCGTGCCGGTGGGACGATCACTGTGTCAGCGTGCCGGTGGGAAGGTCATGGTGCCAGTGGGAAGGTGATGGTGCTGGCGGGAAGTTGACTGTGCCGGTGGGAAGGTCATGGTGCCAGTGGGAAGGTGATGGTGCTGGTGGGAAGTTGGCCGCACCGGTGGGAAGGTGACTGTGCCAGTGGGATGATCACCGTGTCAGCGGGGAGATCGTCGCGCCAGTGGGGAGATGATGGTGGTGGTGGGATGATCACCATGCCAGTGGGGAGATGACCGTGTTGGTGGAGAGATGACGATGTTGATGCAGAGGTGACCATGCCAGTGGGAAGATGTCCACGTTGGTGGAGCGATGACATCACCAGTGGGAAAATCACTGTGGGATGATCGCTGTGTTGGTGAGGCGATCACCGTGCTGGTGGGAAGAGGACCCTCTCTTATCTCGCCAGTGCTGGAGCCGAGCAGCTCGGGATCCCATCGGCATTGTCCCATCCGCTCCCACCCACCCCAATGAGGAGGATGAGGAGTGGGTGTAGGGGCAGAGCCCGGTGCCTCCGCCGGCCGCCCCCAGCTCTCCCCATTCGGAAGCTTGGCTCACTCGCTCTGAAACTGGGAGTTGTTCCCTTCTAATCAGGCTGTGATGTACAGGCGGCTTGCGCGGCCGCTGGGAGCGGGGGTGATTTAACGTAAGATCGTTAATGATCCCTCCATTAATCCCGGTATTCTGGGATTTAATGCTCCTGCCCTCTGACCGGTGGAAATGATGAGAACTTTGATTTCATGCATATTGGATACTTTGGGAGTTCAGCGCCAGGAAAAGCTGCTGATCTGCGTGGAGTGGATTAGAGCACTGGGGGATGGGCAGAGGTGGGAGTGGGTGGCTGGGATGGGGAGCGGGATGGGATGGGATGGGATGGGATGGGATGGGGAGAGGGATGAAGCTGGGATGGGGAGCGGGATGTGTCTGGGATCCAGGCGGGGTGGGTGCACCGGGAGGGAGCCAATGGCCCGCAGGAGGGACAGGTCCCTTGGGATCCATCCTCACTCAATCCTCCTCTATGGCTGGGGAAGGTGAGATCCCACATTCCTCTGCACGACCAGGCAGGGTGCGAGGAGGGACCCCTCATCCCATGGGTGCAGGCGACTTCTCTCCTCCCCATTGCACCCCCAGGCAGAGCTCCCGGCTGCCTCCAACCCTCCCGGACCCCGTTTCAAGTCTTGGAGTAACGAGGATGGAGAGAGGTCCTGGAGGTCTCCCTGGCATGGCTGGACCTGGATCCAAATCCACTCCAGGTGCCTCCACCCCTCTCACAGAGCCCACTAGGGACCAAAAAACCTCCCCATGCGCAGCCCCAGCCCATCCCGGCTCCTTTAGGACCCGGCAGCGTGGAGGCAGCGAACGCCGGCGGTTCTGCTTGTCTTATAAAAAGCCGTAACCGTGATATTGCGGAATAAATGAAGCCATCAAGCAGAGGTGGCAACAGGATTACAGCACTTCCCGAGCGCTCGGGGCAGAATGAAGCCGCCCGTTTAGCGAGCAGACGGAGCGCTGCCTGGCACCGCCGTTCCTCATGTTTTTCCATGTCGGCTTTTAATCTCCTTTGCTCTTCCCAGATCCTGCCCCCCTCCTCTCCTTGCTCTGTTCCACAGCGCCAGGCTGGGTGATGGACTGGGACCAGTACAGAAATGAGTGATGGACTGAAACCAGTATGGGGATGGGTGATGGACTGGGACCAGCATGGGGCAGGTGGAGGTGGGTGTCTCCTCCTCTGGAAGCTCCAAACCACGGGAGGACCAATGGGACTCCCACCTGGATCCATCTAGAGCATGGAAAGCCCATCAGGGCTGCAGAGCTTGCTCGGAGCCCCAGGGTGGGAACGTGGGACACAAAGCGATGTCCTGGGCTCTTTGCCCATGCTTTTCCGTACGGGAAGGTACCGTCCTGCCTGGAGCTGGTGGCAGTGGTCGTTCAGTTTGGAGCCAGGTGGGGGTTTGGCTCTGCTCCCAAGGAACAAGGGATGAGATGAGAGGAAATGGCCTCAAGTTGCACCAGGGCAGGTTCAGATTGGATATTGGGAAAAATTCCTTCCTGGAAAGTGTTCCCAGGCCCTGGCAGAGTCTCCCAGGGCGGTGGTGGAGTCCCCATCCCTGGAGGGGTTTAAAAGCCGGGCAGACGAGGTGCTCAGGGATGGTTCAGTCGTGGGCAGGAACAGTTGGACTCGATGACCTCAAATGTCTTTTCCAACCAAGCGATTCCATGATTCCGTGGTTCTGTGGTGCTCCTGGTGCCGGTGCCGCCACGGGGCTGCTCACTGCCGCCCGGGGTCAGTGGAGTTGGGATGGGCTTTGGCTGCACACAGACATAATTGTCTTGAAAGTCTTTTCCAACCAAGCAATTCTGTGATTCCCTGATCCTGCAGCTCCTCAACCACCATGGCTTGGGGGCTGCAAACTGGGCAGCTACAAACTGGAGGGGCTTCAAGCTGGGCAGCTGCAAACTGGGAGGTTGCAAACTGGGGGCTGCAAACTAGGGGGCTGCAAACTAGGGGGCTGCAAACTGGGGGATCCCTCTGGCAGCACCATGGTGGATCAACCTGGCACAGGGCAATCAGGATGGGTTGTCCTCGCTGGCAGAGTCGGGTTGGCACCGAGCTGCCGGGGAGCTCTGGACCTGCCAGCACCCTTGGATGGGTGCGACCCCACTGAGCTCCTCTTGCTGACTTGGGGTGCTGCTGCCCCTTTGCCTCCGTGTCACCCCTGCAGCCCCCTCACTGTCCCCAGGGACCAGAGCTGGTGTCGCCTCAGCTCAGCCCCAGTGGTGTCACCTCCTCCTGTGCCCATCCAGCTGCTTCTGAGGTGCTGGGGACCCAGGGACAGAGACTGGCACACGGCTCTGGCCATCCCTGGCATTTGAGGATACTGGGATGCTGCCAGGACAACTGGGCCACTGCTGGGGCCACCGGGATACCACCGAGGCCACTGGGATGCCATCAGGGCCACTGGAATGCTGCCAGGGCCTCTGGAATGACACTGTGATCACTGGAATGCCGCCAGGGCTGCTGGGACACCAACAGGGACACTGTAATGTCACCAGGGTCACTGGGATGCTGCCAGGGCAACTGGGACACAACTGGAGCTGCTGGGATGCCACCAGGACCACTTGGGACACTGCCAGGGCCGGCTGGATGCCATCAGGACCACTGGGATACTGCCAGGAGCAGTGGGACACTGCCAGGGCAACTGGGATGCAACTGGGACCACTGGATTGCCACCACAGCCACTGGAACGCTGCCGGGGCCACCAGCCTCCCGCTGGCAGAGCCTCCTGCTCGTGCCCAAAATAGCCGGCGCTGCTTATTCCTGGTTGCTCGGCATTTTGAGCGCTGCCGCTGCGGCTCCTCCCGCTGCAGCTCATTTCCTCCTTTACCAATCCCTGGATTTTTTCCCCCTGCTCCCAGACAAGCCCTATTTTCAGCTCCCAGCGACGGCTCTGCCCTTCCCCCTCTCCGGAGCAGGAGTTTGTGAACAGATCAGGCCCCCCTTTACATATTTGATATATTTTTATATATATATGATTTATTTTTGCCAATAGTGAATTAGCAGCCGGCGCCCCGCGCGTGTAATCGGAGGAGAACTACGGATGCGCTCGGTGAAGGGGAATTTATGGATTTGTTTAAAGCAGCCGAGTGGAATGGCAGCCAATTTGCTGTGCCACCTCGGCACACGGCACCCGCTGGCAGCCAGCCCTGAGCCCAACCAGCGCCGAGAGGGGATGGCAGGGAGGAAAATGCCACAGGGAAGGGAAATTGAGGAGGTGGATGCCCAGTTCGCACGGTCTAGGGGTGCTGAGCCCTCTGGTTTTGGGGTGATGTGGGGGTTTTGGGGTGATGGTGGCAGTTTTGGAGTGGTGTCAGGGTTTTATGATCATGGAATCATAGAATCATGGAATGGTTTGGGCTGGAAGGGACCTCCAAGCCCTTCCAGCCCCAACCTTTGCCAAGGACAGGGACACCTCCCACTGCATCAGGGAGCTCCAAGCCCCATCCAACCTGGCCTCCAACACCTCCAGGGATGGGGCAGCCTCCACTGCTCTGGGCAACCTGGGCCAGGGCCTCCCCAGCCTCACAGCAAAACATTTCTCCCCAAGATCTCACATCAGTCTCCTCTCTTGTAGCTCAAAACCGTTCCCCAAATCCCATCCCTGCGCTGCCCTGCACTTTTGGGGTGTTCTGGGGGTTTTGGGTGCTGCTGGCCGATCCCTTGGCTCCACACTCCGCAGCTCAGCTCCTGCACTTCTGTGCCCAGAAGTCCCCGTTCATCATGAGCTGTTGCTCCAAGGTCCTTCTTTCATGCAGCAGCATCAAAGAGGTCCCCTCTGGTGTTGAAGAGGTCCCCTCTGGGTGGAGTCGGGATGCGGTGGGAGCTGAACCCCTCCATCCTGCTGCTGGTGCTGAGCTCCTCACTTTTCTCTCTTGCAGCAACATCGCTGAGGCGCTGGTGAGCAAGGGCCTGGCCACCGTCATCCGCTACCGGCAAGACGACGACCAAAGATCCTCACACTATGATGAGCTGCTGGCCGCGGAGGCCCGGTGAGTGCTGTGCTGAGCCGAGCTGAGCCGAGCCGAGCTGAGCCGAGCCGAGCCGAGCCATCCCATCCCCATCTGCAGGGCACCTGTGCTGCCTTTTGGGGTGTCTCACAAGGAGGTGCAGAGCTGCACCGCATCCCCCATCCCTGCTGCCCTAGGTGGTCTCCTTGCTCCGCATGCCTCCTGGCCAGATTGAGCATCCTTCCCCTTCCACAGGCTTTCCAAGATCTCCAGCCCTCCTTTCCCTCCATCCCATCTTCATCTCTGCTGCTCTAAGTAGTCTCCCTGTCCCGCATCCCTCCTGGCCTGGCCATGCATCCTTCTGCCTCCACAGACTTTCCAAGCTCTCCAGCTCTGCTTTCCCTCCATCCCATCCCATTCCCATCCCTGCAGCTCCAGGTGGTCTCCCTGTCCTGCATCCCTCCTGACCGGGACAAGCATCTTTCCCCCTCTGGAGACTTTCCAAGATCTCCACCCCTCAGCAGCCAAAATCCTCCCCGAGCGGCACTGAGCTGTGTGTTTCCCTCCCTTCCCACCCTCCTCCCCGCTGCCCGCGCGGCGCTGGTGCCGCAGACGAGCTCAGCATCGGCACTGGCGCGGGGCCAGGCGCTGCCGTGAGTCAGTGGGAAGCGGCGCGCGCTGCGTGATGGGTTCTCCGCGTGAGCGCCGGAGCTGTCGGGAGGCGGCTGAAGGCAGGATAACGTTTGCAAAGCTGCCCAGGAGGTTGCTTGGAGTCTCACGGCCCATTGCGTGCATCATGCCGGGGTTCAAAAGGCCCCGCGCTCTGCTCCTCACGGCGGCGAGCCCGGCACGGCGCTGCCGCAGCATTCCCAGCCCAGAGACATAATTGCATTGAGACCTGGTGACGTCCGAGCCGAGCCGAAGGACTCGAGACATGTCCTGGCCTCCCGTAATTAGGTTGAGGTTATCACAGGGAGAAAAATGCGTGCGGATGCTTTTCCCGCGCCGGGGCCGTGGCGGAGGCGGCAGAAACGCTGATGCAGGCAGGAGCGCCGCTGCCTTCTCCTCCTGCTGCTGCTGCTGCTGCAGCTCCAGGAGAGCAGGGGCGCAGTGGGCAGGCCGTGTCCGTGCCCCGCAGCCGGGACCTGGGAATGGCTCTTTCCGAGTCGCTGTCCCAGTGTGTGTGGTCCAGATATGCACAGTCCAGCTGGGCACAATCCAGAGGTGCACAATCCAGGCATGGATAGTCTGGGAATGCACAATCCAGCTGGGCACGGTCCAGGTGTGGATGATCTGGGAAAGCACAATCCAGCTGTGTGTGATCCAGCCGTGCATGGGATGGGTGTGGAGGTTCTTGGGATGCACAGTCCAGCTGTGCACGATCCAGGCATGGATGATCTGGGAATGCACAGTCCAGCTGTGATCAGTCCAGACGTGGATTATCTCGGAATGCACACTCCAACTGTGCATGGTCCAGGCATGGATGATCTGGGAATGCACAATCCAGCTGTGCCCAGTCCTGCTGTGCACAGCCCAGCCGCCTGCTGGAGGCGACCACCGCGTTCCACCCCACTTGCAGCCCAGCGCCCCCGACTCCAGGGCTGGATCCCGGCCCCACATCGCCGCACATGGAGCTGTGCCCGGCACAGGCTGCACCCCCTCCATCCTCCCACATCCCATCCTGTTCACGGGAATGAGCAACCAGCACCCCTTTCCTCTCCTGACTGAGCTCCCACTCCCCCTGCGGGTCCCCCCGCTGCCACTCCAGTGCCCCCACGGGTGTTGGCCCGATTCCGGCTGCACCGGAGGCGGCGGCACAGCCGGATCCACTGCGGCGCTGGGATTCCAGCTCTTTTTCGGCAGTGGCTGCCGGTGCCGCGCCAACAGCAGGGAAGAGCAGCTTTGAGGGGGCTGCGGCGTGGGCTTTGCCAGGCTCTGCTCGTTTTTTCACACAAGCCTCTGGCTGTGGAGCGGGAAAGGGGATAAATAGGCTCCCGCACTCCCTTTTCCCATCCCTGCCTGGCGTGGGATTGTGGCCGGCAGCTTGCGTGGTGCCTCGCTGCCGAGCAGGGATGGGCTTTGAGAGAGCAGATTGGATGTGCCTGGCATTCCATCAGCATCTCGGAGCACTCGGGCGTGGGCGATGCTTCAGCCGGGCATCGGGATATCCAGTCGGATGCGGCAACTGGAGCCCAGAGCCATGCTCAGGGCAGGGCAGAGAGTGGAGCTGGGGTGGCCCAAACATCAGGATGCTGGAATGTCCTGAATCTTGCAATACTTGGATCACAGAATCGCAGAATGGTAGAGGGGATGTCCCAAAATTGGGGATGCTGGGATGTCCTGAATACTGGGATGCTGGAATGTCTCGAAGAAGGGGATGCCAGAATGTCCTTAATAGTGGGATGCTGGAATGTTTGGAAGATGGGGATGCTGGAATGTTTTGAAGATGGGAATGCTGAAATGTCCTGAATTTTGGGATGCTGGAATGTCCTGAAGATGGGGATGTGGGAATGTCCCTGCTCCCTTCTGAGCACTGCCGCTTGGCTGTGCCAATCTCACCCTAACCCTCCCATTCTCCTTGGGAGCTGCTGGCTGCGGAGTGGTGCCAGGAGCAGAAACAGCTCCAAGGGGGAATGGGAGGTTCAGGATGAGATTGGGATGCAGAGCAAGGAGGCACGGATATGAGGAGAGCCTGGAGCATCTCTCTCAAGAGGAGAAGCTGGGAGCCATGGGTCTCCCCACGGAGAGGGGATCCCATCCCTGCTGATCCATATCTGGGCAGGAGGAGGAGCTGGACTCTGCTCAGCAGTGGCCAGTGACAGGACAAGGGGCACCAGGCACAAACTGGAGCCCAGGAAATTCCATCTGGACATGGGGGAAAAACTTCCTCCCTGTGCGGGTGCTGGAGCCCTGGAGCTGGGTGCCCAGGGAGATGCGGAATCTCCTTCTCTGGAGAAACCCAACCCTGCCTGGATGATCCTGTGCAACGGTTGGAGGGGACCCTGCTGCTCTGGATGGGCTCCAGAGGGACCTTCCCACCCCACCACTCTGGGATTCTGGGATTCTGTGACTTCCAGAGGGAACTTCCAACCCCACCACTCTGGATTCTGTGACCTCCAGAGCGTCCTTCTCACTGCAGCACTCTGGATTCTGGGATCTTGTGACTTCCAGAGAGTCCTTCCCAGCTCACTACTGTGAGATTCTGGGATGT
Organism: Neomorphus geoffroyi; assembly: GCA_033558235.1. Taxonomy (NCBI): domain Eukaryota; kingdom Metazoa; phylum Chordata; class Aves; order Cuculiformes; family Neomorphidae; genus Neomorphus; species Neomorphus geoffroyi. The sequence continues at coordinate 28,592,625 of JAUMJM010000011.1, read as the reverse complement.
CTCGTAGTCAAATTCCATATAACAGAGCTCTGGATGAGGCCCCTTGCGGGTGCTCACTGTGTCCCACTGCTGGTTATGGGTTTCTCCGAGTTCTTGTCCAGCCACGGACTGGCCTCGACCTCTAGAGCCAGACCCAAACCACTGCTGGGCAGCTCCCAGCAACCCAGCTGTGCAGGGCAAGGAGCCTTTTCCTGCTCCCTGGTGACAACCCTGCAGCAGAGACAGAAGCTCTGGAGGTGCTGGGGGCGGCTGTGAGGAGCTCATGTGCAGGGTGGTCCCATCCTGGGGGGGACCATCGCACTGCCTGCGTCCCTGCGGTGCCCAGCATCCCTGGGGCTCCAGCTTCCAGCCTGCTGGGCGTCCGGCTCTTGTTTAACTTCATCTTTCTTCTTATCCAGGAAAAAGAGCTATTTTCCTGAAAAAAAAAAAGAGCTATTTCTGGCCAAGCCACTTAATCCCTGGGAGGGGGAGGTGGCGCTCGAAGGAGGGTGAGGGAGCAAAGAGAAATCCTTTTGCTGATTTAACAGGTTGGCTTCTTCCATGCAGCTCCTGGAATGATCCAGCTCAGCAAACCGATTGCTCTACAAAGCCTTAGCAGCGCCTTTGAATCCTCCCCTTGTATTTTCATTATCCGCACGGCCCGTTCCGAACAAATTCCCGCCTCTTGCCTGGGAGAAGCTATTAGGGAGGCTTGAAAAATGAGGAGCTGTCATTTCCAGTTGATGAAGAAGCCTGAGGAGCTGTGTTCACAGGGTAGGGGTGGGTCTGGGGGACCACGGGGTGCAGGATCTTGTTGCTTAGATTAGAGGAGAAACTTGTAGGTTGGAAAAGGAGGTTGGATCCCACTGTCTCTTCAGCGTTGCGGAAGGACATCCTGCGGCGTGTGGGGATGAGAGACCAACAGGGCTGACTTTGATGGAGAAGTCCCCCTCTCCGGGCGCCCTTTAGGATGAGCCCAAATCTCTGTCTGACCCGGCTGTGTGGGTGCGGCATCATCCAGGAGATCCATCCAAAGGGATCTTGAGAGGTGGGACCTTGCAAACCCCATGAGGTTCAACAAGGCAAAGTGCAAGGTCCTGTGCACGGGTCGCAGCAATCCTGGTATCAGCACAGGCTGGAGGATGAAGCGATGGGCAATAACCCTGCTGAGGTGGACCACCTGGAGCACTGGATCCAGCTCCGGGATCTCCAGCATAAGGACCTGGACTTGTTGGAGTGCATCCAGAGAAGGCCATGGAGATGATCCAAGGGATGGAGCAGCTCTGTTGGCATCTGGAGGGCTGGACAGTTGGAGTTGTCCAGTCTGGAGAAGAGAAGGCTGCGGGCAGACCTTAGAGCAGCCTCCAGTATGGAAAGGGGCTCCAGGAAAGCTGGGGAGGGGCTCTGGATCAGGGAGTGCAGGGACAGGATGAGGGGAACGGTTTTGAGCTGCAAGAGGGGAAGCTGAGGTGAGATCTTGGGGAGAAATGTTTTGGTGTGAGGGTGGGGAGGCCCTGGCTCAGGTTGCCCAGAGCAGTGGTGGCTGCCCCATCCCTGGAGGTGTTGAAGGCCAGGTTGGAGCTCCCTGACCCAGTGGGAGGTGTCCCTGCCCATGGCAGGGGGTGGTCCTGGATGGGCTTGGAGGTCCCTTCCAACCCAAACCATTCCATGGTTCCATGTGAGCCAGGGCCCTGGTTCCCAGCCTCGCTCAGGTTTCTGGTTTCTCATGCCTGTGGGCTAAAAACCCTCAACCCCACAGAAAACGAGCAGGGCCTTGCCAGGAGCCACGGGAGCTGCCCCGGCCGTGCCAAGTGCACTGACCGTGCCGGCTCCCTGCTCACTTCTGCTCTGCGCCAACACCTGAGAGGTGGACCTGCTCTTTGGAAGGTGGAAAAGGCCAAACCTGTCAGGGGAAGGAGCTCTAATGAATGCTTGCTGCCCTTTCCCCCGCGCTGACAGCCTTTTCCATGCCGGCAGCTGAGCTGCTGCTTCTGCTCCCTCCCGCGCTCGGCAAGGAGCCAACGGGGCCGTGAACTGCGTGAAATTCCAAATCTGTAGGACTCGATGATCTCAAAGGTCTTTTCCAACCAAGCGATTCTGTGATTCTGTGAAGTCCAAATCGATTGACTGCTGGGTCGCCAGCGCAGCTGCCCCCACCATCCACCCACCGCAGCAATGACCCCGACGCTGGGCAGCACACACCCTGATTTGTGGAGTCCTAGAATGGTTTGGGTTGGAAGGGACCAAAGCCCATCTAGTTCCAAGGGCAGGGACACCTCCCACTGGATCAGGGGGCTCCAAGCCCCATCCAACCTGAACAACCCCAACTCTCCCAGCCTGTCCTCGTACGGGAGCTGCTCCAGCTCTCGCATCATCTCCGTGGCCTCCTCTGGACTGGCTCCAACAGCTCCAGGTCCTTCCTGTGCTCAGGATTCCAGAACTGGACCCGGGGCTCCAGGTGGGGTCTCCCCAGAGCGGAGCAGAGGGGCAGAATCCCCTCCCTCCCCTGCTGCTCCCACTGCTTTGGGTGCAGCCCAGCACATGGGGGGTTTCTGGGCTGGGAGCACTCATTGCCGGCTCATGTGGAGCTTCTTCCCTGCCAGCACCCCAAGTTTCCCCTCAGGGCTGCTCCCAATCCATTCTCTACCCAGCCCGGATTTGGGATTGCCCTGACCCAGGTGCTGCTTGGCTGCGGGTGCACACCGGGTGCCGAAGGGTGAGGGCCAGCAGTGCTGTGGTCCCAGGGCTGTGCCAGAGAGTGGTGCCACTCATCCCCTCCGTGGCCGCACCCAGGGGTTGATCCCGTCCCAGTGCAGCACCCTGGCACAGCCAACACGCCAGTTGGCATCCGAGGTGGCTCGACACTGCCTTGCAGAGCCAGGTCCAGTACCCCAGGCACCCCCTCATGTTCCTTCCACATCTGGTGTTGCTCCATCCAAGCTCCTCAACCTCTCGATAATGTTTGAACCTGGAAAGAACTTATTTCCCTAAGATTTGGCGCATTTGCCGTGTATTTTGCATTTAAAATGCTCGGAACAGGTATTAATTTCATGTCTTGCCTGGAACAAAGCGATTGGATTTGGTCACAGGGATGAGTGGTCCCTCCTGAGCTCAAGTGAGCACAAGGAGGCCAGTAATTGGGATTTGCTGGCTAACGAGCCCGGAGGGCATGGGGGGCAATGCTGCCCCTTGCAGCGGTGGTGGGTGCTGATGGCTCTGTCCCCTCTCTTCTGCAGGGCCATCAAGAACGGGAAAGGGCTGCACAGCAAGAAGGAGGTGCCCATTCACCGGGTGGCTGACATCTCCGGGGTAAGTACCACGCGGCGCAGGGAGCGGCTGCACGGGCTGTGCCATCTGGAGGGTTGTTTCTGGGATGGGGAGTGTGGAGAAGACCAGAGAGGTGCTGGGTGCTGGTGCTTCTGCACAGCTCGTGGTTCTGCTCGTTGCGTGTGGGACATGTGGGGACCTGGCCAGGCTGGATCCATGGGCTGGGGGGCAGGAAGGGTCTGCAGAGGGACCTGGCCAGGCTGGATCCATGGGCTGGGGGGCAGGAAGGGTCTGCAGAGGAACCTGGCCAGGCTGGATCCATGGGTTGGAGGGCAGGAAGTGTCTGCAGAAAGATCTGGCCAGGCTGGATCCATGGGTTGGGGAGTACCAGGCACAGCTCCTGCCGGAGGAGCCGGGACAGTTGGCTGGGTGTAGGGCAGCCCATCCTCCTCTGCCAGGGCTGGTGGCCCCTCAAGTGCCACTTTAGGAGCTGTTTGTCACCCTCTGCGCACCCCGAAAAGGTGAAATGAGGTTCCTTCTGGGGATTTCTCTTCTCCAGGAGGTCTCACCTAATGCTGGCATCACCCCCAGCATCACCCACGAAGGGGACAACACCGTGCTGCCACCTTCGGCAGCGCAGTCCTCCCTATGGGACCGCGGGGTCCCTCCAGAAACCAACAGACAGGAGCTGTGTCCATGCATCCCTCCTGGCTCTCGAGAAGGTCCTGGGTGTCCTTGAGCGGGACAGAGCTCTGTGCACCCCAGTTCCTGCCGGCAGGACCATCCAGCCCTGCTGGGCTCTGCAGCAGCGTCTGCTGCTCTTATGAGGTGGAAACATCTCATCCTCCCCAGAAAACCCATCGCGGGGTCCCTGCTGGACCCGGGATGGTGAAAGGCGCGGAGGAACCCCCTGGCAGAGCTGTCGGCTCCCCGGGGCTCGGCTGCCTTTTAGGCTTCTAAACCCACCCCCCCACTGGTGCAATTGCCTCCAAAGAGTGAGATGACCCAGTGGGGTGGGGTGTGGGGATGTCCCTGCCGAGAGCCCCCCACCCCTGCCCCTGCAGGACCTCTGTGCTGGGGCCGCGCGGCTGCCAGGCTCGTCGGGAGCCGCCATCACTCAATCAGTGAGCGAAAGGGTTGTAGCTGGATGGGAGGGAGAGAAGCCCCCGCAAACAAAATTAGGCTGATCCATCACGGCTTTTATGAAGATTTGTTAATCTTTGTTAATCTTTAATAGTTTGCTGTAAATTGATCCCGGTCCTCGTTAGCCGTGTGTCAGCACTTGTGCGGCGTGATGAATGCGGGCGCGCGCCGAGCCGACAGCGGGTGCTTTAGCACTGCCAACATAATTCCTTGTGAATCCACCCCAGTGCTCCCGGGGGACCTGTGGGGTTCAGGGGGGCATCACCATCCCCTGGGCTCTGCTCTCTCTCCTGGCTGGCAGCCCCGGCTCCGCAACACCAAACTGGAGCCTCTAGCCAGGCTGGATCTGTGGGCTGGGGGGCACGAAGGGTCTGCAGAGGGATCAGGATCCCTCTCTGAGTGCTCCATGGGGAAAAGCCATTGGGAAATATGCGCTTTTGAGCTGTTTCACCTTTCAGGTCGTGGTGACAGGGTGGGCTCAGGACCCTCAGCCCCATCCACTCCTCGGTCCTGGACCCTGACCCGTTCCAGCGCATCTCATGGGGTGGCTTTGGCACATCCGCTGCGTATGGATTATCCCTGTGTCCATGTCCCCACCCCATGAAGCTGCCGGTCCCCACCTCTGGCTTTCCCTGCCTTCCCATCCCTCCCCATCCCAGCTGGTTCAGTGGCCGGGATGCAAAGCTCAGGGAATTAGCTCAAACGCAGGTTTTAGCCTGGTTTTCCTGGCTCTGGCACAACCTCTTCTCCTCCCACTCCAGCTTGTGCTGAGAAATATCCCTTCCCTGTGGTTGGAACTGAGATGGGATGCCCTGGAAGAGGGAAAGGCTGGAGGGGGTGTGATGCTCTGGAGGAGGGAAGGGCTAGGGAGCTATGTATGCCAAGCTGGGGATCCCAGGAGCATCCCAGGAGCAGCATCCCAGGAGGATCCTGCTCCCCTCCAAAATCCTGGTCCCATCCCTGCTCTGCCCGCGGACAGGCATTCTGTGCCGGGTGCTGCAAGAGGCGAGCAGCATCCCTCCCTCCTGCAGCCGCGATGCTGCAGACAAGAAAAATCCCCCCTTAAAATAGAGATAAAACAAAGAGGGCAGCGCAGCAGCAGTCGGAATGTGCGCTCCACTCGTGTCTCCCATCAGCGTGCGCTCCGACATGAGCACGCAGGCAGGCGTGCGGCAGCGCGGCTGCCGGAAAAACCTCCTGTCCTTGTCAGAAGTCCTTGAATAATTTTGCATAATTGGCAGAGCTTCACATGAAAGTGGAGTCAGGATGATGGTTTTTTATTCTCCTTGCTGGATTTATGCATAATTTTCCCTCAATTCCCAGCTAATTAAATGCTCCAAGTGTTAAAATAACGGTAACGGGGGCAATGCCGCCTGTCCGGGCAGGGAGTGGGTCGGGAGAGCTGGAAGCATCGTGGTGGGATGCCCCGCTCCGTTGCAAATGGGGGAACCCCCAAAAAGGCACTGGATGGGGGTGCTGGGGGTTTGCACCTGCCGAGGTGGATGCACAAAGTAGGATCCTGCCCTGGAACCGCCTCCTTCTCCCCAGGGAGTGGGAACAGAGCTCAAGCTGCCAACTGAGTGGCAGGGGGTGAATCCTGCTGGCACTGAGGGTGGGAGCTGCAGCTCGGCACAGCTGGGATGTGGAGGCACCAGCATGGTGGAGGTGCCCCGCTGCTCTTCTCCATCTGAATTTACCCAGCGATGCCTCCTGGCCACCAGTGAGTACTCCCTGCATCCAACAGATCCCAGAACCTCTGTCGTCGTGTTCCTGCACAGCCACATCCAATGACCTCCCCTCCGTGGGATACACTGGGTGGACTGAGAACATCCCGCTCCAGGACCTGCTCCTGCACGCACCCACCCCAGAGCCAGCGCTGTGCCGCACTCCCGGTGCCACAGCAGGATGGGCTCTACTGGCCCATCCCACGCTGCTCCTGTGGGAGATGGGACTTCTTTGTCCCATGGGAAGCAGGAGGAGTGTAGGGTCACTTGTAGAGCAGGTCCAGGAGCTCCTCATCTCCATCCCCTCCAAACCAGCCCTGAGGCACCCACAGGGTCTGTGCCAGAGCTGGGCACAGTGGCACGGGATGCTCGGCTCATTGCTCCCACCTCCAAGCCCTGGAGCAGGAGCTAGGGAAGGACACCTACACATGTTCTTCAGCATGAAGCCAAAGGCTGGATGTGGTGGCCACAAGCTCTCAGCACCAGCTCCCACCCGTGGAGCGGCGTGCCCATGTTGCCGGGCTGGCACGACAGCTCTGACCTGCGCTGGGGAGTGAGAGCTGCCCTGAGTGCTCCTAAAATACACTCCCAGAGATTGCTCCTGGCATTGGCACAGCCACCTTCTCCAATGGCATCTGCTCACTCTGCTCCATCCCCATCTCACCGGCTGCTCAGCACCATGGCCCACGGCCCCTTGGCGGGCGATGCCAGGCACATGCCATCGCAGGGGACCCAACCGGCTGGGCTTGGGATGCAGCCGCAGCTGGAGAGAGAAGCAGGAGCTTCGGCTACTGCAAAGCAGCTGTGAGGTCTGCGTGGGGACAGGGATGGGAACCGGGGATGGGACCTGCTCTGTGATGGCAGGGATGCACACGGTGAGGATCCAGGGAGGCTCCAGGCGCACTCAGACAATCCCCCAGCCCCTGTGGCACATCCAGCTTTTCCCAGTGCCCACATTGGTGCTAGGGATCAAGGGCGCTTTGGCAGGGCATGAAGCATCCAGGTGCATCCTCTCAGCAGCCCAATGCCCAGAGCTCCCAATGCACCTGCCTGAACGGGGATGTTGGGGATGGAGTGGAATTCCATCCCTGCCATGCAGGAATCGCATGGGGATCGCTGCTCTCCACTTATCATTCCTCGCGCGGGCGCGTCTCTGCCTCTCTTTGTGCTGTGCAGATCCCAGTGGATTTTTAAGGTCATTCTCCAGCACATTCCGACGCCAACGCCTCCTCCTTTCCCCACTGACAGCAGCCGGCTCGTGGAGCCGATCGTCAACATCGCGCTCTTCCTCGCCACCTCCACCGCGTGCTCCGAGCAGCCGGGGGGGTTCCCCCATCACCCACTTTCAGGCGGAGCAGGGATGCTCACCCTGCGGTGGGCTCCTTGCAGCTCCTCTTTTCCTTAAGCTAATCAAACCACGGCTGTGCAGTGATTACCGCTAATTAGTAGCCCTCATTAGCGGCTCTTGGTTTAGATTTGCATATGTTCGACCTAAGTGGTTAACGTGGTTTTCCTTGGCACGCGGGTTGATCTTACATGTGTTTTATTAACTTCTTGACTGCACATCTGCTAAAATCCCTCCCCGGGCGTGCATTGCGCATGGAAAACACGTGGAGGCGAGCGATCTGGCCCTGAGTGCAGCCAGGAGTGACACAGCGGGATTGCGGGGATCTCGGTCTGCCAGCCCTGCTCCGGCCGGGATGTTGGGTTTGACCAAGACCCCTTTGTGGTTGGATGCACACAGTGAAGGGAGCTGGGATGTTGGAATGGAGGTGCTGTTCCAGCATCGGCACATGGCCAGAGCTGTGTTGGTCAGTGAGGTTTCAGCCACTCCGAGAAGGAGCTGAAGCACTGACATAGCAGAGTCATTGTCTTCTCTGGTGCTGAAGCTGGAGGATGGCTGAGATGAGATCCGTGCCCACTCCATGCGTGGAGCAGCTCCAGGTTGTGGACCTGGGGTCACCACACAGCATGAGCCAGCTCCGTGAAGCCAACGGCTTAGGGTTGCACACATCAGAAAGCGAGCACCAAAGTGGATTCAAATCAGGAGGCACAGGGATACCGGCACCTTATAACAGTTTTAAACTGGAAGGGGAAGATTTAGATTGGACATTGGGAAGGAATTCTTCACGCTGAGGCTGGGGAGGCCCTGGCCCAGGTTGCCCAGAGAAGTGGTGGCTGCCCCATCCCTGGGGATGCTGAAGGCCAGGTTGGATGGGGCTTGGAGTCCCCTGATCCAGTAGGAGGTGTCCCTGCCCATGGCAGGGGTGGGGGACAGGATGGGCTTGGAGGTCCCTTCCAACCCAAACCATACCATGATTCCATGTTACTCCTGCTGCCACCCCATGGCTGAACCAAGCCAGGAAGCTGGTGGCCTTCTTGGCCACCTGGGCCACTGCTGGCTCGTGTTCAGCTGCTGTCGACCAGCACCCCCAGGGCCTTTCTGACCACTCTGTCCCAAGCCTGGAGCTGCACGGGGTTGTTGTGACCCAAGTGCAGGACCCAGCACTGAGCCTGGTGGAACCCCATCCCATTGACCTTGGCCATGGGTGCAGGATGCGGGCAAGGATCCGACTTCTCCCAGCTTGGGATGGACCCTGCACCCCACATCCCCTCTGGCTACCAGTACTGGTGCCACGGCTCCCCCATCCCTGCAGATTCGCTTCTTTCGCCGCTGCCACTTCCCTCCTGTTCTGGAAGCAGCTCCATCTCCTCTGCCAGCAGATGCCGGCGCATTCCCCCTCCCGCCCTGGCTCCCAGCCTCTGCTCCAGAGATTTACAGCCGCCTCCGCTCGCCGTCTTCCTGGCCGAGCCCCTTCCCTCCTCGTTCCCAATGCCAGCAGCTTCCATTTAGCTTCATAAAAGTTCTCAAGCCCTGCTGCAGCTCCTGCCTCCATCCCTGCCAGATCCAGGTCCTGCCGCGAGGCGCCCGGGTTGGGGCATCGCACGCTCCTTCCCCTCCTCCGCAGCTCGTTTTCCTAAATTAAACCCGGAGCAGGTTACGAAGCCACCTGGCTGCTTTTATTTTGAGAGCTGCTTTGGGGTTTTTTTGCCTTTCTTCTCTGGGGAAATAAAGTTGGAGCTGGCAACACGGAGCCTCTGGCACAGGCAGGGATGCTGGGCAACGCTGCGATGCTGAAGCCACAGGGATGGGCGCTGGGGTCTGCAGTTCCCCGGCCACGGCTGCACCATGCACAGGGATTTCAGCTCCTTAAGCCACTCGTTAAATTTTTATTAATGAAGGCACCTGAATTTATATGCAGCGGTTTTTGCTGGAAGGGAGTGGGTGGAAAGGGGAGGCATGAGCTGTTCTGTTATGGAGAGGCAGGATCTGGCCATCCTGGTGCTGGAGCAGGAGGAACTGGTGCCGCAGGGACGTGGATGCAGGTGTGGGGTGCAGGGTCCATCCCAAGCTGGGAGAAGTCGGATCCTTGCCCGCATCCTGCATCCATGGCCAAGGTCAATGGAATGGGGTTCCACCAGGCTCAGTGCTGGGTCCTGCACTTGGGTCACAACAACCCCGTGCAGCTCCAGGCTTGGGACAGTGTGGTCAGAAAGGCCCTGGGGGTGCTGGTCGACAGCAGCTGAACACGAGTCAGCAGTGGCCCAGGTGGCCAAGAAGGCCACCAGCATCCTGGCTTGGTTCAGCCATGGGGTGGCAGCAGGAGTAACATGGAATCATGGTATGGTTTGGGTTGGAAGGGACCTCCAAGCCCATCCTGTCCCACCCCTTGCCATGGGCAGGGACACCTCCTACTGGGTCAGGGGGCTCCCAGCCCCATCCAACCTGGCCTTGAGCATCCCCAGGGATGGGGCAGCCACCACTGCTCTGGGCAACCTGGGCCAGGGCCTCCCCAGCCTCAGCGTGAAGAATTTCTTCCCAATGTCCAACCTAAATCTTCCCCTTCCAGTTTAAAGCCATTGGCAGGGCAGGGATTGTCCTAAGCACTCGGCGCTGGGGAGACCGCACCTCGAATCCTGGGGTCAGTTTTGGGCCCCTCACTCCAAGAAGGACCTGGAGGGCTCAGAGTGTGTCTGGAGAAGGGAGCAGAACTGGGGAAGGGGCTGGAGAACAGGGGTTGTGGGAGCAGCTGAGGGTCCTGGGGCTGTTCAGCTTGGAGAGGAGGAGGCTGAGGGGAGACCTCATCGCTCTCTGCAACTGCCTGAAAGGAGGGGAGGGTGAGGGGGTGCTGGGCTCTGCTCCCAAGTGACAGGAGATGGGACGAGAGGGCACGGTCTCAAATTGCACCAGGGCAGCTTCAGACTGGACATCGGGAGAAATTCCTTCCCAGAAAGGGTTGTCAGGCCCTGGCAGAGGCTCCCAGGGTGGTGATGGAGTCCCCATCGCTGGAGGGAGTCAAAACACATGTGGCCGCGGCACTTGGGGGTTGGTTGACATGGTGGGGTTTGGCTGGTGTTGGACTGGATGAGGTTGGCGGGCTTTTCCAACCTCAATGATTCCATGATTCCATGATTCCTTGATGCTATGATCCCTCCGCAGCACAATCCAGGCACTGAGCCTGCAACAACGAATGGCTGCTGTCCCCATCCCATGGGACACTGGGGTGCTGCTGGGTGCCCACACAGCAAGAGTTGTGGTTGGTGCCCCCTGCCCTGATCCCCCTCTTTCCCCCCCTCCCAGGACACCCAGAAGGCAAAGCAGTTCCTGCCCTTCCTGCAGCGTGCCGGCCGCTCCGAGGCCGTGGTAGAGTACGTCTTCAGCGGCTCCCGGCTGAAGCTCTTCATGCCAAAGGAAACCTGCCTCATCACCTTCCTGCTCGCAGGTGAGCCCCACCGTGCCCGGGCGGGCTCAGGGTCTGGCTCCTGCCGCTGCCTGGCTCCATGGGAGGTCCTCATCCTGCATGGTGGTGCAGTCCTGGTCCTCCTTCTGGGATGTGGGAGATGTTGATGCTGGTGCTGCCAAAGGGCTGGCCTTGGCGCAAGCGTTGATGAACTGGGGGGCACTAATTGGGGATGACCAGAGTGGGCAGTTTTGGTAGGTCCTACGAAATCTGAAGAATTCTCCCCATAAGCCAATCTCATGTGTATTCCAAGCCAAGGTGTCGGAGCGTGGCCGGAGAGTGGCCAACCCCAGGTACTGGGAGGTGGCAGGGGATAGGCAGACGGTGGAGGGGGTTCCCTGGGATGGGGAAACCCAGAATCATTGAGAGCGTTGGCTGGCAGAGCCTGCGCCGGCACTGCCGGATCCTTCGATGGGAAGGGATGTGGGGCGGCTCATCCCTCGCTCCTGTTTCTATGGCAATCAGCGTGTATAAAGGATGACCCTGAACGCCGATCGTTCACAACTCGGTTATGAAAAATTCAATAAGCGTATAAATAGATCCTATATGGGGAGAAAAACACCGAGGTTTCCGTCAGCAGCAGCTCCCACCAAAGGAATATTTATCCTAGAGGGGAGCGTGGGGGCCAGGATGGAATCGGGAAGGCTTTGTCTGCCCCTTTGTTCCTGGAGCCAGGGAATGGAGCATGTGGTGGCAAGGATGGAGCAACTCCTTGCTGTCCCCCAGGGCCACCGGTACCTGGGCTGGGAAGCGCCTGGTCCTGGTGATGCTCCTGGAGCGTGACTCAAACCCCCAACCCATGGTGACCAGGAATGATTCCATGGATCCCCCTCTCTTCATCTGCTCACCCATTGCACCCCAGAACTCTTTCCCGTTGCGCCCAGAGGTGCAGGTCCCTGCCTGAGCTCTGAGTGCCGGCAGACCAGACTCCTCTTGGGCTTTGTGGGGCATTGCTGGGCCCTCCCAGTCCTCCCAGTAACCTCTGCATCACCCTGGAGTGGCCCAACCTCCCTGGAGCCACGGGCACAGCCCATCCCCGTGCCCAGGCGGATCACGAGCATCCCTCCCTGCTCCAGGCTGGTTCCTGCCCTGGGGAAGCGTGTCCTAAACCTGTCCTTCTCCGCGTGTTTGTGCGTATAAATAGTCGCAGAGGCTTATTTATAATTAACCATTCTTAAAGTCAGCTGCGAAAGACGGGGAAGCGCGACTCCCCCTTGCCTGCACCGGAGACATTAAAATTTTAGGAAGCGATAAAACCTCCCACGTGCTCAGGAGGAGGAATTCACGTTTATTTGAGTGTTTGGGGTTTGAAAAAGCTGCCGCTGGGATCGGCCACATTCCGTACGCAGAGATCCTGCTGCTCCCTGCAAGAGGAGCCGGTGGCAGAGCTCTATCCCACTGGATTCAATATCATCCCCAGGTCCCACTTGGAGCTACTCTTCCTGGTTTTCGGTGGGATTTGCTTTGGTCCCAGTGATCGAGTGGCCTTTTTGGGGGAGCAGAGAAGGAGCCCTCGTGGTTCTTGGCCCCGCGTGTCCTGTCCTCAGTAGTGACGCTTGGGCTGGGGACATGCGCCCTGCATCCCATGGGATTGGCAGAGTTGAATCCCCTTCGCCTGGCGGGATGGCCAGGCTGCCAGCAGTTCAGTTCCCCCAGTCCTGCCAGTGCTGGTCCCTGCAGGAGCATCCTGCATCGCACAGGGGCATCCTGCATCTCACGGGAGCATCCTGCCTCACACGGGCACCCTGCCTCACACGGGCATCCTGCACCTCACAGGGGCATCCTGCATTGCATGGGAGCATCCTGCATCACAGGGGCATCTGCATCACACAGGGGCATCCTGCATCTCACGGGAGCATCCTGCATCACATGGGAGCGTCCTGCATTGCACAGGGGCATCCTGCATTGCATGGGAGCATCCTGCATCACACAGGAGCATCCTGCATCGCACAGGGGCATCCTGCATCTCACGGGAGCATCCTGCATCACATGGGAGTGTCCTGCATTGCACAGGGGCATCCTGCATCGCATAGGGACATGCCACACCATGCAGGGGCATCCTGCATCACATGGGAGCATCCTGCATCACACAGGAGCATCTTGCATTGCACAGGGGCATCCTGCATTGCACAGGGGCATCCTGCTGGCTCTGCCGAGCACTCCCTGTGAGAGAAACTGGTGGCAAAGCGCTGTCCTGCTGGATTCGACATTGTCCCCAGATCCTGCTCGGAGCCACTCTGCCCAATATCAGGAGGGATTTACTTTGCTCCCGATGACCGAGTGGCCTTTTTGGGGGAGCAGTCGTGTTTCCTGGCCCCACGTGCCCCATCCTCAATGTCGATGCTTGGGCTGGGGATGTGCGTCCTGCATCCCATGGGATCGGCAGCACTGAATCCCCTTCTCCTGGAGGGTCGAGCAGGCTCCCAGCAGTTCAATACCCCCAGTGCCGGTGATTCCGGCTGCTTGCGGCGAGGCAGGGAGGCTCTGGCTCAGCCTTTCCGCTTCATTGGGTAATTTGGAAATTAAAGGGGAGGGCGGCCTGGAAATGGATGATGGCTCCGAGGGGAGCGCGCTTGCTGCAAGTTCTATTTAATCCTCGTTGCTGTGGAGACCGACTGGCTGTCGCCCGCTCCCCGGGGCGGGTTTGCCTCCCAAAAGTTCTCAAAGTGGTGGAGAACCCCACATCCTGAGGGTTCCTGGAGGGACTGGCGGTCACAGGAGCTGTTAGGGCATCCCTGGAACCAGTGGATGTCCCTGGAGGTGTTGGGGCGGGGCTGATGCTGTTGGGGGCTCCCTGGAGCCATTGAGGAGTCCCTGGAGCTGTTGGAGGTTCTGTGGAACCATTGGGGTTCCCTGGAACCTCTAGTGGTTCTCTGGAGCTATTGGGGGGTCCCTGGAGCCGTTGAGGGATCCTGGTCCAAGGGCTTCCAAGCTCCATGGGTGTCCCTGCTTCATGGGGTGGGGATCCCAAAGAGCAGGACCAGGGAGCTGGGACCCCACGGAGCAAGGGACCCCTTGGACCAGGAACAGAGAGCAGGGACGCAGAGCTGCCACCCCATGAAGCAGGGACCCGATGGAGCAGGGACCTGATGGAGAAGAGATCCCCATGGAGCAGGACCAGGGAGCAGAACCAGGGAGCAGGGGTCCTCATGGGGCAGGGAACCCCATGGAGCAGGGACCCACAGAGCAGGGACCAACTCTCCAGGGGGACAATTCCACCACCAGCTCTCTGTGAGGACAACTCTCCACAGGCAGCCACCCCGAACCCTTCGCTCTGGAGCACGGGCAGATACTGGGGGCCATCGATGCCGGCAGAGGTTTTGCCACATTCCCATTTTTCCCACTTCTTTGGGCATTTCCAGCCAGTGCCATTCCCAGGAGCCGCTCTTGGTGCTCCGGAGCGGAGCAGCACCGCAGTGCTCAGCCGATGCTCCCATCGCCTCCTCCAGTGCCATCACCCATCGCTTGGAGCCGGGAACACGATAAATATCCGTATTTCATCAATGCCTCCGTTTTTTCTATCTGGAATGCAAATGAGCATCGTAAAGAGAAGACAGGTCCATGTAAATGTGACTCCTGGGATGCTCCCAAGGGAGCCCCATCCCGTCTTCCCAGCTAAAATATATACGTCGAGCGCTATAAATATGTGCAAATAGAGAGGCACTAATTTAATCCCAGATTCCGCTTTCCCGGTGAGACTCCGCAGCCTGACGCCTTCTCGGTGCGGGGGCCGGCGGCAGCGATGTTCCCAAGGGATAAGGAGAGTGGGGGCCGCAGGGCCTGGGGAGCCCTGAATCTCATTGAGGAGAGAGCAGAGCTGTGGGACTGTAGGGAGACCCCAGATCCTTAGGATGCTCCGTGTTGGGACCCCAAAAGATGTGGATGCTCTGTGTTGGGACACAGTGACCCCAAATGCTGCAGCATTCGGGATGCAGGGACCCAAAATGTTGCAGATTCAGTTTCGGGACGTGTTGTCCCTAAAAGCTGCAGCTCCAGTGTCAGGACACGCTGGCCCCACACGCGGAGGTGTGGTGACACCAGACGCCACAGACACCGGGTGTCAGAACACGCTGACCCCAAAACCTGCAGCCCTGCAGTGTTAGATGCAGCAGAGCAGCATCCCCTACCATCTGAATCCAGGCTGCCGTGTCCATAAGTCCGTCCATCCCAGGTCCTGCACGGAGCTGTGGTGAGTGGGACATCGCATTGCAGCTGGCAGGGTCCTGGGTGGGGGTCCCTGTGTCCCCCACTCCAGGCTGCGTTTGGCAGTGCCGTCCCCTCCCGCCTCCCTGCTGCCGCCCGTTTCCCTGTTCCCAACAGCCTCTATTTTGGTCAGGACACGTGTTAAAAATACGCTGCGCTCCCACACGGGCGCTGCGGCAGCAGCCGAGCTGCCATCACGACTCGGTGGCCAGGGACGGAGGGCACAGCAGCCACAGCACCCTGGCGTTCCCAGCTCCGATCCCTGCGGACGGGCAGCCACACCCTGCCCGGTGGTGCTGGTTGCAAGCGCAGGGTCTGACCCAGCACCCTTGGGCTGTGTCCGGTGCCGCCGCGGCGAGTCACGTCACGCCGGCCGGGATCTGGCGTGGGTCCTCGGCATTCGGGTCTCGCCCTGTGTGCTGCCCGCAGGGACGGATGCTGTCGCTCTGGTGACTGATGCAACCACGCAGCTCCTCTGCGCCCTTCCACTCGCGTCCTCTGCTTCTCCCAAAGGCCATAAATCCTCCCAGAGAGCAACTGCCGGCATTCGGTCCAGAGGAGGCCATGGAGATGATGTGAGGGCTGGGGCACCTCCTGTACGAGGACAGGCTGGGAGAGTTGGGGTTGTTCAGCCTGGAGAGGAGAAGGCTGAGGGGAGACCTTAGAGCAGCCTCCAGTATGGAAAGGGGCTCCAGGAAAGCTGGGGAGGGGCTCTGGATCAGGGGGTGCAGGGACACGATGAGGGGATGGTTTTGAGCTGCAAGAGGGGAGATTGAGATGAGATCTTGGGAAGAAATGTTTTGCTGTGAAGGTGGGGAGGCTCTGGCCCAGGTTGCCCAGAGCAGTGGTGGCTGCCCCATCCCTGGAGGTGTTGAAGGCCAGGCTGGATGGGGCTTGGAGCCCCCTGATCCAGTGGGAGGTGTCCCTGCCCATGGCAGGGGTGGCACTGGGTGGGCTTGAAGGTCCCTTCCAACCCAAACCATCCTACGATTCCAGGATTGTCTGGTCCTGAGGCAGCTCAACATGAACGGAGCAGGTGGGATTTGTCTGGAGACCCTCGGGGAGGAAGGAGGAGGCTCGTGCCCAAACCATTGCAGGATTCCAGGACCCTCCACAGCCCCAGACACTTCCTCCTGCTCCATCCCCACCCGCACCAGGACTTGCTGCCCAGCCAAAGCGTTTCACAAAGTGATTTGTATCCGGAGCTGAGAGCCCGGGAGAGAACGGTGGCAGCTGCATTTGAAACCACATCCCTCATCCACAGCAATTAATGCCGTACGGCTCCCCGGGAAGGGCAGGAGGGCCGTGGGTTCCCGGGAAGGGCAGCAGAGCCATGGCTGCAGATTTAGTTGTGGGTTTGGGTAACTGCTGGGGCTGCACAGCTCCCAGCGGGTGTGGAGCATCCGAGCATCCCGCTCCCCTCGCCACCCAGCGTCCCGCTTGTCTCCAGGGCTGAGCCCACTCATCCCATCCTGTTCCAGGTTCTCCTTTTCCCAAAACACCTTTGGCTCCTGCGGGTTCAGGAGGGCAGCAGAGAGGATCTGAGGTGGCATCCTGAGCCTCTCTGGAGTCGGAGCATTGGTGTGCCGGGATCCCCAGTGCCACGGGGCTGGCAGCGCCTTCGCCACGCTGTGAAACCACTGCACTTGGCTTTTTGGTTTTATTTAAGGGCTCCAACACTGCCTCAGCTGCTTCTTCCAATTATTTCCCATCGGAAAAATTGCCAGCGTGGTGCAGAAGCCCTTGCGGCAGCTCCCTTCCCCCAGCCCTGGCTCGAGGAGTAGGAGGAGGAAGGAGAGGCAGGTGCTCAGCAGCTCTGGCTGTGGCTCCTCATTTTCCCCTCCTGTGGTCTTGCTGAGAGCCATGGGGACACCCAAGGTGGGGGGGGGAGCACGCAAGGTGGGATGGGACACCTGAGGTGTGATGGGGACACCCAAGGTACAGTCAGGGCATTTGAGGTGGATGGGAGCAACCAAGGTGGGATGGAGGCACCTGAGATGGATGGGGACACCTGAGGGGGATGAGGACACCTGAGGTGGGATGAAGGCACCCATGGTAGGATGGAGACATCCAAGGTGGGTTTGGGACACCTGAGATGGGTGCGGACACATGAGGTGGGTGAAGACAGCCAAGGTGGGATGGAGACACCCAAGGTGGGAGTGGGACACCTGAGGTGGACAGAGGCAGCCAAGGTGGGATAGGGGCACCTGAGGTGGATGGGAACACTGAGATGGATGGGGGCGTTGAGGTGGGATGAAGGCACCCCAAGTGCAATTGGGACACCCGAGGTGGATGGGGACACCTTGCTGTGACTCCATTCTGGCCAGCTGGTGAGCGCTGCCACTTCAACCACCCTGTTGCCAAAATCAGGTGCCCAGTCCCTCACGCATCCAGGGCTCCGCACACCACCAGACCCCAGGAGCCCCTCTCCGTGGCCACTGTCCCACCTGTGTCACTGGCAAGGTCCGGGCTGCCATCCTCATTCTTAAGACACGCAGCTGGCAAGGTCCCCAATTCCCTTTGCCGTCGGCCATGCTGCGAGAACTGCAGCTCCATCCCACCGCAAGCGCTCCGGCAGGTGCCGAGTTTAATCCCCAGCACTTCATTAATAACCAATTATGTAAAATAAAATTAATTATGCAGGACTTCCCTGTTTAATGCCCAGCGCGGGCAGCACTTGGCTGGGGGGAGCCTGGTTCACTGGTGGGGAAACTGAGTGATGATGGGGGGGGTCGGACCGCAGAGGTCGGGACGGGGTCCAGACACTCGCGACCCTGTGACTCCGTTTCCTCCTGGTTTTAAGGAGTTCAGTGTTTGGGGTGGTTCTGGTTTTGAGGTTTCACCAGGCTCGGTGGCCGCAAGGAGACAGCGCGATGCCCACGATGGTTACTGGCGCGGGCGGGTTTGTGGGTGCCAAGGGGAGCCCAGAGCCACGTTTGGTTGCTGAGGATCCTGCAGGTCCTCACGGCGGCTCCTGGTGCTCCAGTGGGGGCTTGACTGGGGGCACCCGACATGGGGGCACCTGGCACAGGGGCACCCAGCACAAGGGGACCTGGCACAGCACCTGGCATGGGGGAACCTGGCATGGGGGAACAGGAGGACCAGGCACAGGACCCGACACAGGATCCGACACAGGACCCAGCATGGGGGGATGTGTCACAGGGGGACAGGAACAGGGGCTCCTCCCTGCCCCCAAACTGGGACAGAGCAGGGAGCCCTCCCAAGGGACCTCATCCCCATGTCTCCATCCCTGCCAGCTCTTCCCCTGCTTTTCCCATGTCCCCATCCCTGCTGATGCCTGTGTCCCCATCCCTGCTGGCGCCTGTGTCCCCATCCCTGCTGGCTCTTCCCTTGATTGTCCTTCTGTCCCCATTCCTGCTTGTCCCCAGTGTCCCCATCTCTGCTTATCCCTGTGTCCCCATCCTTGTTCATCCTCATGTCCCCATCCCCGCTGGCTCTCCCCATGCTGTCCCAGGCTCTCCCTGTCCCGGTGCCAGGGAACTGCCAGCACAAGGACCCTCCTGTGTCCCAGGACCTGCTCACGTCCTCCTGGACTCTAGTGGCCCCTTTCCTCCCCTTTGCGGTGCCATCCCCAGCCTTGGCACCGTGGCACGCAGTCACCGCTGACTCCTCCAAGCATCTCACACTCCTCTTCCTCCTGCAGGCATCGAGTGTCCGCGGGGCGCCAGGAACCTGCCCGGGCTGGTCCAGGAGGGCGAACCCTTCAGTGAGGAGGCCACACATTTCACCAAGGAGCTGGTGCTGCAGCGAGAGGTAGGGATGCTCGGCGGCACAGTGGCACGATCCGGCGGGATGCCGGCACTGGAGGGGTTGGTGATGCCCGAGGGCACGGATCTTGCCAAAAATTCGAGGCAAGGGGCAGGATGTGCTTCCCGTGGTGCTGGGCGCCCTGTTCAGGCTGCACCGTGGTGCTGAGCTGCCGCCGCACCATTGCAGTCGCTCCAAGTGGTTTTGGTGCTCTGGGAAAACCGCATGGACCCGGCTTACGGCTCTTGCAGAGCCTCCTGTGGCCCCGCGCTCTGCTCCCAGGGTCTCCTGTTGGCACGTTGGGGTTTCACTGCGGTGCTGTCACCTGGGGTGGGACGGGAGGACCTGGCACAGGACCCGGCACAGTGGGACCTGGCATGGGAGGACCCGGCATGAGGGGACCTGGCATGGGGGGACCCAGCACAGCACCCAGAGTAGGCAGGGATGGAGAAGGCAGGGGTGGAAAAGGCAGGGATGGAGAAGACGGGGCTGGGGAAGGCAGGGATGGAGAAGGCAATCTGTGGCTTCTCCCAGCAGCAGCAAGAGGCAGGGATGGATGAGGAGCAGCTTCTCTCTTTTGCTTCGTTTTATGTACTGTTTTCTTTTATTTTTGTTGGAAATCAGTACTGAGTCGCAGTCTCTGCTCCGAACGCGGTGGTGGCTGCGGCTCCCGATGCATTGGGTTTGGCTGTTGTGGTCCTGCTTTTGTGCTCTGCTGCGCCATTGGTCCTGCACTGGGGAGGACTGGGGACAACTGGGGAGGACTGCGGGGACCCCAAAACCTCCCAAACCCCAGTCTGGACACCTCCTGCTCTCCCTGCACGGAGCCACACGGCGCAGGGGGAGGCTCCTGCTTGGCAGAGGGGGCTGCATCCTGCTGGGTGCTGAGCGAGGCTGCTGCACGTGTCCCCGTGAGGCTGCGGAAGCCCTGACCCCGAAAAACACCTGGAGGATGACGCCGGCAAAAATCCTGGCCAGGAGGGAGATGATGCTTGCAGAAATGGAAAGTGCGGAGGAAGCAGGAGGCAGCGCCGGGGGGGCTGTGAGGAGGAGGAGGATGGGGATGAGCAGGAGGAGAATAAGGATGAAGATGATGGTGAGGCTGAAGTTGAGATTGAGGAGGAGGATGGGGATGAGGGTGAGGATGAGAACGAGGGTGATGATGATGAGGAGGGTGAGGAAGATGAAGAGGAGGGTGAGGATGAGGAAGATGACGAGGAAGGTGAAGATGAGAATGAGGTTGAGGATGAGGATCAGGTTGAGGGTGAGGATGAGGGTGAGGATGAGGAAGTGGATGAGGGTGAAGATGGGAGTGAGGATGAAGATGTGGCTGGGAATGACAATGCAGATGAGAGTGGGGATGCGTGAAATTGAGAGAGGATCAGGATGAGGATGAAGATGGGGTTGAGGAAGAGGTTGAGGTTAAGGGTGAGGATGGAGATGAGGGTGAGGAAAAGAATGAGAGTGAGGAAGAAGGCGAGGATGGGGATGAAGTTGAGTTTGAGGATGAAGTTAAGGATGAAGCTGAGGATGAGGTTGAGGATGAAGATATGGATGAGGATGAGGGTGAGGGAGCTCCCGACGCAGGGCTGGCTCTGGTGGGGGATTCCCGCTCCTTGGCTGAGGCACTGGCTGGCTCTGTTGCCCCCCTGCCTGTTGTCCCCATTCTCAACCGTTCCATTTACACTGGAACTGGACCCATCACCACACGGGCTGCCGGCCTGGTCCCGCTCCGTGTGTTCCACCCATTCTCTGTGGCATCCAAGGCTCTGCTGGAGCATCCCTGCAGCCTCGCACTCCGCAGCCATTCTGAGTGCCATGCTGCCCACCCCCGCAGCGAGGGGCCTTCACCATGCACTGGGGAGGTCTGGGGGGACCTGGGGACAACTGGAGGGACCTGGGAACCCGCCGGGATAGAGCTGGGTTGGGGCACTCTGAGCGCATGGGGTACACCAGGGGGGTGGGAGCAGAGACAGGTCCTCTGCAGCGCTTTGGGATGATCTCCATGGAGCTGGGATGCAGGAAGGATGCAGGAGGGATGCAGGGTGGCTGCCTGAGAGATGCAGGGTGGATGCGGAAGGGATGCAGGGTGGAAACAATGGGGGTGCAGGGGGGGATGCAGGAGGAATGCAGAGAGCGTGCAGGAGGGATGCAGCGCAGATGCAGAGAGGATGCAGGAGGGATGCAGGGTGGAAGCAGGAGGGATGCAGGGCGGATGGATGCAGGAGGAATGCAAGGTGGATGTAGAAAGGATGCACAGCAGAAGCAGAGCGAATGCAAGGGCAGATAGAGAAGGGATGCACAGTGGATGCAAGAGGCATGCGGGGACGATGCAGGGCAGATGCAGGAGGGATGCAGGGCAGATGTCAGGATGGAGACAGGAGGGATGCAGGGTGGATGCTTGATGGCTTCACAGTGGACGCATGGCAAATGCTGGTGCTGCCATGGGCAGCAGTGCTGCTGCGGTACCGTGATGGCAGCGGGCACGGCCCGTCCGCAGGCTGATCTGGGTGACCTTGCGCGGCCCCAGCTGATCCCACTGACAGGAATTGCCCTGCAGGGAAGCAGCTTCATCTTCCCAGCTGCAAAACTGTAAATGAGCTCCTTTTGATCTCCTGGCAGAGAACACAGCCGGGTGCCCGGCGTTCCCAGCAGGAGGGACGGCAAGTCCCGGCAGCTCTCGAGGGCAGCAGCTTGTGGGTGCTTCTCTGTGCTTTTCCTGCCAGTTCTCCTGCAGGAATGCGGGTGCCGTAGCTGCCTGCATTCCTGCAGGAGAGGCTGGATCCAGAGGATGAGACTGAATCTGGGGGGGACGAGGCTGGATCTGGGGGGGGGGTGAGGCTGGATCCAGGGGGACGAGGCTGGATCCAAGGAAGCCTAGGTTGGATCTGGGGAGACAAGGCTGGGTACGAGGGATGAGATTGGATTTGGGGGGACGAAGCTGGATCTGGGAGGGATGAGGCTGAAGCCAGGGGGACAAGGCTGGATTTGGGGGATTGAGGCTGGATTTGGGGGAAAAAGGTCGGATTTGGAGCCTTGAGGCTGGAGCTGGGGGGTGGGACATGAGGCCAGATCTAGGGCAGTGAGATCAGATCTGAGGTTACAAGCCTGGATTTGGGGGTGACGAGGCTGGATTTTGGGGGACCAGGCTGGATCCAAGAGAGACAAGGCTGGATCCTTGGGATGAGGCTGGATTTGGGGGAATGAGACTAGATTTTGGGAGGGATGAGGCTGGATCCAGGGCGATGAGGTCAAGTCTGGGGTTACGAGGCTGGATTTGGGGTGATGAGGCTGAATTTGGGGGGGCAGGAAGCTAGATTGAGGCTGCTGAGTGAGTGACGGGAAGCACCGCAAAGCCGCCTCCTCTCCCTGTCTCCCCCCCCATTTTAATGCGCTCTCATTAAGGTCTCTTGATATTAAAATTCCCAAACTTCTCTGATTGGCGCTTGGGTGTCGCGGGACACGTTCTGTAATTACGCTGTGATTCATGATTTCAATATCGGAGGAGAACTGCCCTCCGCTGCCTCTTCCCGGCTCCCCGAGCGGCTCTCGAGATAAAACTCCGCAATTTAGGCACAAATGGCTTTGCTCTTCCCTGCTCCCATCCCCTCCCTGGCTCCCGCGCATCCCTGCTGCCAGGAATCCTGTGCTCCGTTTAAATCAGCTTCTTTACCGAGGGGTGCAGGAGCTCAGCCCCCCTCGACCCTTTGGGCCCTTGGATGGTGGGATCCATCCTGGCGCGGTGAGCGGTGCCGGCGGCTGCTTGGTACGGGGGTTCCTTGACCACCTGAGTACCAGGATGCTCTTTACTTCTGGGGGGGCCCAAGTGATGCCAATAAATCCTAGTGGGTATGAATGCTCCCCCCCAGCCAAGCAAGGGCGGTGTCCTGGCACGGTGCTGGTGTGGTGCTGGAATAAGGATGCACAGGGCAAGGCAGCACCTGCCTCTTGCCCCATCCCGGGGGGCTGGGTAGAAATGGGGGGGCGGGCTGGGGCAGGAATGGAGGGGCTGGGATGAGAATGGGGGGTGGGAATTGGAGGGGTGATGGGAATAGGGGGGCTGGGGCAGGAATGGGGGTCTGGGGTAGGAATGGGGGGGCTGAAATGGGAATAGGGGGGTGGGGAAGGAATGGGGGGATCTAGGGCAGAGGAGCTGCAAATGCAGCTGTGGGCACGAATGCAGGTGTGGGCAGGGATGCAGATGTGGGTATGGATGCAGGTGTGGAGGTGGATCCAGGACCATGCAGCCGTCTGCAGGGTTTGGGAGCAGCAAGAGCCTGTGCTGACACAAAATGCCACAGGTTGATGGGTGCAGGGATACAGGGATATGGGGACACAGGGATACAGGAATATAGGGATACAGGGATGCAGGGACACAGGAATACAGGGATGCAGGGATACAGAGACACAGGAATATGAGGATGCAGGGACACAGGGATATGGGGACACAGGGATGGAGGGATGCAGGGATATGGGGACAAGGGATACAGGGATAGGGAACACAGGGATGTGGTGTTACAGGGACACATGGACATAGGGACACAGGGATACGGAGACACAAGAACATAGGGATATGGGGATGTGGGGACATGGCCAGTGTCCCCATCCCTGCTCAGTGCCCGCAGCGCTTTGCTTCCCTCACGCATCCCACAAGCTCCAGCTATGCCAACACTCCCAGCCAGGCCCTTCTGATCGCATTGCACATCCTTGCGGCTTTTGCAGCCCCCGAGACCCACAGCTTTGGGGTGCTGAGCCCCTGGTGCCATGGGCAGCTGGGCTGGCATAGCACGGGCACCTGCCCGCACCCCTCCTACATCCATCCAGCTGGTGTTTCATGAAATCATGGAATCGCTTTGTTGGAAAAGACCTTTGGGATCACTGAGTCCAACCATCCCTGCCCACAACTGAACCATCCCTGAGCACCTCATCTGCCCGGCTTTGAAACCCCTCCAGGGATGGGGACTCCACCACCACCCTGGGAGCCTCTGCCAGGACCTGAGAACCCTTTCTGTGAAGGAATTTTCCTGATGTCCAATCTGAACCTGCCCTGGTGCAACCTGAGGTCGTTCCCTCTCGTCCCATCTCCTGTCACTTGGGAGCAGAGCCCAACACCCCTTTACTCCCCCCTCCTTTCAGGCAGTTGCAGACAGTGATGAGGTCTCCCCTCAGCCTCCTCCTCTCCAGGTTAAACAGCCCCAGGTCCTTCAGCTGCTCCCACAACCCCTGTTCTCCAGCCCCTTCCCCAGCTCCGCTCCCTTCTCCGGACGCGCTCCAGCCCCTCCAGGTCCTTCTTGAAATGAGGGGCTCAAAACTGAACCCTGGATTCAAGGTGCGGCCTCACCAATGGATCCAGGGGGACGATCCCTTCCCTGCTCCTGCTGGCCACATCTGGCCAGGATGCGCGTAGAATTCCGATCGGGCTTCAGCAAAGCCGCAGCTGCTGCCCGGGCTCAGCCATGTGGGATCTCAGTGCGATGGTGGTGGCACTGGGGTGGCCGAGCCCGGCCAGCGCGAAGGGCAGAACTGCGACCTGCACGGCTGCTGCTGCTCCTGCTTCGCATCCTGATGGGGCTCCTGGGGGGCACAGGGTGCTGGTTTGGCTCACTGGTGGCTTCCGAAATCGGCACGACTGAGTGGCACAGGGCACTGGCACGTCCGGGAGGCATCAGGCTCCAGCGCTGAAGCGAGGGCAGGAGGAGCCCCTTGCTGCCAGCTCCGCGTTTTGGCTTGCAGCCAGAGTGGGACCTTTGCCATTCCAGGGGTTGGGACTCCTGGGGACACTTTCCAACCCCTTCTCTTCAAACTGGGGCGCAGCACACGTAATGCCCAACCGGCAGCGGGGCAAGGGGCTTCCCATACCCCCCAGCTGTGGGTCTGTGGGCAGAGGAACCCCCAAACCCGCAGCAGCCCCGGGACTGTGGCAGCTTCATCCCTGCTTGGTGGCTTCAGTCAGGATTTTGGGGTGAAGATAAAATCCCGCGCGGAGGATCGAGACGCCGCAATCCTGGGGGGGCTGCCAGGAGGGGAGTGTGTGGTGGGCACCTTCGATTGAATTCATTTTGGGGGGATCCTGTCACGCTACCCCCTCGCCCTGATCAGTGCTGCCACCCTGGCTTGGCTTTGGGTTTCAGTGCCCACCCATGCTCCCAGTTTTCCCAGTTGCCAGCACAATGGGGCTCTTAAACCATGACAGCTTCTTCTTGGGGTGTGGGGGGAGTGGGATCCCCTTCCTGGGGGGCAAGGGGGGGTGGCAGCTCCCTGTTGGGGTGCAAGGGGGTGGCAGATTCCTCCTGGAAGATCCCACAGATCCTTAGATCTGCCACCCCTTGCACCCCACAAAGTAGCCCACCCAGACCCTCCCACCTCCTGTCAGCTCCCCCCTTCAAACCCTGGAGCCCACCCGCCCCCAGCCCCTGGACCCCTCCCAGTCCCCACAACCCTCCCAGCTCCTGGAGCCTCCTCACCCCCTGCCACCCCATAACAGCCCCTGGAGCCCCCCAGTCCTTGGAGCCCCCACTCCTCCTGCAATTCCCCCACCCCCTAAAAGGTCTCCTGCCCCTGCCCACCCACAACAGCCCCTGGAGCCCCCATACCCCCTTCAACCCCCCCAGCTGGAGCGCCCCCAGCCCCTGCCAACCCATAACACCCCCCCATGCCCTGCCCTCCAGGCCCCCTCTGGGAGCACCCTGGGAGCCGCTGCTGCCACCGCAGTAATTTTAGCTCAGGGTCAGGGCTGTATTTTTAGAGCTGCCCCCCCTGTGCCCCCTGGGGCGGCAGGAGTTCAGCATCCGTGCTCCCCATCCTCCCGGCCCCTCGGGCCCAGGTTCAAGGGGCTTCTCTTCCCCAATCCCGGTGCGTGCAAGCCCAGCGGGCTTCAAACTCCTTGGCTCCTCCAGGAGCGCAGCCGCAAGGAGCCTTTTATTCTTTATTCCCTCTTTTTGCCTCTCTCCTCTTTCATTTCCGTGCTCCGAATGCGGGATTTGATGCAGAGAGCAAGGGGATGCGGGGACAGGAGGTCACATCCCGGGAGGGTGTTGCTCTGTGGGCTGGGAGGCGATGGCACCCGGGTTGTGCGGGTGGGCAGGGATGTGCCCCCCCGGTGCTGGCACGGCGCTGCGTCACCGCTGGCACGTGTCCATCCACCCCCCCACCAAGCTGGGATGGCGCGGGACCAGCTGCCTCCATCCCTGCGTGCCCGGGTGGAGCTGGAATGCTGTGCTGGCACAGAGCTGCGCCGTGCAGAGCCCTGCCCTGCCATTCCAAGCGTGCCGTGCCATTCCGTGCCATTCCATGCCATTCCATGTGTTCTGTGCTGTGCCATGCAGTGCTGTGCCATCCCCAGTGCCAATGCTTTGCAGCCAAGTCAGGATGGTGCAGGACCAGCTGCCTCCATCCCTGCTTGCCTGGACAGAGCTGGAATGCTGTGCTGACACAGACCTGCACTGTGCCAGCATAGCCGTGCCATGCTGTGCCCTGCCATTCCATGCTGTGCCATGCCATGCCTTACCCTGCTGTGCTGTGCCATGCCGTGCTATGCTGTGTCTTGCCGTGCTCTATCATGCCGTGTCATGCCTTCAATGTTGTGC
This sequence comes from Neomorphus geoffroyi, assembly GCA_033558235.1. Lineage (NCBI taxonomy): Eukaryota > Metazoa > Chordata > Aves > Cuculiformes > Neomorphidae > Neomorphus > Neomorphus geoffroyi. The sequence goes on along the minus strand of JAUMJM010000011.1, from coordinate 28,566,153 downwards.
CATGCCATGCCATTCCATGCCATCTCATTCAGTGCCATGCTGTGCCATGCCATGCCATTCCATGCCATCCCATTCAGTGCTGTGCCGTGCCGTGCTGTGCTGTGCCATTCCATTCCATGCCACGCTATCCTCATCATCAGCGCTTCCCAGCTGTGCCAGGGATGCCCCAAGCACCGATGCCAATCAAACCTGGCGTGCGGAGCTCGGCTCTGCCAGCAGAGCCCCCTGATCCAGTGCCCCCAGCTGAGCTGGTGCCTCCCCGACACCGCGTGTGGCTCTGCCGAGGCTCCCGGGGCCGACTGGGAGGACCTGGCTGGGGAGTGGGGAATTATTGCACGTGGTTCCCGCTGCTGCTCCCTTCGGTGCCCTCCCGGTGTCGTTCCAGCCAAGCCATTACGGGGAAGACCCTTTATTCCTTTACGGTGCCCGGGGCACGTTGGCACATGGGCGCAGGCACCCCACTTCGTTAGGGTCAGCAGGGATGGGGCTGAATGACGCTGGTGGCTCGGGGAGGGGAGGGGGGAAGGAGTGGGGTTCCTCTCCATCAGCAGTACCTGGGGCAGGACATGCATCCCGCACGGATGCAGCAGTCCGGGATCCCCCAATCCTGCCCGGGGTGAGGGGTCCCTGTTGTCCCCCACACATGGGGCTCCAGCAGGAGCATCTTCACTGCGATGGTTCTTTCTCCCTCCCTGTATCCCTCCAAGTGTGGGGCTGGACCCCGCGTCACCCCACAGGGAATTCCTATTCACACTGGGTGTCAGCTCTGTAAATCCCACTGGGAATGGGGGTCCGGGCAGCCCAGTGCCTGCAGGATTGAGGGGGGATTTGTTCCCTTATTGATTCCCTCGGAGCCCACATTTTTCCATTGTCGTGAGAGTTTTAATTAGAGGCTCCAGCTGCTGTGTCAGGGATACAGGGAGCTGCAATCCTCCGGGAGAAGCAGCTCTGGCCCGAGCGCTTGCAGGGCTCGTTAAAATCCAAACGATCCTTTGCCAGCGGGTCTGAGCCCTTCCTCCTTCCTGGAGCCTTCCGGAAAAAACAGTGAGGGAGACCATGGACCAAAGGGCGGGAGAGCATCCTGAGAGCATCCCTGGGAGCATCCTTGGAATTATCCTGAGAACATCCCTAGGAGCATCCCAAGAGCATCCCTGGGACAGAGGGTGGGCTGGACCGGGATGCTCTGGGAAGCGCTGCGATGCCAGGAGAGCCCAGTGGCTGCCATCGCCTGTGCCGAGGCAGCGCCAGGAACGTTGCCGGCGTCCCATCCCACCGCATTTCCCCCTCGGGCTCGCATTGTGTGGATGAACAGCCTGGTTTTGACAAGGTGCCGGCTTTAATTACGTTGGCCCGGCTGCCGCCTTTCCCCACGGTGCCGGCCCTTTTCTGTCTACCCGGTGCCGGCCGCCCGCCGGGTCCTGCCATGCGTTACCAGCATGGATGCACTCCACCTCCGGGAGCTGGCGCCACGGCAGCTGCACGTGGCTGCAGCGAGGAGGCCACGCAGAAGCCAGGATGCTGCTTGGGGAAAGTTGCAATGGAGCTTCCAACTGCATCCCAGTGCCCCCACAATGGGTTTTCCCACCCACATGGGTCCCACCAGCATCACTGTGCTGGCATCAAATGGGTTGGGTTGGAAGGGACCTCAGTGCTCATCCAATCCCATACGGTTCCATGGGCAGGGACACCTCCCGCTGCATCAGGGGGCTCCAAGCCCCATCCAACCTGGCCTTGAGCACCTCCAGGGATGGGGCAGCCACCACTGCTCTGGGCACCCTGGGCCCCACCCTCAGCGTGAAGAATTTCTCCCTGATGCCCAATCTAAATCTTCCCCTTCCAGTTGGCGTCACTGTTGTCACCGTGCTGGCATCACCATCACCACCACGCCATCCGATGGACGCGCCACGGTGTTAACCCAGTTTGGGATGTTCCCACCCGTTAGGGTGCGGCGCGTTATGCAAAGCAGCCCCAGCAGCTGCTAATCTGTTTATGCAAATGAGCCGCTGCTGCAATCTTAATTACGTGGAAGGGGGGGGTGGAAACGGCAAATAAAACCCTCTCCCCTGTACCGAAAGCGCTTGCCGCAGTCCGCAGCAAAGGCTTCGGGAGAGGAATCCAACTGGGAGCACGGCCCCGGCTGCCGAGGAGGGGAGAGGCAGGATGGTGCTCAGCGACCCCTTCCTGGTGCTGGGCTCACCCGTTCCTCAGTTTCCCTACCAGTGGACCCGGGAGCCGTGTTGGAAGGGCGATGGTGCCACTCAGGAGTGCTCGGATTTGTGCTCCTGGGGATTTGGAATCTTGACAAGGGCATCCGTGTCTGCCCAGCTGTGTCCGTGTGTCCATCTGGGACTGCGATGCTGCCGATGCAGCTCTCGGCCAGCCCAACCCACTGGTGTTCATCATCCTCTTCCTCACTGCGCTGTGCATGGGGGGCTCCGTGTTTGTATCTGGACTAGGATGTCCATCCATGTGTCCATCTGTCCGTCCGTCTTTCCGTGTGTTCGTCTGGGGCTGCGGTGCTGCTGCCACAGCCCTCGGCCAACCCAACTCACCCTGGGTGGGTGCTCATCCTCCCCTTCCTCGCCGTGCCGTGCGTGGGGTGCTCCGGGTTGGAATCTGGACAGGGATGTCTGTCTGTCCATCTGTGTGTCCATCCGTTTGTCTGTGCGTCCGTCTGTCTGTCTGGGGCTGCAGTGGTGCCAGGCTGGCATCCCTTGGCCAACTCAACCCAACCCACCTATCGGTGCTCATCCTCCCCTTCCTCGCCGTGCCCTCCGTGGGGGCCTCTGTGTTGAAATCTTGACAAGGACATCTTATCCGTGTGTCTGTCTGTCCGTGTGTCCGTCTGTCCACCCACCTGCAGGCCTCAACTCACCCACCTTCCTTGCCCACAACTGGTGCTCATCCTCCCCTTCCTTGCAGTGGGTGTGGGGGCTCCCTGTTGGAACCTTGACGGGGACCTCTGTCCGTCGGCATGTCCGTGTGTCTGTCTGCCCGGTGTGGGCAGTGGCCACGGTGCTGCCAGGGATGCTCTGGTGTGGCACCAGTAGCCAGGCATATCCATGGGACTCTGGGCATGGCAGTGGTGACACGGTGACACCAGAACAGCAGGACCCCAGGTGCCACCGCAGCGGGGATGGCACTGGGGTGGGAATGGTGACACCGGCGCAGGGATCGCACCAGGGTGGCACCCGGTGACAGCAGAACAGTAGGACCCCAGATGCCATCATACTGGACACGGCATCGGGATGGCTTCCGGTGACACTGGAGCAGTAGGACCCCAGGTGCCACCACAGCAGGGATGGCAGAAGGATGGGAACGGTGACTCCAGAGCAGGGATGGCAGTGGGGTCGCTTCTGGTGACACCAGAGCAGTAGGATGCCCAGGTGACACCACATTGGAAATGGCATCAGGGTGGCTCTTGGTGAAACCGGAGCAGAAGGACCCCAGGTGCCATAGCAGCGGGGATGGCACCGAGGTGGGAACGGTGGCACCAGAGCAGGGAGTAGTGATGCTGGAGTGAGGGGACTCTGGTTGTCACTGCAGTAGCAATGGCAGCAGGATCAGAATGGTGACACCAGAGCAGGGGGACCCTGGGTACCACCACAGAGAGGATGAGAATGGTGACACCAGAGCAGGGATGGCACCGAGGTGGCTCTTGGTGACACTGGAGCTGTAGGACCCTCGGGTGCCACTACATTGGTTGTGCACTGGGTTGGCTCTTGGTGACACCAGAATGAGCGGACCCTGGGATGCCACCGCAGCGCTCCGGGTGATGGCAAAGGGCTGATGTCACACTCGTGGTCTGCCAGGACCCTCTGCCACCACGTCCCTAAGCCGTGGGCACCACGAGCATCCCCATCCCGGTGCCACCGCCGCGGGGCTTTGGTGACATTTGCTTTTTGCCTGAAATTGCCGATTCTTCATTAGCAAAATGTTTGCCTTTGCCTGAGCGCCTCGTGCCGAAGACACCTGGGTGGCACCGCCTGGGCACCCCAGCCTAGGGGGGACCCCCGGGCACCCCAAGGTGCCCCCGCGGTTCTCAGGGTGCTGGCAGAGCCCCCGGTGCCCCCGGTACCGGTACCAGCACAGTTGCCATGGAAATGGGTTTGAATCCCGGGATGCAGCAGCTGCCGCACAGCCCCCGCGCCAGCTTTGACTCTGCTGGGACTGGGGGGGTGTGGCAAGGGGGAACCCCAAAATAGGGGGTGGGGGGTGCACGTGGGGCACCCCCAGCTGGGCTGTGAGAGTCAAAGCATCCAAATCGCCTGTTCCCACCCCAAAATAAGGAGGGGGTGGGCAGCTTCCCCTCTGCCCTACTGCCAGCCCCCATCACCCCCCTATCACCCCACCCTTCCATCACTCCACATCCTTGCATCACCCCCTCGTCACCCCACACCCCCCATCACCCCCAAATCACCCCACACCCCCATCATCACCCTGCACCCCCCATCATCACCCCACACCCTCGTCACCCCACACCCCCATCATCATCCCACACCCCTGTCACCCCAAACCCTCTCATCATCCCACGCCCCCCCATCACCCCTCAACATCCCACCCCCCATCACCCCACACCCCCCATCACCCCCAAATTACCCCCCACCCCCCCAATACCCCCCACCCCCCCATCACCCCACACCCTCAAATCACCCCACACCCCCCATCACCCCCCATCACCCCACATCCCCACCCTCACCCCTGAGCCCTCATCACCCCACACCCCCTGCACCCCCCAGTGCCATCGCGTGCCCTGCTAGCCCGCAGCCCCCCCCGGTGACCCCCCCAGCCCGTTTTTCACGGCGACGGCCAATGATTTAGTGGAGCGCTCTGATCCTGGGCTAAAATTAAAGCAAAGTGCTTAAATAAAATCAATTTATCACACTCCATCCCTTCCGCCCCTCCTCCCCGACAAAGGCTGGACCGGGACCTTTTCCTGGGGGGGGGGGGGTCCTTGTGGGGTGGAGGACCCCCCAGCAAAGTCGGGGCTCAGCCCCAGGTGAGGATGGAAGGGAGTTTGTGGTGGAAAATCAGCCGGAGTGGGAGAAATCGGTGATAAAGAGCAGCCCAGGGCGGTGTTTTGGTAGAAATTGTCATGGATTTTGCCCAAAAAGTCCCTAAAGCCCCCCAAAATCCCAGCGCTGAATTCCTGGCATGGGCACCGATACGGGGTGGGGGGGGGGACACGACAGGGCTGGGGGGCTGCGTGGCCCCCCCAGTCTGGGAGTTGGGGTTCTGGGGGGTCCTGGGCCAGCTGTGACACTGGGGGGATGCAGGGGTGGCACGAGGGGGGGGAAGGGGGGTGCTGGTGGGCAAAGTCATGCCAGCACGGTGTCCTTGCAGGGCTGGGGGTCCCGGTGTCCCTGTTGTGGTGCCAGGGGTCCCAGTGTCCCCATTGCAATACTGGGGGTCCCAGTGTCCCCCAGAGCCGGGGGTCCCAGTGTCCCAATTGCAGTACTGTGGGTCCCAGTGTCCCTACAGAGCTGGGGGTCCCGGTGTCCCTGCGACAATACCAGGGGTCTTGGTGTCCCCACAGAGCTGGGGGTCCCAGTGTTCCACAGACCCAGGGGTCCTAGTGTCCCCACTTGTGGTACTGGGGGTCCCCATGTCCCCATTGCAGTACTGGAGGTCCCTGGGTCCCCCAGAGCCGGGCGTCCCAGTGTCCCCATTGCAGTACTGAGGGTCCTGGTGTCCCCATTGCAGTACTGGGGTCTCAGTGTCCACCAGAGCCGGGGTCCTGGTGTCCCCATTGCAGTACTGGGGTCCCAGTGTCCCCCAGAGCCGGGGGTCCCAGAGTCCCTGTTGTGGTGCCGGGGGTCCTGGTGTCCCACAGAGCCAGGGGTCCCAGTGTCCCCACACAGCTTTGGTCCTGGTGTCCCCGCTGGCTGGGGATCCCAATGTCCTTGCGGTGGTACTGGGGGTCCTGGTGTCCCCATTGCAGTACTGGGGGTCCCGGTGTCCCCATCCACGGTGCCCCCCATGGCCCCTATCCCCTTCCCACCCGGATGATTCATTCCCGCTCCATCCTCACCCCCCCACCCCAGAAGCGCTCCCTCCCTTCGTGACAAATGCCCATTTTTTCAGCTTGGAACCCACAAATTGAGGGGAAGGGGTCACCCCCCCCCCCCCAACTCCCCTCCAACAAAGCCAGGGGTCCCCCCATCCTCATCCTCTTGCCGCAAAGCAGGCGATGCCAGGGGGGGTCCCTCATCGCTGGAGGGCAGAGCTGGCATGGGGGGGAGAGGGCACCGACTCAACCATGACACCCCCCTTCAAGCCCTTTCCCCCTTCTCCAATTCCAAGCAGCCCCCCCTCCATCCCAACCCCCCCCCCCCCCCCCCCCTTTTCATTTTTCCACCCCTTTTATTTTTTTGGATGCTTTTTTCCTGCTGGGAAGCCAAAAAAAGCAGCAACAGAAAAACCCTTTCAGGCCGCAGAGGCTGCCGGAGGGGGGGGGGACACAGCATTCCCCCCCTCCTCCCCAAACCCCCCGCAGGTTTAACCCCTCCGGGACCACGGCGATTACAAATTTTGAACAATATTTATTAAAATACAAAAATACACTCGTTTTTTTTTGTGGTTGCTCTGAGTACAGGCAGCTCGATCTGGCGTTTATATAGAGATATAAGCTATAGAGATAACTTCTGCGTCGCCGTCCCCCGCCCCCCCCCCCCGTGTCGCCCCCCCCCCTTCCCCACTTTTTCCATTCGGATCTGACACCTTCTGGGCATTTTTTGTGGTTTGTTATTAATTTTTTTTTTAAAGCTAAAATAAGAAATTTAAAGGAGTGGATGGGGAGGGACAGCCCCCCCCCCCAATCCAATCCTTCCCATTCCCCCCCCCCCCCCTTAAAACCCTTCGGGACACCCCCCACGAGGCACTTGCCGTCCCCGCTGGGGCCACCTCGGATGCTGGTGGCCCCCCCACATCATCAGGCTGAGCCCCCAACCCCCCCTCCCCCAAAAAAGCCCTTGATTTCTCCCAGCCCCCCCAATTCCATGAGCAGCCCTCGGCGTGGGGGGGGTCTCCATCCTCGCCCCCATCTTGGGAAGGGAAGAGGAGGAGGGAAAAGTGCGCTCCCCCCCCAAAATTAACTAAAATGAGGACTAAAAACCGCAGCTGAAGGTGGTTACAATCATACGTCAGGGCTCCGGGTTTGGGGGGGCCGCCCCCTCGCGCCCCCCCTGGGAGCCTTAGCCCTGTGCCGGGACCCCGTACTGGTTCCCAGTTCCTGGGACTGGTTCCCAGTGCCGGTTCCCAGTGCGGCGCCGCACGCCGGGGGCCCTGCACAATGTGGTGCAATGGGGGGGGGGGGGGGGGGGAGAAAGGGGGTGCAGAGCAAAGTGAGGGGGGGACACCCCCTCTTCACCCCCCCCATGCCCAGCACCCACCCACCTGGGGTGGCTTTAATTCATTTTTCCCTTTTTCTTGGGTTTTTAGGAACATTTTTTTTGCTTGAATTACATTGCAGCCTCCCAAAACCCACAGCCCCCCCCCCCCCCCAAAGTACCCCCCCCCAAATTGATTTCTCTTATTGCATTCGGAAGATTTTGGCACCACGCCGGCGTTCCCGGTGAAGGCGAAGGATGGGATGGAGAGGGGGGGCGTCCTGCTGCATCCTGCCCCCCCACACACACACATCCCCCAAAATTCCCCTCCCCATATCCCACCGCGTTGCACCCTGCGTCGCCGCTGCCGTCGTCGCCGCCACTCCGGGTTCTGCACGTTGGGATTTTTTTTGTGTGTCGTTTTTCTCCCTCTCTGTTGTTTTTTTGTTGTTTTTAAATAGAATTTTTTAGTTAGAAATAGGGGGGGGGGTTTGTGGTTATTTTTCCTCTTAATTTTTAATATAATCTGCTTCTCTTCCGCGCCCGTAAATTGAAGATATTAGCATGTACAAGAAAAAAAGAGTCTCTCCCCCGCTCTGTACAAAAGTTGCGGTCGTTTTTTTTCCTTGTTTTCCCTAATTTTTGTGCATCCTATTGCGTTGGGAATTTGGAGGAGGAGAAACCCAAAACCCCAAGAAATAGCCCGAAAAAAACAAAAAAACAAAAAAATATGGAGTCATATCTGGGTTTCCTGCACTTTCTCCTTGGGGTGGGTCTGGATGATGTAGGGGTCGGCGAGGGTGGTGCCAGGGGGGTGCAAGGAGTTGCCCAAGCTGTTCTCTGTCCAGTGGGCACCGTGCGCCGCTTTGTAGGTGTTGTAGTTGAGGTGGTCATGGATGGCGGGGAGAACCACCGCCCCCTCACCTGATCCGCCGGCCGGAGCTGTCGTGGTGGTCGCCGTCGCCGTGGTCGGCGCGATGTCCTCATCCACTTGGATGATCTCGACCGTCCGGGCGGCCGTGACGGTGCTGCGCTGCTGGTGTCGCTTGCGGAGTTTGTAGAAGACGATGAGCATGGCCGCGGCCAAGAGCGTCACCGCCACGAAGCAACCGATGATGATCTTGGTGGTCTTCATCACCTCGTCCAAGCTGGTTTGCATCTTGTCGGCCGAGTCGGCGGTGGGGACCGCCACCTGCTTGGGCGTCCGCGTGGTCTGGACCAAGACGGTGGTGGTGGTGGTGTACGCCGGCTGGTAGCCCGTCGACGTGGTGGGGACGGGCTTGGTGAACTTGGGGGAGATGTCCTCGGGGGAGATCTCGGTGGTCTCCACCGTGACGGTGGTGAAGAAGCTGTAGTTGGAGGTGTTGAGCTCGGCCGTGCTCACGTTGAGGTAGGCCGAGGCATTGGAGTTTCCCGCCACGTTGGTCACCATGCAGGTGTAAACCCCAGTGTCCGTCAACAGGACCTGGGAGAAGTTCAAGGTGCCGTCGTTGAGGACGGAGATGCGCGGGTGGCTGGATGCGTGGCTCAGGACCGTCCCGTTAGGCAGCAACCACCTAACAGAGGACATGGAAGGAGTTCGACACTTGAGCTCGGCCACCCGCCCCTCAGAGATGTTAAGGTCCATGGGGGCGTCCATGATGAAGGGCGCCGAGCACTGGAAGGAGGTCTGGTCCACCTCCACCAGGAACCTGCCCCGCATGTGCAGGGGCGCATGGCAGCGCCCGCAGCAGGTGGAGTTGGTGGGGATGTACTCGCGCAGCCACCAGGACAGCCAGAGGATGTCGCAGTCGCAGTCCCAGGGGTTGTGGTGCAGGTGGAGCTCCACCAGGTAGCGCAGCGGGGCGAAGAGGTCGTGGGGCAGGGAGGAGAGGTTGTTGTGGGCCAGGTTGAGCTCCACCAGCGCCGTCAGGTCGTCAAAGGCATTTCGCTCGATCAGGTTGATCTGTGAGTTCATAATCCAGAGCTTTTTGAGGGACTTGAGCCCATGGAAGGAGCCCGGTTTGATCTCGGGGAAGTTGTTGCCCGACATCTCCAGCTCCTCCAGCCCCACCAGGGGCGTCAGGTTGGGCATGTCCTTGATGTTGCACATCCCCAGGTTGAGGTACTTGAGGTTGTACAAGCCCTCGAAAGCCCCTTCGGAGATGTACTCCAGCTTCTTCAGCTCGCCCAGGTCCAGGCGCATGAGGGAGGGCACCCGGTTGAAGGCGTACGAGGGGATGCTCTCGATGGGGTTGTTCCTCAACCACAGCTCCCGCAGCTTGGAGAGGTACTCGAAGGCCCCGCTGGGGATGACGGTCAACCAGTTGTCAAAGAGCTCCAGGGTGTTGAGGCTGGCCAACCCGTTGAAAGCGCCCACCTCGATCTGCCGGATGGCGTTCCTGCCCAGCTGCAGGACCTCCAGGTGGTGCAGGTGGCGGAACGTGTCCGCCTGGATCATCTGGATGTTGTTCTCCATGAGGTTGAGGTACCGGGTGTTGGAGGGGATGCCGGGGGGCACCTCGGCGAGGCCGCGGCGGGTGCAGACCACCTTGCTGAACTGGTTACTGCAGGAGCAGACCGAGGGGCAGCTCTGGGGTCCCGGGGAGGCGGCAGCGGCGGCGAGGAACCACGCGTGGAGGGTCAAGAAGGAGACGAGGGTGGCTCTCCAGGCGCGGCGGTGGTGGTGGCGATGGTGGCGGTGGTGGTGGTGGAGGAGGTGGTGGTGGTGCCCAGGTACCTGCCACAAGAGCTTCATGATGTGGCACGTTCATCGTTCACCATCGTCTGGGGATGTCGGCGTGAAACGGAGAAGCGGCTCAGGGCCCCCCCCCTCTCCCGGCACCACCGAGCTGGGCCCTGGCCGGAGGGAGGGGGGGTCGCGGTGATGGAGTGGGGGGGGGGCAGCCAAGAGAGGGTGCGGGGGGGTTTGGTGAAAAATGGGGGGTTGACCCCGAAAAAAACCCAACGAGCAGAAGAAAGTGGCGCCCACCCCCCCCCGGCCGAGCCGCGCTCGCACCTACCTGAGGGGGCTGCTCCGGGGGTGCCGAGTGGGGTTGGGGAGGGGGGGTACGGGGCGGGGGGAGGAAAAATAGGCAAAAAAAGGACAAAATGCGTCTTGGTGCAGGGTTTGGGGAGGGGGGGGGGCAGCTAAGCGGGGGCCTGGGAGCCCCCCGGAATGGAGAGCCCCGCTGCCCGCGTCTCGTTCCGCCGCCCCTGCGGCCCCCCCGGCTGGGCCGGCACCCCCGGCATGGCAGGGGGGGAGGGGGGGAAAAGGAGGAGGAAAAAGTCCGGGGGAAAAAAAAAATTTAAAAATGCCCCCCCCCCCAAAAAATGGAAAAATTTTTTAAAAAATAAAATATTTAAAAATTTTAAAAAACAACAAAATAATCGCCCCAAAAGGCAAAAAAAAATTAAACACCCCCCCCAAAAAAATCAAAGAGAGTCAAAAATAAGAAATGCGAATGTGGATTTTTAAAAAAAATTCAAGCAACTGAGGAAGGTGGGAATGGAAAAGTGGGTGGAAAATGGAAATAAGAAGTGGAAAGGGGAAATAGAAAATGAAAAGGGGAAATGGAAATGGAAAGGGGATATAAAAATGAAAAGGGGAAATAAATGAAAAAAAAGGGAATATAAATGAAGTAAGGGGAATAAATGAAAGGGAACAAATGAGAGAAGGGATATAAATGAAAAGGGGAATTGAAAAACAGAAAATAAAGAATGGAAAAGGGAAAAAAAGAATGGAAAGGGGAAATGAAGAATGGAGAAGGGAAATGAAGAATCAGAAAGGAAAATGAAAGATTGAAAAGGGAAATTTAAAAATTGAAAGGGAAAATAATGGAAAAGGGAAATAAAAAATCCAAAAAAAATGAATAACGGCGGAAACGCTGCTAAAAACGGAGAACAAAACTCACCCCGCGGTGAAACCCCGACAACCAGAAATACAAAATCAACCCAAACCTGGACGCGAGCGGTGCCGCCGCTTAAAAAAACCCAGAATCGGTAAAAAAAAAAAAGAAAAAAAATCAGAATCGGTTAAAAAAAAAAACAAACCTCGGTAAAAAAAAAAACCTCAGAATCGGTAAAAAAAAAAACCCTCCGAGGCGGCGGCGGCGGCGGGTGCGGAGCTCGGGGGGGGGGGACTGAGGGGGGTTCGGTGGGGGGGGTGCGGAGAAGGGGGATGCGCGGGGTTTGCGCGGGGTTTGCGCGGGTGCAGCCGCGCGGGCGGCTCGGCGCATCCTTTTGTCCTTCAGCGCGGCGCTGCTGACGCATCGCGGGGCCGGGGGGGGCTCAGCACCGCCATCCTGCCCTGCCCCCCCCCAACCCTCCTCAGAGAACCCCACCCCCCCCTTTTTTTTTTTAATCTCCCCCCCCCCCCCCCCCCGATTCACCGCGCTATTTTCGGGCTGGGGATGCGGGATGCGCTGCCTCCTCCTCCTCCTGCGAGGGGCGGGGGTGGGGGGCGTGAGGAGGGGGGGGTTGTGTCTCTATTCCCACTCCCCCACACGCAAAATACTGGGGGGGGGGGGGGGGGAGCGCTGTGCGATGAGGATGGACAGATGGATGGACGGACAGACAGAGCGGAGGATGGAAGGTGATGGGGGGCGCGAGGGGGGGGGCACCCCAGGTCATCCGAACCCCCCTATCAAAATGGGGAGGGGGGGGGGAGAGGGAAGGGAGCACCAGCTCCAGCATCCACACTTGGAGGGGGGGAGTCGTCTCAGGGCCCCCCAGTGCCCCATTGGGGGGGGGGGCACTGAGGGGGGGGGGTCTCGTGGGCCTCAGTGCCCCATTGGGGTGCCCATGGACCCCCAGTGCCCCACTGCGGCGGGGGGGGGGGGGGCGGTATGGACCTTGTGTCCAGGTCCCCACTGTGAGGGGGGTCTCACAGCTCCCAGTGCCCCAATGAGGGGGTGTCCCTCAGACCCCAGTGCCCCACGGAGGAGGGGTCCTAGGGACCCCAACTCCCCACGGAGCGGGGGGTGTCCCACAGACCCAGCGCACCCCTGGGGAAGGGCGGGGGGGCACGTCTGACTCTGCTGTGGACGGGGAGGGGGAAGGACAGTGCCCAGGGGGGTGGGGGTCACCTGCTTTTTGGGGGATCCTGGGATCCTGCCCCCCTCCCTTACCTTGGGGACAGCCCCTCCCCCAGCACCGGCCAGTTAATGAACCCCGGGGATTTTTGAGGTGGGGTGGGGGGGCAAAATCTGCCCCCTCCTATGTCCCATGGGTGCTGCAATGGGGGTGAGACCCCAGAAAAGGGGGGGTTGTTGATGGGGTGGGGGGAGCTGCACCCTCCCCCCCATGGACCCTGACCTCCCCCCAGTGCTAATTGCCCCCTCCGAGTTGCCCCCCTGACAGCACCGCGGGGTCCCAAGTGGCGTCGCGTCCCCTGAGCAGCTTTAATTAATAAAAGATAACAAAGTAGGGGGGGGGGGGGAATACGACTGGGGGGGGTGCCCAGCACCGAGCAGTATGCATCCCTGAGGGATGGGGGGAACACGGGGTGGGAGGTTATTGGAGGGGTCCCTGGATTATGAGAGGGGACTTTTGCCTAGGGAAGGGGTCCTTGGGGTTTGGGGGGGTCCCTGGATTATGGAGGGGGAGGCTGATGCCTGGGGAAGGGATCCTTGGGTTATTGGGGGGGGGTGGGTTGGAGGCTGCTGCCTAGGGGTGTCCACTGGGGTGGGGGGTGGGAGGTGGGGGGGGCGGGGTCCTGACCCCCCAAGATGGCAGAGAGGAGGTGCTGGGGGTGGGCACACGGGGATGGGGGTTATGGTGGAACCCTGGCAGCTGCTTTTGGGGGGGGGCTGTTTAAGTTCCACCCCAATCCTTTGTGGATCCTCTGGTGTCTGATGGAATCAACACCTGCTGGGGGGGGGGGGGCTGGGGATTTGGGGTCTGGGGGGGGGGCCCAACTCTGTCAGTTTGGGACAGGAGGGTTGGGGGATGAGGTGACCCCCAGGATTGGGATGGGGACCGCTCATGAGTGGGATGGGGGCTCTCAGAAGTGGGACTGGGATTCCCCAGAATGGGGATGGAGACCCCCCCGAAGAGTGGGATGGGTACCCCCTGGAATCGGGACCCCTTGGGATTGGGATGGGGTTTGGGGATTTGGGATCCCCCCTCAAATGATCCCACCAGCACCCTGACCCTCTGCTCCCAGGGTGTGCTGGGACCTGTCACCGCACTGCCACCAGTGGAGGGGGGGTGTTCAGGGTGGCTCTTGGGGACACCCCTTGTGACATCCCCCCTTGAGACACGGGTGGGTCCCCCATGTTCCCCACGTCCCATCCCTTCCACAGCAGATCCCACTCCTCCCCTCCCCACCAATCCCCTCCAAGGGGGGTCCTGACCCCTTCCCCACCCGCATGTCACCCCATGGTCCTGGGGGTCCCCCCTGCTGGAGTGCTGCTCCCTGGGAACCAACTCAGGGCATGGGGGACAGGGACCCCTTTCCCACCCAAGCATCACCCCATGGTTCCGGGGATCCCACCTCACGTTCATGGGGTGCTGCCCCCACGAACCAGCCCGGGGCACTGGGGACAGGGACCCCTTTCCCACCGAAGCATCACGCCATGGTGCTGGGGGGGGGGCCCACCTTATGGGGTGCTACTCCTTGGGGACCAACTCAAGGCATGGGGGACAGGGACCCCTTTCCCACTGAAGCATCACCCCATGGCACTGAGGTGGGGGTCCCACCTCCCACTTCAGCATCACCCCATGGATTTGGGGGTCCAATCCCTTGAGTTGCAGCTCCCTGGGTACCAACCCAGCTGGAGGTGACCCAGCCGTTCCTGGGGGCCTCATCCTGCCCCACAGATGCCGGCAGCGCCGGGGCAGAAGGACCCTGTGAGGCTTTTCTTGAAGGCTGTGATGGGATTGAGGAGCTTGGGGTGGGCTGACAGTTCCACATCCGGCACCACCAAACCCAATTAACTGCGCCCAAGACCATGTGGGGTAATTAAACCAGCACAGCGTCATCTCTGGTGTGAGTGGTGTTGGCGATGGCTCTGCCACAGGGCATCCCAAGGGACCCCCTGCCCAGCACCGTGGTGCTGAGCCCACCACCCACCCAGCCAGTCAGGTGAATGCAATTAGCGACCGGCGCCTAACGAGGGGTTGGTGGGGCAGGGATGCTGGTGGTCCAGGTGATGGTGCAGGTGATGGTGCAGAGCTGTGGTCCCTGCTCGCCACCCCAGGAGATGTACCGCGTGCGGTGCAAGCAGTGGCTCGTGCTTCGCTGACGTGTGTGCACTTGTGCATGCGTGTGCGTTTGAGCATGTGTGGGTTTGGACACACGTGTTCGTTTGAGCACGCGTGCATTTCAGTGCGTGTGTGTGTTTGTGCATGCGTCTGACCCGTGTGTGCACCCATGGGTGCCCCAGCACCCGCGGCACGCCAGGCGGCTGCGCTTACGGCTACGCCATGCTGGCACGGGGGGGAGGGGGGGGGCATTTGGGCAGGAGCTGCCTGGTGGCCGAGGCGTGCGGTGCTGTGGTGGCCGTGCCGGGTCCCAGCCGCGCTCGGTCCAGCTGCTGCCACAGGGAAATGCAGCTCTGTGCCGGAGGCAGAGCCTCGCTGCGGGTGTTATGGACTGGGCGCTGCGGTCTTGGGTGCCCCACAGCCTGGGGCACAGCCTTAACCCTGCCCGGGGTGGGATGTTCTGCCCAAGGTGTTCCACAGGGACCATCGAGTCCAGCTCCTGTCCCTGCACAGGACACCCCAACGCTCACCCCATGGGGCTGAGGGCGGTGGCCAAACACTGCTGGAATCTTGTCAGGCTGGGACTGCTTCCCTGGGGAGCTGGTCCAGTGCTCTACCACCCTCTGGGGGAAGAACCTTCTCCTGGTGTCCAACCTAACCCTCCCCTGGCATCTTCCTGCCCTTCCCTGGGGTCCTGGCATTGGGCACCAGAGAGAAATGTTTTGCCTGGATTGGAATGTCAGGGTGGGATGTCGGGGTGGGATGTCAGGGTGGGATGCTCTGCCCAGGTTGAGATGCCCAGGGTGGGATGCTCTGCTTGGGTTGGAACCCATCATCCTCCCACGGTTCCAGGCCACCAAATTCCTGATCCATGGGGATCAGCCCTGCCTTGATGGGACCTCAGGCAGGACCCTCCGTGGTCGGGGCTGGGTCACAGTCCCTTGCACACCACATGGCGCGGCCAGAGGCTCTGGTGCTCCTGAGAGAGGATGTTCTGGGGCCTCCAGGCTTCCTTCTCCTCCTCCTCCATGGAGGCAATCGGGATGCCGGGCGCGTGTGGAGCCTTGGCACGGTGCCCCCGTGATGTTCTCAAAGGGCCTTTATGTGCGCAGGATGGAGCTCCCGGCCGCCGGCCACCTCACTGGGGCTGGGCCACTTCAGGGGGGGACCATTTGAGGGGGCTCCATGTGCCAGGATCTGTGGACCTCCACCCTGGGAAGGAGTCGCAATGCTGCTGCGGTGCTGGGCATGGTGGGTCCTGTGGGCTCCATCTGCAGCATCTTCTGCCCATGTGGCATCTCCTGCCCATGTGGATCAGAGCCGGGTTCCATGGATCAGAGCCGGGTTCCATGGATCACAGCTGGGTTCCATGGATCAGAACCGGGTGCCATGGATCAAACCTGGGTTCCAGGAATCAGAACCGGGTGCCATGGATCAAAGCTGGGTTCCATGGATCAGAACCGGGTGCCATGGATCAAAGCTGGGTTCCAGGGATCAGAGCCGGATTCTGTGGATCAGAGCCAGGTTCCAGGGATCACAGCCAGGTTCCAGGGATCAGAGCTGGGTTCCATGGAGGAAAACAAGGGGGAGCCCACCTGCCAGACCCCATGCTGGGATGGCTTTTGCCAGGCACACACTGGCATGTGTCCACCTGCCCGCCTGACTCCATTGAATCCCAAAGTTCATGTTATTCCTTGATGGAGCTTGGAGCAGCTGAGACAGGGAAAAGGTGGTAGCTGGGCGGGCAGGTGGGGATGTGCATGTCCACAACTGACGTTGCTCCCTGCTGGTTGCCCACAGGTGGAGGTGGAGGTGGAGAGCATGGACAAGGCGGGGAACTTCATCGGGTGGCTGCACATCGAGGGCGTCAACCTGTCGGTGGCCTTGGTGGAACACGCCCTCTCCAAGGTCCACTTCACCGCCGAGCGCAGCCCCTACTACAAGGCACTACTGGCTGCCGAGGAGGCTGCCAAGCAGAAGAAGGAGAAGGTGAGCATGGGGCAGGACTGTCCCCGAGGGATGTCCCCATGCCAGGAGATGTCACCACCCCAAAAGATGTGTTCCCCCTGCAAGAGATGTCCCCAGCCATGGAATCCAGGGTTCTGGGGACCAGGGATTCTCCGGCCACTGGGTGCCACCATCCTCTTGCTGGTGGCATCAAGCACAGCCATGGGTCCCCCAGCCAGCATGTGCGTCCCCCTCAACCACAGGTGTGGTCCCATTACGAGGAGACCCCAGTGGAGGAGGTGGTGCCAGTGCTGGAGGAGAAAGAGCGCACGGCCAACTACAAGCCCGTCTTCGTGACGGAGATCACAGATGATCTCCACTTCTACGTGCAGGACGTGGAGACGGGTAAGGGGACGGGGCTGGGGTCTCCCCAAGAAGAGTTGGCTGTGGAGACTTGTCCCTTGGAGAGTTCTCCCACAGAGAGTTGTCCCACAGAGTTGTCCCACAGAGAATGGCCCCTGTGTAGACTTGTCCCTATGGAGAGTTGGCCATGGAGAACTGTCCCACAGAGAGTTGTCCCTGCAGACAGTTGTCCTTAGGGTGAGTTGTCCCACAGAGAGATGTCCCCATGGAGAGTTGTTCCTGCAGAGAGTTGGTCATGGAGGGTTGTCCACATGGAGAGCTGTCCACATGGCCATGGAAAGTTGTCCCACAGAGAGTTTTCTCTGTGGAGAGTTGTCGCCATGGACAGTTGGCCTGGAGAATTGACCCCAAGGACAGTTGTCCCCCAGAGTTGTCCCTGTGGAGACTTGTCCCTGCAGAGAGTTGGCCTTGGAGAGTTGCCCAAGGAGAGTTGTCCCCATGGAGTGTTGGTCATGGGAGTTTTCCCGCAAAGACTTGTCCCCGCAGAGAGTTCACAGAAGAGAGTTGGCCATGGAGAACTGTCACACAGAGAGTTGTCTCAGTGAAGAGTTGTCCCGGTAGAGAGTTGCACCCGCAGATAGTTGTCCCATGGAGAGTTGCCCCATGGTGAATTGTCCCATGGAGAGCTGTCCCACAGAGGAGTTGTCTCCATGGAGTTGGCCATGGAGAGTTGTCCCCATGGAGAGCTGTTGTCCCCATGGAGAGATGTCTCACAGAGTTGTCCCTGTCCACAGGAGCCCAGCTGGAGAAGCTGATGGAGAACATGCGCGCCGAGGTGGGCTCCCACCCGCCCGTGGAGGGTGCCTACGCCCCACGCCGTGGAGAATTCTGCATCGCCAAGTTCGTCGATGGGGAATGGTAAGGAGGAGGTCCCACCATCCCCTGTGTGGGGCTGTGGAGTGGCTCTGCCCCACGCCAAGGTATGGGTTTGGGGTGACCACCCCATCCTGCTCTCCAGGTACCGGGCCCGGGTGGAGAAGGTGGAGTCGCCGGCCAAAGTCCACATCTTCTACATTGACTACGGCAACGTAAGCGTAGCCCAGGGGGGTGGGGAGAGGGTGGAGGTGCTCTGGGGGCCACCTGGAGTCCCCCCCCATCTCCAGCTATGCAGGATGGGGCCCCTGAGATCAGGAGGCTGGGATGCAGAGACATCAGTCTGTCCACCCATCCATCGTCTTTCTCCACATCCATCCCTCCATCCATTAGTTCTTTAGTCCATCCATCCATCCATCCATCCATCCACCCATCCCACCTTGGGATGCCAAAAATGCTTGGTGCCCTCCCAAACCCACGTTGGGTTGCCCACCACCCTTGGTGCCCTCCCAAGCCCACACGGAGGTGCCACCACCCTTGGTACCCTCCCAAATCCACGCTGGGTGCCACCACCCTGGAGTGGGTCTCAGAGCGTGTGTGTCTGCAGAAGGAGACCCTGCCCGCCACGCGCCTGGCGGCACTGCCCCCCGCCTTCAGCACCCGTGTGCTGCCCGCCCAGGCCACCGAGTACAGGTTCGCCTTCATCCAGGTGCCCCAGGACGTGAGTACGGGGGACACGAGGGGTGATGGAGCGGTGATGTGGGATTGGGGTGAAGTGGGGGACTGGGGATGAGGGAGAGGGAATTTGGGGGATGGGGGTGATGAGGGGGGCTTGGAGGGTTGATGGGGGATTGGGGGTAATGGGATGATGATGGGAGTGATGGAGGGGGACTGGAGGTTGGTGGGGAAGGTGATGGTGGGGTTGGGGTGATGGGGGTGACTGGGAGATGATGAGGGATTGGGGTGCTGGGAAATTGGAGGGATTGGGGGTGATGGAGTGTTGGGGGGGATGGGGAGTGCGAAGGATGAGGGAGTTGGAGGTGATGGGAGGATTGGAGGTGATGAGGGGGATTGGGGTGATGGGGGGACTGGGGTAGGATTAGGGGGTGGTGGTGGGTGAGAAGGAGGATGGGGTGATGGTGGGATTGGGGGTGATGGAGAGGTGATGGGGGAGATGGGGTGCTGGGATTGGGAGGGGATGGAGATGGAGATGTGAGGGGCGGGGGGGGGGGATGGGATTGGGAGGTGATGGAGGGTGATGGGGGATTGGGATTGAGAGGTGTTGGAGACGTGATGGGGGTGATGGTGGGATTGGGGTGATGGGTGATGATGGGATTGGGAGGTGATGGAGGGTGCTGGGTGACATGGGGGTGCCATGTGTGCCCATTCCCCCACGCGGGCACAGGAGGAGGCGCGGGCAGACGCTGTGGACAGCGTGGTGCGGGACATCCAGAACACCCAGTGCCTGCTGAACGTGGAGCTGCTGGGACCTGGGTGCCCCCACGTCACCCTCCAGTTCGCCGACTCCAAGAGCGACGTGGGGCTGGGGCTCGTCAAGGAGGGGCTCGTCATGGTGGAGGCGCGCAAGGAGAGGCAGTTCCAGAAGGTGGTACGTGCTGGGGGGGGGTGGGGTTATAGGGGAGCTTGGGGGGAGATGGAGGGGAATTGGAGGCTTATGGGGGCATTACGGGGTGATAGGGGATTGGGGGTGATGGGTGCGAGATTAGGGGAGGATTGAGGGTGTTAGGGGATGCTTGTGGGGGTTGGGGGCATTGGAGGAGGGATTAGGGGGGATGGAGGGGAAACAGGGGGACTGGGGGGGGTGATATGGGGGGACTGGAGAGGGGGTGGTGGGGTGGTCCCTACCCCACTCTCTGCAGGGATTGGAGGGTGCTGAGGGGTGAGAGAGGGGTGATAGGGAGAGGGATTGGGGGAGGGGAGTGGGGAAAACTGGGGGGGGTGGGGACGTTAAGGGGCTGATGGAGAGGATTGGGGGGGGGTCATGGGGAGGGTCCTTGCCCCACTTTGCCAGGGGAGGAGGGTCAATCGAGTCAGGATCAATCCCTCATAGCGCAGTGCCTATCAATCAGCGCCATGGCTGCGGCCCCTGGGAGCTGTTGGGGGAGGGGGGGGTAGGGTGTGACCCCAGTCTGTCACACACCCTCCCCCTCAACACCTGGGTTCCCTCTCGGGGCTGGGTAGGGGTCCCAGGGCTCAGGGGAATGGAGGGGGTCCCATCTCCCTTCCCTTGATGGGGACCCCCCTTCTGCCACCCGAATGCGCAGGGCAGTGGGGGCACTGGGGGGGAAAGCAGTCCTGGGGGTGCCAGCCCTGCCCCTCCCCCACCCCAAGGGAGCAGGGGAAGGGGTTCAGGGTTACCCCAACCTCTGCCCTCCCCCCAGATCACAGAGTACCTGAACGCCCAGGAGACGGCCAAGAGCGCGCGGGTGAGTGGGGACACGAGGGGGCAGCGTCTCCAGACTGGGGGGAGCTGGGGGTGGGACCCCCATCTCTGGGGGAAAAGCTGGATGCAACCCTCCCCCCCGATGTCTGGGGTCACTCTGGATGTGGGACCCCCCCATCTCCAGGGCAGATACTGAGTCCAACCCCCCATCTTTGGGGTGATGCTGGGTCCCGCCTCTCTGTTTTGAAGGGGCACCCATGCCCATACCCCGCCCTCGCATGCCTTCTCTTGCAGCTCAACCTCTGGCGCTACGGTGACTTCCGCGCCGATGATGCCGACGAGTTCGGCTACAGCCGCTGAGGGGACCCCTCACCAGCGTCCTCCGCCCCACCCCGTCCCATCTCGGCGGGCCAGGGCAGCTGAGGGGGGGGCAGCGCTGAGCCCCGGGGATTTGCCCCCCCCACCGTCCCCCCCGTCTGTATTTAAACCTTCGGACGCCCCAATAAACTTAGCTGAGCGTCAAAGTGTGGCCTTGTCCTGCTGGGGGGCGCGGCACCCTCCCACCCCAAAACTAAACCATAAGGCTGGGACCACCTGGGAGGGGAGGTGGGCAGGGGGGGCATCCGGGGACCCAACCATGGACCTCAACCATGGGATCCAACCATGGACCCCCAACTATGGACCCCAACCATGGAACCCATCCAGGGGACTCAACCATGGGACCCAGCCCTGGACCCCAATCCTGAGACCCCATCTGTGGATCTCAAACCGGAACCCAATCCCAGGTCTCACCCATGGATCTCAATCCTGGGACCCAACCATGAAAACCAATCCTGGATCCCAACTCTGGGACCCAACCATGGACCCCAATCTTGGGAACCAAATCTGGATCTCAGCCCTGGGACCCAACCCTATGGATTTCAAACCCAGGTCCCAAACCTGGACACCAACACCAGGTCCCACCCATGGATCTCAACACTGGCATCCAAACTTGGACCCTAATCCAGAACCTCGACCCCAGGTTCCTGTCCTGGACCCCAGCTTTGACACCTGATGCCAATCCTGGACCCCAAATCCCAGTCCTGGACCCCAACCTTGACCCCATTTCCCTATCCTGGACCCCAGATCTGAACCTTTGACCCCACATCCCAGTCCTGGACCCCAACCTTAACCCTTGGTGCCAATCCTGGACTCTAATCTTGACCCCACGTCCCAGCCCTGGACCACAACCCTGCCCCACACCCAACCCTTCCCCCCAGCCCCCTGACCCCATCTTGAGGAGGTGATAGTATCATCAATGGGTTCCCCACTGCCACCTGCGCCCAGCGCATGCTGGGGTCCTCCACGGTGGTGGCTGTGCCCACCCTGGTCCCACCACCATCCCACGCTCATGGAGATGCTGAGGTTGCCCCTGGTCCATGGGGCACGGGCGAAGGCCACCCTTGGGTGTCCACATGGTGTTGGCCCCGTCCTTGGTGGCCCTGTCCTTGGTGGCCCTGGCGCTGTTGATCGATGACCACAATAAGGGGGGGGGGGGGGGAAGTGTCACCCACTGGCCACTCCGAGCTAATTATAGGGCGGCGCTAATTGAGTTGGAACCCAGTTACAGCCGAGCGCGAGGTTCAATAATTAACGGCGGCCAACGATCGTAATTAATAGAAGAGCTGGGGGGGGGGGGAGGAGCTGCCACCACCACGGCAAGAAAGTCCTGGGCCATGGTGGGGCCCCCACCACCCAGCTCTGGTGGCCCCCACTGTGGCTTAGAGGCACTTTGAGGCCATCACTGGGTTGGGAAGGCCTTGGGCTGGGACCATCCCCTCCAAATGTCCGCTTGCCCACTGTGCTGTCCCCAGCCCGGCCACCATTACCTCTTCCAGCAAGGACTTTGAGGGTCCCTGGAGCTCTCGGGAGAGTTCTGGGGCTCTTTGGTGGGTCTTGAGGGTATTTTGGGGAGTTCTGGGGGTCTTTGGTGGATCTCTGGAGATCCTAAGGGTCTCTTGGGGGTCCTTGAGGGTGTCAGGTCACCCCCTTAACGTCCCTGGAGTCTCTTTGCTGTCCTTGAAGGGGGAGGTCTGGGGACTCTGGGTCAACCAGCAGATTCCTCAGGAGGGGAGGGGTGGGGGGGTCTCTGGGGTTGGCCTGAGCTACTGCTCAGCCTGTGTCCCCCAGTGTCCCCACTGCCACCAGCCAGGGGACACCAGAGCCCCCCATGGCAGGGACCCAGTGTCCCCAGTCAGGGCTCTAGGGAGAGGGGATGCTGGTGTGGGGCTATGCTGGGAGGTGATGTACTCTCCTGGCTGGCACTGGGCTGTACTGGCATGTACTGGGCTTACAGGGTGTGCAGGGCTCTACTGGCTGTACTGGGTGAAGTTGTGCTGTACTGGCCGGTACTGGGCTGAACTGGGTCTTTGTGGGCTGTGCTGGACGGTGCTGTACTCTGCTGGATGGTACTGGACTGTACTGGGTGGTACTTGGCGTTACTGGGCGGCACTGGGCGGTTCTGGGCGACACTGGGCGGTACTGGGCGGCACTGGGATTGCACAGGGTCGAACTCCCAGCACCGCGAGGACTTGCAGAGGAGAGAAACAGCGACACCTGCGGGAACCGGTACCTCCTGCCCGGAGAAACCAACCCATCCCATCTCACCCCATCCCAGCTTGTGTCCCCTGTCCCCTCATGTCCCCATGTACCCCTCTTCCCCCTGTCTTCCTGTCCCCCCTGTCCCCGTGTCCCCATGTCCTCTCTCTCCCTGTCCCTCTGTCCCTATGCCCCCCTGTAACCTTGTTCCCCATGTCCCCCGTCTCCCTGTCCACCTGTCCTCCTGTCCACATGACCCTCTTGTCCCCCTGTTCCCCTGTCCCCATAGCCCCCGTCCCCTTGTCCCGTGTCCCCTTTGTCCCCATGTCCCCCTGTCCTGCTGTCCCCCCCATCCTCATGTCCCCCTGTCCGTAGATCCTGTAGGGAGGTGATGTCCTTATTGGGGAGGGACGATGTCCCTATTGAGGGGGGGCGACGTCCCCATGTCCCCCCTGTCACCCTGTCCCTCTGTCCTCATGTCCCCATGTGTCCCCATGTGTCCCCGTCCCCAAGTCCCCCTGTCTCGTTGTCCCCATGTCCCCCTGTCCGCCCTGTTCCCCCATCCTCATGTCCCCCTGTCCCCCCTGTCCCACTGTCCCGCTGTCCCCATGTCCCCCTGTCCCCCTGTCCCCCCAGTCCCCCCATCCTCACGTCCCCATGTCCCACCTGTCCCACTGTCCCCATGTCCCCCCGTCCCCTCTGTCCCCCCCGTCCCCATGTCCCCCGTCCGCCTGTCCCCCCGTCCCCATGTCCCCTCTGACCCCCCGTCCCCATGTCCTTCTGTCCCCCTGTCCCCCCCGTCGGTAGATCCTGCAGGGAGGTGATGTCCCTATTGAGGGGAGGGCGATGTCCCCGTGTCCCCATGTCCCCAAGTGGGAGGGGGGGGGGGCACTCTATTTCTGTCCCTTTGTCCCCAGCGCCACCCGCGGGGGCGGAGGGGCCGCTCCCCCCCCCCCGCCAATCCCCGCCCCCACCCCCGCGCTATTTTTAGCCTCCCGCGTGTTTCCAGGGGAACCCTCGGGGAACCCTCGGTGACGCAGTGACGTCAATGCGGGGCGAGCGACACCGGCCGAGCGGTGACACCAGAGGGGACCCCCCGCACCCCCCCGGACCCCTCCTGCACAGGTAGGAACAGGGGGGGATCCCCCTGTGTGCGACTCCCCCACCCCGGGGCTCCCCACCCCCAGCATCCAGGGATGCTCCTGCACCCCCCTGCACCCCCCCCAGTCCAGACCCTCCCCCGCAAACCCCACTCATCCCCACCCGGGACCCCCCCCCCTTGTGCATCCCCACCCCCCCGGGGCTCCACCCCCAGCATCCAGGGATGCTCCTGCCCTCCCACCCCTTGCCCCCTCCCTAGTCCGCCACCCCCCCCGGGACCCCTCCTTGTGCATCCCCCCCCCTCCTCCAGCATCCAGGGATGCTCCTGCCCTCTCCTCTGCCCACCCACCCGGCGCCCCCACTCGGGACCCTTCCCACTTGTGCTCCCCCATCCCCCCTTCGAAGCTTTTTTCCCCACCCCCGGCGCCCAAAGGATGCCCCTGCCCCCCCTTTGCCCCCCCCCCCTTTCCCCACCCCCGCCCCCCCCAGACCCCCCCCAGTTTGAAGTCCTCCTCCAGACCCACCTTTAGAGCTCCTCGCCGCTCCGAAACCCTCAGGGATTCCCCTGCCCCCCCTCACTCCCCCCTTGGACCCTCCCCACCCGGGCCCCCCTCCCACGCAGGTAGGAATTGGGGGGGGGATTCCCCTGCGTGCGACCCCTTCCCCCCCCAGGGCTTCTCCAGCACCCGGGGATGCTCCCCCTCCCCCCCCCCTCCCGCCCTCCCTGGACCCTTCCCCTGAGTTTGGGGCCCCCCGGACCCCCACCAGACCCCCCCCTTTATATGTCCCCGCCCGCCCCCTCCCAGCACCCAGGGATGCCCCTGGCAGCCCCCTGCACCCTATACGGGACTGGGGGGAGGGTGAACCCCCCATGGCACCACAGGGACCCCTGGGATCCCGGCCCCCCCTCCCTGCAGCACCCCAAATCCCTGTGCCCCCCCTCCCTGGAGCACCCCAAAGCCCCAGGGTGCCTCCCCTTCCCCACAGCCTCCCCCCACCTTCCAGCACCCCACTTCCCTCGCTGCCCCCCGCCCAGCCCCTTCCATCCCGGGGTAGGGGGGGACCCTCAACTCCGCACCCAGAGCAGCCGAGCCATGGGGAACCCCCCACTGGGCTCTGGGATGGGGGGGGAGGGCAATGCACCCACTCCCCTCCCTGCATCCTGAAACCGTGCTGGCAGGGCTCTAGAAGGTTCCATGTACCCTCACACACCCATGCCCACCCCTGGGTGGCCCCATGGGACTCCCCCCGCTCTGGCGGTGCAGTGGGGGGGGGGGTGGGACCGGGGTCCCCCCAAAGATGATGGGGTTCCTTGTGGGCAGCAAGGCAGAATGTGGTCCCTTTCCCTGGGGAAGGGACCAGGGATGGGTTGGTGGCACCCAGCAAGGACACCCATGTGTGTCCCCCCGGGTCCCGGGGTGCCTAGGGAGTCTCAGGGTGCAGATGGGAGTGGGACATCTCTGGGACAGCTCAGCACAGCTGCAAGGAATGACGTCCCCTCTGTTCATCTCCGGCCCCTCTGTCTATCTCTGTCCCCTCCATCCATCTTTGTCCTCTCCGTCCCCTCCCTCCTCTCCATTCCCTCCATCCCCTCTGTCCCTTCCATCCATCTCTGTCCTCTCCATCCCCTCTGTCCATCTTCATCCCACTCCACCCCTTCTGTCCATTTCCATCCCCTCCCTCCACTCTGTCCACTCCGTCAACCTCCGGCCCCCTCAATCCATCTCTGTCCCTTCCATCCATCTCCATCCCTCTCTGTCCCCTCCATCCTCTCCATCCATCTCCGTCCCCTCTGTCAATTGCTATCCCCTCCATCCATCTCCCTCCTCTCTGTACCCTCCATCTCCGTCCCCTCCCTCCTCTCAATTCCCTCTGTCCATCTCCATCCCCTCTGTCCATCTCTGTCCATCTCTGTCCTCTCTGTCTCCTCCATCCCTTCTGTCCATTTCCATCCCCTCTGTCCACTCCATCTCGATCCCCTCCATCCATCTTTGTCCGTTCCATCCATCTCCATCCATCTCCATTCTCTCTGTCCTCCCCATCCCTCCGTCCACTCCATCCCCTCCGACCCCTCTTCCATCTCCGTCCGTCTCCATCCCTTCAGTCCCCTCCGTCCTCTCCATGTCCTCTGTCCATCTCCGTCCACCTCCAATCTCTTACGCCTCCTCCATCCCCTCTCTCCCCTAGACCAGGATGGGACATGTTTCCCTGCAGGCGCTGTGGGTGCTGGCGATGGCGCAGGAGACCCCGGAGCGGGAGGTGACCACCATGAGCCAAGAACCACAAGCGAAGCTGGGCACATCCCCCTGATGGCAAATGGATCGGGAACTGGGCAGCACCACGGCTTGGCTGGACACCGGAGTGTTGTCCATCCCGGTGCCACCACACAGGGGGACACAGGGATGGGGCTGTGCAGCCTGCACAGTGTCACCTTCCCTGCGAACTGTCACCTCCCATGTCCTCCTGCATGTGGGGTCTGTGGGGTGGGGATGGGGGCGTGTGATGGGGACGGTGGTGGGATGGGAATGGGGCTGGAGGGTGGAGATGGGAGTGGTGGAGTCCCCGTCCCTGGAGGGGTTTCAAAGCCGGGCAGATGAGGTGCTCAGGGATGGCTCAGTCGTGGGCAGGGACAGTTGGACTCGATGATCCCAAAGGTCTTTTCCAACCAAGCGATTCCATGGTTCCGTGATGGTGGGATGGGAGTGGAGCTGTGGGACGGAGGTCACTGAGTCATAGAATGATCTGGTTGGAAAAGACCTCTGAGCTCATCGAGTCCAGCCGTCCCTGTCCCTGAGATGATGTTGGGATGGAAATGAGGCTGCTGGATGGAGAGGGGGACATGGGATGGAAATGGGGCTGTGGGATGGGGACAATAGGACAGAGCTAGGGCTGTGGGATAAAAATTGGGTCTGCGGGATGGAGTTGGGGATGTGCAATGGAGACAGTGGTGGGACAATGATGTGGCTGTGGGATGGAGATGATGGGTTGGAAATGGAGCTGCAGAATGGTGATGGGGCTGTGGGATGGAGATGATGGTGGGATGGAGGTGAAGCCACAGGATGGAGACGGGGACGTGGGATAGAGATGGGGCTGCAGGGTGGAGCTGGGGCTGTGGGATGGAGATAAGCCACGGAATGGAGATGATGACAGAGCTGGGACTTAGGGATGGAGATGGGGTTATGGGATGGAGAAGGTCCACCTGCACTGTCAGTGGGCATTGGTGACATCTCAGCTCTGGTTCTGGGCAAGAACTGGTATGGAGCCTGGTGGCCTTGCCATGGCTCCAGGAGCCATTGTCCCCACTGTCCCCAGGGCTTCCACCCCTGCAGTGACCTGGTGCTGACAGTGGCACCAGTCTGTGGCCACCAAGGCCCTTGGAAAGACTGTGCTGCTGACACCAACCCTCCAAACTCCGACGTCTCCCCGAGAGCCAAGCCTGAAGGGACCAAAACCACCTGGACATGGAGCCATGGCCTTGTCCTGCCACCAGCCTGGAGACCCGGCTCCGAGGGACGGGGACCCAGGAAGTCCTGGACATGGGGCCAAGCAACCGCCACCGAGGACAGGACAGTCCAACAGGGACGTCCCTCTCCCACGTCCCCATCACCCTATCCCACCTCCCCATCCCTCTGTCCCACCTCTCCATCCCTCTGTCCTGTGTCCCCATCCCTCTGTCCTACCTCTCTGTCCCATGTCCCTCTGATCTGTCCCATTTCCTCTTGATCTCATCTGTGTCCCCTCTTTCTCCACAGCTCTGATGTCACCAACGTCACCTAAGGACCCCAACATCCCAGATCCCATCATGAGGGACCACAAGGGACTGCAGATGAGCAGGACCCCCACCCTGGGCAGGGACCCATCTCGGAGGGTCTGCGCATCACCGGCTGCCCTGAACCCCACCGGGGCCACGTCCCCGCCGTTCCCCCCAGTGTCACCTCCCGTCCCTGTCCCTCTCGGCTCTTTTTGCGGTCTGGGCTTGCTGTTCCTCGCGGCAGCCGTCAGGAAGCCCTTACCCCAAAAAGTATCCGCGAGGGGCTCCGCAGCGGGGGGCCCGGGAGGACCCCAGTCCAGGTGAGTCTGGGGGGGATGGGGGAGCCCAAAACTCCTTGGAGCAGCTTGGGGACAGAGGGGACAGGGTGCCCCATTTGCACCCAGCAAGGAGGTCCAGAGGTGACCCCCAACCCAGTGAGGAGTTTCTTTGCTCCTAGGGGGGACCCCCAGCCCAGGGGAGTCAGGGGAGGATGGGGGACCCCAAAACCCCCAGGAGCTGCTTGGGGACAGTGGGCACGGGGCACCCCACTTGCACCCAGTGGGGAGGCTGGGGGGAACCCCCAACCCAGCGAGGACCTGCTTCGCTCCCAGGGAGGTCCCCCAGATCGGGTGAGCCTGGGGACCCCAAAAGCCCCTGGAGCAGGAAGGGACAGAGGGGACAGTGGGCACAGGGCACCCCATTTGCACCCGGCTTCTCTCCTGCGAGGGATCCCAGCCCACATGAGTTCAGGGGAGCTGGAGGGGTCAAGGGGACCCCAAAGACCCCTGGAGCAGATGGGGGACAGAGGGCACGGGGGTACAGGGCACCCAAAGAGGAACCAGTTTCCTCCTGGAGGGGACCCCCAGCCCAGGTGAGTTTAGGGGGGATCCCAGCAGCCGCTGGAGCAGCCAGGGAACAGTGGGCACAGGGCACCTCGTTTGCAAACAGTGAGGAGCCCGAGGGGACACCCCAGCCCAGGTGAGTTTTGGGGGACTGGGGGGACTAAACCCCCCTGGAACAGCTGGAGGCCAAAGGGGACAGCGGGGGCAGTGGGCACAGAGCACCCCATTAGCACCCAGCAAGGAGGCTGCCTCCCCCTCCCTCCCCCAACCCAGGTGAATTTAGGGGGCTGGGGGAGGTAGGGGGACTGCAACACCCCCGAGAGCAGCCAGGGAACGGAAGGGACAGGGGGCACAGGGCACCCAGTGATGAAGTCAGGGGGGACCCCAGCCCAGCTGAGTTTGGGGGGGCTGGGGGAGGTGGGGAGACCCCAGAACCCCCAGTAGCTGCTTGGGGACAGAGGGGACAGTGGGCACAGTGCACCCTATTAACATCTAGTGGGGAGCTGCTTTATTCCCGGGGGGGAGCTTGGCTGGGGAAGGGGGTCCCAAGGGGAGCCTGGGGGAGATTTGGGGACCCGAGTACCCTTGGAGGGGTGTGGTGACAGCACTGTGGGGGACACGCACTGAGCCAATGTCACTCAGTGAGGAGGCCCTTCCCTCCGGGGGCAGGGGGGCTTGGCTGCAGAAAGGGGTCACAGGGGGTGCCTTGGGGGGAATTGGGAGTCCCAGCACCCCTGTCTCCCCCCCCCCCCCAAACATTGCCGTGGGGTGACAGCGCTTGTCAGGATGGGGTGACCAGCCCAGACCCACAGATGCTGGCAGGGAGGGGCCCTTCCTGCTGCCCCCATTCCAGATGAGGCCCCCATACCCTGGATGAGACCCCCCCCCCCATGCCTCGTGGTGCTGGGGGGCTGGGGAGGGGTGCAGGGACCCTCAGCCCCACAGCACAGGGTGCTCAGCCCCATAGGGTGCTCAGTGCCATGGGGTGCTCAGACCCCCAGGGAGTACAGGGGTGACCCCATCCCCCCCTTCCTTCTGGGTGCCATGGCTAATTAGAGCTTAATTAGCAAATTATGGGATGGCGGTGCTGCACGGAGATGTCACCAAATCGATATCCCCTTCCCATGCCTGGGGGTGGCACCTGCCCCAGTAATCCCAGTGTTCCTCACCCAGACCCAGCACAGCTCCCAGTGCTTCCAGTTTGTGTGCCCAGTGCACCCCCAGTAATCAGAAGGGTCTATCTGTGCCAGGTGCTGCTGGTGGCAGAGGGTGACAGGGAGGGGGGAGCGAGGGCATTGCACTCCCTGCCCACGGCCCTGCTGGGGCACTTGGTGGCCAGGAGACGTGGCCTGGAGGGGACCTGGTGGGAGCAGGAGACGTGGGTGGGGGCGATGCTGGCTTGGAGGGACAGGGATTGGGGGTGGCAGGGCTTGGGGACATGGGTGATGGTGGCTGAGGGGGACAGGGCTTGGAGATAGGAGTGACCTTGCCTTGGGAACAGGGACTGGGACATGAGCAATGGTGGCTGGAGGGGACAGGGCCATGGGGACAGGGACTGGGGGCAGGGACTGGGATGTGAGGGATGGTGGCCATGGGGACAGGTCAGGTGATGTCACCCAGTGGCCGTGCTGGCCATGGCACAGGGCTGGGACGTGAGCAATCCTGGCCATGGGGACAGGTCAGGAGGTATTGCCTGGTAGCCGTGCTGGCCATGGGGACAGGACCAGGACATAAGCAATGCTGACCGTAAGGCCAGGCCAAGTGATGTCACCTGGTGGCCGTGCTGGTCATGGGGACAGAGACAGAGACGTGAGCAATGGTGCCCATGGGGCCAGGCTGGGTGTCATCGCCCGCTGGCCTTGCTGGCCCTGGGGACAGGGCTGGGGACATGAGCAATCCTGGCCATGGTGACATTGCCCAGTGGCCATGCTGGCCCTTGGGACAGGTGATGTCACCCAGTGGTGGTGTTGGCCGTGGGGACAGGACAGGGGATGAAAGCGATGCTGGCCCTGGGGACAGGCCAGGTGACGTCACCTGGTGGCCGGGAAACAGAACTGGGGACGTGAGCGGTGCTGGCCATGTGGCCTGGGTTGGTGACGTTGCCTGATGGCCGTGCTGGCCGTGTGGCCAGGCCAGGTGACATCATCTGGTGGCCGTGCTGGCCGTGGGGTCTCTGCTGGCCCGCGATGGCCCTGGGGCCTGTGCCAGCCTCTGCCCGGCAGCTGCTGCGGCCGCGGCCCTTCCTGGCAGCTGGGGACAATGTTTGCAAAGCTTGGGCACCATGGGAACAACGGGCCCAGGTGGCCCTGCCATGGGGACTGGGGGGACACTGGGGGGCCTGTCTGGGCACCCCGACTCCCACCTGGACACCCCAACCCCTGCCTGGGCACCCTCAGGGGGCTGGGGGCTCCCATGGGGCCACCCACTCAGTTTGGGGGGTTGCAATAAATTGTGGTGCTGCAGCTCATTGGGGTGCTGTGATTTATTGGGGTGTTGCTGTGGAATATTCGGGTGCTGTGGTTTGGGGTGTTGGATCATATTGGGGTGCTGTGGAATATCAGGGTGCATCAGAGTGCTGCAGGATATTGGGGTGCTGGAGCACATTGGGGTGCTGCAGTACATCACTGGGGTGCTGTTGCACATCGGGGTGCTGTCGAGTATTGGGGTGCTGTATCAGGGTGCTGCAGCACATCAGGATGCTTCAGGGTGCTGCAATATCTACCCTGTGTCCCCGCATCCCTGTGTCCCCACATCCCTGTGTCCCTGCATCCCCATCTCCACATGTTCTCACATCCCCGTGTCTCTGCATCCCAATGTCCCTGTATCTCTGTGTCCGCACATTCCCATGTCCTCATGTCCCCGTGTCTGCACATCCCCATGTCCTCATGTCCCTGTGTCACCACATCCTTGTGCCGTATCCCCCATCTCCTCATCCCCATATCGTTGTGTCCCCACATCCCCATGCCAGGGACACTTGGGGTGAGCGGGACCACAGGACCGTGGGTGCTAATCCTGGAGCGCCAGGAATCCCAGAAAAGCCATGAATCACTGGGGCTCACGCACCAAAAATAACTGGGGGGGGGGAAGGATGGAGACAGCCAGGGTGACCCAAGGGTGGGGGTGCTGTCCCCCGGGTCCCGTCGATAACTGGGCCCTATCCTAGGCTTGGGGAGTTGCCCCTTACTGAGCGGGTGCGGGGTCTCCGCAGGACCCAGGGATGGGGATGGAGGGGGGGGGCAGGCAGGCAGCCCCCCCCAGACTCACCCACCCAGGGCTCCCAGGGACAGTGAGGGTCCATCCCTGCCCCCCACCCAGTCACCACCCCTTCCCATCTCTACCCCTTTCCCAGCCCCATCCTTGCCCTCATCACTGTCCCTGTCCCATCCCATCCTACCCATGTCCCCATTCCCATCCCCATTCCAACACTATCCCCATCCCATCCCCATCCCATCCTGGTCCTCATCGCTGTCCCCATCCCCGTTCCATCTCTACCCCCTTCCTATCCCTGTTCCCCTCCTCATTCCTGTCCTGACCCCATTTCACCCTGGTTCCCATTCCCAGCCCCAGCCCTGTTTCTTCCCCATCTGTCCTCACTCCATCCCATCCCATCCCCAACCCAGTCCCCTGCCCATCCCTGTCCCCATCGCCATCCCATCCCCATCCTGGTGCCCTGCCCATCCCTGTCCCCATCGCCATCCCCACCCCATCCCATCCCCATCCCGGTCCCCTGCCCATCCCTGTTCCCATCGCCATCCCCACTCCTGTTCCCACTCCCATCCTGGTCCCCATCCCCATCCCCTCCCTGTCCCCACCCCATTCGTGCACACGGTCAGGTCTGTACGTCCCCAGGTGTGTCTTGGTGTCCAGATGTGCCAAGGGTACCCAGGTGTGTCCATGGGAAGATCTGCATCGGCCCAGATGGGCACGTGCACCCAGATGTGTGCTGAGTACTTGTGTGTCTGTGGCCAGATGTGCACGTGGCCAGATCTGTGTGTGCCCAGATGTGCGCCAGGTCTGGGAGTGCCCAGATGTGTGGGGGTGCCCAGATGTGCACACCCTCACGTCTGAGTGTGCCCAGATGTGCCCCTGCCCGGGGCAGGGGTCTGTGTGAGCATACAGATGTATTCTGCATCGTGGGGATCCCCCTCCCGTGCTCTGTGCACCCCCCACCCCCACCCCGTGCTCCTTCTGCCCCGGGACACCACCCCCCCCCCCCCAGTTCATCCCCGGGACCCCCCATCTCCCTCCCTGAGCACCCCAGGGTCCCCTCCCACGCTCGATGCAGCCCCACCTCGGACAGACAGACACACGGACACACAGGGATGGACACGGACAGACAGACAGACACGAACACACGGACGGACAGACAGACACGGCTGCACGGGCAACCCGGGGCGGGGGGGGGGGGGCGGGGGGGGAGGGCGGCTCCGGGGCTATAAAGGGGTGGTGAGGGGGGGCATGCGTGGAGCCCCAGGACCGGACGGGACGGGACCTGCGGCCAGGTAAGGGGGAGCCCCCTTAGCCCTGCCCCAGGGCCACCCCCCTTCTCTCAGGACCTCGCCCCTAGAGCCCCCACTTCCACGGGAACCTCCCTCCCAGCATGGGACCCCCCTTTGCCCAAGACCCCCTTTCTTCTGGGAACCAGGCCCCTAGCATGGAGCACCCCCAGCCCCAGGGACCCCCCCCACCATGGTCCCCCCTCTCCTAGGACCCACCACCACCACCACCATTGGCCCCCCCTTCCCCACGGCCCCCCCCATCCCCAATGACCCCCCTTTCTCCAGGGACCCCCCAGCTCCTCAGGCTGCTGCCAAGGGGGACCAGATCCCCCCGCCCTGGGACCCCCGAGGGGATGTGGGTGATGTGGGGTGAGGACACTGGGGGAGGTGTGCACCAGGCCCCCTCAGGCTGGGGGGGGGGCGGTGACAGCAGGGGGTGTCCCAGCTGAGGTCCCCATGTCCCCCCCCATTCCCATACCTCTTATTCCAGGCTCAGCGAGGGGTGTGAGTGTCTGGTGAGGGTGTCTCCCCCCATCCCCACCCTCATGCCATGGGTGACAGGGACGGACACACGTGTCACTCCGGTGTCCCCTCTCTCCCGGCCTCATCCTGCCATGAGGATGGGGGGTCCCCGCAAAGGGGGTGCACAGGGACACTCCCTCCAGTGCGTGTCCTCCCCCAGCGCCCCCAGGCTGAAGTGCCACCCTGCCCGGTCACAGCTGGGGACCTTGGGCCTGGGTGACCCTTGCGAAAGGGCGGCTCTGGGAAGGCACTGGGGTGCAGAGGCATGAAGTGAGGGGGACACAGTGACACCAGGATGAGGACACGGCTCCACGGGTGGCACAGGGGGATACCGTGTCCCTGAGATGGCACTATTCCCATCTCCTGGGGACCACTGGAAGGGAGGGGACATGGCTCGGGGACACCAACTTTCCTTGCTCCAGGCGTGGCACGGGGTGGGGGAACGTGACCACCCACATCATGTCCCTAGGGATGTCACCGTGCCCATCTCCTGGAGGGGACACGGCCCTGACACGGTATCCCTGGGGATGTCACCATTCCCACCACTGGGGGAGCGCAGGAAGGGGGGCACATGGCTTGGGGGATCTTGGGGACCCTGGGGACCTTGTCCTAGAGGTGATCCATGGTGGGGATACTGACACCGTGTCCCCGTCACTGTTCCTGTTACCTGGGGAGCACTGGAAGGAGAGGGGTCCCCTGATGGGTCCCATTTCGGGGTGCAGCCCCCCAGAATGCACTGCACCCCCTCCTCACATGGGGGCTCCATGGGATGGGATGGGGTTTGGAATGGGAAGCCCCCCTCCCTCCTCCGACTGGTTCTCTTTCGGGGTGCAGCCCCCTCAGGATGCGCTGCCCCCCTGTGTGGGGGGCTCCTGTGGCTCTGGTGGCCCCTGGGCAGCACCCGCCCTGTGCGGTTGGAGAAGGTGCAGGCGGACACGAGGAACCTCACCCGCACTCTGAGCGCCCGCATCCAGCACCTGCAGGTGGGGGGCCGGGGACCCCCAGGGGGGAACACGGGGACAGACTCCCAGGGGGCTGTGGGGGGACAGGGTGGAGTAGGGTGGGGACAGGGGTACCCTGAGCGCCCACATCCACGTTGGGGGTCCCCAGGGACTTGGCTGGGTGGGATTTGAGGGTCCCCAGGGAGGGATCCCCCATGGCTGAGTGGAATGGGAGGGTTCCCTAGGGACTGGGCTGGGGGGAGTCCCTTGTGGCTGAATGAGATGGGGGTACCCACAAACTAGAACGGGGGGCACCCACATCCCAAATCTGGGAGGTCTCCAGGGGGGATCATCTGTGGCTGGAGGGTCCCCAGAGGGGTCACCCACGTTTGGATGGGACTGGGGAGGGAGTGCCCATGGCTGAGTGGGATGGAGGGGGTCTCAAAGGGGGGGGTTACCCATAGCCGGGTGGGATGGGGGGCTCACCTGGAGGGTCACCCACGTTTGGGTGGGATGAGGTGGGGGGGAGAAATTCCCTGGGGGGGGGGGGGGAAGTCCCTGGAGGGGTCACTTATGGCTGAGTGGTAGGGGAGGTCCCGGGGGGGCTCACCTATGGCTGGGTGGGGCTGCAGGGTCCCAGATCCCAAAGACGGGGATTCCCAAGGACTGGATGTGGTGCCTCCCTCACCCCTCCTTTCTGCCCCCCACACCCAGCTGTTGCCACTGTCGCTGCCGCTGCCTGGGGAGGCGGGGGGGTCCCTCGGGGGGGGGGCCCCCCGGGTCTGGAGGTGCTGGCCCGGCGGCTGCAGGGGCTGCAGGGGCTGCTCCCCCCAGGCCCCGCCCCGCTCGTCCAGGTGGCCAACGACCTGGAGAACCTGCTGGCTCTGCTGGGGCTGCTGGGGGCCCACCTGGGCTGTGAGCCCCCCCCGGCACCACAAAACTCACCGCCCACCCTGGAAGAAGCCCCCCACACTGCCGCCCGCCTCGCCCTGGCCCAGCTGCGCCTCTGCCTGGGGGAGCTGGGCCGGGGGCTCGAGGGGACCCCAAAATGTTAGGGGGGGGGCATGGGGGGGGACTAGAGAGAGTGGGCCTCAAATGCTTGGGGTAGGGGGAAACATGGGGGGACATAGGGGACAATGCCTCGAGGGGGACGCCAAATGCTGAGGGGGACCCCAAATGCTGAGCCGGGGGTGAGGGGGGGGGAGGGCACTGGTGAGAGGGGGACCCTAAAATGCTGGGGGAGGGGTATGGGGGACGACAACGACAGGGGGGACGATGACAGGGTGGGAGGGGGCAACCAAATGCTAAGGGGAGTGACTGGCTCGAGGAGACCCCAGAATTCAGGGGGATATATGGGAGGGGACACCAGGGGGCTACCAGAGCTGGAGGGGACAGACACCAGAGATGGAGGGGGGGGACACTGGAGTGGGGGGGGACACACTGGAGTAGAGGGGGGGGACAGGGGGGACATAGAGCTGAGAGAGGACATTGAAGCAGGATGGGGACACTAGAGCCTTGGGAGGACCCCAGAGCTGGGAGGGGACCCTGGAAGTGGGAGGGGACACTGGGATGAGACCCCACCCCAGTGTGGTGCCCCTCCAGTACCAGAGAGAATCCTGATCACAGGATTTGCATTATTATTATTATTACTATTATTATTATGGTTATTACTATAAATGATATTACTGTTGTTGCTATTATTGTTATTATTTATTATTAATTATAATAATTATTATTATTTATGGACATTATTGTTATTGCTTTTACTATCATTATTATTGCTATAATAATAATTATTGTTATTATTGCTCTTATTATCGCTATTATTACTATGATCTTGATTATTATTACTATTGCCATTATGGCTACTATTCTCGCTAATAATGATATTAATTGCTATTTATTCCCCCCATTAATTGAAAATAAAGCTCCTTTCCCAGCACCCCTGTCCCCCACCCCCCTGAACCCTGGCTGTGGGGTCCCCATTGTACCCCGGGGTTTAGGGGGGCTCATTGCCCCCCAGGTGGTGGCCACTGCAGAGCTGGGGGGGCAGGAGGTCCCAACACCCCCACATGCCAGAAATGACTCCAAAGGAGGATGCCCCCCCCTCCCCCCAAGCCAGAAGGGCAGGGGGGATGGGCTGGGGGGACAAAGGGGGGACACAGAGAGGACAGGGGGACATGGTTGAGGGACTAGGGGGACATAGGGGCAAGGTGCGACACGGGGGGCAGCAAGGATGAGGTGACAGGTTTGGGGGGACACTGGGGACAAAAGGGATGGGGTTGCATGGCTGGGGGACAGGGGGGTGGGGGGAAAGAGGATGGACAGGGGGACATGGCTGGGGAGACTGGGAGGACATGGAGATGAGGGACAGGGGGACACAGAGTTCAGGGGCAATACAGGGACAGGGGGTGACTCAAAGTGGTGGCTCCGCGGGGCCCAGGGTGACCCGGACACCAAGTGTGGGGGGTGGGGACACCGAGGGGACACAGGATGTGGACACACGTGTCATCATATCCCTGTGTGTCCCCATGCAGAGCTGCTCGCAACCCTGCTGTCCCCCTCCCTGTCCCCATCCCCAGGTCTCCTCCCCATCCCCAGCCCGTGGGGGGGGCGGTTCGGCCCCCCCAAAGCCATGGGCAACGCCAAGAGAAGGATTTGCACTCCAAAACGCTCTTGATATAAAATATATTCCTGCATTGCTCCCCCCCCGGGGGGGCCTGCTGAGGGAGGGGTTGGGCCCTGGGGAGGGCCGGGGGGTGTGGGCGGACTCCCCCTGCCCCCCAACTCTGCCCCGAGAGTCCTGACCCCACCAGATCCTTCGGAGAGGAGGAGGATGGGGGCACGTGGGAGACAGCACGGGGGGGGTTCAGCTCTCAAACCATTTGCTCTTCTTGGCGGGGAGGCTCTCGCTGTTCCCCAGAATTTGCCGCTTGTAGCGCTCCACCAGCTCCGTGAACCTGGCCTCGCCCCCCCCTCGCCGCACCTGGGAGGAAAGTGTGGGTCAGAGAGCATGTGGGGGGGATCTGCAACCGCCCAGTGTTTAGAAGGGTGAACATGGAGGAGGAGCGGGGCACTCGTGGGGTGCAGGGGGCTAAGCAGAGTGGGGATGGCAGGAGATAAGGGGGAGACCTGGAGGTCCCTGTGCCCCCCAAAACCGAGGGGAGCAGAGATAGGGAAGTAAAGAAGGGTCCTGGGGGATGTGAAACCTTAAAGTGCTGAAAAGGAGGGAGATGGGGGTGAGGGGAGGTCCTGAGGGTGCAATGAGATGGGAAAAATGGGGTGCGGGGCTGAGACCCCCCTGAACTGGGGGTCTGCACCCCTAAACCCACCTGTGGCAGGGCCATCCCACGCTGCTCCTTCTGCCGCTGTCGCCCTTTGGCCTTGGGCTGCTTTTTTTGAGGGGGGGGCTTCACCTTCCCCTTGTCTCGTTTCCTTTGGGGGGCAGGAAACAAAAGGGGGGGCACCCATAGGTGTCAGATCACCCTGGAGCTTCCCAATAGACCCTGGGGAGGGGGGTGCACCTAGAGACCCCATTGGGGTCAGGGTGAAGGGGGAGCCCCCCGTGCTGAGAGTTGAGGGGCAGAAGGGGGGGCAAAGAGAGGGGGGATGTTCGGAGGGGGGAGAGGAGGAAGGGGGGAAAAAGGGGGGAAGAGGGCAGGGCTCCCCTGTTCTAAGGAGGAGAAGGAAGGGAAGAGCAGGAGGGTGAAGGGGAGGGGGCAGAAGGGAGGCGGGGATGATTGGGGGGCAGAAGGGGGGCTTCCCTCTTCTTAGACAGGGGGTGAAGAGGGGGCTGAAGGGGGTGGCAGAGGGGGACCCTTGTTCTGAGGGGAGGGGCAAAGGGGGAGTTGAAGAGGGGGGTGAAAGTGGGGCAGAGGAGGGGGGGAGGTCAGAAAGGAGGGTGAGGGGGGGTTGAAGAGAGAGGTGAAAGGGGCGGCTCTCCTGTTCTAAGGGGGTGAAGGGGAGCAAAGAGGGGGGAGTGAAGGAGGGGATAGTGGGTGAACTAGACTAGGGGGCCGAGGGAACCCCCACACCGAGGGGTGGGGGGGAGAGAAGGTAGGGGCAGCTGGGGGAGCCCCTTGTGCTGAAGGGTGGGGGTTAAGGTGGGGGGTAAGGGGGGGTGAAAGGAGGAGTGAAAAGGGGGTGACAGGAGGGTTGGGGCCCTTCATTCTGAGGGGGGGGCAGATGAGGGTGTGAGGGCTGTTTTAGGGGGCATTAAGAGGGGGTGTCGGAAGAAGGGGATAAAGGGGGAGTGAAGAGGGGGCAGTGTGGGCTCCCTCCATTCTGAGCAGGGGCTGAGCGAAGGGGAATATGGGGGGTGCCCCTGTACCTGATCTTGGGGCCGCGGTGCGAGGGCAGTGGCAGCACACGGCGTCGCGTGGTCCCGTCCGGCAGCTCCACGCGCTCGGGCTGTGCTGTGCGGAACCCTGACCACGCTGCGCTGGGGGGGGCTGGAGGGGCCTCTGGGGAGTCGAGGGGCTGCCCGTCCTGCTGCTGATTTGAGGGGACGTCAGCTGCCGGTGGCTCTGGGGCCTTTGGCTTCAGCTTCAGCTGTGGAGAGAGAGGGGGGCTCAGGGGTGGAATAAAAGGGGGGGACACAAAGTGGGAAGGGGCAATAGGAGTGTAGGACAAGAGGAATGGGGATAAAGAGAGGGGAAAAAAGGAGGGAGAATAAAGAGAGGGACAAGAGGGGAGGCAAGGAGGGGTGCAAGAGGGGACAAGAGGAGGAGGAGCAAGGGAGGACAGAAAGGGAGGGGGGAGAAGGGGGGGTGGAGAAAAGGTTGGGGTGGGAGAAAAGGGGGCCCTTCCATACCAGGCTGCGCTGTGCCCGCTGCTCCTTGAGTCGCAGTTTGCGCCGGTCCTCAAGGGAGAACTCCACAATGGGGCGCTGTGGGGGGAGAGTGGGTGAGGGACTCCAAAATGGGGCAGGGGGAGAAGCACTCCTTGAACAGCAGGGGCCACCCTGCGGTGGGGCAGGAGGGGTGGGACCCCAACACCACTGGGGGGACCCCTAGGAGTCAGGGATTGTCGGGCTGGGAGTGGGACGAACATTAGGGGGACCTTGGGAGACCCTGGGGTGATGGGGGAACACAGAGTGCAATGGGGGAACGGGGGTGATGGTGGGGACCCCAAGGGGACAATGGGACACTGGGGTCAATAGGGGGACCCTAGGGATGATGGGAGGCAATGAGGGGAACCTGGAGGTAATGGGTGGGACCCTGAGGGTGATGGGGGAATCCCAGGAATGATGAAGGGATCTCAGGGATGATGGAAGAGACAATGGGAGACGGGGGGGATGATGGGGGGCAATGCTAGGTGACGGAGGGACATAAGGGAACCCCAGGGATTATGGGTGGTCATGGGAGATAACAGGGGGACCCCAGGGGTGATGGGGGGGAACGGTGGAACACGAGGGGTGATGGGGGAGCAATGAGGGATCCCCAGAAGGGACACAGGGGACCCTGGGGCAGTGTGGGGACCTCAGAGTGATGGGGAGGGAATAGGGGGGACCTTGAAGGTACTCTTGGCACAATAAGGGGAAGACAAGGGGATAGGGGGTGACAGGGAGACCTCCCCCTTGTATACCTTGTGGGCCCCAAAGAGTTGGGGGTTGTTGTTGAGGGCGCGCAGGGCTGCGAGCGCCTCCGTGTGTGCTCCGAGTTCCACAAAAGCAAAGCCCAGTGATGGCCCCTGCCCACGGTGTTCCCGCATCACTCGGCACTAGGGGGGCAGTGTCAGAGCACCTCAAAACCGACCCAGGAACCCCCACACTGCCAGGGTCCCACCAGGCTGCCCCAAGACCACCCAAACTGCATCAGGACCCCCAAACCCTCCCCAGGGAGAACACGAGGGGGCACAGGGTCCCCCTGCATCCCCAAACCCTTCCCACAGGGGACATGAAGGGACACACGGGGGGGACATGGGGACACAGGCAGGACTCCACCTGCACCCCAGATCCTCCTGAGAACAAGGGAGACACAAGGGGGACACATGGGGACACAGGGTGACATAGGGTGACACTAGTGTGACATAGGGGGGGTCCACCACCCCTGCACCCCCAAATCCACCCCAGGGGAGACATGGGGGGGGACACAAGGGAATGCAGGGGAAATAAGGGTGACACAGGGGTGTCACATGGGGTTCCTCACCTCCTTGATGTGCAGGGGGATCCCTCCTGTGGGCAGACTGCGCAGCAGGCGCCGCAGGTGGGTGCTGTCAACAGCCTTGGGCAGGTTGTGCACACAGAGCCGCGTGCGCGACACAAAGATGTTGGGGTCCCGCAGCTTCTGGTGCTTCAGCTCCTCAAACTGCAGAAAGGGGGGGGGGGGATGTCAGGGCCCCCCAGGGAAATGCCAGTCCCAAGGGGTGCTTGCCCTGCACTCACCCGCGCTCGCTTGGCCATGTCGGCATCGCTCACACCCTCTGCAGCCTTCGTTCCCGCACGGATCACTGCAGGGGGCGGGGAGGGGGGCAAAAACAGGTGTACAGAGGGGTTAGGGGGCTAAGAATGGGGTGAAGGGGGAAAAAAAGAGGTGCGGGGGGAGGGGAGGGGGGTTGAGGGAGTTGGGAGGGCAAAAAGGGGGTGTGGGATGGGGAAAAGGTGAGGTTTGCGGATGTTAATGGGAGAAAAGGGGTTGCGGGGGTTAGGGGGTAAAAAGGAGGTGGCAGGGGGGAAAAGGGAGTAAAAGGAAGGTTGTGGATGTTAGGAGAGTATAAAAAGGGAGCGCAGGAGAGAGAAGGGCGTTGAGGATGTTAAAGGGAGGGGAAAGGGGATACAAATGGGGTGCCAGGGGGAAAGAAGGGGGTTTCGGAGTGTTGGGGGCCAAAAGGGGAGGTGGTGGAGTAAAAAGGCCTTGGGGGTCAAAAGAGAGAACAAAAAGAGGGCTTGGGGAGTAAAAAGAGGGTGTTGGGAGTAAAAAGGGTTTTGAGGTGATTGAGGGGCCAGAGAAGGGGTTTGGGGGTGCTGGGAGGCACAGAGTGGGGTTGTGGGTTCAGGGGGGTTTTGGGGTGCACTCAGGCCCCTCTCGCACCAGGCAGAGGGTGTAGGTGCTGGGGTTGGGGGTGTTTGGGGATTCAGGGTGGGTTGGGGGGTACAGGGGGGTGTTTGCAGTTTGAGGGGGTATTGGACTGCACTCACGCCCCTCTCGTGCCAGGTAGAGGTTGCGGGTCCCCCCTGCCCGTGTCGTCCTCTTTCCACGTAGCCGTTTCGCCTCCTCCCGCGTCACTGCCACATCCACGCGCAGTTGGCGCCCATCCACACGCAGCCCCTCGCCCTGGGTGGCAGGGGGCATGAGAGTGAGGAGGGGGCGCTGCCGGGATCCCCAGTGGTGTGCTTCCCTTTCCCTCCCAAACTGGAGAGAGGGAGACCTTGTACCCTGGGGGTCTCTTATTGCCTAGGGGCGTCCCTATCACCCCTGAAGGTGTCGCCAACCCCCTCACCTCCCCATCCTGCGCTGCACGCAGACACTCCTGTGCTGCTTCCCGTGTGCGGAACTGGGCAAAGGCACAGCCTGAAGGGGGGAGCAGAGACAAAGGAGGGGCTGGGTGAGGTGTGTGGGGGTCACAGGAGGGGCTGCTCCCCCCCCCCCAAAAGCACCACCCGTCCTGGTACCCTTGGAGTGCTCGGTGTCAGGGTGCAGCACCACGCGGACATAGCTGAGCGCCCCAAAACGCTCCAGTGCCGCTGCCAGAGCCGCCTCCTCGGTGTCGAAGGAGAGGTTCCTATGGAGGGGGGACATGGGAGGGGGGGGGGGGGTGTCAAGGAGGTGCAGCCTCTCCCTCCTCTGAACCCCCTCTCCCCAAATCTTCCCCCTCCCTGCATCCTCCCCTCCTTCGTGTTAAAGGAGAAGTTCTTGCAGGGGGGGACACAGGGGGGTCAAACATGGGTCGGGGGGGGTCATGGGGTGCAGCCCCCTACTCCCCAGAACCCTTCCCTCTCCCCAAAAGCCCCCCTTTCCAGCATCCCCCCCTCCTCAGTGTCGATGGAGAGGTCATGGAGGCCCAGGGGGTTGGGGCATGGGGTGCAGCCTCCCCCCGTTCCCTGGACTCCCCTCCACAACATCCCCCCCAGTAAAACAGGGGGGGGCAGCATGGGGTGCAGCCCCCTCCTGACAAAATGGGGTGGTCAGGGGGTCCCCTGGGTTGCAGCCACACCCCCTCTCTCAAGTAAATGAGGAAGTGAGGGGGGCGCTGGAAGGTACGACTCCCTCTCTCCAGTGTCCTCCCGATCTCCCCCCTGACACACACCCCCCCCCCCCCCCCAAGAAAGAGCAGATGTCAGGGGAGTCCACGAGGTGCAACCCCCACCCCCCACTGCCCCACCCCTCCCCCAGCAGCACCCCCCACCCCGGCCCCCCCCTCACCGGATGAAGAGGGTCCGTCCCTCCTCCACGTCAGATGGGTGCTGCCCCCCCTTCCTGCGCTGCTTCTGGGATGCGGCCCCCCCTGAATCCCCAAACCAGGCAGGGTCAGGACTGAGGCCAAAAATGCACCCTGCTCCCCCCCACCCCCAAACTGGGGAACCCTCCCAAACCAAGGGAACCCCCCACCCACTCCAAAGGAAGACCCTCACCACAAAGGGAGCCCCCCCAACCACAAAGGCAGCCCCCTCAGACCCCCCAAAGGGAGAACCCCAAAGAAACCCCCTACCCCGCCAGCTTCACCCCCCTCAGAGCACAACAGACCTTCTTCCTCTTCCTCCTCCTCATCTTCCTCGTCTTCATCCCCATCTTCCTCTCCCTCCTCTTCTTCCTCATCGCTGTCACCCTCTTTGACTGCTTCTTCTTCTCCTTCCTCTTCTTCCTTGTCCTCTTTCTCTCTGCTCTTCATCCCCAACGACCCCTTCCCAGCTCTGCAGCATCAGAGAGCAGAGTTGGGAGGCACTGGGAGGCACTGGGCTGGGGACTGGGGAGGCACTGGGGTCCAGCTGGGGGACATTCGGGGGGGGTCCCAGGGATTCCCCTCCCTCACCTGCCTCGCGCTTGTGATGAGGAAGCCTTCATCTTCGTCCTCATCTTCATTTTGATCTTCCTGGATGCTTCTTCATCCTCTTCCTCCTCCTCCTCTTCTTCCTCCTTCTCCTCCTCCTCCTCCTCCTCTTCTTCCTCCTTCTCCTCCTTCTCCTCTTTCTCTCCGTTCTGCTCTCCTTTGCCCTCACCCTCTGCAAGGTGGGACACAGGACACTGGCAGGGACAGGCAGACACGAGAGAGGACAGAGGGACAGGGGTGGGGGGAGGACAGAGAACCCGGGGAGGGGCCAGGACACACAGAGGAACATGGCGGGGAGGACAGAGGGACTGGGGCGAGGGACACAGACATGAAAGGGGGACAGAGGGACCCCTTCCAAACCTCACCTTGTGTCGCACTGAACTTGTCCTTAGCCACAGCCCAATCCACAGCCACCAGGCGCCCTGGGGGATACACAGGGACAGAGGGGGCAGTCAGAAACCCCTCACGACCTCAGTCCCCCTCCCAGGGATCTGCCAAACCCCAGGGCCCCTCTTCCAGAGCCAAAGGAGGCCCCCTCAGACTCCCAGAGCCAAAGGAGGTCCCCTCCAGACCCCCAGGGACCTCCCCCCAGATCCCACTCCCCTCTCTCCAGAGCCCAAAGGGAGCCCCCCTCCAAGGAGTCACTCCAGACCCCCCAAAGGAGCCCATCCTCCCTCAAGGACCCCCCAAACCTTTGATGGGGGGTGAGTTTAAGCTCACCCAGACCCCAGGGGCTCCCCCAGACCTCCAGATCCCCCCCAAACCTTTGATGGGGGTCAGGTTGAGTGCCCCCAGCGCCCGTGCAGCCTCAGGGACATTTTTCATCTGCACGAAGGCGAAGCCGCGCATCTTTCCGTCTGTGATGGGGGGGAAAGAAAATCTGTTGCCATGGACCCCCCCGCACTCCACTGAGAGTTCTGTGGTGCCTTCCTCCCCTCAAAAAGTGACCCTTGGGATTTAGGGAGGTTCTCACCTGGCTTTTTGGGGATGTTCACCTCCAGGATGGAGCCAAATGGGGAGAAGAGGGAGCGCAGCTCAGCCTCGGAGCACTGGGAACGGGGGGGGGGGCAGTGTGAGGAGGGACCCCAAGACACCCCAGATCCCACTGCCCCCCTCCCAGAGCACCCCCAAATCCCCTGAGTGCCCCCAAGCCCTCCCAGACCTCGGTCTCAGACCCAGCTCCCCTAGATCCCACCAGCCCCCACACTGGGTCCCATGAGCCCCCCCAAGCCCCCCCAGATCCCAACGGCCACCCCCGAGCCCCCCAAGTACCTCCAGACTCCATCATCTCCCCCTCGAAACCCTCTGAATCCCACTGCCATCCCCTCATCCCTCAAATCCCCCAGGGACTCCTGAGGTACCCAAGCACCCCCACATGCCCCTGCGCTCCC
Organism: Neomorphus geoffroyi; assembly: GCA_033558235.1. Lineage (NCBI taxonomy): Eukaryota > Metazoa > Chordata > Aves > Cuculiformes > Neomorphidae > Neomorphus > Neomorphus geoffroyi. The sequence continues at coordinate 28,521,441 of JAUMJM010000011.1, read as the reverse complement.
CCAGACCCCTGTCTCAGCATCCCCAGCTCCCCCAGATCTCATTGCACCCCCAGACTCCACTCCCAACACCTTCATCCCCACACCCCAAGGCCCCCCAGAACCCTCAAGACCCCCACAGTCCTCCTGAGCACCCCCAGATCTGTCTCTCACCCCCAGACCCAACTTCCAGCTCCCCTAGACCCCTCAGTGCCCCCAAATCCCTCTCCCAACCCCCCCCAGATCCTCCTGAGCCATCCAAGATGCCCCATACCCACCCTACACCAGCCCCTCCAGACCTTAAAGCTGAGGTTCCGCACGATCAGCCGGGCTTTCTTGGAGCCCCCCCGGGACTTCTTCACCTTCATGGGGGCTGCTGGGGCTTTGGAGTCACCTGAGGGGGGGAAGTAAGGTTGGGAGGAGTCCTGCTCCCCCAGACCCCATTCCTGTCCCCCCCAGACCCCCCTCAAACCACAGAGAAGGGAAGAGACGGACCGTCCACCCAAGCTCACCCTGTGGCTGTGTCCTCCCCGTGCGGAGGCGCTGGCGGGCAAGCGTGACGGGAAGGGGGCGGCCAGCAAGTGTGGGGGGAGAGCAGAGGCAACGCTCGGCGTCCTCGGCCAGGGAGAAGGTGACGTAACCGAAACCACGGCATTTCGGGGTGCCTGGGAGAGCACAGAGGGGTGCAGGGAGACTGTGGGTACCCCCTCAGCCCCTGCACAACTGTGGGTACCCCGAACCCCCTGAACAACCTAACCCCACCAAATCCATTCCAAACCCCTGCAGTGCCCACCCAAATCCTTATGGCACCGCCCAAATCCCCCAAATCCACTCCCAGCCTCCCCCAAACTCCCCCCAGTCCCATCTGGAACAGCCCCACACACACCCAAACCACTCCTGGTCCCATCCCCCCACACCTCTAGCCCTGGCCTGAGCTCCCTCAAACCCCCCAGATCCACCCCAAACTCCCCCTATCAGAGCCGGGCCCTCCCAAACCTGTCCCTGACCCCCATAATCCACCCCTGCACCCCAACCTCCACTCCAGCCCCATAGCATCCCGCAGCCCTCTGCCTTGACACAGCCAGCCCCCCAAACCCCGTCCAGATCCCCACTCAGCACAGCGTGACCCCCTCGAGCCTCCCCCGCCCCCCCCCCGCACACCCCCAAACCCACCTCAACCCCTAAATCCATCCCTGTCTCCCCAACTTCCCCTTGTCCCCAAACCCGGCCCCGCCAAATCCCTCAGACCTCACTCCCACCCTCCTCAGCCTGCCTTCCCTCCTCCCCGCAGCCCCCCCAACCCCTCACCCCCCCGACCCTGCTCTCAGCACCCCCCTCGGTTCCACCTCCCCCGAGTACCCCCAAGGTCCTCTTCCAGCCCCGCCAGCCCCTGGTACCCCCAGCCGTCTCACCCGGCCTCCTCAGCACCCCCAGCCGCAGGGCCTAAGCCCCCAGCCCCCACCTCCTCAGCCCCCCCCGACCCTCCAGTCCGGCTCCCGGCTCCCCCCGCCGCCCAGTTCCCTCTCTCTCACTCCCCCAACGCCCCCAGCCCCCGCGTCCCCCACCCTTCTCGGTCACCACGAAGCAGCGGCGCAGTGGCCCGAGGCGGCCGAAGAGGCTCTCGAGCTGCGCGGCGGTGGCAGCGGGAGGAAGGCCGCGCACCAGCACCGTGCGACCATGCCCGCCGGGCGCCATCTTGGGCGCCGCCATCTTGGGCGCGGGGCGCCACGGGAGCAGGAGGAGGGGCGGGAAGCGCGCGCAGGACACGACGGGAAGGGGAAGCGCGCAGCCACCTTGGACAATACCGAATCGGGAGACACCATCTTGGGCGCCAGGGCACCGCCATCTTGGCGCGCGGGGCACGACGGGAAGGAGGTGGAGGACTGGGGAAAGGGAGGGGCAAAGGCCAAGGGAAGGGATAGAGGGGGGATGCGAAGGGATAGAGGGGGGATAGGGAGGGAGGGAGGGGAAGGGTTCGTGGGGGCTCAAGGTTCCCAGGCAAAGGCGGGGAGGTTGAAGGGGAGCTCTGGGGACCCAAATCAAAATGGAGGGGGAAGGGTGGTTTGGGAGTCCCAGGTCAAAGGGGAGGGGGGATTTGGGGTGGTGGTTGAGGGTCCCAGGTCAATGGTGGGGAGGATTTGGGTGTCCTAGCAGGGACGGGGTGGGCGAGGTATTGGGGGGCACTCTGGGAGGCTCAGGGGTCACAGGTGAAACAGAGGGGGTGGATTTGAGAGTCTTATCGGTCAAGGACGGGGAGGGGCTCAGGAGTCCCAGGTCACGGTGGGGGGCGCAGGGAGGGGCAAGGGGGCCTTGAGGTCTCAGGTCAAGGGGAGTTGGAGGGGGACTCGATGACCCCAGGTCAAGGAGGGGCGATTTGGGGGTCCCATTAGGGGGCTCAAGGGTTCCCAGTCAAGGGAGTTGGGGGGGAACAACTGGAGGGTGCTCTGTGGTCTCAAATCAAGGGAGGGTTGTTTGGGGGTCCTGTTGGGGGGGGAGGGGGAATGAGAGTGTAGAGGGTCCCAGGTCAAGGGTGGGTGGTGGATTTGGGGCTCCTATCAGAGGGAGAAGGCACAGGGAGGCTTTGGGGGTTTCGGGTAGGGGGGGAAGGAGGAAGGTTGGGGGGGGTCAGGGATCCCGTGTTGGGGGTGCTTGGGGGTTCCAACTAAAGCAGAAGAGTATTTGAGGGTCCAATCAGAGTGGGGGGGAGGACTTATTAGTCCCAGGTCGGTTGGGGGAAGGTTATGGGGTCCTATTGGGAGGAGAGGGGTGACGGGTGCTTGGGCAGGGTGTGCAATCCCATGGGATGGCAGGGCTCGGGATCCCGGGGGTCAGGGTAAGCAGGGGGCAGTGGGGCTAGAGGGTCCTGGGGAAGGGACGTCAGAGGAGGTCACACTCGCATCCTTCACTCACGGCACTTTATTGGGTATGGGGGGGCTGGGAGGGCGGGGAGTGCAGAGACGCCTCTGGGGGGCTGGGGGCTTCAGAGGCTGAGGGAGGAGACCCGGGGCTCAGGGGGCTGGGAAGTGGTCCCCAGGGTGTCCACAGCACTTGGGGGCCTCAGGGAGTTGGGGGGCAGCTGGGGGGGTTCCCCAGTGTGTGCCCAGCACTTGGGGGTGGTCCCCAGGGTGTCCCCAGCACTTGGGGGATGGCTGGGGGTTCCTCAGGGAGTCCCTAAGGCTTGGGGGGCTCAGGGAGCTTGAGGGGGAGCTGGGGGTTCCCCAGCATTTGAGAGGCTCAGGGACTTGAGGGCAGCTGGGGAAGGGGGTCCCAGTGTATCCCCAGCACTTGGGGGGCTTGGGGAGCTGGGGGGAGGCTGAAGTTCCCAGGTTTTCCCCAGCACTTGAGGGACTTGGGGGGGCACTGAGGAGGGGAGGTCCCTATGTTATCTCCAGCACTTGGGGGGGCTCTGAGACTTGGGGGGGCAGCTGGGGGGGCGGTTTCCAGAGTGTTCCTAGCACTTCGGGGGCTCAGGGAGCTGGGTAAGGGGGGGCCTGAGGGGTGGTCTCTAGCACCTGGGGGGGCTCAGAGAGCTGGGGGGGTGACTGGAGGGGTCCCCAGGTTGTCCCCATGATTTGGGGGTCTCGGGGGCTCAGAGAGCTTGGGGAGGTGACTGCAGGGGTCGCCAGGTTGCCCCCAGGATTTGGGGGTTTCGGGAACCTTGGGGGGCACCCTATGCCCTACAAGTCTATGGTGTCGCTGCCCAGGCTGCGGCACTCGGGGTCAGCAGGGGGGCAGTTGGGTTCACTGGGGAGCTTAGGGACCCTCCCAGCACCAGGGCTCCCACCTCCAGACCCGCTGGCACAGGAGGTGGCATGTGGCACAGGGGGGGCTGTGGAGGTGCTGGGACCTCCTGTGTCAATGGTGCTGGGACCCTCTGTGCCAGGGCTCCTGGAACCCCCTGTGTCAATGATGCTGGGACCCCCTGTGTCAGTGGTGCTGGGATCCCCTGTGCCAGTGCTGGGCTTCAGTGTTGTGGTTGTGCCAAGCCCAGATGTGCCAGGCTTTGGTTTGCCAGCAGTGCTAGGACCCTTTGTGTCAGTGATGCTAAGCCCCCTTGTGCTGGTGGTGTTGGGACCACGTCCTGAGGTTGTGCTTAGCCTGGTTATGCTGGTTGTGCCAAGTTTTGATGTCATGGTTGTGCCAATCCTGGTTGTGCCAAGATTTGTTGCTGTGGTTGTGCCAAGCCCGGCTGTGCTGGTGGTGCTGAGCGCTGTTGTGTCAGTTGTGCCAAGAGCTGGTGTACTGGTTGTGCCAATCCCTGCTGTACCAGTTGTGGCAATTCCTGTTGTGCCAATCCCTGCTGTGTCAGTTGTGCCAGTTTCTTCTTTAGGGTTTGTGCCAATCCCTGCTGTGCTGACAGTGCCAGGCCCCGCTGTTGCGGTTGTGCCAGGTCCTGGTGTGCTGATTGTGCTCATTCCTGGCAATCCGGTTGTGCCATTCCCTGCCACACCGCCGCTGCCATTCCTGGCTGTGCCACTTCCAGTCACTTCATCTCTGCCAATGCTGCCATTCCTGGCTGTGCCAATACTGGTGCCCCCGGCTGTGCCAATGGCATCGTTCCCAGCTCTACCAGGGTCATTGATCCTGACTTTGCCGTTATCAGTGCCCCCATTCCCAGCTGTGCCAATTCCATCACTCCCGCTTGTCCCAATGTCCCCATTCCCAGCTGTGCTGATATCGGTGCCCCCGGCTGTGCCAATGTCACCATTCCCAGCTGTACCAATGTCATCACTCACAGCTGTGCCAATGCTGGTGACCCTGGCTGTGCCAATGTCACTGTTCCTGGCTGTGCCAATGTCATTGACCACAGCAGTGCCAATGCCAGTGACCCCGATTCTGGCTGTGCCAATGCTGGTGACCCCAACTGTGCCAATACCAGTGCCCCCAGCTGTACTGATGTCACCGTTCCCAGCTGTACTGATGCCATTGATCCTTGCTGTGCCAATACCGGTGCCCTCGGTTGTACCAATTCCACCAGTCCTGGCTGTGCCAATGTCACCATTCCCAGTTGTGCTGATACCAGTGCCCCTGGCTGTGCCTATGTCACCGTTCCTGGCTGTACCAATGCTGTTGACCCTGGTTGTGCCAATGCTGGTGCCCCCATTCCTGGCTATGCTGATGCCGATAGTGGTGACCCCCACCATGGTGCCAGGCGGATGCTGGAAGGTTCCGGGCCGTGCTGCCAGTGCCTCATCAATGCTGCGCCGCAGGTTGATGGGCGAGGGGGGCCGGTAGCCAGCAGTGGGGTCTGCATCACCCTCGGGGGACTCGGGGGGCCCCTGGCTCAGGGCTCCCCCGCCCTCGCTGTTGGTGCGGGCCGAGCGGGTAAGAGGCTGCTGGGAGGGGGTGGGGGGCTTTTCGGGGGCTGGTGCCAGGGCCAGTGTGGCCAGCGCCAGTCCCATGGCCACCTCAGCCAGGCGGGCCCCAAGCTGCAGCCCCCACCATGCCCAGGGCCCAGGGGGCGGCATGGGGCCCCCCCATCCCAGCGTGTGCAGCGCCCCAAAGCCCTGCAATGACGCGCTCAGCACTGCACCCAGCACCCCTCCTGCCAGTACCCCCCGCGCCAGGACCCCCAGCACCGGCCCGGTGCCCCCCCTGACTGCATTGCCCCCCCTGATCCCATTGTCCTCCTTCCCAGTCCCAGTGCCCCCACTGCTCCCCTGCCCATTCTCTTTGGCCCCTTTAACCCCACTGCCCCCCTCCCCGTCCTCTTTGCCCTCCCCAACCCCTTTGTCCCCTTGAACCCCTTGCACCTCCCCAGCCTCTTTGTGCCCCCTAACCCTCTGTGCCCCCACAACCTTTCTGCCCTCCTCCCCAACCCCTTGGTCCTCCCAAACTCCTTTGCCTCCCCCAAATCCATTTCCCCCCCCATCCCCTTTCTCCCCCTCCCCCGTTGCTTGGAACCCCCCAATCCCTTTACCCCCCCCAACCCCTTTTCCCCCCTCTCCATCCCCTTTGCCCCCCCCAACTCTCCTGCCCCCCAAAACACCTTGGCTCCTCTCAACTCTATTTCGCCCCCCAACCCCTTTCCCTCCCTCCCCAACCCTATCACGCCTCCCAGCCCTTTGGTCCCCCCCAACTCTTTGGTCACCCCCAACCCCTTGACCTCTCCCAACCCCTTGGCCCCTCCCATCCCCTTTTCCCCCCTCCCCATCCCCTTTGCCCCCCCCATTCCCATTGCCCCCCTCCTCATCCTCTTTGCCTCCCTCTCCAGCCCCTCGCCCCCCCCAACATCTTTGCAGCCCCCCTAAAACCAGCCCCAGTGCTAAGGCTGCAAAGAGCCCCCTTGGCAGCACCAGCACCGCTGGCCGCTGGCCCAGCACCCCCACGGCCGCCACGGCTGCCCCGTGCAGCAACCCCAGCCCCCCAAAAAAGAGACAGTGTCCCCCTCGGGGGGGGGCCAGGCCCAGCGCCAGCCCCCAGCCCAGGCAGGGCAGGGGCAGCTCGAACAGTAGGCAGGCGGCCGAGGGGGGCAGGCGGCCATGGCGTCCATAGGCATCAAAGAGCAGTGCCAAGGCCCGCGCGCCCCCTGCCATTGCCAGCAGCCCCCCCAGAACCCGTGCCAGGGCGGGGCGTCGCCCCCCTAATAGCACCAGTAACCCCAGCATCGACAGTCCTGCAAAGAGCCCCCCCAACCCGTAAACATGGGCAGCCCAGGCTGGGCCCCAGGTGGCGGTGGCCGTGGCCCAGGGGGTGTGGAGGGTGATGAAGTGGGGGGGGCAGGGCTGGGGGGTCGGGGGGACCCCTCCTCCGGTGGGGTCAGGGCCCCCCGAGGCGCAAGGAGAAGATGGGGCGCAGGCGGCAGCAGCGGCAGCAGCAGCGGGGTGGGGCTGGCGGCTGGGGAAGGCTGTGGGCAAGGAGGGGGGGTCAGGGGCACCCCAATATCCCCCTGCATCCCACAGACACCCCATGCCTCCTTCTGAACCCCACAACCCCCCCGTAGTTCTCCCTGCACCCCCACAGTGCTCTGCACCCCACAGCCCCCCACCCTCAGGACTCCCTCCCTGGCCATTATAGGTGTGTCAGCTGGGGAAGAGGGGGGACTGTGGGCAAGGAGGGTGGTTAGGGGCACCTCAATATCCCCCTGCACCCCTCAGTACCCCCCAAGCCCCCAATGCTCCCATTTTCTCCTCTTGCAACCCAACATACCCCTGCACCCCCACACTGCTGTGCACCCCATGCCCCCCCCCGCCCCAGGACTTCCCCAGGCCATTTTGGGGGAGTTGGCTTTGGGGGGTCTGTGGGCAAGGAGGGGAGCGTCAGGGGCACCCCAATATCCCCCTGTATCCCATAGACCGCCCCCCCCCCCCCCCGTGGCCACATAGCGTCCTCCAGAGCACTGTGCCCACAGCATCCCCTGCACACCCCCATCCAGCCATTATGGGGGTGTCAGCTGGGGGAGAGGGGTGGCTGTGGGCAAGGAGGGGGGATCAGGGTCCCCCAACATCCCCCTGCACCCCATAGACCCCTCCATCCCCCTTGCACCCCACAGCCCCCCCCAACCCCCACATCTCCACAAGGAGAGGGGGTCAGGGACACCCCAACATCTCCCTGCACCAAACAGACACCCTGCACCCCCCATTCCTCCACGCACCACCCTCCCCCTGTCATTATGGGGGTGTCAGGATCCCTCACCCCCAGCCCCCCCATCAGCCATTCTGGGGGTCTCAGCCCCCCCCCCCCCTTGCCCCCCAGTCCCCCCGCATCAGCCATTCTGGGAGTGTCACCCCCTCAGGACCCCCCTCATCAGCCATTATGGAAGTGTCAGCCCTCCTCCCCTACTCTAGGGGTGTCATGCCCCCCAGCCCCCCCCTCAACCTGGGGCTGACCCCCTCACCTGGCTCAGCGCCGCTGCTGGCCCCATCCTGCTCCTGGGAACCGTTGCCCCCTGACCCCTCGATTGTGGGGGGCACCGTGGGAACCAGGAACCCTGGGGGGGGGCAGACATATGGGGGGAGGGGTCTGTTAGCACTGGGGAGGCCCCCCTGGGGGTCCCCATCCCCCCGCGGGGGTCCTCACCAGCGATGCCGAATTTGCCGGCCAGCTCCGCGATGCTGGGGATGAAGCTGGGGGTCCCGGGGGGTTCCCCAAAGATGCGAGGGGGGGAAGCCCCCCCCGGGCCGGTTTGGGGGTCGCCCCCCGCCGTCAGGTCGATGTCGATGGCAAATTGCAGCCCCTTCTCCCTCGTGCTGGAATTTGGGGGGCGGGGGGCACCCCCAAAGCCCCCTCCCGCTTCCTCCGGGGGGGCCGCGGAGCCCGGTTCGTCGAAGAGGGTTGGGGGTGTTGGGGGAGGCGCGGGGGGGGCGCTGGGGGGGGCACCGAGCACCCGCACCCTGAAGTTGAGGCCCAGGTTGAGGGAGAGGATGGGGGGGGCTGTATGGGGCGTGGGGGGGCTGGGGGGCAGCGGGGGAGCGGCAGCGGGGGGAGGCAGGGGGGCCAGGAGCAGCAGTGCCAGCAAAAGCCGGGGAGCGGCACCCATGCGAGGGGGGCACGTGGGGGGCAGCGAGGACATGGGGGGCAGCGGGGGCTTGGGGGCCAAGGGAGATGTGGGGGTCAGGGGGTGCTTGGGGGACAGTGAGAAGATGGGGGGCAGCAAGGACTTGAGGGGCAGCAGAGATGTGGGGGGCAGCAGGGTTATGGGTGGCACCAGAGACTTGGGGAGCAAGGGGGACATGGGGGGCTTGAGGGGCAGCGCTGCGGGGGGGGGGCAGAGAGGCGGTTATAGTGCCACTGGACCCATGGCCCCTGCCCCATGGCACCCACAGCTTCTGCCCCACGGCACTCTAGCCCCACGGCCCCTGCTTCACAGCTCCAGCCTCCAGCCCCATGGCACCCAACCAGCCCCATGCCACGGCCGGACCCACAGCACCCAGCCCCACGGCACCCAGCCCCACAGCACCCACAGCACCTACGGCCCCTGCCCTACAGCACCTACAGCCCCACAACACCTACAGCCCCACAGGTCCAGCCCCATGGCACCCAGTCCCACAGCTCCAGCCCCACAGCACCCACAGCACCTACAGCCCCTGCCCCACAGCACCTATGGCCCCATAGCTCCAGCCCCACAGCCCAGGCAGACCCACAGCTCCAGCCACACAGCACCCACGGCACCTACGGCCCCATAGCTCCAGCCCCACAGCCCAGGCAGACCCATAGCTCCAGCCCCACAGCACCCACAGCACCTGCCCCACAGCACCTACAGCCCCTGACCCACAGCTCCAGCCCTCACAGCATCCAGACCCACAGCTCCCTGCCCCACGGCACCCTACCAGCCCCATGGCATGGCCAGACCCACAGCATCGGCAGACCCACAGGTCCAGACCTACAACCCTCACAGCCCCACAGCACCCACAGCCAGAGCCCCACAGAACCCACAGCTCCTGCCCCACAGTGCCCAGCCCCATGGCACGGGCCAGACTCACAGCACCCTGCCCCACAACTCCAGACCCACAGCACAGGCAGATCCACAGCTCCAGCACCACAACCACCACAGCACCCACAGCTACAGCCCCCTAGCCCTACGGCACCCAGCCAGGAGCATCCCTGGGGGGACAGGAGCATCCTCGGGGAGGGACAGGGGACAGGAACATCCCCGGGGGGGACACAGGCCTCCCCACCCCGGTGCCACCCGTGGGCGCGGGTGCCCCCCCAGTGCCAGCCCCGAATCGCTGTGACAGGGCTGTCACTGCGCTGTCACATCGGGTGGTGGCAGGGATGGATGCGATGTGACGGGGGCTGTGGGGTGCGCGGGGACCTGTCACCCTGCCACCCTGTCACCGTGTCACCCGCTGCCACCATCGCACCTGCATTGCCTGCACCAGGCCCTCCCCACCCCGTGCCCCCCACTGCTGTGGGGACAACACCCACGGGTGGCACCCGGGTTGCCTCACACATGCATGGCCTTGCACACACACTCACACACATGGCCTTGCACATGCACACACATGTGCACACATCCATGCACATGCACCCACACACTCCTCAGGTGTGTACACACATGTGTGAGCAGGGATCACGCAGGCCCCATGCAGGCAGCATAGCATGGGGACCCAGTGCCTAGGCTGGGCACAGGCTTTGCACACTCCTTGCACACCCCTAACCGTGCAAAGTCCATATACACACACACCCTTGCACATCCTCTTGCACACCCCTTGCACACCTGACTCTGCACACCCCCTTGCTCACCTCCATACAGACCCCCTGCCCGTGCCCATCCCAGCTGTGTACAGCCCCTCGCACACTCCTGGCTCTGCACAGCCCTAACTGTGCAAACCCTTTATGCACACCTCTAATCACGTACCTGCCTTGCATACTCCACGCACACTCCATTTCACACCCCCTTGCTCACCTCCATATATACCCCTGCCCATCCGCACCCTTGCACAGCCCTTGCACACATCTTCACACCCTCAGCCATGCACAGCCTCTTGCACAACCCTAACCATGCAAATCATATATTCACACCCCTTGCACACTCCAGCCATGCACACTCCCATTCATGTCCCTGACCACGCATACCCCAACTGCAGACACCTCTGTGCACACCTTCACACATACCCCTGACCACGCACACTCCATTGCACACCCCTAACTACACACACCCCACAGCACACCTTCCTCCTGCCAACTGCCTGGTGCAGCAAGCATGCGTGTGTGCATGTACTTGTGCATGGGTGCAGATGCAGGTGTGCGTGTGCACGGGTGTGGGTGCAGGGGTGTGTGCGCGCGTGTGTGCATGGGTGTGGGTGCAGGTGTGCACGTGCATATAAGTGTGTGTGTATGTACATGTGTGTGTGTGCGGATGTGCATATTTGTGTGTGTGCATGGGTGCAGGTGTGCCTGTGTACAGGTGTGTATGCATGTGTATGGGTGTACACATACATGTATGCTTGTGTGGATGCAGGTGTGCACATGTGCATGCATGTATGTACATGTGTGTTTGCATGTGTGCGTGTGCACATGTGTATGTGTCCATAGGTGCTGCTGCGCCAGCACCCCCGAGCGCCCCAAATCCCTGCATCTTGCACCCCAAATCCCTGACCCTCTGCATCCCAGGTACCCAACACCCCTCCACCCCAGCCACCCCTCACTGTACAACTTGGGCACCCCAGCACACTGTACCTCAAAACCCTGCATCCTCGCACCATGCAGCTTGGGCACCGCAGCACTGTGCATCACAACATCCTGCACCCTGGGCACTCCAGCACCCTAAAACCATGCAGCCTGCACCCCTGCACCCTGAGCACTCCAAACCCAAGCACCCAGCATCCCAAAATCCTCCACTATGCCACTTGGGTACCCCAGTACCCAAAGCCTCAACACCCTGCATTCTCAAATCCTGCACCCCAACACCCTGCACCATGCAACTTCAGCACCCCAACACCCTGGAATCAGCACCTTGCATCTAAAGACTGTGCAACTTGGGCACCTCAGCACCCTGTACCCCCAAACCCTGCACAGCAGCATTCCAACACCCTGCGCCCCAAACCTCTTCAGCCTGCACTTCTGCGCTGTGCAACTCGAGCACCCCCGTACCCCAAAACTTCACCCTGCACCCCACACCCAGCACTCTGCACCCCGGGCACCCCACTACCCTGCAGCCCTGCACCGTGCAACTTGGGCACCTCAGCACCCTGTACCCCAAAACCCTCCACCTAGCAACCTGTACCCCAAAACTCGGCAACCTGTACCCCAAAACTCGGCAACTTGCACCCCTGCACCGTGAAACTCGGGCATCCCCACAACCCAAAACTGCACCATGCACCCCAACACCCTGCACCCAGCACTCAGCTCCCTGGACTCCAGCACTCAGCACCCCAAAACCCTTCGCCCCGGGTACTCCAGCCCCCTGCACCCCACTCAGCACCCCCAGCCCCCCACCCCCCGCACCCACCAGGTTCTTCAGCGGCTCCAGCCCCACCGGCAGCGGCAGAACAGCAGCGGGCGGGGGCTGCCCCCACCTCCTTTCCACCCCATCCCTTCCACCCCCACCTCCTCCTCCTCCTCCTCTCCATCCCCCCTCCATCCCCCCCTCGCCCCCCCCCCGCCACCTCCTCCTTCTCCTCCTCCTCCGCCCCCGGCCCCGCCGCGGGCACCAAGACCCAGTGCAGCCCGATAGGTTCGACTCCCCTCGGATGCTCTCGGCTCCCCTCGGATGCTCTCGACTGCCCCTCGGATGCTCTCGGCTCCCCTCGGATACTGTCGGCTCCCCTCGGCTCCTCTCGGCTCCCCTCGGCTCCTCTGTGGGTTATTTAAATTGTTTGTATGAATCGTGCTTGCAAACCTGGAAGTGTGTGTGTGTTCTCAGCCTGGTTCCCAGCAGCGGTGTTTGTCTGCAGAAGCATTTTATGCCCTCAAGTCCTGAGAAATTGTTCCTTTCACCGCACCATTCTGTACATGTTGTTAGTAGAGCTCGCTTTTCTGTGTTGAACTTTCATGTGAATGTGATTTAGAGCATTTTAACCTAAAGATCTTAAATTTGATAGGACTCGTTTTGGTTTTATTTCTCTTTTGATTATGTCCATATGACAGAAAAAACCATTAAAATAAATCGCCTTCTCTCTGGACTTTTTTTGAACTTGGCGCAATGACACTGCTTTCCATCTTGCGAGTCCTCACATTCCATGTGGCTTCCTTCCAGGGGCACGAATGAAAACCTTTGCCATTAATTTGAAGCAGATTGTCTTTCGGGCTTTATTTGGATGAGTTATATCCCAGGGTGGGGGGTCTGGGTGGACAGAGAAGTAGATGTGGGCCAAGGAGGAAAGTGGTCTTGTCTAGGGGCCAAGGGCCACTTCCTCTTGTTACCCTGCCAACATTCCTTTCTCTTTTTGTGTTCTTTCTTCAGGGCGTGATGTATTTTTCACAACTTTTCACCTTCGCACCCTCTCTTTTTTTTCTTTCCTGTCCTCTTCCGTCACACAGCTTCACCTCCTGCACCTGCGGGTCTTGGTGCTGCGTGGGAAGCGATTCAGCTCCTTCACCTGCTCGTGCCCAGCGTGACGTGTGGTCTCGGTAGGACCCTCTCCAGGTCACATTGTTGCCACCTTTCCCCAGTGACAGGGCGCAGTGTGTTGGTGTCTGGGGACTCTTTGGCCTTTTCTGCCTAATGTTAACCCTGTGTTATCCAGTATCGTCTGCATTAAAGCTTCAGCTCGGTCGCTGTGTGCTGTGTGTTTCAGTTTTTTGATGCTTAAAAAGAAAGAAAAAAGCAAAAGACAGACCGTTCAGGATGTGCTGTGAACACGCAGCCTGGCGCTGGGTACGCCGCGTTTTGAAACGCAGGCCCCGATTTAGCTGCCAGCTTTAGTGTACTGGAAGTCAACTGACTTCAACGTGCTCGCCTGCCTGCTCGAGGAGTTTGGTTGGTCACGATAGCGTGTGGATGTTCAGCAGGGAAATATTCTCGCTGTTGGTGTATTGTATGCCACTTCACAAATCCACTTCTGTTGGATTTGAATTCCATGCATTTTCCTCGAGGTCAGTTTTTCCTTGGTAGTCTTCAAAAGTCTTGGTAGTATTTCCAAAGGCAAAGTCCTTGCGGTCGGGACAGCTTCCATCGTACAGAGAACGTGTTCTGCCGGCTGTGCGGAAGGAGAAAGCTGACTTTCCTCTGCAAAGGCAACCTGTGTCTCTCAGCTTTTGTCTGGAGAGCGGTTGCCTGGTGCAGGTGAGCGATGTTTGCTGGCTCTGAGCAGGTCTGAAATGCGGCCTCGTGGCTGCAGAGCAGCACCCGCAGCTCCAGCTGAGCCTTGGGATGGGGTGTCCTGGAGCGCCCGTGTTACACGGAATCGGAGCGAAGTGCCGGCGCCTCGGTGAGGGTGGCTGTGAGGGAAGGCACGGTTTGCAGTTCCGTTTCTCCGGAGCGCAGCGGCGGGGTCAGGGTTCTGTCAGCGAGGCTGAGTTTGCTGCGGCCGCGGCCAATTCGGCGCCTTTTGTCGAGCCGCGCGGGCAAAGGGGGACCCGCGGGGAGAGCAGTGCGGGGTCTCAGTGCTGCCGCCGTGTGGCCGCATAGCGGTACTGCAGCCCGGGCGCGGCGGGGCTCGTTGCTGCGGAATGGGGCCGCCGCTCGGGGCCGCCGCTCGGGGCCGCCTCGCAGTCGGGAGGCGCCGCTGCAGCCCCCGTGCGTAGCCGTCACTGTTGCCGAGGGCTCACGCGCTGCTTGGAGAGGGCTGACACTGCTTGGGGTGGGCTGACGCTATTTTGTTTCTCCGCTCTCCCCGCCCCAGTTCCATTCGGCTCCGCTCGGCTCGGTTCGGCTTCACTCGAGAAACGAGGGCAGCCGAGAGTTTCCGAATCGAGCCGAGCGAATCCGAGAAGAGCCGAGCGGAGACTCGTTTGCTCTACCCGGCGTCTCCCTCGCGCGCCGCCATATTTGCATTTCCCGGCCATCCCCGATCCCATTGGCTGTCGCGCCCCCTCATTTGCATATTCCCGGCGACCTTTGCGCGCGGTGCCTTATTCACATTACTCCTCCCCCGCCAGCTGCCATTGGCTGCCGCACTGCTTGATTTGCAGAGTCCCGGCGTCTTCTGTGCGCGCCGTCTTATTCACTTCTTCCCGTACCTCCCGCTCCCATTGGCCACCGCGCCGTCTTCTTTGCATATCCCCGGCCCTCATTGGCTGCGGCGCCACGAATGATAGAGTGTGACAGCGGAGGATGGAGTCGCGACGAAAAACCATAGAGAGCAGACACAGAGGCCAGAGCGGCGCCGGAAACCATGGGCGGCGAGGCCGGCGCGGCGCAGGTGCCGTTCTTGCCGCCGCCTTAGCAGCCGCCGGTGCCCCCCGCGCCGCTAGGCCCCAGCCCCAGCGTGTCCGGTCGCGCCGCTCCCGAGCGGCCCCGGCGCTCCATCGCTCCCCGCTCCGCCCTGGGGGAAAGGAAGGAAAGGGAGAGGAGCCGCGAGCGGAGCCCGAGGCGCGGGGGCAGGCGGCCGCTGTGTCAGCCGGGGCCCCGAGCAGCGGCTCGGGCCTGGTTCCCGCACCTGACTCCGCTTCTCAGGGAATCCTATTCTGCGTGGGACTCCGAGGACACGTAGGGGTTTGGAAAGCGATGCCCTGCGTTCTGCTGACTGAAGCGGATCCTTTGGGAATGCAGTTACGATAACAGAGTCCTTCAAGAAACTTGTGGCCTTGGTGCACTCCCTTTCTTTTCGTGACTGACTCTTGGCGTCGGTGAGCGGGGTAGAGAAGGGGGCTGGTGGTGAGGCGCTGGTGCTAGGGAAGAATATGGACTTTACACCGGAGAAGGCTGGAAACTGCAGCGGCGTGGCAGCGGGCGCGAGTGGCTGTGAAACGTGGTGCCCGGTGCTCCGACTCGGTGGGCTGAATGGGGAGGGCGAGGGAAGAACGCTGATGCGTTTCATGGGGCTGGTGTTGACAGAACCCCTGTCGTGACGAAGGGCGGTAGGAAAGCCCGTGATTCCAGCCATGTCCTGAGCTCGATTGCAGTTGGTTTGGCCTGAGATTCTTCTGTTTGCTGCCTTTGGGTCCTACCTCGACACCTTTGCAGTCATAGCTGGAGCTTCTCTATGAACGTTCTTCCCCTTAGCTATTGCAGTGCTGTGCTGAGGGACTGCAGTCTTCTCCGAGCAGCCGTATCCAGGAGGAAGGGCCAGTGCCTGTAAGCAGCAGGGGTACGGGTACCTCCTAAGTGCTGCCTTGGTTTGTGCTTGAACGCGTTCTTATTTCTGGAGTGGCCTGTCTGGATTGAACTGCGTGTGGTCTGAGAGTTTGTGGATTGAGAATGTGCTGGTTTGGAGTTGGTTGGACTGATGAAAGCAAATTCCAGGTGATCTCCTTAGGGAGTGTTTTATAAGAGCCTCGTGGGCTTTGCCTTGCAGCTGTGCATCCTGAAAGCCCGAAAACACCTTTGCAACAAGGGCTTGTTACAATTTAACGGTTTGTAAATTTGCCACGGGCTCTACTCCTGTTCCCTTGAGTGTCACAAGGCCAGGGACGACTCCTGCTGTCAGTGCTGCACTAGTGAACTGCAGGAAACTGTTCTTGATGCGGTCACGGTGCTTGGTTTGTTTATAACCTGGCCAGCCTCGGGGCAGTGCCCTGGTTCACAGCAAGGGTCCTGCACTGGCTTTCCTCCTTTTTGCCCAGTAACAATTGTTTACAGAGCTCTCTCTTCCTGCTTTGAAATCAGTTTACTCTGTGGAAGAACCCATTTGTGTCATCAGTTCTTGTTCATAGCCATTCTGAGGGAAAAAGACTGCGCTTTGCAGTGCTCTGGAGCGAACCTCGTTCTCTGGCTCCCGCTTCGTTGCTGTGTGCCCTGGTGAGGGTCAGAGCTCTTTGCTGTGCCTGGTAAGGGAGGGGAGGGCAAATCGGTCGCCCTCTGAAAAAGCTTTGTACTTTACTTCCTTTAAAAACAATTGTGTTCTAGCACCTACGGTACAAAGCAAACCTTCAAAACACCATCTTTTTGGTAGTTTTGGTCCTGTAAATGTCAACAGTGGTAAAACATCCTTAGCTCTGCCAGTCAGCAGTAGACTAAAATACTTCCTTGCTTGTGGGGCGTCCTGTCCAAAGGCTGGGCTTGGCAAGACGGAAGGAAATGTACCAAAGGTCAATTCAGCGCCTTTTGGTGAGCGGCGCGGGCAAAGGGAGACCGCGGGCAGAGCAGTGCGGGGGGTCTCATGCTGCCGCCGTGTGGCCGCACTGCGGTACTGCAGCCCGTGATGGTCCCCGCCCGCAGCTCTCTGCTGCCGCCGTGTGGCTGATAGTAGGTACTGCAGCTCGGGAGCCGCCGCTCGGCTCCTCTCGGCATTTGTCGGCGCGGCTCGGCTGATCTCGGCTCTGCTCGTTTGCGCTCGGCTTTGCTCGGTACGCTGGGAATTTACGGCTTTTCTCGGTTACTCCCGGTTCGGCTTCTCCCGGCTCCTCTCTATTACTCCCGCCTCGGAGCCGAGCCGAGCCGAGCCGAACAGTGCAGGCTCTCGGTGCCGCTCCGCCCCGCGGGGGTCCCAGCTCCGCGGGAGGGCGGAGGAGCCGCGAGCGGAGCCCGGGGCGCGGGGGCTGTGCCAGCCGGGGCCCCGAGCCGCGGCCCGGGCTCCCTTCCCGCCGGGTTTGCTGCCGGGGTGCTGCCGCCGCGGTACCGGCACAGCGCCGAGTTCCCGTCGCTGGGGTGAAGGATGCGAACGAGGCCCGGGGCGCGCTCTCGGTGCTTTCACGCCCGCGTTCGGCTTGGGCTTCCCAGAGCGGCTCTGTTTGGGTGAGGCCGGCGGGGCGCGGCGTTACTGAACGAGGCGCCGCTGGTCCTGTTTGGCGGTCGCCGTGTCTGGATGACACAGTGCGGGCTCCTGTGCAGCTGGAGACGGAAGCTGGAGCTGCCCGAACAGTCGTTCACTTGGACTGTCCATGTGAACCTTGCCTGCAAACCTGGGAGCGTGCGTGTGTTCCCAGCCTGCATCTCAGCAGCCGTGTTTGTAGAAGCGTTTTGTGCCCTACAGTCCTCTCGCTGCACCTTTCTGCTAGTGGAGTACGTTTTAACAGTAACGCCGTGCCTGGGCTGCTTTTCTCTGTTAAAATTTCACATAAACGTAATTTGGAGAATCTTAATGTAAAAAGTTCATATTTGGTAAGATTCAGGTTGGGTCTGTTCCTCTTATTATGTACATATGACAGAAAAAATATTAAAATAAATTGCATTCTCTCTGGACTTTTTTTGAACTTGGCCCGATGATACTGCTTTCCTTATTGCGAGTCCTCACATTCAGTGTGGTTTCCTTTCAATATATTCTGCTTCAATTTCAAAGGCATGTGTTGCTGCAACAGAACTTATATATCAGCCAGTGTAGAAGACAACATTGAACATTGCCACGACTTGGTGCATCAAATGAAGCAATTTACTGGGTGCCTGGCTGGCTGAGTGGTTTAATTCCCTGGCAGGAGGAACTGGACACCTGATTCGAAGGGTTATTGTACCTATGCTTATTGCTTTTTCCATGTGTGTTTATTGCATGCCTCTAAGTTACTTTGCACTACACCTCACAAGCCTAAAGGCACACTTTCAGTTTTGCCAGCCGCAGTGGAAGTGCTCTTTTGAGTGAGAGGATGGAATGTGGGAATATAGTGCAAGATTACAAAGGAGGCTGCGATGTTGAAAAACACATATATCAAACTAATTGTTGTTTAGCCTTGTGTGTTTGACAAGCAGAGCTTTTATGTTTACATAACATAGGCCTGTGAAACCTGAGGCCTTATAGCATATTGAGATTCCAGCTTTAGTTTGGGAAAGATCAAAAGACTCGGCTCTCCCTTGATAAATAGGGGAATAAAACAGTAGTTTGTATTATTTAATGTGTGTTGATCTCCTCAGGATGTCTCAAGTGGCAGAGCTTTATTGTGTTTGCTTTTTTTCCCCCATTTGTAACTTAGAGGCACTGGACTGCCGCTGACTTTATGTGCTTGGGATTCACAGATCCCTGCAATCAGAGCCTGACTAACGATGTTACAGCAGTGATCACAGTTACTCCTGTGGTAGGAAGGGGTGCAACTCAGCTGATGCAAGCAATGATTGTGTCTGTAGCCTTTTCTTTCATGTCTAGGGTCTGCTTTTATTTTTAGTTTCTCTGATAGTTTTATTGGACTTTTCAGCCTTGACTTTTTAGCCCTGTGACTACACATAATCCATATCTGCACGCGATGGTGAGACAATATGCTTATGTAAAGCCTATTATATGTAACTGTTATTGATATACTTCTGAGCACTGTATCTCAGTGACTAAAATATGGAATGAATCTTTTAACCTGGACAAGTTTTTAACAAGGAAAATTGACTATTTAATGGCCTGATAATGTATGTGCAATTAACTTGCATAATTTAAATCAAGCTTGGCTATTTTAATGATAGGTCAACTTTCAGAAAACCACCAATGTGTGATATTTAGGATTAATTTCTCATTACCCATTGTAAGTAGGATGCTAGACTTGGAATTAGAAGAGTGGATTTTGTTCAAAACCATCTGAAAGTAATAACTGGATTTGTTAAATGTGTGTCACACCTGTGCTAACCTCCTGATTTAAAGCTGGCTCTCACCTGCTGCTGGAGGATTAGGTGAAGTTGGGGACTAGAGCAGCGTTTCTTTCTTTGCTCTGTTTTGGGGGGCTGTCTGTTTTTGTTTGTGGTACATCTGAGCCAACTGTGATCGTTTCTTCTATAAGTATCAGATAATAATTTTACTTGTGGGTTTACTTTTTAATCTTAGAGTAAAATTGGTTTGGAATGTGACAACTTCTGAGACATGTTATCATGAATATTTGCAGTTAATGCTGTCTTGTCTTTCTTTGTTCTTGTTATATTTGTAGAGGTAGGGATTTTTTCTGTTTAGTTTTTTTTTTTCTTGTTAATCCATAGGGGCACAAAGGACCTAAGCTCAGTTTAAATGAGATTTCCAGTGTAGTTCTCATGATAGCGGTTAATGGACTTCCCAGAGCTGGTTTGTTCAAATTTGGTTTTGTGTGAGAAGCAGTTAAAAATTGTATTGTCCCAGAAGGATACTGGGGTAGGAGGGGAGGATTTCCACCCTGTTTTGTGCTTTTCTGTTGTTTTTTCTAACTCCTGCTTAGAATTGGAAAAGATTTTGAGTACTGAAAATGTAAGAGATTTTGGATCTAGTGCCTATTTATGTGAAACTATATTTTTGTCTTATTTTTTAGAGAATGTTTTCATTTGTATGTTACTGTTCCAAATAGTTTTATATAGAAAATATTTTGTAAAAACCAATGAATAGTGAGCTCTTGCAGAGGAATTAAAGTTGTTCAGATGGGGTGAGTGAATCTGGTTCAAAACCACTGCTTTTTAGTCAAGTAAGCAAAATAAAAGCTGACTTATGCTCTTCCTCAGCAAATTGCGTGCTGCTATGTGTTTTGTAATTTCCGTTATGGCATTTCCAATGGTATGTTTTCACTTTAGGAAAACAGATGATTTATTATGCACTTGAATCCAAATACTTCCTGGTTTTCTGATAGTACTCTCAGGATAAAAATCTGAGTAGTTCCTTTATGGTTTTCAGCATTTCTGTTTTATGTCTCATTACATGAAATCTCTGAGTGCGGTGCAGAACAAAATTGCTGTAATTTTACAGTAAGTATAGTTCAGTTGTAACTTGGTCTTTACCATCTCTAGAAGTTGTCTCAAAATAGTCATGTGTCATTTGGCACAGTTTAATAAAATTGGCAATCTATTCCCTAAAGGCATTTAATGGAGCAGGACGAACTATTTTTCACCTTGTGATGCAGTGAGGTTTTTGCAAGTTAATGCGGAGGACGCTGCTGGACCTGTTTCACTTCACATCTCTCTGCTGGAGTTGCTGCATATTGTAAATCAGGTTTGGTTCTGGCTCCTGTGATCTATTTCATGCTGGGAGTAATGTGAGCAGTTGTATAATGGAGGGAATTTCAAGAGAAAATGGGGAGGGGGAATTATATGAACAAACCTCTTTGTTATGAAACACAAAGCTGTTAAGATGATTTTTGTGAATCAGTCCTTTCTGCAGCGCAAGCACTGAGAGGGCTGGGTGTGAAAGCTAGAGAGAGGCTACTGAAACATCAACTCGGATATTGACATTCAGCATCACGCCAATACTAAAATCCAAATTTACACCTAGCTTATAATTTCTTAGGCAGATCAACAACACTGGAATTTTTAGGGGTTTCATTCTGGTTCTGATTTCAAGCTATCTTCTGTTGTAAACAAACTGTGTATGCTAGAACTATCAGATTAAACATTTGGAAGAGAAATAAAAAAAGTGCTCTGTATCTGATTTGTGGATATTAACATCTGTGACAGTACTTCTCTAAGGAATGTAACTAACTAGTCCGAAAGAATTAAGCGTCTCAAATTATTTATGACCTGATAAATGGCTTACTGAACTAATACTCACACTCAGGGGTTAGGGTTCACAACTTGAATTATGTTAGCAATGCCAATTGAAAGACTCTTTGTAGTTGTGCAATTCTAGATGTATGGCATGTTTTATAAATAAAATACTTGCAAATCTCTATGGCCTTAACTCTCATAGAACTAAATACATTAGTGGATATGACTTCAACATCGGTTGTGGTACTGCTTGCTTCAATAAATTATTTCACCATCAAAAAAAATCTTCTTTCTCTTCTGTCTATATTTTCCAGATTTTCAATGTCTTCACATTTACTTCTTACTTTAAGCTCAAACTTGCTTCAAAATGTACGGGGGGAAAAAAGGCAATGCATTATCGAAACATTTAAGTGCTTACAAAAAGTAAATAAAAGGCTGGTTTCTAAACCTCCTCAAAGAAAATCTTAATTTACTTACTTGGAAGCTACAACCATTATTAATATTTAACCAGTAATTAGTTATTCATGAATGTCAGGTCCCAATGCATGCATTAGTAACCTGCTGTAAAGTGATAATTACAAGGAGGTGGCACATACAGCTGAATTCTTAGCTGGCCCTTAAACCAAAGCAGTAGTTGCACTGTGCTAGGAGAATTTCCCTTGTGCTTTGCAGCAGTTGGCAAGGCTGTAGAAGTATAACTGTGCCCTTGGTTCCTCTGTTAGTTCTGTGACAGCTGAAATCAGTCTTCCCTTTTCAGCCAGTCCTTTGAGAAGCTCATAGAAATTACATGAACAAACAGGCAATGGCTACGTTTGGATTTGTGTGGCTCCCAGCGTATGGATTTCTCATATTTCAGCAAAAATTTATGCAATTCCCAATATCAGATTAGGTTTTGAAAGAAGAAGTAACCTAAGAGTAAAACAGAGAGAAACAGTGCCTGTTTGGGCAATGCTTACTTGTTTGTTTTCTGCTTAAACATTTTAATCTCATTATGATTCTTGTAAATGGGTCCAGGAAGGCTGAAGAATTGTAAACAGGAACCATGTACTACAAAATCTTAAATTATAATTTTTATTTCCTTTTAAAAATGCTTATAATTATAAAATAAAAATAAATTAAAAATTTTTCCAAATAATATTTCATTTGCTGATTTCCAGGAAATTTCATTTTGCTGTTGTTAATTTCAGTACTGTACCTTCTAATCTGCTTAGTATTTCTAACAGCTGAGTGATTTGGATGGGAGCTGTAGGATTCCCTGGCCAAGAGGCTACTCAAGTCAGAACTTTCACTCGATTTAAGCAAAAGTACCTAGAATTAATTGCAAATTATTTGGGGGATGTGAAGCCAAAAGTTTGTATGTTGTAAATGCCTGCTGAACTAGACGTGGGCCTAGATGCTCCTGTGACCCAGACACCGCAGTCCCAGCGGGTCCCTGGGCGCAGCCGAAAGCACCATCTCAGTGTAACTATGGCTTGGGGTTCCTCTCCCCGTGACATTCTCCCAGAAAAGCCATGCTAACCCTGCAGTCAAACTTCACCGTCTGCCTCCTGTTCCACCTAGTGAAAAGACCACTCAGTGCACCGTATCTATTGTCTCTCCTGCCTAGCAATCGCCACCTCCCCAGCTCTGCCAGAGCACTTCATGTGAAGCACTTCTTATTCCAGGTTATTTCTTAATCCATTTCTTTGCTTCAGGAGAGATCTTTCAGGCCAAGTCACACCGCTCTTCAGAACTGCTGAATCGGTGCAGAGAACACCCGTGCAAACTGCACGACTGCTGGAAATAAGCAGGTCAGGCATCTGCAATGCCGAATGATACAGCTCCACACTGATGGAAGAGCCCATGAAAAGCCCAGAGTGCGAAAGGGCAATATTTAGGAAGGCCTTCTATTAGTGAGAGCACTCTTTGCAAAGCTTCAATTGTGTTTGTTTTACTTGAAATACTTGGTGAGAGAAAATGCCTCTGAAAGCAGCTGATGTTTTCTTGTCTATTTAATCCTGCTCAGTGCTCTTAAGTGCCCTTTCTACTGAGTCAATTGTTTGTGTGGTTATTTGAATGTGAAGATCTCTGTGAATAATTGCAAACTGACTTCATTTTTAAGACAGACAGAATTAAATATCTATTTATATTTCACACTATGAATCATAGAAAGTTATAGAAACAGACAAAAAATCAGTCTCGCCTTGTTATCTAAAGAACATCACCAGGAAGGTAAAAACCATGTTTGTATAAAACTTGTTCAAATCTCAACAAGCAACAGTGTACAACAGACAAATTTAGCGTATTTACGAAGAGGCTGCTCTCCAAACTAGCTGTTGATCTGTTCTCTAAGGTAAAGCACTTGAGAGATTGGAAGGAAAATGCTTTTTTTTTTCTCTGAGGATGTAAAGAACATTTCTGGCCAAGTCCAAGATCGGAGGCCAAGCAGAAAGCAGCTGAATTGGAGATGACCCTTCACCCTTCCCTTCCAGCAATTCCTCAGTGCCTGCATTTTGGGTTTTCTGCTCTTTCAGTTGCACACACAGAAGTGGTGATGAGCACCAGGGTGGACCTCAGCCGTGGCTCTGCACCTCATTTCCTTCCCATTGTCCACTGATGGCAGAAGAACTATTTATCCTTATGGTCCGCACTCAGCCAACAAACGCGTAGCTACCACACATGGCTCGCAGGTCAGATGGACGTGGAGTTTAATTTCCTTACGCTGGATGGAATCCAAGCTATTTTCTATGAGCTTTTTTCAGCAGTAGAGACAGCCACCTCGCATACGATCATGGCTAGACAAATTTTATTAAATAAAGCCTTCAAAGATAAACAAATTTGCTATTAGTGCAGCGGAATGAAAATAAAATCAATGGCAGATGGTCGTCAATGTGTCTTATTCAGACATTTCGGATAAACATACGGAATGGCAGAGAGACACAACAAATGTAAAACAAAAATTGGTGGAAATGAACAATATTGTGGATTCATCAGTCTTATAGACTGTTTTAATCACCGGAAAACTGAGATAGCTGGAGATTTATTCCTTTCTGCTTCCTCCACTCTAAAAATTTTGCTTAAATGTGTACTACAACCCTTACATACAAAATAGAAAACTTGCCTAAATTTAAAAAATTCAATATAGAAGTCTAGAAACATGAAATAGAAGATTAACACAGTATGCCTACTGCACAGAAAAGAAAATAATAAAGTCTATTGTTATTGTAAGAGTTCATTATTGTCATCTAAAACAGTAGGGGTGTATTTTTGAGTCATCTTATCCAATTGTTTGGACATATAGTTTAAACAACAGGCCTGAAACTAGAGCAGAATGGAAAAATAACTGTCTTTGCAACCTCTCACACAAACAAAGACTAGTTGCATTGAAGGGCAGCATCTCTTATTGATTTATTTTATATTTCACTGATTTATTTTATATTTCAAAATCTGCTTTTTTTAATAAGAAGATCATAAAAGATGAGAATATGTGATTTAATATTCATGTGCATGTCTATGCACATTTAAGTGCTGATTTTATTTCAGAGTTTTACTATCAGCTGCTTTAATATTCCAGCAAGTCATGGTAAGCCCAGCCAAAAGCTGCCAGTGATAGAAACTGTGAGGAGTTCCAGGCTAACAGCACACTGTGTAACAACATGTTTCCTTTTATCGGTTATGAATGGCTTTGAGTTAAATTTCACAGTAAGTTGCCTTGTTCTTCTACTATAGAGTTGAATAGAAGAGCTATTCTTGTACCATACATTACGTAATTTTGTCAAATCTCTTCTTTAAACTAGGTGGTTCTACTCTTTTCAGAATCTACTACTTACATTTTCAGCTTTAGTTGCACGTCAAACAAATTTCTACATATTGATCAAAGATCTCTTAGACCAGCTTTTCTTCCCGTAGCTTCCAACACTGGGGAGAGGAAAAAGACAAGAGGAAATTGAAGAGTACTGCTCCTTCATTTCCCTCTTCATCATCCCTTCCAGCTTTGTAGGGGGGGAAATCCCGTCAAAATATCCTAGTTCCTCCCCTTCCCTATATTTTTATGAGAACAGAACAAAGCTTAGAGGGACTGTCTTAGTTTAGATGAAACCCAAGCTCTGTTATCAGAAATTAAGTGATTTTAATCAGATAAGGAGGCGAAAAAAACCCCAAACCACCAGATTGCACAGAAAAGATAACAGTTCTTAGCTACAAATGTATGTGGGTACAGAACAAAGTTAACAATTGTGATTGAGATCTTAATATGAGTCGGGTTCTGTACCCAAACCTTATGGTGCAGGTGTTTTTAAGAGCAGCAGCTGCAGGGTTTTGTGGCAAATCCAGATGACCAGCCATCCCTTGTACAGAGACCATACGCACCCTCCCACACGAGAGAGAGAAAATATAGCAATGCAAGCAGCAGGAGCAGCAGGCAGTCTACGCTCTACGGCAGAGAGAGAGTGAGAGAGAGATCCAGTGGAAGAGTGAAAGAAAGGAATGTCCAGGCAAAGGGGACATGACCTCTGTCCCGGTTTCCCTGGAAGCATCCTCCCCCCGCCCCCTCGCATCCCACTCGGATCTTTGTTGGTAAAGGAAGAAAAATTCACTGGAAAAGAAAAAAAACCCTGAAACTATAACAGGTACCTTCCTTGCACTGCTGTTGTCTGACGTGTGCAGTGCCGAGTACAGAGGTTGTACCCTATAGGGATGCTACAGCCGCTGAGTGCCGCAGGAACATCAAACCCCACTTCCAGCTTCAGACCCCTCCCCATTATGGAAAAGGATTTCTTGTCTAGAGATGAACCAGAAATCTGTGGCAAGTGGTACGTGATCACGTGCCGCCAATGCTAAAAGATCAATAATAATGATAAAACAATGAAGGAATGAAAATAGAAGGCAGATGATTAGATCCACAAAAAAGACCAGACATAATGTGAAAATTAAAAAAACAATTACAGAGAGCTGCTCGTTACTTACAAACCCCCCGTGAATTCTTACCATCGCTCTTCCATTAAAATCTTCAGGTGCTGTAGAATCCCAGACCACCTGCAAACTACGCGCTATGCCTTGCAGCTGCCACTTGCCTTGAGGACGCGTCTTGGGGAACGTCAAAGCAGGGCCGATACCCCTATTTTTTTAAACAGGGTTTCTGTTGAATTCCTGCTCCCTATTTGAATGAAGGGCGGGAGTGCCCGCAAGTGCTCACGACACCGACAGGCACCGGTGCAGCTCCCCAATGGAGCTTTAGATGCTTTAGATGGAGGAAACTGTTGGGCAAGAACTTGTCTTTCAGGAAGAATTCATAACATCGGGCTTTTCCCGTATGACTTGGGGTTGTTTTTTCCCTTTCCTGCAAAAGCTGGAAAAGACGACTGACTCTGTCCTTCCTCTCCTAGAGATGCTTTCGTTATCTCGGGGGATTTTTTAATTATTATTATTTTTTTACCGCTGCCACAAATGAATCCAATTAAGCCAGAACTTCAAAATGAAATTGTTACCTACCTTGTAAGGGAAAGTTAGCAATTACTGGTAAAAATGTCTCTTGTTTTTTTCCCCCTCAAAGAAGACAGGACTGCTTGTGCTACAGCTGTATCTGTGAATCATTACTACTTCCCCTTTGTTTATGTTACCTTGAAAATCAGTGCAGCTGGTTTTCCTGCCACACACTTGATGAGTAGCAGGGCTTATGCTGAAGTTTTCGATATGTTTTCTCCTCCCCAGTTACTAGTCTGAGTGTAGCCTGTTTTATTCCTCACGTGAAGCACCATCACTTAGCATAAACAGCTAAGAAAATAATTTAGCTTTTTAATTCAGTAGCAACTGCAAAATGTAGCGTTTTCTGGCCAGATAAAAGCCAAAACTTTTGAAAATATTGCAGAATCAAGGGGCTGAATTACTTCTAGTTGAGTAGGATATTTTCTTTTTATTAGAGGAACATCATAAATCATCGTGTTCCCAGTGCTGTCCATTTAAAACTGTGTAGTGATCAAATCAAAGGAGAGAAAAATAACTTCAGCTCAGAAAGAGAAGGATTTTACTTGGAAAAATACTGATATTAATCATTGTGACAAATGGTTTTGATTGTGGTTTCAAATCTGCAAATTGCAAAAGCTCACGAAATATCTTATTATCTTTTTAGTCTCACTTTTTTCCTGTCATTTTTCTACGTTTTTCACCCTATAACTCTGTTTCTATATTCTTATCCTTACAAATGTTTATTTTTCCAGACCTGTTCTTTGTTGATCTCTTGCTATTGAGAGAAGCACAGAGTAGGCATGGATGCCAAATAAAAAGCATGAGCTCCATAACCTTATCAAAAAAGCTATTAAAATTGTTCTTTAACCTTCACCCAGCACTGTTTTTTTATAAGAGAGTGATCAAAGAATCAAAGTTAAGCTGATGCTATGCCAAATATGTTCATATGGTAGAGCACTAATATTATCGGTTCTTGCAAGCGAGATGAATGTGGGTTGAAAAGCCCGTGGTCTGTGACAGAATTTTTCTTCTGTTCTAGGAGAAAAAATTTTCCCTAACGCCTCATTCTTCAAACTACTCATAAATCATATTATGCTTTTTTTTTTTTTTTTCAGGTTATAAATGCATTACGGTTGGCATTGCACCAGAGAAAACTTTAATAGCTCAAACCCCTTGCCATTCTCAAATAATTTTCACTCTGCTGGACTACCAAGCCTATTTGTAATTCACTTTCCTAGGTGATCTTGCACCGATCTCGTCAGGTCTCATAGCGAGGGGTCAAGGCAGACGCTAAGAAGTTCTACTTAGACTTTTTGCCATGAAGCCTGTCCTGCTGTTGTAACCACAAACATCTACGGGTGCAGCCTGTCTGCTCGCGATCACGAGAAAGGCAGACTTTGCAAGCTGCCTTAGCAGCCTCTCTCAGGAAACACCTAGAAACAGTGTTTTCTAAGGAGCTTGGGAATAATGCTGTAGGCTCCGCAGAGCAGACATGGAAGGTGACTTCAAGGATCGCAGCAAAGCATAACCAAGGACAACCGAAAGGGGTCTGTAAAAGCAAATGCCTGCATTAAGACTTTTTGTTTTTCTAATTCTGCACCAGGTTACAATAGTGATATCCTATTAAAATCAATGTAGTTTAACAAAGGAATTAAATTACAGCATTTTGAATAAAATCGTGCATATTTCAGTAATATGTGAGAGCGATTGAAAGCATCAGTACATTTCTGAACATACAAACGTGTGCTTTACTTTTAACAAACTGCATTTCCCATTTAAATTATTTCATCCACTTCAGAACTTTGGGCCCAGTTCTTACTCCCATCTGGTTTAATTCAACGAGACAACTTGAACAAAAATACAGGTTCGGTGACACTGGAAAGTGTTCTGAATTTTTCATTTTGCAGAATTTTGATGTTAGAACATACCTTAGCTCATTTCTCAAGGTGTTTTCAAAGTGAAACAACTCATAAAAACCTCTTGCTGAGATTTTAATAAGAGCAGACTCTTATTCCTCCCCATAACAGCAATTTTTTTGTGACTGCAAATTCAGTTTTCTTGGTTTATTGTCTATAGCCCTATTATCTTTACAGAAGCTTCAGATTTCATCAACTCAGCATATAAGACTTATCTCTTTTTTTTTTTAAGTTGTCCATGTGTAAATATCGCTGTCCCTGGGGAACAGTAGAATTGCTTGTGTTGAATTAAGCGCACCCATAACTCCTTCAGCTTTGTATTGAAAAAAATACAGAAGTGAAATTAATCTTTCAGTCCCTCTACTGCCTGACCAGATTCTGAGGATAGTGCAGGGGAGATCCTCCTCACGTGATTTTTCCTCTGCTTTCTTTTCTTTTTTCCTTGTCCATTTGTTTTCTCCTGCTTTCTTCAGGCAGCTGGTGGTGGTGGTTGGAGGCAAAGTTTCACTTGGTGCTCCGAGGTAGCGAAGAAAACGCCTCAAGTGCTCGGCCAGAGCAGTTTCTTCTCCCGATAGGGCTGAGAAGAGCATGATTTCGGTGACTTTGGTGACCAGCACTGGAGACAGCGGCCGTTCAAGGAGAGATTAATTTGTACAAGGTTGCATGCGATCAATCAACAAGATTTACCTGTGATGATATCATGTTTCCAAAGATACCTTTCTCCAGCTGAATATGTGTCATTCATTAGCCTGAAGGAGAGCGAGACAAACATCACTGCTATTTCAGAAAACGTTATATTTTCTAAGAATACAATTATTTTTAATTATTAAATATTAACATTAAATATTGTTTTTTCTAAACTTCCCAGAACATTATTAAGAACAAAATTTAACAGACGCCCATTAGTTGAAAGGCAGTGTTGCTCCTCTTCCAATATGGAATGAACTGTACAATCGGTCACTGAACTGCAGTATCTTGCCCAAAGATATTTTATATTACATATCATACCTTACTGCAAGGACACCTTCCTCTTCCTCATTGCATTGACACACTAGATGTTGATCGAGATATTTTAGGAGTTTAGAAACTACTTGCTTACAAATGAAATGACAAAATTAGTTCCTAAAAGACAGCTGGCTACAAAAGAATATGCAACAGTTCCAGAAGAGAAGGAAAAGGATCCCAAAAGCATATAAAAGTTTACATCAAACAAGTCCTTTAAACAACCACTTTTTAAAATTAGACACAAATGTTTAATTTTCTCACAAGAATATTTTTTTTTCATGTTGTCACCCCCAATGGATGAGCTATAAAAACAGTAGATGTTCTGTCATCCTGTCTGGCTATGCCCCAAAACACAAGGGTTTTAGGAAGAAAGGTACTTGGAACAAAGCCACATATTTGGTATGAACATCCCTCAAGGCCCAAAATATGCTCATAAAAGAAATCTATAAGGAATTAAAATACTATAGAGCATTTTATAATTCCATTTATGCCCTCTTAAAAAAAAATCAGTTCTGAATTATTGCTAATTCAAACCACTCAAGAGGAAAGTTTTTTTGAGAAAACAACATTCACTCATAACACAAATAGAACATCTGCAGCAGAGCATTAACTAGGAAAGCTGATAGCATATTAAGCTACTCCCTGAAGAGTGATAGTGTATGTTAAATGATTTATCAGAGTCCTCTTCCTCCATCCTTCCACTCTCCTCCTGTGTCACCCTCCTTGCGTGCCCTCTCAGGCAGCTGGGCAGAGCACACTCGTCACTCCTGGAGGGATGCTGGGAGATGGCAACTCAAAGGTGCTCAGGACATGGAATTGTTTTACCCTTTGACCCGAAGTTCTCTAAGCTGGCTTTTCTCAGGCAGCAGCTTGCCTGCTACACCTGACCGCACAGTTCCTCCAGGTATCCCATAGCTGCAGAAGGTAATGTAGTCCTGCACTTCCAGAGAGTCCCAAGCTGGGAAAGTGAAGTCATTTGGAATGATTGAACTCTATCCAGTCATTCCTAGGAGCTGCAGTTTCTCTCAAGCCCCCGTTTGTGTTGACAGCTACCTGCTGTGTATGTTTTTCTCTCCAAAGTGCTGCAGCTACCGCATAAGTAACACTGAGATTGTACCTAGAAATTTAGTACAAATGAACGTGAGATATTCGTGGCCACACTGTCAAAGCAGATAGGATTCATCTTGCCAAAAGCTACGTATATATTATATACAACCTGTGTAGTCATCTACACTTCCTTTGTAATTTAAGGAGAGGAATGTATGCTTCTCGGGTATGAGCTCCGTAATGTATTTGAGTCATCTACATTAAGGTGAAGTGAATCATTTCTTACAGTTCTTCATTTCTTTCCCCCCTTTACTTACCATAGAGGAGCGCAGGTGACTAAAGTCAGATGTTAGAAAGTTATCTGAGATTAATCCCATCCATTCTGTCTTGGAGAGTGAACAAGTCTTTGTATGCAACAAGCATGATGATTACTCACGTGTAATGCTGACGGGGAAAGCTTTGCTTAAAAAGAACAGGAGGAGACATTCCTTCTCCAGCATTTGTTCCTCCATTATCACTAATCACAATCACTGGCCTGGCAGTCAGACATTTGTCATAAGCGTTATTTCTTAGGCAAATGTGTAATTCATTTCTGGAACGGCAAAATTAACCCTGAGGGAAAGTACACAGCTCATATTCTCATTTGTACCCAGTGACAGCCTTCAAAAGGCAGGGCTGTGTGAGCACAGTGTGTTAAATGGACAGTAGAGGTCACCTTGGACACCTACCTGTCACTCTGGGATGGAAGGGCCACTGGTATTTCAAGCCAATGCCAGTAGAGCCAGTCTTCACTGCAGCATGTTTCCTTATGCGTCACAGGCAAAGTATTTTAAGAAGGTTTCTGGCAGTTTTAGCATTTTATGACTGGAAACCGTTCTACCCTCTGGATCGTGGAGTCAGCTGCTTTAGGTATCGTCCATCAAATTACATGGATTTCTGCAAAAGTCGTAAAACTCACAGTGATGTTTCTGAATTTCATTGCCCAGCACTTCAGTCTCTTCCAGGCTAGGAGTGAGTGAACGCTGGCTCCCCATGACATACTCTGTCTTCGTATGATCCAGCTTTCAGTTCCAGTCCTGAAAGGGCTGATAAACATCATTTTACACCTCACTACCTTAATGTCTGAGATGGAGGCTACGGCATGTGGGATCACAGGGCTATTTAATAAAAGGGTTGTGAAAAAGCAAATGGGGACAGGAATAAAAGGGAAAACTTTCTGGAGTTATTTTTAAACTTTGCATATTTCCGAACATTTTCAAAGGTCTGTGCATTACTCTGGACTGCAAGGAGACAGAACACAAAATAATTACTGTTCTGGCAGGTTGACAAAAGACATCGACAAAAGTCAATCTGCTGGAGGGAAGGAGGGCCTTACAGAGGGACCTTGACAGGCTGGAGAGATGGGCTGATTCCAATAGCATGAGGTTTAACAAGTCCAAATGCCGGGTTCTACACTTTGAACACAACAACCCCATACAGAGCTACAGACTGGGTGCAGAGTGGCTGGAGAGCAGTCAGGCGGAAAGGGACTTGGGAGTGCTGGTGGACAGGAAACTCAACATGAGCCAGCAGTGCGCTCAAGTGGCAAAGAAGGCCAATGGTATCTTGGCCTGCATCAGGAACAGTGTGGCCAGCAGGACTAGGGAGGTCATCATCCCCTTATACTCGGCACTGGTCAGGCCGCACCTCGAGTGCTGTGTCCAGTTCTGGGCCCCTCAGTTTAAGAAGGATGTTGAGATGCTGGAGTGCGTCCAGAGGAGAGCGATGAGGATGGGGAAGGGGCTGGAGCACAAGCCCTATGAGGAGCGACTGAGGGAGCTGGGGTTGTTTAGCCTGGAGAAGAGGAGGCTCAGGGGAGACCTTATTGCTCTCTACAACTGCCTAAAGGGAGGTTGTGGTCAGGCAGGGGTTGGTCTCTTCTCTCAGGTGACTGGTGACAGAATGAGAGGACACAGTCTCAAGCTTCGCCAGGGGAGGTTTAGGCTTGACATTAGGAAGAAGTTCTTTACTGGGAGGGTGATTGGCCATTGGAATGCGCTGCCTGGGGAGGTGGTGGAGTCACCGTCCCTGGAGGTGTTTAAGG
Organism: Neomorphus geoffroyi; assembly: GCA_033558235.1. NCBI lineage: Eukaryota > Metazoa > Chordata > Aves > Cuculiformes > Neomorphidae > Neomorphus > Neomorphus geoffroyi. Next base: position 28,489,142 of record JAUMJM010000011.1, on the reverse strand, counting down.
AAAGATTGGATGAGGCACTTAGTGCCATGGTGTAGTTGACAAGTAGGAGTAGGTGTAGGTGTTGGGTCATAGGTTGGACTCGATCTCAGAGGTCTTTTCCAACCTTATGATACTGTGATACTGTGACACAGAAGTTCTCTGCTCACACACATCCATTTTTTCTTTCCACAAATACAGAGCAGAACAGCGTGCCCACCTGCCGCATTCTACTCTGCAAGGAGAAAGAAGCATTGCTGTAAAAGCCCCTTTTCTTGTTTCTTAAAGCATTCACCCTGCCCGTACCTCACACTCAACAGCAAGGGTAACTGAGCTACATCACTTCTCCACATCAGAAGACAACTGTGGTGGTAAGGCTGAACACAAGGCAAATGTATGAAACCACAAGCCTCTTGTGCGTGCACAGGGAGTTGACTACTTTTATGTCTGACTGGTAGAACAGAAAGGACACAGGTGAAACCCAAATACTACTGAGGAGATACCACCCTGACCAAACTCCAAAAAGTTATGCTCTTCCCTAAGGGTTGGAAGTCATTTGGTGACACTACCCTTAGTGTATCTTCTTCCCCACACCCTTATTTTATTGTGATTGTATTCATCCTACGCATTGCGGTGACAAGAGCAAAATCCAAAAGCATAAATAGTCTGGAAAGCACATTCACTTTTATTTGGAGCCTTCTCAAGAACCCCCGTTTGCCAAGCCAACGTGTTAAGTGGACTTCGGGGCCCTCTAGTGGCTTGGGAGGGAGGAAACTGTGAAGGAGGGGTGACACACCTTTCAAAAAGGCTGCAACCTTTCCTACCGCTTTCGAACAAACCGGAAAGCATAAGCAGAGTTCCTCTGTCACTTTCAGCAGAAGCAAAAGTAGAAGCCTGTGCCCCTGCTTTGCTCTGCCATTCAACTTTTCTTCTTTCTTAGTAGGTCTAAACTGAACATTGCACATTGCCCTCATTTTTGTAGACCCACAGGCCACTTGTGGTCCCAACGTAAACCCTTAACACCTGTTTTCAAAGTGAAAGGCATTCTCGGACTGTCATAAATATGGCAAGGTTGTAAACTGTACAACCTATCAAAGCTTGTGGACAAAGAATGGGACACAAAAATATCTTCCATTTTATTCTGCTTAAGTGCAGGGACTTTTTTACAGGGTACTTATTGACAGCACAGGTTTCTAGTTCCTGTCTTATTCCATAACTCCAATACTTGGGAAACAGGTCAGTGGGCACTTTATACCTCTTACTGCCATGCGTAAAGTTGTCCCAATGTGTGAGTGGGGCCACAAAGCTGCACTAAATCCAGGGAAGCCACATTCTTTATCACTTCAGCCGTGGAGGGATGCTGCACAGGCCAGAACTCTGTCCTCTCAACTCTTACAAGGCCAGAGGGCTATCTCAGGCTTTGCAAAAGAGGCTGCAGCTGAACCCCAAACCCATATTCAGCAATAAATTAAGAGGGCACTCAAACATTTTCTCTTAAAAATGCCATGCTGTTTTGCCAGAAACTTGGATAGCTGACTCTTCATCCAAATATTTTGGAAGTCAGAATAAAGATTCTTAAACACCTCGACTACTGTAAAGAGTAGGAAGAAGACTTAAAATACTCAGTGAGTCTGAGGTACTTCCCGTAGAGACAATTTCAGTATTGCTAACCCAGAATGTTTGGAACTCCACTTGAATGTCTTCTGCTGCATAATCACAAGATATTTATTAAAAACCAACAGTGTAGGAAAGGCAGTATGGGTTTCTTTTTGCTTAACTTCTGGTCTTCAACCTTCTGTATAGCACTTGCCATATAATATTTTCTTTAGATCCCAGCTAGAAACCTATTTTTATATAAAATCAGAGATTTCCACAGACCCCCTTAGAGAAAAGCAGCTTCTAGACAGGACTCACGTTAAAATCACGATTGACAGCAGAGCAATTTACTGCTGCTGTCGTGCTTATAAACACCTAGTGATGGTAATCTCTGGACATTTTTTAGTGCCCTCATAGGGCTTGTGCTCCAGCCCCTTCCCCATCCTCGTCGCTCTCCTCTGGACGCACTCCAGCATCTCAACATCCTTCTTAAACCGAGGGCCCAGAACTGGACACAGCACTCGAGGTGCAGCCTGACCAGTGCTGAGTATCAAGGGATGATGACCTCCCTAGTCCTGCTGGCCACAGTGTTGGAAGGTTATCTTACACCTCAGAGCCCAGGCTGCTGGTTCATATGGGTCCACTGCAGCTGCAGCCAAGCTGGGTGGCAGTGTTCTCCACAGGAGGCGTCACGCTCCCCTAGTCATCCAGACCGGGGGCCTCTGGATCACTTCTCTGTCCGTGCATCCGTGTTTCTGATCTGCTATCAGGTAACTCCAGCAAGCACACCTGCACCCAGGAGCTGGGAGCCCAGGAACACTGCCTGAGAAACAGCTCTGTGTTGCTTGTGATGCAGAGCCGTTTGGACATGCGTAACACGTGGGTTTATATTGTGAGTTTAGAATACAGGGGACCTGGAACTTCCATCTTTCTTAAAGCACTGCTGGAGCAAGAATCTGGCCTGGGCTTCTCAACTGCTACGTTAATGTCTCCAGTGTTGAAATATCTGGTTTTCCACTGTTTCTTAAATGGGTGGTTGTTCTCCGTATGAAAATACTTTCACCAAATTGAACATGGGGCAATGCAAACACAACAACTCTGAATGCAAGTTGTGTTTCTCCTATGGTTTACATTTTCCCTACTCAGCAAAAATATTTGTTTTCTTTCACTCCTCATCTAGTTAATTAATTTGGTTTACTGTTCCCTTATTCTGCACCATTTCCACAGGAAGGTAACTCATAGGCTCGCCTCTGCGTGAGGGGTGGGTTTTTTCTCCCATTTGGTCATCTGTAAGGCTTGCGCTTGTTCTCCAAACCTTCATAAGTAAATCATGAGCACGTGAAAAGAAAATAATTTAGTTTGCGTTTAAAAAGTACTTACCAATATACCTCACACGGTGGTGTTTCAGCTCAGGTTTCTCTTTCTTGTCATTTCTTCACCTTATGGTGTTTTCCTGACAGCTGTCTAGGAATTATGTGACTCACAACTCGGGAACAGAACCTTTTGAGGGTTTAAGAGAAATAGGAAATGCCTTATTGCAGGTGTAGGGTTTTAAACCATTTCCCCAGAGTTTAGAAAATAATTCAAAATACAGACACGTGCATACTGAAGCATGATTTAACTTTTTTGAACAAATAACAAGTTTTATGTTTTGCTCCAGGAATATAGACTGGAGAGATTATAAACTTGAATGCATGACTAAAAATACACATCCAGCTGGAAGTATTAGAAACCATGTTGCTTATTTCAGAACAGATGGAGACTATGTTATATTACAACTGATATTTTTGGAAAATAATAAGCTGTGCATCACCCAAATTAAAGTGTAGGTAAAACAAAGCAGGCAGTATTTTTTGTGTCAGCAATCAAATGCTTTCAAAGTCAATATATAGAATGTTGGGTTTGGGTTTTTTTTAGGAAGAAAGGAGGGGATGCAGCGAAAACACATAAATAGTTCTGTTGATTTCTCACAGGTGCTTAAGCTTTGGCAAAACCAAGGACCTTTATCACCACTTCACTCCTTGTAATTAATAAGTCAGTCTAGTCTTTCTTTCTTGAAAAACCACTGTTCCCTGACTCAGAGCTTTCCTATTAGCATTGTGGGGTGAATTTTAGGGCACTCGGACCGATACGGCTACATTAAGACGGAAAAATGTCACAAATAATTATTTGGCTGAATGTCAGGTAAAGCTTCGTAACAATGAACTCTTTGTTGATTATAAGATAGTTCATCATTGAAAGAAGTGAGAACAGCATCTCTTGTGACTAATTTGTTATGAGGCTAAGAAACAAATTGTACGATAGCTTACTGCTCCCTCTAATTCCTGTGACTCAGTGGTTGCAATTTCAAACTGGTCTTCAGTGCAGAGTGCTGTAGAAATATTTGAACCCTCTAAAATTTTCTTATCAATTTCTGAAAGAAACGAAGCTATAGCAGGATGAAGAGCACTGATTTCTTTTGCCTTAAACCAAAAACCTCTGTGAGCCAAGGCCACCAGTTTAAACTGGGTGAGTTCTGGTGTTTGCTGATGAGGGATAAAATGATCTCACGGAGATATTGAAAGTAAGTAGTTCAAGTTGCTTGCCCACCTGTCTTCTTGGGAAGAGTAAGGGATTTTTCAAACTACCTAAAGAAACTGGATATAATAGGAAAATCTAACAAAATTAGTGGAGGACTTCCAAGGTTTCTCTCAAATAAAGGAACTGATGTAGTTTCTGTTTTTTTCCTCCCTCGCGCCCTTCAGCCAAGTGACTGCATATCTGCATGACATCTTTTTTCTCCTGCCACTAACAGTACTTAGCTCTGCGCCACTACAAGGTTGGGAGACACAGCTCAAGAACATACCAGCTCAAATTACTTTGCTTTCTGTCCTCCTGCTTTTCTCCCTCTTTAAGAGAGACTGAGATTCCAGAGGTTCGGTGTCACAACAGAAATAGTTGGTAGGGATGTGCTGTGTCAAAATTTACAGCCCTTGACTTGTATTAAGTCAGCTCGTGGAGTAATGCAAGCAGATTGGCAAGATCCTTCAGAACTGACACACCGCGTTCTTCTGTTGCAAAATGAGAAAGAATGTAAGAAGAGACTGACAGACATAATTCAGGATAGACATACTGAATCTTACAGCTCCCTGATATTTTCCAATGAGATAAGATGGTAATTGATGTTGAAATATTATAAAGGGAATTCTTCACTCTTAAAGTCTTCGGGCTAGCGTACACTAGGCTCACATCGAATATGTTTCCACTCTTTAAGTTTTGTGCCATGCACGCTTCAAAGGTTAGGCAATTTTCTACTCTATTCTCCATTTAAATTTTTGTCTCTGCACCCTGAGAAACTGAAAATGGTGGTGGGTTTGGTTGCTGTTGTACTTATTTGTAACTTTATTTTCTCCCTGTGGGTAATGCAAACCAGCCCAGTTCATGCAGTTTCGCTCAGCTACCGAATCAACCAACAAGTACCTCAGTGGTGATCCCTGGCTCTAGCCGGGGTCGTGCGTCTCTGCGCTGCACGTAATTTGACTGTTTGATCTTCACTAAACCATGGCTGTTACCACAATAACTTCTGGGAATGCTGAGCTCTCACCCACCAAACTGAGGGCAGGTACTTTAGTACCATCAAGAGTCTCATTCTTCCAGCTTTCACAGTTTCAGTGGCATGGACAGCTGTCTGAGACACCTTTCTTATCCAAGGCTAGATAAAGGTTCATTCATTAATGAAATACTCCGTAAAATATTTGTGAGCCAACAATAACTGTGCAACACAACAAAATTTTCATGAACAAATGAGGACTACTAGTGGCAAAATGGAAGGAAATAATGCAAAGGTGCAAAAGTAAAGGAAGCCTCTTAATGGTAACTAATCAATATATCAAATAAAAGGTAATAGATACATGCCAACCTTAAATATTGAAAACTCTATTTTACAAATACTTTTTGGGTAAATAAATGTGCCTTGGTTATTTAACATGTTGTTATTATTGGCATTATTTTTAGAAAATAAATTTTTGAAAATAATGAGCCTACTTGGTAGATTTTTCCATATGACTGATTCGAATTGTCGGTATTGATAAGTCACCTTAGTCATACACTGGAAGTACCTTTAAAATTTAATAAACTTCAACCTAAGCAATAATCTAAACATGTACAAAGATAAATTCTGTATCTCAAGGAAAATATTTTCTTTTTATTCTTCTTTTCATACAGCTGTTTTCTATCAGTTAGTATGCAAAGGCCATTCACTTGTTACCTTTCAGTTTCCATCCTTTGTGAGAGTCTTATGACTTGCAAATCACCCAATCATTTGAAATACAGTATAGTAGGCCATTATTAACTGTTCAATGCAAAAATTAAACACCATTATTTGAATTTCTAAGAAAACCTCTCAGTCTTCCTCTCCATTGGCTTGAAATTAAACCAAATCCAAGACAGCAGAGTCGTCAGTCCATGGCAGTCCATTTTCTCAGTTAGATAAGATGGAACCCAGTCCTACTTTGTAAATTTGCCTGCTTCTATGTCTAAACCCAGGTGAATACTTTACCAAATGAAGCTTTCAGAGCAGAGCTAGGACAGATTTCCATATCCCTTCTCCAAAGCTGAGCAATACAAGCCCACACGTCTCCAGAGAAAACAAAAAGGAAAACGTCATTGAACCATTCTCATTTTAATAAGGATTTTTATGACTTCCTGGACTATTACTGCATACACATTTCTACGTATTTACTATATAAAGAGGCCAATATATTTATTCCCATTTTCTGGGAGAAATATTTATGTCACATAATGCTGAATTCGCTACCAGTTCTTGCTGTCACCAGCTTTTCTAGCTGTGCTTTGTCAGGATCTTGCTGAAGGGATCTGTCTTAGATCTTAACGTAGCTTACTTACTGTCTTATTAACACTGTTTTTTATAAATTAGCATATTTCTAATGCTGCTCCGCCAGTGCCACAAGCAAATACTTTGTTTTTCATCCATAACCACATTCCTTCTATTCCTTCCAGGAACAAATCATGCCTGTGCTGACACCTTCCCCCTCGCCCCTTATAATATTTCGTGCAGTGTACTTACTTCCTGATGCTCAAAAAATTATTTGGACTGACAAATGCCAAAGGGGAGCTTATCACAGCTCCTCTTCTGCTAATGCGAGATCTGCAAGCTGGTGCTGTCAGCTCTGCAATGAAATATCCCATAGTAGATGGGAGCCAAAATTTTATCTATTTTGCATATATTAGTATCAAAGGAATTTAAATTATCAACAATATTTCTGAAATATTATTGTTCTTCAGGATGGTTTAGGTTCCTCAGAAATGGTCCTCATTCTGCTGTTGACACTGCCACTTGCTGTTCCATCCTTTCTGGCTATCGTTTAATCGCCCCTTTTAAAAGCACACTAAAACTAATGAGGCAATCAATTTTGCCTGAAAAGCTGCAGAGTAAATGAACTGCACATATGAATCATCTTCTAGTGCTTCTTTCCCAAAATGGCTTACAGCTTCTCTCTTCCCCATCCTGCTTTTTAGCGAGTGCATGGGATGAGTAGTTTCATACAAGAGATCACAGGTGTTTAGCAGCCCTTTCCATTCACAGACTCAGTTCTACTGCTTGTGAAGCCTTTCTCCTATTTCAGCCACTGCTGCAGTCAGGGTGGGAAAATTAAGTTCTGTAGGCAATGGAAATGGCTGTTTGCCCTTATGGGTACAAAGAAATAAAGCAAACATTACTCCATAGTTTTCCTTTCCCTGTGGAGTTTCACATCTGAGACTTTTCTCAAAGCCAGATTTTCCAAAAGCAAGGTTCTTTTCTTCCTTCTTGTCATTTGTAGCTTCTTTATTTAAATCAGAAATGACTCGCTAATCAAAGTTTCTTGAAGTCCTTCGTGGCCTGTGTGGCTGAGCACGCTGCCAGCGTAGCTATGGAAACTCCAGGGACTTTAACTTTCAACTGATGACAAAGAGTTCAGGCAGTGGCCGGCAGGCTGCTCTGGGGCTCCGCGTAGCAGTAGTTTTGTCTCTTTCCAACAACCAGTAAATAGCAACGAAGTGTTTAATACTCATAGCAATAGTCCATGTGCCTATCATATTTAAAGGAATAAAGGGTATGGATGTTATAATTGAAGGGAGAAATACTCTTGGCTATACTCTTATGCTAGAGTGAAACAAACCCCCGACATTCTGCATAACTCTCACCCATGCCCTGCAGCAATTTTTCCCCATTTTCTCAACTCGCGTACCAGCTGGTTATGCCCCGATCCAGCCTTCTTCCCTGGACTTTTTAACCTTCTTCAGACAGATGGATTGAAGCCCTTGGCTGGGCTGAGGTTCTTGTCGCACAGCAGCTCAGTGAGCGAGCGATGAGCTGTTTCTCAGCAGCACTCCGGGGCCTTGCAGGGGAGTGGTATTTTCACTTTACCGTTTTGCCTCCAGCAGTCTATGGCTCAGTGCGTTGTGGGGTGACTGTCTGGTGCCCTGGCAGCCCACCTGTGCTACCCAAAGAGTTTTGCAAATTCTTGAGAACCAGAAAGTTTTGAGGAACCAGATGAACAAATATCTGCCAGGAGCTCTTGATTTTTCATCCATCCTCCCTTGATGTTCCTGCTCACTGAAGGCCCCTTGTCATATGGACAGTGTCCTCTGAAGTGCCATTCAGCTTCTACTTCTTGAGATTCCCTGATACTTGTATAAAAATAGGTAGTTTTGTCCTCACAGCCTCACAAAAGGCTAGCACAACACTAGAAGAAAAAAGGCCTAAGATGTTAAGCAGCAACTGAATCTATAGAGCAGGTCTCCTGTGGAGTCCAAAAGCTGCCCACACCCCGTCCCAGCCTCTGCTCCTGCACAGCCAGGTGCAAAGCGTAGGAGTGAATGGTCACTGAGCTAATGGACTGCCTTTCACTAACAAACTACAGAAACCAATTAGCGGAAAATGACTTCGGTTTTGTGTTCTGGAGGCATCTTTCCACTGCAGCTCTGAAATATGAGGCAAAATTATTTTTATCGTGTACCACTAGATGGCAAACTAGCGGTGTGGTGCTCGTCAGACTCCTTATCGCGGAAATCTCTGATTAGGAATATTGTGAAGAATGCAGGTTAGCTGTATGAACAGAGGCTTGATGTGGTACACGCTGACAGAGAACAAAGATTTATTTCTGATGTCTAAAGGCTGGACAAAACTGGTCTTGTTGGAATCACAAAAGATTTCTAGGGCAAGCGTTTCACACGGCCTTTGCTTTTCCTTTTGATGGCCCACAAGCACCTACAGGTCCCTCACCCGGCGCTGAGCAGAGCTGAAGGTCAGACAAGGCTACAGCGGCTTCGTCTGAAAATAAGTGAGGGAGTTTGAACAACGCTCTCACAAGGCCCTTGAAGGGCAGTGGCAACCCAGCCTGAGATGTGTGAAAGCGCTGAAGGAGTGCAGCCAGGTTCATTCCACTGTAAATATACGTTTTGTAGGGGTCTCATCACTAATACAAGCACAAAGACCTTCAGGTTGTTTTGGCAGCCGGCACAGCACTCAATTAGAATAAACTTTCATAACATCAGGAAGGTGCATACATTTATTTCAAAACTAACAGCCCTGGGAGCAGTGAAGCTATGAAGAAACTCCAAGGGAAAAAAGCCATTATTTAACGTTTCACTTCCTTTCCACTGTCCACCGGCGATGACTTTCAGAAGCTGCTGGAGAGTCTTTTAAATTGGCCTTTTTATCCCTGCAAAGGATTTTTTTACAATAAATCTGGGAAGATGTCTTCTCTGTCCCTCTGGCCAAGACTGTGGTGTGGCAGGGCTGGAGGGGGGAGCTGCCCCACGTGCCTTTGGGAGCAGAGGCAGCTGAGGGGACAAGCGTGGCAGGTTTCACAGCCATGGCTCTTAAAACTGCTGCTTCTGTCGCTCCTGTGGGGGTCTGCAGGGGCAGAGCAATTAGAAAAGTCCACTAGAGAGAGGAGAAGGGCACCAAAAAGTCTCCCAAGAGCGCCCAGCCATTTCCCCCACTGCTAAAATGAAGTGAGCTAAGGGTGTAAATGCTACAGTTGGTTTCCCAGCTTAGAAAACCTGTAAGTTACAGAATAAGCACTGGAAATGCAGAATGTTCCACAACCCTGCTAAAAGGTACGGAGGACTGGGAAGAAAGAATGGGTCGGCTTGAGCCAAAATGCAACCCCGTAGTGACTCAAGGACCAAATAAAGACCTTGCACTTGGTTTATATCAGGAGGAGAGGACAATGATGAAAGCAGGTATTTCCTTGGGCACAAATGAGGATCTGTAAACTATGAACAGAGAAGCTTTGCTTTCCTGTGTACCAGAGGGAGTCAAAATCCAGAAAGTACTCCTCCTGTCACAGCTCCCAGCCTGCTTTTCCAAAACCCAGCAAGCCCAAACACTTCCTGAGCTCTCTTAGGGCCACAGCTACAAACAAATCCCTTCCGAGTTCTCTGCCCGGTGCTAATTCACAGACACAACAGTTAATCCCCAACTCTTATTTTAGTTACAAGTTCCCGCAGGAACCCCAGTGCCCACATGTCCCAGCATCTGTCTGGGCTTCGACACAATGCTGGTTTTAGGGATTAATTTCCATTATTTCGGCTGTCGCCTAACACACATCGATTGAATCAAGACCTCCTTCTGCAGATCAGGGTTTCAGCAGAATTTCTGTTCAACTTGGAGAAATGACATGTACCCCCAGCACTTGGAAATTGCTTTACAGCTCTCTTCAAAAGAGCAAAATTGTAAAATATTGTATTAATGCTGATATTATTATTAGTATTAGTCTTGGAAGTGCTTATTTCTGCTTTCTTTTTCCTCACATCCAGGGGATCAAGGCAAAAGCAATATGCATGTACACAAATTTTTGGATATGCACTTCTTTTTTAAAAAGAATGTGTTGCATTGTTTGAACTGCAAGAAAACTGCTCAGGAGTCAGCCACAGCATTTGCTTGTGATGCTTTTTTTTCTCTTTAGCCTGTGTATTTAAGTCTTAATTCACTGTGACTAGGTCTTACACTGCAGAATAAATGCTTTTTTATGATCTTTCTATTGTGTTTAATAAGTACCTAAAGAATTGAACTAGGAGGGTGTTGAAGGCTGTTGTGAGCAGCTTCTGCTGCCTGTTTTGCCTAAACCTGAACTCTGGAGTGCTGAGAGGGCTGAAGGTACATGGAGTGACGGGCAGAGCTTAGGGACACTATGCCATGGTCCACCTCCACCTCCAGGCAGCAGAAGTGGTGGTTGCAGCAATCTTTGTTCTATCCATTTTGCACTCCTTCTCCGCCTTCTGTTTTGCTCCTGGCTGTTTCTTTTCAGTGACAGAAACACCTTAGGCCCTCCCAAGCTTCTGTCCCGCACCTTTGGGGCAGAAGAATCATTACGTTACGTATTTTTCAGAAAGCACTCAAGCTCATTTAAATTGTCGACTATGCACACGTAGCAGACTACATGAACGGAGCTTCAGCTGCGTCTCTGAAAGCAATGGGATTGTAACAGCTTTAAAAGACAGGACAGTCTGTGACAAGCAGAGGATTTTTCCTAGTAATTACATTAACCTTTAGTTGAATGTTACTCAACCCATCGTGATATTATTTTTATGGTCCCCTACCAAAGTACACCTCCACAGGATTGCAAACCTGTCTTAATCTGTGGGAAATACCTCATCCTTGCATAAATCCTGCAAATACCTTGCTTTGGTTGAGTGCCACCCTGTGCAGTGCCTGGTAAGGTTTTGCCATCAACAGCCTTGCTGGCTGGAGGGAATCCAGCCCTACTAGTACCATTTTCAGTCATTCTTTCCCTGTGTAATGAATGAAGAATGAAAAATGCAGCTATTCACAGGAACAGTTTTGTCCGATAGCAATGACCCCAGTAGTGATGTAACACAGTTTGTCACACAATATCTTCTGTATATTGATATTTTCCGTAGGGTTTGTTTGTCTTCGTGTTTTCCAAGTGCAGAGCTATATATAGGGTTCGACAGAGCCCTAAAAATGTACAGAGAAAACAGCAGCCGTGGAAAACAATTCAACTGGATAAGTATGCAAACACTGCTCAGGAAACTGTAATGAAGAGACTTGCTGCACAAATATGAAGAAGTTCACGAGAGGTGGTCTGGCACCGCAGACTCTTCCTTTGCTTATTTAATCAGATGAAGTCATTCGTGTAACTGTAGTCTACAATACAGTAAAAGAGACGTTGTAACTTAACTTAAAGTACTGGCAAATATTACATGAGTGCAGTTATAACAAAAGAATAAGACCTTGAAACAAGCTGAGTAGATAATGCATGAGAAAAATCATTTTTATTACAAAGACAATTATGAGAAACAAAAATTTGTCCCGTTTTGCCTAGTTTTGTTTCAGAATTCTTAAAATTATCATCCTGATGCAGATCTGCGAGTAACAGCTGAAATAGTCCTGTAAACGGCTGAGAGTGGAAGTGGTCATCAGGGACTCAGGTCACAAAGATTTACGGCCTTTTTCTGATTTATCTTGGTCCCAGTTCCCTACCCAGCTACGTGGGCTTTTCCCCAGCCTCCTTTTTGTTCAAACCAAAATGTTCTCGTGGCAGAAGCTCAGCCTGCTGTAGACTTGAGTTCTTGGCAGGACTTCCAGGTGCCACCATGCCCCTCTGATAGCTGTGCCAAAGCAAAAAGTGAATTTCTCCGTAGTGTTCATGCCAGCATCACTCTGTGCTGTTTTCTCTGTCCTTTACAAACGCACACGTTTGTGAAGTCTCCCACTCTGGCTGTGTAACGTGGTCAAGTTTCAGGCCCAAGTGGCCCAGTCCAGGCACACAGAGCTGAGTATACAGGTTCAAATGCTGCCAGGCGAGGGAGGATGGCCAGCTGCCCACCAAACTGGGGGTTCCTCTGAAAAATAGGTGAAGGGGCTGTGCAAAGCGGTGCACCAGATCACTTACCTGCTTCATTTCTCAGCACAACCAAAGGACTTCCGTCACACGATCACAGTCCGTGAACAGACACCACTTTCAGTGAACAAATTTCAGTAGAAGTAACATTCCTTCTCTGCTAGTTTTTGTTTCTTCAGATATATTAATTATATTTCCCTCCTTCAGAAATATTCATCTTTTTTTTACCCTGCTGTGTGAAGGCCTCCTGGATGAGTTTGCATCATAAATTATCCCTGTTTTCTTCATCCAGTGTTAGCAACTTTCAAAGTGGCAGAAATACGGTAATGAAGGGAGTGGTATCTCCATCTCCCATAGCGAGTTGTGCTGAAGTGATAACTTTCGAGTGGAAATTATATCCCTTAATGTCAGACCTTGAAGTCAGGTGTTTAAATTATCTTATACTTACTGGGGAGAACAGGGCACTTCTTGAAGACAATTCGACTCTTCTATATTGAACCTCTATGCGAGGATCAGATGAAATGCATTCTACAAGTACTTATTCATTATTTAATGACTGTAAACGGAGTCTGGATGAGTAGCTCACCTTACAGCCATCTTCATCAAGGGCATTCAAAGTTGATTAACATGAATTCCATGCTGAATGTCCTGACTTTCAGAAACATCAGGAGGCCAAGTGCAAGGTCCTGCACCTGGGTCAGGGCAATCCCAAACACAAGTACAGGCTGGTCAGAGAATGGATTGAGTGCAGTCCTGTGGAGAAGGGCTTGGGGATGCTGGTGGTTAAGCAACTTGACATGAGCCGGTGATGTGCACTTGCAGCCCTGCAAGCCAACTGTATCCTGGACTGCATCAAAAGAAGCGTGACCAGCAGGTCAACAGCAGCGATTCTCCTCCACGTCTCCCCGTCTAGTGAGACCTCACTTGGAGGCCTACATTCAGTTCCGGACTCCTCAGTATAGGATGGACATGGATCTGTTAGTGGGGACCTCCCATAAGAAGACAGGATAGATGGGGAGAAGGTTTTTATCAAGAAGTGTAATGATAGGACGAGGGGTAATGGTTTTAAGCTGAAAGAGAGTAGATTTAGATTAGACATTGGGAAGAAATTTTTTACTGTGAGGATGGTGAGGCACTGGCACAGGTTGCCCAGAGAAGTCATAGATGCCCTAACCCTGGAGATGTTCAAGGCCAGGTTGGATGAGGTTTTCAGCAACCTGATCTAGTGGAAGGTGTCCCTGCCCATGGCAGGAGGATTTGACCTGGAAAATCTTTAAGGTCCCTTCCAATCCAAACCATTCTATGATTCTATGATTTTGTGCCACGACGACCACACGTACAGGAACGGAAATCTGTGAGGTGTTTCCCGTGTTGTGGTGTGCCGGGGGCATGGGATGACAGCTTCCATCTGAAGCATTTCTTATACCTTACCTTTCTGCGAACTGACTGTTTTCTCCACTAGATTGAATACGTACAAGGGCATTGTCTGTGGTTAATTTTAGCTCCAGAGGAAACTCCTTCCAGAGCCAACAGAAACAGATAGACTTCTACCAAACCAGAGCCCCAGACCTTTGCATTCCTGAACTCAGCAGCTGTCTAGGGCAAAAGAGCAGCAGAATGAGCTGTCACACAGAGCTGTGAACAGAAACAGTACGAGTAGTAACTTTTTCCCTACATTTTCCATCACTAAAGTGATGGTCTCTGCTATGGTGACGCACAGGGGACCTCTTCTTGCATTTCCAGATGGCTGAACCATTTTGGAAGGGTTCTGGTGAGTGAACATTGTGTATTTCTCACCACCGTAGTTAATCAGATCCTTTTTAAAAGTTGAAAAGACTAAAAACCAGCTGAAGATTAGATAAAATACCTTGATAAAGTACCTTCATTTCTCATGAATTCTTTCTCAGAAGAACAAACTTGAATCCACGGCACTTGGATTAAAAGCTGGAAACTTCTAAAGCAAATACAAATTAGTCTGTGGTGCAACTGAGATTCCACAGTGCATTTGACTGCCCAAATGATCTATTTCATATTCTTACCTGAATTTGGTACAGCAGTTTAACTTGGGTGTCTCTCTTTTATGAAAATGGTAAATCTTCACCCAAAGCTATACCCCAGAAAACCTTCAAAAGACCGTGTGGTTGGTAGAATTTCTATACAATACTCTAGGATACAAATTGTTACACCGACATCATTGCAAGGCCGAGGACATGGTGTTGTGGTATCTTTTATTTTCCATCTCTACATAAGTTTTACTGTGACTGTAAAGGGTATTGGACTTCATGTTATATATATGATACCATGCATAAATAATTTGAAGGCTAGAAAAGGGCAGCCCTGGCATAAATTTGGGCTTGACATGACAACAGGAAAGTTCATTTCAGGTAAGCCTGGCTGATAATAATAAGATTCGTATGAAGCCTTTTCTTGTCTTTCCTTTCATCTTTTCTAGAGGCAAGAAAATATCGTATTCTAACTTTCCTAACGCTTCCTAGAGTAAATGGGGTTCTAACATAGTTTCCTAGGTCCTTTTTGTGCTTAATTTTTTGCTTTCCCTTATACTTCAAAATAGCGTGGAAGGAGGGAGTCCCACGGCACTACAGCTTCTTTTAAAGCTGTTTCTGTAAAAAAACTTGTAGTCAATTTGTCACTCAGGAAAATTGCATCAAGATCATAAAATAAACATCATTATCATACGTAATAATCATAAGGATATAAACTTCATCTTCTGCAATGATGTGTTTAACTTCTGGCCAAAGAGATTAAAACCCTTTTCCCTGTAGGTCCTAGCTGTTCAAGCCATACCAGGGAGCACCAGAAGTTTACAGCCTTGTTTGAAATTCATCATCACTACTCTCTCTGGTCTATCTTCAAAATCTAATCACCATTTGATACGACTACAAAAGACACAGTAAAAGTATTCTTTCAAGTTTTTCGAAACTTCTAACAGAGCAGCATTAGGTTGTAAATTAGCGTGTGCTGCCAAAATACTGAACTTCACAGCTAAAAGAGATGCTTTGAAATAGATCAGGGGAACTCTTAGCGCCCAAGGAAATAAATGCTTATTTGATTGCCAGTAGATTTTTAAACACAGTTACTGACAACCTCTTTAATATATCACACAGCCTTTATATACCTGTGGTGGCTCTCCACATTTTTGACTGTTGCTACATTGTCCACGCGCAGGTATCATCAGCGTTTGAGCAGGTGCCTGCTCGGATGGGGTCTGTGTCATCTCCTCGTCCAGTTCCAGGGTCAGAGCCCTCAAATCAGTCTTGCAGCTTCTTGTAGTTTCAGTGCCAAAGCTACCTCGCTGCCTTGGAGCATAGGGAAGCCAAAACCACAACTAGCTCTGTCTGCTCACACCAAAGCAGCTGTAGCTTCAGCTGTAGCAGGGCTTTCAAAGATAAATTTGTGTGGAAAATGTGTTTATCAAAAAATCATCTGTTAAAAGCAAAAGGATTTCTCCCACTCAGGATATTTTTTTTATTCAGCGTTATTATCGTCAATGCTTAGTAAAAATAAGGATTAAAATTTTGTGCACCTATTCAGCTATTTGACATTGGTATCTTTTTCAACAGCAGTTTTTCAACAAAATTATTTAAAGCAGTTATTTTCCTGTTTCATACTGAGCCTTATTTGCAGCCCAGCCCTTGCTAGAAAGTAAAGTTCTCCCATTTTTGTTCACTTTTGCTACCAAACACGTTTCTGTGTGTGGTCGTTGTCGATACACCATATGGCAGTGGTTGCGCCTCTCCTGATAGACCAGCGAAGGAGGAAGGAATCGTTAGGACTCAGAGGCAGAAGAACAAGGAATGTGGCCGTGGGAAGAAGGGCTACAGAGTTTCTCTGTAGACTCCCAGTGTAGGAAACATCACCAGTGCAGCTGCCAAGTTGTAGCTGCCCACGCAAGCAAATATTAAATGGATGCGTATCTCTCCGTTCTACCACAAACAATTATTTGTTTTCTCTTTATCTGTATTTTTATCACCACCATAGGATTCATTCAGCTCTTTTACAAAGACAATCCTTGGGCAGGATTCAGATTAAAGCTTGTCTTGTTTTTTTCTCTAGACAAAGCCTTTTTATAATCATGCAGGCATTACACAAGATTCTTTTTTATATAAATTTTCACACAAGTCAAATCTCTTTGTGTTGTATAATCAGGCAGCATCTGCACTTCGGACAGGCTCTGAGGCTGTAACTCCCTAGCACCCAAAGTGAGAGCAGGATGCTCCCATCACTTATGGCGAATCAGACCACTGTTATACTTTAAGTCTAGAATGAATATGCCAGCTGAATCAGATAAATAGATAAGTAATACTTTAGATAAGTAATCTACATCAACCTGGATCTGCTGATTAAGATATGCAGTCCCAGGTAAAAGAAGGTAAGTGAAGATCTACCGTTTCTTGTTTGGATCATCTGAAGTTCACACATTTTCACTGCCCACCTCCGGACACTTGAGTTCAGTTCATCACACATTGCTGGTTTGGATTTTGCTACAGAACGAACAAGTAAGCTGAATTTACTTGACCTTGCTGCATTTTTTCTTTCAAGATGGAAACTCTCCGAAACGTGAGGGTAACAAAGTGTACAAAAAAGCCTAAAATGCATCGTTGCAGCAATGATGTGTCCCAGCAATAGGCCCTTTCCTAATCATGTACCCTACTGCACGCACCGTAATGGCAGCAGGAGGAAAGAAAAATGGAAGAAGAGCCACCCCAAAACCTACTCTGTGCCGCTGCGTAACCCTTTAGTATGGGGCTGCTGTTCTGGTGCTCAGCACATAACACTAGCCTAAGCTTTATTTTATTAGCACATGAAAGACAGCACTTTGCTGCCTTTTTTAGTTTTATTTTTTTAAAGCGAGGGGTTTTCTAATGATTTTGTACGAGTATAAACTACTATTCACATGCTTCTGAGGTTATTGTTGCTCTTTTCCAAGTCATTCGTTACACGGCATAACATTAAAGTTCAAAAAAACGTAAAAAGATTAGAAAAAGTAACAGTTCCTAAACCCATGTTTTCAGTTCATGTAAACTCCATTGCTATAATTTTAGTAACTTAAATTAAAAGATATTTAAACAAAGTAATAATTTCTTTATTTGCTTGTGTTGTTTTATTACTGAAGAAGACAAGATATCTAAGCTGACTCAGAAACAGAATTATGAATGAGGCACTCTACAAGACACGAGAGACAGCCATGCTAATACGTGATGTGCTTTCCTATTATAATGTAAAAGAAATGATGGGTAAGTTTTGAAATTGGAATAGTAGAGTTGTTTCCCACGTGGAATAAAAGAATATGTATTTCAAGTTAAGAATTAGAATAGGATTCAAAATGAAGGATCTTTTTCAGTTAGGAAGCTAGAAAAAATCATAGTAGGAAAAGGGGAAAAACCATGAGAAAAGTTAGTATGTTCTCTTTTAAATGTAACAGATATCCTTTAATATTTCGGAGACAGCAATTAGTTTAAGTAAATTAAATTGAGCGTTTAAAAAGATTTTTAAGAAGTCAGGAAGGCTGGAAAGATATAAGTCTAGACAAAATATTCCTGTTTAATGTGGTTATTCATGCCACATATAAAGGATGTGACTCGCGGTGGCCAGCTTCTGTAATCATTTTGGCATGATATGGAGCGTTATTTGAATGAAAGAAGTCTGTTGTTTGAACTCTGAGGTGTATAATAGTCCCTCTCATAGTGGAAGTGTGTTTAATGCATTAAAATTAGTTTGAAGATAGAAATTGTCTCAGTTCCCATTTTTTTTTTTTTAGATTCTTTTTAGACTTGGACATTCTCCCAAGAAATTCAGGAAACTCCACTCAAGAAAGGGGAGAAAAATATGATTACATTTGAAATAAGTACTATAGTGGATGCTTTGCTCTACTGCTGTGTTAATCTCTGCATTTCCTGCTGACAGTTTGGTTGAGCATTCCATACAGCTATCGCAAGGCACCGATTTTTGTTATAAAGTTTCATGGAGAAGCAAGAAGTAGAAGTTGCTTTACATCATCTAGGATGAGATCCGAAGTGCTGTAGAAACAGATAATGTAGTTTTGCCAGAAGATATGGATCAAAATCTGATTGGGAAACACACTGAGTTAAGTAAATATGAATGAGAGTTTATTCACCTACTTCTTCTCACCCCATTTTGGTAGTTTGATGCATCATTTCACAAGAAGAACCATCATTATTCTGGAAATTCTGTGATGCCCTCAGTGGGATTTGAGAGTCAAGATCGTAGTCCTAATTAAAACACAGTCCTTACCCGACTGGATCTTTCAAAAAGCAGGGATTATCTCCTAGGCCAGAATGACAATTCTTCTTCCTGTTCTGCACTTGTAGGTTTACGAGATGAATCTCACCATATGTCACGAAAAATATTTGATGAAGAAGAGATGGCTATCATATGGGAACAAGGTTCTGCTCGATTTTTCATCATCTCTCCAAATGCTCTGCAGGAGACAACAGGCAAACTGGATTCCATGTAGAAAATGAAGGTTCACCTCAAACCAGACAAAAAATACATCCCTTTTTGCTTTCAGTCAGTAAATTACCACGGGTATCCCTGAAGAACTTCGTGCTTTATACGGTACTACAAATACTACACCACTGACACCACTGAAAGAGTAGGTACTGTCGCCATGCCTTCCAGCCACCAAACCTTATTCTCCCCACCACCCCACTCTCCAAAAACACTCGAAAACCTCAAACAAACCCCAAATCAGTAGTTTGTTCCTAAATGGTAAATTTAGGAGATCACAACTGAAAACTGGAACATAATCTTCACTATGTAGTGAATTGGAGAACATCTTGATCACATGCTAATTCCTAATGGGTTAGACTTAAAATATAAATTACAAAAACCTCACCAAGCAGGAACAAGGAAGGTATGTCCCATTTCTCCCTCTTTTATATTTCTGATCTGGTAACTTAAGCATTTCCTCATTTTCTAGAACTGAAGGCGACTGTGTTTTCTTGCTGACTTTCTCGTGATGCATGAATGCTTTTTCATTGCTTGACTTGCTTATCAAAGAGTTTTCACTGTGGTAGTTGAAAATTGTATTTCTTCAGTCTATCATCAGTACTGCCAGGACAGGAGAGATGACTTTGGTGGCAAACTTAATAAACAAGACAGAAGAGACACCAAAAAAAAGCACAAACTGTGCAGCAAGAAAGAATGTTGCAAAATCAGGTGTAAGAACTGGTATTCAACGAGCTTGTTAACTCTGAAAATAAGGCATTAAGGCTATGATGGAATTAAGAGAGTAGAGACCATTGTTTCTATAATTTAAACCAACAACCTAGCAGGCTAGAACCACCGATGAACAAGCTTTGTTAGCATCTGGTTCTACTCTTCCTAGTGACTCCGAGTGCCCTGGCATTGTGGTGATCAGTGCAAAGGCCGCATGGGTACTAAGCTCTTGTGTGGTCCTCAGCCCTACCTTCCTCCAAAGTGCAAACCAGGCAGAGGACAAGGCAGAGCCGAGATGGTCTCTTTTCATTGATTCAGGAGGGCCTGAATGAAGACAGCAGAGCAGCGCCTCACAGAGAGCATCTGCAGCCATTTCTTCCTCAAAATGTTATGTGATGGTGCTTCCAGCAAAATTAAGAATATGGAAAGTCAACCCGGTCAAGATGTAGGATATGGATACATAATTCCATACTTCCCATCTTTATTACAGCCGGTGCGGAAACACCTTTCTTGCCCAAGTGTAGGAACTAAGTTCTGCCTCCTTGCAATGAAATTTTATGAATTCTCTGAAACCAGTGTTGCTTCTGAGTCATTTTACACTTCATTTAGACTCAAATGAGAGTAGACAAGCAGAGATAGACTGGCTTATTAGTCAGATTTGAGGAATGTCTGCATTAGAGTGGCAAACAAAAAGTTTATCCCTAGTAACAGTTATTTACATTCCTCGCTCTCACCAACCATGTGAACAGGAAAATAATTCGAATGCTAATGCTCAGCTCATGTGAGTCATGCTTTCTTACAATATTTAGCCTTTTCTTGTGCTTGTCCCTTTGGCACACCAGTGCAAAAACAGCTGTTTGGAAAGGAAAGGGAAGAAGGGCAGCTGAAAATAATAGATTGAAAGGGCTCGTTCTTAAAATTTAAATGGAAAAGCACAGCTTCCTGGCTAAATTACATAAATCTAAGGCATAAATCTTACTGTCAGAAATAAGGAAAAGGGGAGGGGACTCCAACTATCTTTTCTTTAGCAACTCTGCTCTTGAAAACCCTAACTTTTGTGAACAGAAAAAAACCCCTTCTTACTTTAACCACCCTTACTGAACAAAATACAGTTTTCTCCAAGAGATTTCTTTTATTCTTTCACGCCTCCATTTTCCCAACTAAGGGCTTAAACTCTAATACTTTCATTTACACTAAATGGCCTTAAGTATTCATACCTATTTCAGTGAACCTTTGAGATGAAAACTTTGTCAGCTAAGGTTTCTAAATCTGGCCATTCATGGAAAATTTTTGTTGAAACTAAGTCATTACACTGGATCGTATCCTATATCAACCAGACTTTCAAATCATTTCTGTTTTCACAGATGTTTTCTGGTTGTGTCATTCCTACCCTTTAAATATTCCTTCAGAGTTCCAGCTCAAAATGAAGTCCATTGATATAAAACAAGATCCTCAACTAAATGGCATTTATTTTTCAGTATGGATGTTGAAGATGCTGAAGGGTTGGTCTAAAAAGCATAGAATTAACACGAAAATTTCCACTGAACTCCCAAGAAGAAAGTGCACTGCTGTCATTTACCTCTTATTCAACATTTTACCGATTAAGTGTCCAACCTTAGCAAAGAAATTAATCCAGAGACAAACCTATACTTCTCTATTTTTGTCTTTCAGAATGCCCACTTTCAATTTTTCACCCCGTTATTAGAAAGAAAATTCATCACGCTGGTAAAAGAAGTTTCTATATTTGGCCAAATTTGTGTCAAATGTCACTCCTTTCACTAAAGTATTTTTGAAAGAGTTCCTGGTTTTCAGTTACAAAGCATCTTTACTCCTACTAGACCTGATCAGTTCCTCAGGATGTTTAGAATATTTGTTCAGATAGGAAAGTTTTGAAAGTGTTCAGTTTGTACCTATGATTCCAAAAGTGCTCTACAATTTTAGTTCTGCATTACCTTTTTTCTGAACCGATCAAGAGAAAATCAAAGTCAGGACAGTTTTCATAGCTGGTGTCAAACGTATTGTTAGTATTAACAGATGTTTGACATCAGAATTTTGCACTTTTGCCCTAAAAACTGTGGCAGTCTTGCGTGTTAACCCATGCTGCTGAGCAGTTCTGCTGTCTCATTCCAACAAAGGAAAGAGTAGGAGAGTCATGGCATCACAATATCATGATATTCAAAAGTCTTTGCAGCTATTTTGAAGCAAAACTTTCAGCGATATGACTCGTGGTAAATAATCCTCTGGCAAAATACTCTGATTAAATTTGTTTGGTGGAAATCCATGTCAGCCAAGAGAAAGAAAACACGTCAACGCGTCAATAAGTGGTTCAAATCTCAGCCTAGAACAAGTATGAACACGCTTTGAAAAACTGCACATAAAATCTCTTATACAACAGGTAAATCTTTAAGGTTTTACTAGGTGTGTAGGACCAAGAGAAGGTCAGCCAACTGACTGCGTGTGCTTCAACAGCTGTTTCATTTGACCTGCCAAAATCTTTCCTGTTATTTATGCTGAAAGAAACCTATTACTTTGTATTTGTGATTTTAACTAGTGAGGAAACTAAGTGCATTGGATTATGAGAAGTAAACCTACAAAATATTAACCACCTTTTAGAAAGATTTGCAAATATTATACACAGTCTCTAGTTTCGAAGAGGGCAAAGTCTAATGACACTTACAAAGGAAAAGGAGCCTCCCTGTCCTGTTATTGTTGGGGCGACTAAAGCTGGACATCAACACTGCTGTCACAGGCCACATTCACCAGAGGATGATAAAATTCCAGAGCACCAACACAATGAGAAAGAGAGACAAACCCCACAGATTGCGTCAGAAATCACAATCAAGACTGTCTTCTCTTTGTCTTGTGTAACTTCTACTCCAGTCCTCACTTCATATCAATAAGACAGTGTTCTGCTTTACATTCTTCAGGCATCGTCTTTAGCAAATTCTTCCTAAAGGAATCATTAATTAGTGATTAGTCATGTTTGCGTAAGATCCCTTGAATGAATCTCTTGCTAATTTCTCCTTCCTCGCAATTGCCATGACTTGTAAAAAGTTTGTTTGCTTTCTATACATTTTTGTTCACAATTAGAGATTTGTCTCAATGCAAAATTTGTCTGAAATGTAGTGTGACAACACATGCCACCCTATTTAAGAAACCATAAGACACAGCTAATTTAGCTTCTTTATTTAAAATTATTTATGGATGTGTACATCCTTCATCTGGGATCTGTCATAACTTTGCTGGCAATGAGGTGTTTTCAGGCACACCAATCTTTTGGCTTAGTTGAAAGCCAAAATCAAAATGCAGACTTAACCTTAATTAAGAACTAGCTAAAATTTTGCTCTTATTTTTGAAACATGGCAAATTAAAAACTCAGTTCTTGTTCAAATATTTGTATTCCACTTAATATTTATTTATAAAAAAACCCCAAAACTTTATTGAACGTTTATAGAAAGTTTTGTTTCTGAAGTTCAATTTATTTTCAGATTTCAGGGATTTTTTGGACCACTAATAGAAAAAAAAAACCTTAGTTTTTAAAGTACATACATAGGTTAAAAGAAAAAAGGAAAAAACCTCTCCAAATTCAGATTAATTTTCTGCTTTCAGAGCATTTAATTATATTTAGAAATTCCCAAACTCCAGAAGATAAATTATGTTTCACAAAAACTTACATTTTAAAAGAACAGTGAAAACAGAATTGCAACCTAAATGCAAAAATCGTTCTTCAGTCCTAATTCATTCTCACAGAGAACAAAATAACTAAATTCTGGCTCATATTAGCTTGTTAGAATGCAAAGTTAGTAGGTCTTCTTCCAAGAGTAAATTGTTATTTACTGAGAAAAACTTGATGGTTAAACTGTTTGTTATCTAACAGCCTAAGCTCCCATTATTTTACAGCTGCCCAAAGAAAAAAATGAAGTTTTTCAACATTCTAGTGAGAATCTTTAAACAGAGAAGTTAATGAACTTATGGGACAGAGCAGAAACAAAAAAGTAAAAAAACCCCATATATACCAAAAAAATCTATCATGAAGTAAACATAAACCAACCTGCTGATCCTATATCCAGTTCAGGACAGCAGATAAAGCAAATGCTGAAAAAAAACCCCCATCATGAGTGCTGTTATTTTGTCATGGAATATTTTTTAGAACATCAGTGCATCATATTTCATTTGGATAAAACCAGAGACTTGTGACTTCCCCAGTCAGTCTGCCTTGGTCTGTAGGCTCACCTTCTCCCCATCTGTCCGGGTAGTTGTTCCAGAAGGGCAATAGAGAAGGACACACACGAAGATTAACAATGTTAAAATTTCACTTCATATTGAATTTAGGAAAGGAAGATATATTTAATTTCATTGTACAGTTTATAACTGTTTTATAATAAAAGGGTTTCAAAGGATGATTTAATATAAAGATAATATCTACAAGAAAAAGATGTGCATACTATTCAATAGTTACTCTCTCAAGAAGTACTACTGACATGATTGAAGTGGA
Source organism: Neomorphus geoffroyi (assembly GCA_033558235.1). NCBI lineage: Eukaryota > Metazoa > Chordata > Aves > Cuculiformes > Neomorphidae > Neomorphus > Neomorphus geoffroyi. Next base: position 28,465,022 of record JAUMJM010000011.1, on the reverse strand, counting down.
GGTAGTCCTTTAGTAAGTTTTTCCACAACCTCTGCTAAGGACTTTGAAATTCTCCCTGTAATATTTTTCATGCAGAATTTGAACTATTTTTCCTTCATCGCTCTTCCTTAGGTCAGGTTTCTTAACCTCTGTCTCCTCCTTGCCTTACAAGGCTTTGGAGTAGGAGCAACTATACCCCTTCACACTCTGGCCTGCCACACATGAAGTCAGACAAGGCAATCTTTAGGTCTAAGAATTTTAGGAACAAGGCCTTTCTCTGTATAATATATTTGCCATATAATTCTGAGTTTGCAGAATTCATTGTCTGCTGTCAGTAGACATTAAGCCACAATTTCAAACTCAAGCTTGTGCATCCTCAGCTTTTCTCTGCTTCTTTGCCTCTCTTGCTTCCAAGCAGATTTCTGGTAAGAACAGGATGTGACTGACATTTTAATACCTGTCTTTTACTATAAAATTTCCTTGGGGCAGTAAGAGAAATTATCACAGTATCATAAGGTTGGAAAAGACCTCTGAGATCAAGTCCAACCTATGACCCAACACCTACACCTACTCCTACTCGTCAACTACACCATGGCACTAAGTGCCTCATCCAATCTCTCCTTAAACACCTCCAGGGACGGTGACTCCACCACCTCCCCGGGCAGCGCATTCCAATGGCCAATCACCTTCTCAGGAAAGAACTTCTTCCTAATGTCAAGCCTAAACCTCCCCTGGCGAAGCTTGAGACCGTGTCCTCTCATTCTGTCACCGGTCACCTGAGAGAAGACTCCAACTCCTGCCTCAACACAACCTCCTTTTAGGTAGTTGTAGAGAGCAATAAGGTCTCCCCTGAGCCTCCTCTTCTCCAGGCTAAACAACCCCAGCTCCCTCAGTTGCTCCTCATAGGGCTTGTGCTCCAGCCCCTTCAGCATCCTCGTCGCTCTCCTCTGGACACACTCCAGCATCTCAACATCCTTCTCAAACTGAGGGCCCAGAACTGGACACAGCACTCGAGGTGTGGCCTGACCAGTGCCGAGTATAAGGGGATGATGACCTCCCTAGTCCTGCTGGCCACACTGTTCCTGATGCAGGCCAGGATGCCATTGGCCTTCTTGGCCACTTGGGCACACTGCTGGCTCGTGTTGAGTTTCCTGTCCACCAGCACTCCCAAGTCCCTTTCCGCCTGACTACTCTCCAGCCACTCTGCACCCAGCCTGTAGCTCTGCATGGGGTTGTTGTGTCCAAAGTGTAGGACCCGGCATTTGGCCTTGTTAAACCTCCTGCTGTTGGAGTCAGCCCATCTCTCCAGCCTGTCGAGGTCCCTCTGTAGGGCCCTCCTACCCTCTAGCAGATCGACACTTCCTCCGAGCTTGGTGTCATCTGCGAACTTGCTGGTGAAGGACTCGATCCCCTCATCCAGATCATCAATAAAGATATTAAACAGGACCGGACCCAGCACCGATCCCTGGGGGACGCCACTAGTGACCGGCTGCCAACTGGATGCGACACCGTTCACTACTACTCTTTGGGCTCAGCCATCCAACCAATTCCTAACCCAGCACAGAACATTCCCGTCCATGCCACGGCCTGCTAGCTTCTCCAGGAGTCTGCTGTGGGAGACAGTGTCCAAGGCCTTGCTGAAGTTCAGGTACGCAACATCCACAGCCTTCCTCTCATCCACCAGGCGAGTCACATGGTCGTAAAAGGAGATCAGGTTGGTCAGGCAGGACCTGCCCCTCCTTATAGTGACTGGTAGAAGCTAATAAGGGCCAGAACAATATCCACTGGCTTCAACTGGGGAAATCACACCCCCCCCCCAAAAGTTTTATTCTGGTGCTGTTGGCAATAAGAGATTAACTTTCTCGTAGCACTGTCGAGAACTAGTCTAAGACATCCTGCTGCCGAATCCTTAAACTGAAGCATGAAAAAATCACAGTCAGTGGGACAACTTCTCTCCTAAGCTAAATGGCACACATCAACCTCAGTGAGGTTTTGCGCGCTTAGGTCAACAGAGAGAGGAGTGCAGGTTGCCTTACTAAATTTTTAGGAACTCCGTGATATGTTTGATGCACACGCTCTTTACAGGCCTGTGGCCACAAAAATTTTATCCTCCAAGGTTCAAATTTTGCTGAACCCAAAATCTGGTAAACATTCAGGAAAATGAATGTGGAGGGCGAGAGCACATCCTCCAGGATTTTCAGGTCTCTTTGATTACAGCAACATATTTACACTACTTAAGGAAGCTTCTGGCTTTTTGGCTTTAATGTTTCATCTCTTTTACAAGAGATAAAGCAAAGCTTTCCTTCATTCTGCTTTATTTTATCATGTCTTTGATTGTTGTATGTTTTGTAGTTAAACAAACCAATTGCAGCAGCCATAGCATTTGATGACTCTTCTCAGGACTTTGAAATTACTGCAATGATTTTTATGAATTACTGCCCTCAAACCATCCCCGTCCAGATTTTTGCCTATTCAGATAATAAGAAAATCTGGATAAGGTGGTTTCTTGGAAATATTTAACATCCACTGCACTGTATAACAATCTTGTAGAAGTAATCCAATGATACAGCTCTGTAAATATTTCTTGTGATCAGATGTCCTTTTTCTCTGTCCACCGTATTTTGTGTTTATTATAATTATTATAAAATAAACCCCCAAGTACTAGTGTTAAAAGTTTTACATCAGGTATTTCCATAACCCTTCAGTCATTCTGGAGGTATTCTCTGAGAAAACATAAGGAGAGTTGTACAGTGGTGGTTTAAGATGTGACCAATGGAGCACAACCGTTTCAGGTGATAAAGTAGAACCAAAATATTTGAAAAAAGTTTTTTTGAAAAGCCCCAGCAACCCTCTTACCCTTTTCAAGGGGGGGCTTTATTTGAATGCTCTAGGAGGTAATGAAACTCCTCAAATACAAGGTCTCGAAAAGCTTCTTAAAATATTCTACATTTTTTCTCAGGGGAAGTGTTGGCACTGTTCAAAATCGTTAGTGTCATAATTTGCCCTGGCCCAGATAACATTTACAGGCAGAAGAGAAGTGAAAACATGGAAAAGCAGGAGAGGACATTTTGCTGCAGCTCCAGCAGTAGCAGCATCCCTGGCACTCTGGGAGGAGGGGCTGGGCATGGGAGGTGAGGAAAAATCCCCATATTGGAGTCACGCAACACCAGAGGTTTGAGGGCAACCATGAAGAGGTGACCCCACTGTGCTGTGTGGGAATGTGGTGGCAGAAGGCAGGGAGAGAAGCTGTGTCTCCTACAAGAGAGCCAAGTATTATGTATGTAAAGCTCAAAACCAAAAAGCACCTTGAAATCACAGTTTGGGAATGCACCAAGATGAGAGAGCCAACTTTGGATGTAGACCGAGTCCCAGCAATAACATCCTCAAGCTCTAAAAAGCTAAACTGTGGGCTTGTAAAGGATTTCTTATTTGCCATCCAAGAGAACATAAAAAGTAGGCCCAAGTAAAAATAAAAAAATAAAAATAAAAAGAGAGAGAAAACTCTCTGTCTCAAAATAATCACAGCCCGCTAGAACACACGTTCCACAATAATCTCTGCAAGTCAAGACAAAGAGACGATGGAAGATGGTGCAAAAATTGGAATGAATAATCGGCTTTGCAAGAGACTGCAGACACCATTTCAACATGCAGAACATGGAAAGAAGATATGAAAAGTAAGTCTGCTGAAGTCTCACTAAGATAGGAGTCTAATGAATAAGAATTAAAAGTAGAAATAGCAGAGAAATGTGTCAATGCACTGAAAGCAAATGAACCATGAGTTCATTTTACATGTGCAAAGCAGTCATTTTAACATTGAAAGACCAGTGAAATGTTCAGATCTTAGGAAGTCTGATTCATTGGAATGCCGTAGAAAAAGAAAGCACCTCACAATTGACTTAAAATGGATCAGAAGGTCTCATTTCCACCAAAGGCAAGAGCTAGAAAAAAGGAGGGGACTAAACAGGCCAAGAAAGAATTTGCCATGTCTTGTAGAGGGCAGAGAAGCTCTCTCTAGAATAGATCTAGAAAAGATTGTCTGCATCTCCGAGAAAGTGCCCCTGACGCTGGAGCTACAGGGCAAGCTGCAGAGATCCTTGCTTTGGGCTATCACAGTGTGGAGGAAAAGAGGAGGCATATTTAAACTGTCTTAAATGAATCGCCATCCAGAGGCCACTCTTTCCCTATACGGACGTAAGGCCCGCTAGTATTCTGCCTTATAGCTGAAGTGACTTCCTCAGGTAGCCCAGAAAGTTGAATGCCTGCAGTATCTTTCACCTATCTTCCGTGGACATCCAGGTTAATTAGATGGTATGGCAAAGGTGGCTCCACCATGATTTTTAAAGAAGGCATCTACAGCTTCATGGAGCATTGAGCCCATTCTTGGCAATTTCTTTTGATGCATTTTGAGAACTGCAGCAGAATTGAGCATGTAGAAACAGAGGCAGAAGAGTGTTTTCTGGATCCTGACTGAGCTTAAATTTGACTTAGATGTCAAATTGTTCAGGTATTATTCAAGGCTGTTCAAACAAAATATGAGATGCTCTTGGAAACTGCCCACCCCAAGAAGTCAGGAAGCAGCTGAGCGGCAGCATCACACATTTTGGACGCAAGCACCTAAATTCTGCCTAGTCAATTACTGGAATTAGGCCTGATCAGATACACAAAAAGGGAACATTTTCAGAATGCAATGAAGGCAGAAATGCTGGGACAAATGATAAACGTCCATGGATTTTCCTTGCCTGAATCATCAGCATGTGTCTGATGAGTGGGTTAAGAAAATAATAGATCATACTTTTTTTCAGTCAGCACCTCCTTTGGGAGATACTGTCTGCATCTCAAATAGAAAAAGCAGTCTGTGGAAATTCCTGAGCCCTGCATCTACTTCCCTGCTGTTAAGACTGGAGACCTGTGAGAAACCAAGCTATGGAAGGCAGAGAGCAAAATATTCTTTCCTGTCCTCAATTTGATATGATGTCAGAACAAAGCTGGAAAGTACACCCAGACCAAAGGTCTTCAAAGGTCTCCCACGTTCAACTGTTTCAACATAGTCACTGTCTGTGCCTCTGACCACCATCTGAGCTGGTGCAGCTCCAGGTATTTCATCCCAAACCGTAAGAGTTCTCTGTATTTATATTTTAAACAGCTCAATGTACAGTGTTTACATTGATGAAATTTTGATCTGACTGCGTATTTATATAGCAAAAAGCATGACAGATGGCTCAGAACTACTTGGGAAAAAGCCCAGCCTGATGGGTTAATGCTAAATAAACAAAGCAAGAAGGTAAATTTAGGCAGATGAAAGAGGAGAGGAAAAGTTGATACAGGAAGATATGCAAAGAGGGTCTATCATTCCCAGGAGCACTGGAAAGAAAAAAGTTGCCTTGGAATGATGAAGTATCCCAGGAAAAGACATCCGATTGATCTGCCTCAGGCAATGCCTACAAGCTTTACAAGGATCGAAATGTCTGAAGAGCAGTGGGTAGAAGTGATGGCCAAATGCCTGAGGCATTACGACCGCTAGCAATGGCTGGGCATCAACACATTCAGGCATGGGTCAGTCAGGCATGTAGACACCTTGAGTATTTATTATGGGATGTGTAAGCACAAGACAGGCTCAGGATGACCGTAACAAGTCATAGAAGCTTTCAGGCTGGAGCTGGCTCACGTTCTGCGAGTCCAGAACTTGAGCACGCTGCATTGGCAGTATCCTGCAATAGAGCACTTAGGTACCGCAGGCAACGGGAGCATTTCTTTTTAAGCAGAACTGACCTAAAGTGCACAGCAATATGATATTAGTGAAGTATTATCCTCATTTTAAACGTGGACTGTAGATGTCACTGTGCTATAGGAAGACACGCATTAGCAGTGATTATCCAATGCAGTAATAGTAGGACAGTAGTTTATACAACCCATCCATCTGAATTTCCAGACTAAATTTTCCAGGCTAGACTGCAGTGGGGCTCTCTCAGCTCCTACCATGGAAATCGGGCCACTACCCAGCTGAGATTGCAAAAGTAGCAGATCCAGCAGGAGAGTGAAGCAGATGGAAGCTGACTTCAGACACACTGCGGGGGCTGGGACGTGAGCCTCCCCTTCAGCAGCTGTTTAGAGATGCCGCTGCTTAATACCTAAACCTCTCAACTAAACCAGGTTTAACTCAATGAGCAGATATACTATAAACGCTGTACTCTTCTGGCTGCCTCCAAGAATTTAGTGTCCAAGCAGCCTGATTTCTCCTGACTCTGACACCGAAAAGACCAGGAAAGGAAAGATGCATTTGTAATCTGGAGCACAGTCAAAATTAGGGTGAATTTCCACTGCAGTCAGATTGATACATGGCAAACAGGCATTTCTCATCCATTCTGGTGCCAATAGCAATGCCACTACTAGCCAGGCTTGGGATGTGGTCTATGCATACAGAATCCTACGAGATTTCCAGTCTGGCCTGGAGCTTCAGCATTTCAATTGCTTTCAGCAGTAGCAAGAAGAAAACTGTCCCAGGTCTGCCTGCAGCCCCTGCAATCACAGCCTCTCAGTGGAGATAGTCCTGCTGACTCATTTGAAGTTGCATACAGAGCCTTGTTTTGGATATTTGACATGAGCAGACCTGATCAATGGAATGGCAGCATATTCAGCACATTTGCTACCAGCAGTGATTTTCTATCTGCACCAAGAACTATTAATTTTATTCCCGCACTGTTTCCCCGAAGGCCCCCTTAACAGTTAGTTGTTTTAGCTGAAATCTATTCCCCTGGAAATATTAGCATCCAGACACACAACTGTCGTTGGGCGGCTTATCAAGGCTAACCAATGGAAATTTTTCCAGCAGAAACCCCATGGAACAAAGCAGCCAACAAATAATGCAACTAAAACTACGGTGCACTGTGGCCTGGGGGAGCAAGTAAGCATCCAGATTTGGTTTATCAGGGAGAGTGGACCTTAACCGGACGTGGTGGGTATTGGAGCTGTCAGGTGTGCACTGCAATCGCAGTCCTTGGACAGGGGGTCCCAGGGCTGAGTTAAGAAGGAGGTAGTTGTTGCCGCACTCGATTTCCACTGGAAACTGGTTCAGCTGCCGACTCGATTCTTGTTCAAGTGTGAGGAGACCTGGACACCATGACTCCGGTTGTTCTCCTGTGCATGCTGATTTTGAAAAACATATATTAATTTCCATTTGCACCGGTTTGACAAGACGATGAGACTTAGGGGTCAAAATCTCACTTGCCCTAAATCAGCATTTCTGCTATGTCAATCTTGACCCAAATTGGCTGTTACCTACCTGGCTCCTGGCCATGGCGCCAAGCCCAATCGCAGCACCCCAAACAGAAGAGAAAACCACAACATAACCTGACTACAAAAGCCCTTCCAGTCTGCTGCTGCCACTCTACCTGGTTCAAATTACCGTTATATCTTTGCAAGGGTACTGAAGTCACTGCTGTAGCTGCCGTTTAGATATAGTAGTAATGCAAGCTGAAGGCAATATTATGTCAAGTTTTGGGTCACTTTCCTTCTGTGGTCATTGCGTTTGGTGCTGGAGTTAAACATGGAGACACGAAGACATTTGTAGCACGGATTTTGTCTGGGGCATGGGGGGAAAAATGGTGAAAAATGGACATTTCTATGGAAATAGAGCCTTCTGGACAATATTTTTGAGACAATTCTACAAATAGCTCTGCACCCCTTTTTAATGGCACTGCATTGACTGATCTTGGATAATTCATTAACCATGGTTTTCTGTCCTTTCTGCTGTAGTGCAACTGCAGAAATGCATGTGTTGTCTCCAGAGGGTCCCTCTGTGGGTAGAAAAAAATCACAGAAGTGTCTTCCATCCATCTTGGCTGTAACTGCGAGCAGAAGGCTGCAACAAAGTCACACAGTCAGGGTTTGTTTCCACTGACTCATGGCTGCCTCTGGGAACTCTGAGCAAATGCAGCTGCTGAGCAGTGTTTTAAAGCTGCTTGGTTGCAGGTTGATCATAATTGCCATCAGAGAGCCACGGGATGCAGAGCTTTTATGCAGAGTTCATATACAATATGTTTAGTAGCCCAAGGGGGAGGTTTCTGCCCAGCTGATTTTCTCTGTACATCTGCTCACTTACCTCCTTCTTTGCACGCCTGTTTCTCTTGAAAAAATACATGAGGGAATCTCGGCAATGCCGCAGAACCAGATCACTCTCTGACTCTGTGTCATTCAAGGAGGGAGGAAAAAGGAGAGTCAAAGCTGTAATTCTCCTCTTTCTTTCTTCATTTACTTGCTTCGTTGTACCTGTAAGAATCAAAGGCAGAGCAACTGCTGATCCCAGATTCAGTAGTGCTATGAAATGAGATAGCTCCTTGCTGATAACAGTTAGGTAGGTAAGTGCTATTACTTTTCTTCTGAAGCCCCCTGTGGTGCCAGACACTCCTCCAGCCTTCTAGAACAGGAAACAGAGCTCAGGAGTCACTCCTCTAACGCAATGTCTGCACCTTTGTCACTAGTGATATAATTGCTGTGAAATACCAATGTAAACCGAAACACAATGGTGTGTCAGAAGGCAGAACGGTTCACAGTGTCTGTTTTTTGCTTCTTGTATTATTATAAATCTCATTACATTTCTTTATTTCTTACTAATTTTGTATTAAACATTATGGATATGTAAAATTAATACTACCCATGTTATTTCAGTCTTGGCTTCGTTTTTAAAAGACAACTTGTCTCTGTGACCCTACAATCACTGTAAAATTTAATTGACATATAACTGAAGTACTGCCTCTTGGTCATGTGCTGCCATTATACAACAACCCTTAAGTCAGCTACTGGGATGTTTTAAGTACGTTGACTAATCCTGTAGAATGTACAAGCTAAAATTCAAATAACAAAATTTGACAGCACTTCATGCAAGAGCTATGAATTAGAAAGGGCACAGAACAAGATGTTCTTAGGCCTATAAGTGTTGCAATTCCTTTTGCATTTTCAGAAGGACAGGAAAATTCTGCCCAAGAAAACCCCACTACAAAGCAGTAGTTCTGCATGCTCAGAAATATAGGATTGTAGTCTTAGCGGTCTTAGCTGCGCCTGCAAAGAAGTACCAAAGCACAGTACGCAGTAAAGGCAGTGCTTTCACCCAGGACACATTAACTGGCATGTGAGCATTAATCTGTTTGCATCAAGTCCCCTCGGAGCACCTCAGTTCACAACTGAGGAAAGTGAGATGGGATTTTCAATAGTTTTTCTAGTTTCAACCATTACTGAGAGGGTGATTGGCCATTGGACTGCGCTGCCCGGGGAGGTGGTGGAGTCACCGTCCCTGGAGGTGTTTAAGGAGAGATTGGATGAGGCTCTTAGTGCCATGGTGTGGTTGACGAGTAGGAGTAGGTGTAGGTGTTGGGTCATAGGTTGGACTCGATGATCTCAAAAGTTTTTTCCAACCTTATGATACTGTGATACTGTCATGGGAAGGGGATCCAAGGAATTTTGGGATTTCCTCTGCATTATTGGAAAAGTAAATTTAAGACATAAGGAGAGCTTGAATCATCCTCAAAACCATCACCCTAGGCTTGCATACAGAGCAGAACAGGGCTTGGCAGAACCACTGAGGAAAGGGGCAGACCACTTGTTTGCAAGTCAGACCCAAGCCTCCTACAGCTCTGTGATGTTGTAGCCTCTCAGGCAAAACGGGGAAGAAAGCTATGCCCATGATGACATGATTTCTAAAGCATAACAGAAAACTGGAAGAAATTAACTTTGATAAAAACAATGCATCATTAAGGTCTAGTCCTTTTGGACACAGAGTGAATTTCCTATTGGTTCTACATTCCTGTGAGTCGATGGACGCCAGCTTGTGAGCCAGTCACAAGTGCTTGAGTATGGAGATGAGGATCCTTTAAACCAGCATCTCAATGACCTTTGCTGAACTGCAGTTCTACAGAAGGTTGCATTATAAATGACTGAATAATTTTAACGTTGCGTTCCCTCTAGTAAAACAGCCATTTGTAGAGTCACAAGAATAAACTTGACCTCTTCTTTAACACACTAGTAACTAAAGAGATGATCTCCAGAAGGCTCCTTTGTAGCGCTTGTCTTTTTAACCCTGTCATGTTGTTGAAGGCTTAAAGAAATCAAAGTGCAATGTGTACTGTCTTCCACCAATCCCCGGAAGTATTACCAAGAAACTTAGCAATTCTTTTCTCAAGCTGGAGCGTGAAAAATAAAAGACTAAATTTCCATACTGGCTCACACTGTAAGTGCTTAATATTAGAAAAAGAGCACTTATAAAATGGCATCCAGCTGTCAGTCCCTCACATTTTCCTTCAAAAGCCCTAATTATCCAAACTCATATTTGGTGGCAATTTTGTTCCTTAAATATTGACTTGGAATGAAAGTCTATCAGCTGCATCATCTCACGGTCTGATCAAGGCTGCTTGGACTATGAGACATATGAAATTTAAGTGATGTACACCAGTAAATTTCATTAATGATTAGACATAGATGAATTATTCCACCTATAGTGGAATTACCTATAGTAATTTTTCGAGCTCATTCTTCCATTACAAACTTTAGGGGCCGTACCTATAAAATGCTGAAAACCTTTGTCTTCCAGGATTAGAATGTCTCTGGTTTATAAACAGAAGAGGACGTAACTTCTGACAGATTACACATCATGATGGTCATGGTGCTTTCCTGGAGCTACTCAGGCCTCACAGAGGGCTTGATGCAGCCAGCCACTGAGACAAGCTGGGTACCTTTACATGCAGCAGTTTGACAGTGGTCTCCTGGGGCAGAAAGAGAGGTTAAGCCACCAAACCTGCCTTGCAGTCACCTGGCAAGCAGAATGAAGATGAGGGAAGTATCAGATGCAGCCTCTTCAGACAGCTGGACATGGACTGTCTTATCCTTTGTATATCACCTCTTTATAGAGCAAAAAGTGGTAGCAGGGAGCCACCAGGCCTAGGGTCCTTCCCGTGGAGGCTGGGGCTCCCAGCACGGCATCATCAGGATGCTGGACACACAGCAGGACACCACCATCCCACAGAGCATGATGGAAATACGTTGTATCAGGCTGTGGTCAGGGACAGGTTGTGATTTTAACAGGCCTTTTGACTGAAGTAGATCAATTGTGTTTTGACTGAAAGTAGGAACTATTCCATTTCTTTCCAAACTCAGATGTTGCTCATTAAAGCGCGCAGGGCATCACTGCTTCTATTTATACAAGAATTCAGTAATTTGACTGTACAGCTAGGATATACAAGACCTCTCAGTTGTCTTCTCCCCTTTGGGGGACTTTATCCTCCTCTGGGCCACATCCACAGGGGCTGCAGAACTTGAAGGCCTGGGTATTTATGTTGTCATTTCAGAATGCAAGGTGGACAAGTTAAGGGCTGATTTTTCTTGAAGTCAGCAGGAGCTGGCAGTCCCAATCACAGGACCTCTCGGTCTGTCAGTCAGAGGGATGTTTTGTTGCTTCCCAAAAGCAGTCTTCTTTAAAAGTCTGGTTTTCTTTTAATCAATAATAAACTCTTCATCACCTTCACAACCGGTTATCAAATGGATAATCAGCAGATAACCTGGGACTCAGCTAAGCAGAAATACCTTCTGTCATCGCATGACAATGAAGAGAGCGGGTAGAGGGTCTTGCTCTGCTGACTAAGATAATAAAACTGTGTAACGTGAACATGGTGAGGTGAGAACATCAGGATGGTCATCCTTTCCTCATGGTACAAGTGCTCCAGCCCCTAGCGAGGTTGGAGCCCCTTCGCTGAACTCATTCCAGCTTATTTAGGTCCTTCTTATGCAGGGTCAGATTTGGGGAGAACTATGTCACATATTGTGGGTGTGATCTGATAACTCGCATCCCTTGATCTGTTGGCTGTGTCCCTGTCTGTGCAGCCCAGGAGGTCATCCTTGCTGCCAGGGCACACAGCTGCCAACCAAGGCCTCTGAGAGATGCTGCACAGCCAATTCCATCCCCCAGCCTGGGCTGCTGCAGGGGTGCTTCCTTCCCAGGGACAGTGCTAGGCCTTTCTCCTTTGGTGTAGCGTCCACTGGAATTGGCCACTAGATAAATGGTTGAAATACACAACCATGATCGGCAGGACCAGATGGAAAATTTTGTTCGAACTTTACAGAGACACACTTTATTTATGAATAACAATATAAACCTTCTCAACAATTCCAAGTTTATTAGAAATATGAGCAGAAATCTATTCCTATGTCTATAAACACTGATTAATTTCTCTATACGTACATATAGCTTCATAACAGCGCTCAGTTTCATCGAAGCAGCACACGAGCAATGCAGTTGGCAGCCACAGTGTCTCACTTTCTCCTTCGCCACACCTAACAACTGTATCAGTGACAGAAAAGCCTCTCAGCCTCCCCAAAAAAGGGGAAAGCCCTTCTCCAAGACACTTTGTCACTGCAGTCTTATTTTCCATGTAAGAGCATAACACACATTTAGAGAAACTGAAGTCCTCTCTCCATTCTCTTCTATTAACTCTTAGCAAGAGTTTCTCAAATTCCAGCCGTGCTTTTCCAGCGCTAGGTGATGTGGACTCTATACCTCTTCACAGGACAGCAAAGTCTCGGATACCGCTTTCTGAAGGATAGTGATCTCAGCTGACACGAGTTCAGTCTTTTCCTGTGGCAGATGAGAAAAACAGCCAGCGATCAGACTTTTGAATTACGCTAACCGAACTCAGTGCCCATAGACGTCCCACTAAAACCCCTTTGAAAGCATGACATGGGCAAAGGTGTCTCTTCGGCAAATCCCGCTGGGCGTCACCTGGAAGCACACATTGAACACCGCTAGCAAGTTATGTCTTCTATGATATTTGGGAAGAGATAAGTTATTATGTGAGGGGAAGGTCAAATATTTAAAATTCTGCTCAGTCAGAATGAGTCTCCATCTAGTCTGATATCTGGTATCAGAGATGTCAGCGCAAGAAAAACCAATAAAAAGCAAAGCAATTACACAATGTTTCTTTCACAAGAACACGTCCCTTTCCAGTAGTTTTGAAGTAGGAATATACTTAGCTGGAGTTTACATCTGGATCCAGATATTCAGCAGTAATTGGTGAACCTATTAGTCATGAACTTGTCATTGTATTTGTGGTTTCTGTATCTTCCTATTGGAATGAGTTCAGTAATTTAACTACGCTTTAGATACTTGAAAAAATATTTACCTATAACATTAATACATAAATTCACTGTCCACAGTGAAATGAAAATAAAAGTTCTTAAAAGAGAAGCATAAATTTATGCCGCAGCAATACTGATAATACCGTCGTATTTCTTACAATGTGGATAACTGTCTGGGCTTTATAATGCAAAACCCAGAAAAGGTAGCAGTGAGTGCACAATTTCTATTGAGCAGCTTTTTTTTAATCCTGGATACAGCACACTAACATGTTTCTAGCTGGGAAACGTCCATCACAAGAAGCATACAGATGGAAGAGGACCTTTTAGTCAAGCCACCAGAGGCTGTGGGCAGCTAATGGACAAGAAGCAGGGTAACCAGATGCAAAAGCAGCAAAGACTCTTGCGGATCATCACCTACTGCAGACACAACACCAAGCCGAAGCTGCTGAATTACTCCTCTAAATGCAACACAGCCTAAAAGCACCTGACTTGCTTCCATATCTGGCTTAGATCTGGCGGCAATTTTTATGTGCCACAGACTCTGATAAACATCCTGTAGAAGCTCAGCCAGATCCCACCTCCCCACCCCAAGGGCTTATTAGTGAACTCTCACCAGTTGCTTATCTTTTCTGCTCCAAGAAGCTGACATGGCCCAGCTCAGGGCTGAGACACCCCAGTGCTAGGTGACCCAGGGCAGGGTGTACATACCCACATGAGCCCATCTGGGTGACTCCCAGCACCCAGGGCTGCCCACAGCAGTGACCCCTTGCAGCCCACTGTGCAGGGACACCCCATGGCTCTGGCTTGGCTGCTGCTCCCTGCTGCAACGCAGTGTCTGCCGTACTCCATCCAGGCTGGCTCCTTGGAACACACTTAACCATCTCCCAGCCCACACAGAGGCTGGGTTGAAGTGTTTCCATTAAACAGGAGATCCCCGTTCCCCATGCAGTGAGTTGGCTGTGTATGCTCCGGGCTGATAGGTCATGCTCAAACTATTCGAAAAGGGCCGGAGACAGAAGTTTTAATCTTAGCACTTTGGCCTTCTGTCACTGACTTCTGGTGTGGGCTTCAACCTGTTCCGTACATCTCTATTGGACCCGATGAATCAAGGCAAACATGAAGAAAATACATTTCAAAAATGGTAAGATTTGGCCATTTCTGGCAGGTTTTGCGTCATGCACACAAGAGCGCACTCAACATTTTTCTAAGTTGTGACAGTGAAAACCTTGTCTTTAGACAATTTGTTGGAATAAGCAGAACACCAATTCATAAGGCAAAACGGATGGAACGGAACACCCAATGTTTACTTCAGGCCCTGACTCAAGCACAGTCTGTGAAGATTTCTTGATGTCACTCAATCCAGACTGCAGACACAATTTCTCCGACTTTGCTGAGCCCTGCTCTTTTCTGGTTTTGCAGCACGTGTGGTTTATTGTTATTTCAAATGGTTTTTGTTAAATATTGAGAACAATGAGACAGAATTTTCTTTCCGCTGGCGCATGACACACAACTGTTGAATCTGCTGAATGGAATGTGTATGTACTGTGATCCGTCAAAATGAGGTAAGAGACGGAATTAGGGGAGAGTGTGCAAAATAGGTACACAAAAAAATTAAAGAACAGTTGTGCTAATTAAATTATTGCACTAATTAAAGTGAAAAGTGAGCCAAGAAGAACTGATCAGAAGAACCACTATCACTGTAATTTCTTAAACATTCACCTGAAAAGAGTGTGATCATAACATCAATTCACTTATGAGACAACAAAGTCCTGCGTTAATTAAAGAAAAGAGGTTAATTTTTCTTAGGAATGGACTAAACAAGCCAGGTGCACCAAGGGTCTGGGCATGTTCCTGTGTTTGTCAGCCTGTGTACACATCTCATGGTCCTGCGATTGGTAGTCTCCACAGCCAGCACAGGGCTGTTCTATGCACGGAAAAGTGTTTAATTAGCTGGCACAGGTCTGGAAGATGGCTCAGCACTTCATCTGGGGATGCAGCAGAGCTACACGTAGGTGTTTCATACTGAAACCAGCTCTCTGGCAGTGTTATACAGCCTGGGCATGTTCTGATGTCTTGTGGTCTTTAAATAATAAAAGCTTCAGAGCTTGTCCTTTACATGGAGAAATACCAGTACTGTTTCAGGAGTAAGGCATAAAGGCAAGGGAAGGCCTTTGGTTGTGGGGAACCTGGTGGCTGAGATAAGATCAGGATCAGGATTTTCTGTGCGAATGGTGCCCCATTTCACCATTTCAGAAACATTTTCAGCTCCGAGGGCAGCTCTGGGCTTAACCTGTTAGGCTGTTCTTCTTTCCTTGCTACTTGGGTCTCACATCACTGCTTGCACCTATTATTAAATTTAACATGACAGAGGAAATTTTTTTTAAATCATCTTCTGGATTTTCATATTCCTTTTGCCTTTGGATGGGAGGAAAGATAATGAAAGCACCAGACACAGATGCATTATTCAGCAGCGACTGCTACATCACAGAGGCCCGTGCCAGGTTTTGTTAACCACGATGGAAATAAGTGAATGTAGATCCACTTAGGCTGTTTCCTTAGCGTGCTTGGTCGTCATCCCAGACCACTACCATTCCACAGGACATAGCAATGATAGTTGTTCTACAAGTCTACCTATCTGTAAGTAATAAAATTTTTATTTGAAGGATTGCAGGACTGATCCAATGGAAACCTCAAGCCTATTTTGTTTCTCTCATAAGTAGCGCCAGAGAGCAGGAAGGAACTGAGGATACCTCAGCAGGAAACCAGAAGTCTAACCTGTCTCTGCCGATCAGACAAGACAGTTTCCTCGTGAGATCACTGGGAACTTGTGAATAGTAATAAATGTGAGTACTTTTCAATAACCTTTCTACAGAAGAGCAAGTAGGGAAGAAACATAACTAGCTGCCTGATGAAATAATAGCACTTTTTTTTTTTTTTGTGGTAAATGGCATCATATCTCAAGGTCAGTTTTATCAATAAAATATTCTTCTGCATTCGATACAGTGATTTATTCCATCCTCTTTCAACGTGAATCCCTTAGTCCTGGCTCGTGTGCTGCTTGCTTTAGTTTTAATGGGTGTTTATGTAAGTCTGGAATTCTCCATTCTGGTGGTATTAGAAACATCTTTTGCAAATAAGGTTTTTGAGAATGTTGTCTTTGCTCAGGTAACAGCTCAATGTAATGGCCTTGCTCCAATCTGAAGTATTAAGTCTACTGATAGTTTTCAAATAACTGGTTGTAATGGTCACATCCTAGTTTTTGAAAAGTCCACAGAAATTCTATTTCCATCACACAAATAATCAGAGTGTTTTTCACATCCGTATTTATGGCAACAATATTTTTGGTGTAAACAGCTTCCTTGACAACAGAAAAGTACAAATTGTACTTTGGTCTTTACTCTGAACTCAGGTCTTTAGGACTTTAGTAGCACAACTGTTTACGAATGTTACACTTCCCAGTGGGGCCAAAGCAGTTCTTTTAGAAGCCATGCTGAGAATAGCAGTGATTTAGCCAGTCACAAGTTATTTTTAGTTTGGTGCTAAATATGGAATTAACAACCCGTTTGGTGTTCCAGGCTGAGCAGGCAAAGTGGTGAAATGTTTTATTACCCACATCATTACTAAGAGATTTCCAGTTAGCACCATTCACTTTTGGTACTTGAATTTGAAAATAAAGCAATCTTCATTGATTTGGATGAGTTTGAGTGTTTCATTTTCTGTGTCGTGTAGATTTGAATCTATCACATCATAAATATAGCTGTCTAATACCCTTTTCTCACATTTGCAAGTCTACTTACCTGTTAAGCCTGTAAGGCAGCTAACCACATCATCTTTGGTCTTCATTCATTATATATGATTAATCCTTGTAAGGAAATAATTTGTAATAAAATGGGCACAACAGAAACTGAGTGTAAAAAAGAATTGGCAAAGTGCCCATTTCAGTATATTAATTCTGCCAAGTGAGTCGATAATAAGATTGAACTGGATTTGAAGGATTAGAGAGACTTGGCTTAGAAGGACATGAAGGTTGGTCCCACACAGTTTTTCAGCTGTTTAAAGAGAAATAGTATTTGAATTTTTGTTCACGCTTTTGTGACAAAATCTTGCTATTATCTTCCACGGGGGAAAAGGGTGCAAAAATTAAAAATTAAATAAAAATAGCTGATGATTTATTTCCATCAGTTTTGGATGCAGAAGTAGATCCACATAGTCTCATGGTTTATTACTTCTTAAGTTTACGTGTCAGGGCCTGACAGATAACTGATTGGGTGACCTACATGCTGCAAGAAAGTATTCAGACTGCTCAACCTATATGTTTTTACTGTGTGCTGCAGTCTACAGACAAAGAAATATAGCAAAATTAAATCAAAAGGTCAGTGAGAGCTGCCTTGTTGCTTCTTTCACTGATTTTGCAAGAAAAGTTTCTGCCTCTTTTAACTGGAAGACAGATTGTACAAATGGTTGAAAATTTAAGCAACTGCCCGTGGAAAGAGGTAAGTAAGAAAAGCAGACAAACAAAACCCTGATGCAATCAGTGGCCTTTTCAGGCCATCGGGTTTTTTTCTGTTTGATGTATGATCAAACCCTGTTTGCAGTTTCTAACGCCTGTTTCGTATTTATCATTCATAAATTAAAAAGTCTTGGAAAATTCAAATGTATTTGTGATGTTAATTCAAAGGAAAATCACTTTTTGTGTTGTTTGTTTGGAGCCACACTATTATATTGCATACACCATATTAAAAATGCGTTGCTTTTACTCCGAGACTGCACCTTTATACGCCTGCAGTTTTTCTCTGCACCTGTGGCACACAGGTTAAACATTTCTATAATAAGCCCACAGCAACGTATGAACACAGAGAACCAGAGCTGTTAGTACAGTGCATCCAGACATATAACTGACATGGATCAGAGCTTTTTTTGTCAAGTGTTTATGGACAGAAATTATGCAAAACCCTTTCATCATAGCATTTACTGTACAAATACTTCGTAAGGTGAAGATTTTGTTTGACTCTTTGAACAGCCTGAGACAGTAAGATGAGCCTGGAAATCCACGTTTGCTTTAGGGCCTTCTGAGGGCACGTGGCTGGAAGGAGACCTCCAGCGGAGGCTGGATGATATTCCGTGAAATCTTCATGCTTTGCAGTGTGAAAGAAAACTGATACTTCCTTTCAGCAATTAAAATCTTATTAGGATGACTAAAAGCAGTTCTGTGTCTTGAAATTGCGAGTAAGTTACTTAAATTGCTTTTAAGTCATTGTTCTTTTGCAGAAAGAGAACTAGGTTCCCTGCCTTTCTCTTTCTCCTGCCCTTCTTGGGCTCTAATTAGAACTATGCTTTAAGTATGTATCACCCAGCAGAAACATCTCCTAATGTGGCTGGCAATTCAGTAAGCGTGGACGTCAAGGAGAAAGAAGAGTCAGGAGGTCTGGGAGCTGCCAGATAATCAGTCTCTTCCCGCTTTCAGATGCTGCATAGTGAACCTGCCCTTTCCCCCATCAGAGAGATGAGCCAGGTGTGCACGGGAAAGAGGAGAAACCTGAACTACAGCACTACAGCCTGAGGTGTGGAGGTGCGAAAAGAAACACACGCAGCAGCTGTGTTTTCCCCTCAGCAACCTCCAAGAGCCCTGACCCTTTCTGCCAGCACCATGTCCTGGCACGACGCGGCCCAGGGCTCGTCGCCGTCGCACAGCCCAGTTCCCACAAAGCAGAACAGGGCAACCTTAGCACATGAGATACTTTTTCTCTGCTCAGCTTACTGGATCCAAAGCCAAGCAGACAGGAGGGAATATGTATCCGTACACCCTGGTGTGACCTGCACTAGAGGGCTTCATTAGGCATTTCCTTCCCCCAGTTGTCACAAAGATGTTGTAAACTCCAACAAGAGATAAAAAACCATGGCCAACAGGACAGTAATGTCGTAAAGCTTCTTTGCCAGACCTGCCAGAGCCATCAGTACCAGTCTTCTTGTCTCCAGAAAACATTTAGTAATCAAGGATTGTGGGGATGTTCCAGTTGAGGCCTTGATCCTAGGTGTCACCTCTGCACAGACCTACTTGAAATTTCCTTAGGTGAGACACGGCTAAACTTCGCGATGGGACAAATTACTCAGCTACCCTGCGACAAAGAACGGGGACGAAAGCAAAAAACAGAGCAAAAGGTCTCTCTATTTCCTTCAGGCTTCTAGCATAGAGAAGGTGCAAGATCAATGTATTTCACCACCTTCCTCTAATATGTACTGAATTTGCAAAAGGAAGTCACAAAAAAGTGACTTACGCATTGGGTTTAATGATCTTCATTTTGGTCATGGACAAATTTTGCAATCATAAAAAATCTTACAAGAGATTAATATATTTGTTCTTCAAGATGGAGCACAGTTGTAGGAAAAGGTACAAAATATTTTATTCATAAGTCTAGCAAGGCTGGGAACTCAAGCCGATTGACTGCATTGACCTACTTTTTGTGAATACCTGATCTCACACAGCCATGCAGGTTGCCTCGAAACTAATAGTACAACAGGTGAACATGCCTTCCTGGCCTCTTGCGTGCAGTGAACTAAAGCATGATTTTTAGCTCTAGAGTTTTCTTCTTTGTACTTTATTTGAATTTCTTGCAATGATAGAATGAGTTTCCCTTTATTTTTAGCATCTGATTTTGGTCAGACTTGCTGATTTAATTCTTGCTGGGTGTAAAGAACCTTTACCATGAAGCTAATAAAGTTGTTGCCTTTTTGTCTTGCAGCCTGGAATTATAGATAAATTAGCATCACTACAAATTATTTACCAAACACACATACACCAAGTCCTGTCTATGAGACACTTTTTTGTTGCAGATTTCATATATTGCAGTTCAATATCCTGAAGTGGAAATTTCCAATCAATTAAGTCTTTTTAAGATATATTTATGGAGGCTTGAATTCTTGTCACTTATTTGAAACCTCTTTCAAAATGGACTTTGGTAGTCTACAGGTCTTTGTGTAAAAGATGAAACTGAATTCGGCATGTCTCCAGTTTTTTCTTCATCTAAGCAATACATTTTTTCTGTATGTTTATTCCTCACTGAAATACAGCACTCTCCCTCTTTTTTTTTTAAGAGCAGCATGCTATGTGTTGCAAGCGCTAATGAATTGGCATTTATAAAGCAGAATGTATACCGTATCTAAGACGACTGCTGTGAAAATGCCTGAGTTGCTGCTCTCTCTAAATAGAGCACAATTATGGCATACGGTTGGAGTGCTTTTATCTGTACTGCCACTGCTGGAAATTTAACTGTGTATGTGACCTGAATATTTAGAGCTCAATGGAAAATTCCATAAATGTAGTGCAGCTTCAGAGCACCTAACAGCTGTTACAAATATTATACCCATTATACACCATTGCCAAATGATATATATGAATTCCCTCTCCCATCCTGCTTGCATTCTGTCACTTGTATAGATGCAGTATTTTAAAAATCCCTTTGAAAAATGCAATTACTCTAGGCTTTAAGTAGCTTGAATAATAATTCAGCAGTAAGTAGTTTTTCCTTTCTATATATTCATACTCCTTCCTGGCTGTATGAAGTTAATGTTCAAACCTGAAAATGCAGGAGGAAACTATATCGTATGGAGACCACAGTTACTGTACGCTCTTGTTTGCTTAGTTTGATATATATGCTAAAAGCCACTACCTAGCTGAGCAAACACAAATAGGGAGCAGCTCCTCACACTCTTAGAAAGTGTGGGGTGGAGTAGAAGTGTAGTATAACCATGGATGCTCCCTTTCGCTCTAACCTAACTACAGGAGCACACTAAAGCCCCACAGCATTGTTGCGGTAGGAAACAGAAACAACAAATAAGAGAGTTTATATGAACGAAAGAGAGAGTTTGCAAAGCATTATGGTTGAAAGAACGCAGTAATTTAACCAAGATTACACAAGCTGCAGGCTGGCTCCCTAACTAATGATTCTCCTTGCCTCCTGCCTGTACTGCAGTTCCTCCTGCTTTTATACTGTTGGAACATGTTGGAAGACTTTGCTGCAGAGAGGAGAAAAGTGCTGAATGGGATGTGCCCAACTGCCCTTCCCAACCTGCTGCTGCAGCACTTCACCAGCTGCGTAAAGGGATAGAGAGGGAACACCCACCTGGGTGTCCACGAGTGCCTGGTCCAGTCTGAGTAACTTCAAGTGTGAAAAATTTGGGCAGAAGTAATGGCAGTTGACCCACCTGAAACCAAGCTCTCGGTGGCAAAGTAGTTCCTCTGTGGAGAGAACCCAGACAGGTTACAACTTCCATCCCTTTGCTAGTGGCTGAGTAGGACCAACACTGTCCGTGTCAGTCCTGACAGTGCTTCTCTAGCTTAGTTTCATAGTCTTCCATATTTGTTGCCATCTCTTGAGGCAATTTGCTCCAGTCCTTCCCTGTCCTTGCCCTTACAAGGTGTTTTTTCACTCCTAATGTCTAACTCGAATCTTTCTTGCTGCAGGACATGCCCATCACTACCTGTCCTAAAAACAGAACAGATTGTTCCCTTCCTCATTGCAATGCTGCCTCTGCATGTTGCTCCTCACAGTAGCCCCTCGTTAGTATTAATAAGAATCATCTCCTCAATCTATGCAAGAGCAAGAAGAGGAGATTGCATGTAAGGCTTTGTCAGTAAAAATGGTTGATGGAGAAAGAGAGAAGAGCTAACCAGCTGTCTAAATCAGAGTAATGACAATCTGCTCCTGCCATAGGATGGGTCAGCATACTGGGACATGCAGAAATCGAGCTAAGATTAATCCTTGCTTCCATGAGGATATGGCAACTCACGGGGATTCCCACAAGGAAACAGTCCTTGAGTACTCCTCAGCGTCAGGAACATGATTATAAGAGAGCTTTCTGAGGCTCAGCCTTAGGGAAAGCATTTATGCAGGTCAGATTTGTTGTAAGCACTTGCATACTTTTAGGAAGATCTTTTTCTAACAAATCCTCTTAAACTGAAAGGAGTTTAAGGCAAAAAAAAAAGGTGATGAAAATTATTTTATTTATGTGATCACAGTTTAGTCCCGTGGCCACCTCAGATGATTATACAATTGCATTAGGCAATCATATTATTGAAGCCTCCACTTTATTTTCCCTATCCCTGGCTTCTTTTGAATAAAGAAGACACATCAGAGCAAGTTAAAACCATTGACGATCTCTGTTCTTGTAATCTGTTGCATCTTCTCCAAGTCTCCATCGAATTCTCTAACTGAACACAAATGTCCAGTCCCATTTCAAGGACCAGACTAATGGCAAAGGTAGCAGTTAGTGAGCACCGTGCTGCAGAGACACGTCAAAATAATGCAGTCACATCCAAGCACCTCGTGGAGAACTGGTAATTGAGCCAAAGGTGTTAATAATTGAGCCAAAATGTTAATTGACAGAAGATATAAATTTTGTAAGTGCTAAATGAGAAAAATATTTGGGGATATGGAAATGGATGTTTAACCAAAAGGATTTTGAAAAAAAACCAAACCAAAATCAGTGGTTTGTAACATAGCAAAGGCTCTCTAGCACGAAAAGACCCAAAATATCTCTGACACCCTGGGTATGATTTATGGTTACCCTCATTCTCTCAGTAGCTTTTTCAGTTCTGGAATTATATGATGTCATTAAAACTGAATTAACTCATGCAACTTGTTGAAGCCGCACGTAATCACAATGCAATGGAAACGGCTTCGTACAGGAACTTACTTACCATCACTTACCCTTCAGAAGAGAACAGTATGTTCATGCAATGACAGAGAGAAGCAGTCTTCTCCTGCACAGAGTGCTGCTGGTGGAATGGGGAGTGATAGCAAGGTGAGGATCTGCTTCTTCCCATCACTCACACCACCCCTGAGATGCTCGGAACCCGAGTACACCACGGCCATGGCCACCCAGACAAACATTCAGTTGCGTAATCAAAGCTGGTAACCCCATGCCCTGCAGCTCACAGAGTGCTTACAAACCTCTCAAGGGGGCTCGCAGGCAGCTGGAAATCTGTCCAACCCACCTGAGGTATCAAGGGTGCAGAGAGCCTGAGCCAGGTCCCAGCATGGGCCTGGCAAGGAGGCATTGCGCCAGCCTCGCCTTTGGGTTAATGAAAACCTCAGTGACTTTGGAGAGATTATTTGTGCTCACTGGGATTGTAATTTAAAGGCCTAGATCTCTTCCAGTCCAAATCAATTAGCGTCATCTTTCAACTAATTATTTCTAATTTACAGTGGTAAAGTCACGTCTCACAGGACTTAAATGAGTTTTCTAAATTTCACTATTACTGTTTTTATATAATAATAACAATTTTGAGACTGACTTTTTTTGTTAACTTAATTCGTATGCAAAAGAAAAGTTAAATATTTTCAGTGTCAGGCATGTTATGTGTCTGATTTCAGCCAGAGAAATTGGAAGTCATTGGAGAATCATCGAATCATAGAACAGTTCAGGTCAGAAGAGACCTTTAAAGATCATCTAGTCCAAACCCTCTGGCATGAACAGGGACACCTTTCACTAGATCAGGTTGTTTAAAGCCCCACCCAACCTGACCCTGAAGATTTTGAGGGATGGGACATTCATGGATTCTCTGAGCAACCTGACCCAGTGTCTCAGCACCTTCATAGTAAATAATTCCTTCCTTATACCTGTTATAAATCTATTCTCATTTAGTTTAAAACCACTACTGGAATAAAAGCCAGTGACTCCAGAAACCTGACTGTACAGAAAGCTGGAACACTGTTTTGCCAGTTCTCCCACTTTGAATGCAAATCTCCTAAAGGCCCAGATCCTGGATTCATGGGACAGGGAATGAAGAATTTTACAATAAAAAAAAATTACAGGATTAATTGTTGTGAGGAAAAGTTTGGAAAAGGGAAGCCATACTGGTCTGAAATACCACAGCACAGATAAAAATTATTAAACTCTTATTTTAAATATTTTCTCATTTTAAAACCAACCTGAAAATTTGACATCTCTCTGATTCGTGATACTTAACACAGCAAATAAATGCTAAAACTGGGAATATTTACGTGCGTAGTTCCAATGCCTTGTAAAGGGAATGCAATTGACAGCTGTCACAGTTGTATTTGGAGCAGCGCACGTGGTCAGTTCATTTAAGTGAAGGATTGGCTTTCATGTGAGAATGGAAACGTAAGTGTTGCCATGTGCTGCACTGATCTGGGATTTCCACAGAACGTCCTGTGCTTATCTTTTCCCTGATGTCTGTTACAATGATGACCTCATCACAAAGAAAATCTCATTATCTAGAACTCTTTTATCCCACACAATTGTTTGGGGTGAGGTTAGAAGGGAGGATGACTGGCAAGAGCAGGAAGAGCCAAGCACGCTGGCAAAAC
The DNA here is from genome assembly GCA_033558235.1 of Neomorphus geoffroyi. Classification (NCBI taxonomy): domain Eukaryota; kingdom Metazoa; phylum Chordata; class Aves; order Cuculiformes; family Neomorphidae; genus Neomorphus; species Neomorphus geoffroyi. The sequence continues at coordinate 28,440,597 of JAUMJM010000011.1, read as the reverse complement.
AAAGCACATCACACACTGTTGATCCTGCATGACCCAGCAATGACTACATGACCATGAAAGGTGTTTATCAACCTATATGAAAGGAGCTGGTGTCTCCCAGCAATTCTTCCTTGCGGTCACCGCACTGGGTGGTGACACTTGCCCAGGTGACTCAGGGTGATACCCATGGTTGTGGCCAGTTTGGTAGCTGACACCCTTGGACTGGTGCTGCTGGGTCTGACTGGGAGCAGGCAAGGGAGATAAGAACACAATGCTTTTGTGCTGTTGCCATGACCCCTCCACCCTGTGGCAGCAGACAGCTATGCCAGCTGTGGGTTAGGGCCCCAGTATTCTAGGGGTGTCTGTAGAAATGGATAATGTAAAAGTGATCCCTGCACTAAAGAGCTTTCAGGCTAAATATCCACCCTGTTCGTAGACAGTTTCATTCCTTCGGACATCTATCTCAAGCCTTATCTCCACTTACACTAATTTAGAAGGATAAAATGGAATCAGTTTCAACTTTCTTGTCACCTCCTTGTTCCATGTCTCAAAAGCCCGTAGGAATCGTTATTGGCCCGTGGAGGTTTTACTGCATCTTGTGACTTCTATTAATGTTACCTTGTGTAAAATAAACCATGGAGTCGAGACAGCAAAAAGCACACAGGCAGCGATTTCCTCTCCTGTGTTTCCTGTATATGGTGAGAACAAACAGCAGATGTCAGCACTAATCCAGAACTTGAAATGTTCACACGGAATTTAATCAGACCTCACTTTGCTATCCCCAAAATGCATATGCTCAAACCGTGAAGAAACTTCTCAAAATCTCTGCTTGGAAACACAAAGATATTTCTGTTCAAAGAACCACAGCAGACTTTAAGTATCAGTTCTGCATGAATACTGCCGCTTGGCAAGGGAACACATCTGTATGAATACGTTTTTGCTTATCCTTACACTAAAAGATCACCAGATCCATGCACTTCCCTAAAAATGAGAATTAGTTTTAAAAAAAGTGGTTTCGGAAGAGACAGTGTTTTGGAAGAGGGAAAGTACAGAGATTCAAGAAAGACCTAATGAGCAACAAGTAGGCCTGAAGTTGAAGGACTGAGGAGTAGCAGAGTGTTCTCAGTGCAGTTGCCAGGTAGAGGGGTTGCGGCTCAGTCTTGCTTGGGGCAGAAAACGATAGAGCAAGTGAGTAGAATGGGTGATGTCTGCAGCAAATTGTTCCTGATGAAACTGCTCCAAACAGGGATCTTTGATCCAGGATTTCTCCCCATATAGTGACGTTTTTAATACCAATATGTAGGAATATGGGTTTGTTCTGTTGGGGTTTTCTTCTAGTTTTTTGAAGCGTTTTCCATCAAACCCCAAAAATGGCAGGGTTAATGGCTTCATTATTTACAGCTATAGTTTGGTCTCCAAGGATCATCTGTTCTTTAACCGACATTGAATGGAAGAGAATGAGAAGTATACCCGGGGTCAATGATAAATGTAAAAATAGCTTGGCTATTTAAAATCGTATTAGTTCTGGTTACAAAACCAAACTGACATCCGTTTACATTGTGAACTTAACAGACTCAGATAGTTCCTCCTGAGCTGAGAGCTAAGTCTCAGTCTGAACAAACTGGCAAGATGCCCAGAGCTACCTTCAGCTTTTAGCAAACACCACCACCACCAGATTATATCCAACTGCCTCCCCTGTCATTCCACAATCTTTTCTCCCTGAACTCCTTTCCTCTATGCTATTTTTGCAAAACAATAAGAAGGCTGTTTTTATTAACTAGTAAAACAATTTAGTTTGATTCATCTCCTCTGACCAGAAGAACATAAGAGGTCATCAATCTTAACTTCTCTGTCAGCACAGAGATGTCAAACCAGAATTAAGCAGTGAAAAAATTGTTGAGGGAGAAAGTGGAAAAAACCAAGACAACTAGAATGAAAGTGAATCCTCTTTGTCAAAAGAGAGGAAAAGAAATACTGCTGAGCTGCCTTGCTGCTGCTAGTTGATGCTCTCTCAGGTTGGAAACTTCATTTTTTCTGCAAAATCAGACGCATTATGACACGTGAAAAGAACAGCAGGCTTTTCATTAAATCAGAGAAAAATTAGAAAAATAAACAAAATCTCATTTGAAATAACAGTGCTTTGATCTCCACTTTTTATAACAACAAAGAAAATTGCCTTTTACACGGTACATCTGAAAGGAGGTGCATCATCTTTTCTTCGCAGGATATTCCAGTGTAGGATCACAAGTCCTTTCCTGCCTACACCTGTAAACTGCTCTCCCCAAGGTGCCTTCCCTCATCTAAGTGGTGACTGGCTCTTTTCCAAAAAGAAGGGCATAAGACTGAATTTTCTACCTATTTCAACACTTTCTTCACGCACACCAGATGCTTTTATAGATAACCCCAAGAGATAGGATGAGCTCTATATCACACTCTGAAGATGAGGAAATTCCGGTGGCTCCACGAATAAAGTGAAATCACACAATCTGTCTGCCATAAATATCCCACATCTAGACTTTAGATACGAAAAGTATTAACAAAAACACTTCAGCTGTTCTGTGTTACCACTCTAGCAATGACAGACCAGGAGCTGGATTTAAGTACATTTGCTCTGTAACGAGTGAGATTCTCAACTCCTTGAAATCCCTACCATCCAAAACCCAACTTCAATAGTTGATGGGTGACCTTGCACTTCAGCAGGCAATGTTAGCTCCAAACCGAACACCACACAACAATCTGACAACACATAAAGGTGAACTTCATGTCAGATTGAAAGTTGCAAATACTAGCAGGATTTTAGCCACCGAAGAGTTCTGGAATCTGAGAGCTGTTGAGGACAACAAAACAAATGCATAGCGAATAGAAGGTACTGTCTCATAGTATATCTTGATAACCAAAGCCATTTCCTTTCCCCACCTGTAAGTATCTTTTTTACCCTACCTGGAGAAGACTTCAGCCATCCCTTTCTCACCAGAGATGGTGACACTGGGGCATCATCTGTGGGGAAGGGATACTAAAAAAGGCACAGAACTTATTCACAGTAGTGATGGCTTTGTGTCTCAAGTCAGTATGGCCCCTCTGGTCCTTTCACATGAGGGCAAGGAGCAGCCAGAAGCTGCTGCTCCTGATGCTCCTTCCTCTGAGTCCTCCAAGGGAGAAGAAGACAGATGTTCCTGGGCAACCAGGACCCACAGGAACCTTCAAATGAAGGCACCCCAAGGTCTATCTAACAGCAGCCATCTGCTGACAGTTCTCAAAGAATGAATATAAATTAATATAAATATGTCAATTATAAACATTAACACAGAGAATTATAACAAGGGAATCACCTAATTTGTTGAACACAAAATTTTAATAGGTCTCACTTTACTGCTTGTTTATTGAAATTGTTTTGGGCTACTAAAAATTATGTATTGGTATACAGTAAATAGAGATATACTCAAGTGTTCTGAGTAAGGTCTAAAGGGAACTTTCAAAAAACAGTTTATGAATGTAGAGCTCTAATTTGTGTGCAAACAAGTGGGACTGGTCAAAAATTTTCAAGCACTTCTATAAACAAGGCCATTCATGTAATACTGAGTAAATTTGAAGTGGGTGTTTCTCTCAACAATACCCTTTTTTAAAAGGACCATTCAGTAGCTTCTTTGCTTCGTTTTTATTCTTATCTGTGATCCCATCTGTCATAAGGCCTTCCACATCCTTAAATATTATCTCTTATCTGACCACTGCAGTCTAAAAGGAGATAAAATATTTGTGTGTTGCATAAATATATTCCACGTGGTAGACTGAAAGTAAATATGAGAATGCAGGCATGTGCAGTCACATAAAGACATGACTTCATATTGAAAAAGACACAACCTCCATCCACTTGCAGAGATACTATAATTTCTTGCTTGTCACTTTACATGAGTAGTTTATCAGAAAAATGCATTTACAGGATTGTGACAAACAGTCTTTTTGGGTATGAACACAGACATATATTTGGATTTTCAGCACATTTGTCTGGTTTTAATCATCATCAGTGGAACGTATTCTGATAGAGGTGTCCTTAAATAACCCTCTCAGAAAAGCAGAATTTAGCTCACTCATCGGTTCAGAGACATGAAGTGCTAAAGAGAATAGTGTTTCCTATGTATTAAAGACTTCTATCGTATCATACTCCTTGTCATAGTATTATCACTTATACTTCTTTTTAATTACAGATTGGTGCAAAGCCATGAGCAATTCTTTGATGTTTTTGTTTTATCCTTACCAGCTGCCCACTTATTCAATGCCGTATCTAAAAGCCGATTGATTCATTTCCACCCAACTCCTGCTGTGGAAAAATTCAGAATAGTACACAAGAGCTTCATATAAATTCGAGAATTTATTTTCACATTCTTTCTGTGAAAAGACAGCTATTATTGTCCCTATCTTTATACTTGGAGAATTGATGCACTGAAGGACTGAAATCAGATTTACTCTACTTACCTATTTAGGTGCCTATTTTAAGGAAATGAGGGTGTGAACATTACAGCTCCTATTTTAAGCACTGCTTTTGCAATAATCCCAGATCAGGCACTTGGATACAGATTCCAGGTCCCTCTTGTGTCCCCTCTATTTATTCCTCCTCTCCTCTCCTGGGCCAGTGAAAAGCCCATCCCTTCATTGCACTATGTCACTACTTCAACAAATATTACAGAATCATAGAATTGTAGAATCATTTAAGTTGGAAAAGACCTTTAAGATTGTTGATCTTAAAGATCTTGCTCAGATCCCCTGTGTCCTTCCACTCCTTTTGTGATGACTTATAGCCGGTCATCAGAACAGCCTTTGGGCAGTAGAGGATTGGGCTTTGGACTGATCACAGCTCAGTAAACAGCCAGCAAATTAGGGACCCAAACTCAAACTTCTCACTCTTTGTAAAGTCATTATATCAAAAAAGCAATCATTGTGTCTGTCAATACTTGCACTTACTTAATTTTGAAAGAAGCTTGGTTTTGTCAGGCAGGGTAAGTTTGACAAGTTACTTAATGGAGGCTCACTTCATTCCTAGACCCCCAGTGCTCTCAGAAAAGGGAGAGATGCTAAATTACTCTAGAGAAAATCGTGGGCCCATTCGGGAAGAGGATTACGGACATCCAGAAATCCAACCACACAGGAGGCTCCTACTGAAGCTGAGAGTTCTTAACACTGAGTGAAGAATCTGAATTACGTTCTGCACATAGACAGAGTTCCACTTTCACAGTATCACAGTGTCATAAGGTTGGAAAAGACCTCTGAGATAATCGAGTCCAACCTATGACCCAACACCTACACCTACTCCTACTCGTCAACTACACCATGGCACTAAGTGCCTCATCCAATCTCTCCTTAAACACCTCCAGGGACGGTGACTCCACCACCTCCCCAGGCAGCGCAGTCCAATGGCCAATCACCCTCTCAGTGAAGAACTTCTTCCTAATGTCAAGCCTAAACCTCCCCTGGCGAAGCTTGAGACCGTGTCCTCTTGTTCTGTCACCGGTCACCTGAGAGAAGAGTCCAACCCCTGCCTCACCACAACCTCCCTTTAGGTAGTTGTAGAGAGCAATAAGGTCTCCCCTGAGCCTCCTCTTCTCCAGGCTAAACAGCCCCAGCTCCCTCAGTCGCTCCTCACAGGGCTTGTGCTCCAGCCCCTTCACCATCCTCGTCGCTCTCCTCTGGACGCTCTCCAGCATCTCAACATCCTTCTCAAACTGAGGGCCCAGAACTGGACACAGCACTCGAGGTGCGGCCTGACCAGTGCCGAGTATAAGGGGATGATGACCTCTCTAGTCCTGCTGGCCACACTGTTCCTGATGCAGGCCAGGACACCATTGGCCCTCTTATCCACTCGGGCACACTGCTGGCTCGTGTTGAGTTTCCTGTCCACCAGCACTGCCAAGTCCCTTTCTGCCTGATGGCTCTCCAGCCACTCTGCACCCAGCCTGTAGCTCTTTCCTCTCATACATCCTTGATTGGACTTAATTGTACAGCATGAACCATATTCGCAGTGTTTTTAAATCTGTTCCCCCTAAATCTGGAGGGTTTTATTTTTTTATTTAAGATATCTGAAAGAATTTAAGGCTGTCTTCCTTGTCATTCTTTTATTAAGCAGTATCTTGAACTTTAGTTGCATCTTCAATGAAAGTGTCAAAAGAATGGAAACTACAGACTCTGTCTCATGGGAAATTCAAGAATTATTTTTGTTCCAAATGAAATGAACTGTCCAAGTATTAAAAATGAATATTGATTCATTTTAGAAACAGGAAAAGTTTTGTTGAATTGACCCAGAAACTAATCGTTTAAAAAAAACCCCAACAACCTTGGAAATTACATTTCAAAAACCTGATGGTTCACTTTCCTGGCCAGTTCATATGACTCCTGCGATCCTCTTGATCAGAGCAGAGCACCTCCTGCTTCTTTTGGAAAGGAACTGAGGTTTAGATGAGGAGTTTTAGCTGCAACTGCCATACTCTATTAAAAACTGTCAAAGAATATTCCCAGCACTAGTATCACAAGTAGAAATATCCTGTTTCAGGTTTCTCAGTAGCCACTCTTTAGGTTACTTTTCAGCGCGAAAAAAAAAATCAATGAGAAAAGAACACAGATTTTGCTAAGGAAGCATTTTGGCAAAATAATTGCAAACACTTGTAATTATGAGCATCGTTGAACTCAACGCACGTCAAAAGTTTTGTGATCAGAAGAGATTATTATGCTCCTTGTCTTGACCTCTTGACACATGAACAAATCACCCACTAATTCCTGCCCTAGATCAGAAATTCATAGGTAGCCAGGGTGAGCGGTTTAGGAAGCCTACAGCACTGTTTATCACACACAATAACCCACTAACAATTTCTTATGATCTCAGTAACCACTTTACAAACACCAATAAAATTTTTCACATTTTCCATCTAGAGAAATTGAGGAGTGGGGCTCTTGGTAGCAGTCAGATAATAAGTCAAGGTTAGAGCAGAGTTTTTGCTCCTGAGATTAACTGTCTTCCCTTTGTCTAAGTATTTTCCACATACTTCTTACCCCGTGCACGTTAACGTGTTTATCAGTGACGTCATTTCCTGCTGACTTCTCTATTCTTTAATTGCTTTAATTCAGACTTGCTCTGATCATCTCACTCAGCTGTATTTCTGTCTTACTGCCACATATTTCCCGATATATCTTTTTTTTTTTAATAATCTTCTTCTAGGGTGGCCCTTTCTTAATACTTCACAGAACTCTCTTTCCCTCAGCCCCTTGTTTTCTGCCCTGTCCTACTATTCCCTAGTTTTCTCCATATATTTACACGTATTCTAGGACAGCTTGTCCAGGCCATCTTCCAGGCCACATTTTAGACCTTTCTAGCAAGGCAAGATTAGCTGAGACAGTCTCAGCAGAGCAAGTTGTGATGCCAGGACAGGACCTCCATACCTCACAAACTGCTTGCTTTACTCATCCAGGAATAGCAGGAGCTGTTTTACGGGAACACTCAGGAGTGGTCTGTTCCCTGCAAAATTCAGTGTGAAGCCACGGGTGGTTGCTCAGAGGAAATCAGCTGTGATGGCTGCAGCCTTGGGCGCTTGACCACTCCTGAAAACGTCAATGAGGTTCGCCTTTTTCACCCAGAACCCTTGGTTATCATATCACACCCCCTCAGCTCCGATGGGACCGCTGTCCCTGTACTGTTATACATCAACAAACCCAGAAAACCATGGTACACTGCTTAGCTTATCAGGTGGACCTACCTCATCCTAGTTGTTAACACGTCCGAGTTTTCCTTCCTGCTTCTTACAAACACATTCTTCTGTTTCTTACAAAAATATATACTTCCCTTTGCAGATCATTAATCTGTACCATGCCTGGGTTTGGTGCAGTATACCTAAATTCTGCTGAAGTTAAGACATAGGACCAACAGTGTTGAGGGATTTACAGGAAAATCCAGTCTGACTTGGCCAGAAATCCCGCCCAGCTCTGCCATGTCCTGCTTCTCCACCAACACAGGCAATGAGAGACCCACAGCCTGCGAACCCTTGCCCATGAGCCCCATGTCTCTCTCATAACACACCACCTCAAGTTTTTTCAAGACAGGTAGACACCATTTTTCAAGACAGGTGCCACCATTTGTCCAACAAATGTGAAACAAACTATGAAGACCTATGAGAAGAGCATCACCTCCAGGTCTCCTCTATCTAATAGTCTGTGGCTAAGAGCGCTCCCGTGCTCCTGCCATGCAGGCAGCTGAAGTCATGGGGCTGATGCACAGGTCCACTGTTCCTTCGTCCCTAAGTGTGTGCTGGAGCTGTCCCTCACAAGGGTGGAGATGGGCTCACAGCTCTCAACTCAGTGCTGTTTCACTGCTTGGGATTGTAGGGTGCTGCCACAACTCCTGTTTTATAGTTAACAACATACTGACTTGCTGTTTTCCTGCTCTTTTACAGGATGGCCACGTAAACATGTGTTACAGAATTGGTCCATAGCCTCACAAATGTTGTAAAATGTTGTAACTTGGCTATCGTGGTTCTTCTGATATAGCTTCTGATTCTTCCATCACATTCTGCTGAAACAGGCAAACCTACCCCCATCCCTACCCCCAGTTACTAATGCAGCTGAAATCTATCCCACGCCAATAACGTAGCTAGTACTTTGGTGCTTAGTTATAGAGGAAATTAAAAATTATTAAAAAAATATTGGACGTACTCAGATAAAGAAAACAAGAATGCTTAGCGTATCTACTTTCCCAGAAATAACAGCAACATGTATATTTTACATGTAGTCAGGATACAAGCAAAATCTCAAGGGGGTAGGTTTTCCAGCTGTGCTCATGTTTTGCATGAGTGATGATTTTAATGCTTATAATTTTTACATCCCTTTCTGCTTGTTTTGGGGCATTCAGGAGGGGGGGATTTGTACCCATTTAGAACACTTTGAATAGCAAGAATACTGGCCTAATAATTCTTGGAAAGAACTCAGCTGTGCCATGTAGGAAGGTACAGGTTTGATGTATTCGAGGAAGTGCTCCTGCTGAGCTGGCATTTTACAGTTTGTTTCTGTCCAAACCAAAGTGCTCATGTTGATTCATTAGGAAAGGAAGCCTCTGTTCTTTGCCAGATCACACCTGCCTATGCCAAACTAGTTTAGCCAGGCACCACCAGGTCCTGCACGTGGCATGTGCCAAACCTCTTCAACACTGCTATGTATTAAAGCCAGTGTTGAAGAAATACTGCGAACGGTTTTGCCTTTTAAGAAGATCACTTGAACGTATGGAAAAATTTGCTAGAGTTGTACCAAATTGCAAAGATTTTTCAGCAATGGAAACTGCATGATAAACATGTGCCAAAACCTAAGTTTGATTAAGCAATGTAAAAAGATCTACTTTCTACATCATGCAGTGTGTATTTCAGCCAGATGCAAAGCTGTCTTTGTGCTAAATGAAAACTATTTGTGATCTGAAAGTCCCGACTGCTTGTTTTGCAATACCTCTGACTGCCTTGCTGTCTCTTCATCAGCACCTGTCCACTGTTTGCAGGAGCTTCTATTCCACTTAAAAGCTTCTACAACTTCTCCCACCTATGAGTGAAGGAGGGGTTGCCTCTGGGGCCATCTTAACGTACATGAGATTTTCCTGTTTTGCTAAATAGGAGAATTTAGCCGTAGCTGGACCCAAAGAAGAGATAAACAGCATCTCCACCTAGCAACTGTATTTCTTAGCTTTAACATTTACCATCAGGGTCCAAATTTCCTGCTAGCCACCCTGTTGGCTGCATATGAGATTTCTTGCACCTGAAACAATAGTTTATTTTCTGATTGTCTCACCAAGTCAATGGTTTTAGTGTTTTTTAAAAAATGTGATGTAGGCGCATCTATAAAAGGAAGAAAAGCTCTTCTCTCTGAGAACATCACTGGTGTTACCGAAGAACTAAAAAAATACCTTAATCCTCAAAAGACGTATCTTGCAGAAATTGAAAGTGAGAGTAGGATCACCAGTCAGAGCGATGAGGAATTTACAGAGAGACATGGCATCCCTTCCAAGCAAGCCAGAGCCGCAGAGGTGCACTGGGCAGCATTTCTAGGGGCTGCTTTCTGCAGCAAGGGCCGGCCTTCCCACTGCAGTAACTGCTCCTGAGTATGAATCTGTCCTCCTTCTTGCTGCCTTTGGGCTGTTTAAACTAACACCATTCACCTAACACCATATCCCCCATTGGAGTGGGATAACAACGTTTTGGAGCAAATATATTGAGTGATGAATATTATCCAGTAGTTTAAACTAGGAAATGTTGGAACCTCTTTGGTATAAACCCATTGTAGGAACACTGGACATCCACGTTGACCTACACCATTTACGCCAAAATGACTTTTGGTTTTTTACGTGGTTTACCGAGGAAGCTGTCATTAAAGCATCTGAGTTCACTGCATATCCTTTTTGCACCTCTGGAATTATAACTGTTGCTGCATAAGCAAGCTGGATGAGGCTTCATATGAAAGGACAGAGAAGCCCATGTTCAGTTTCTTCCTAGATCAAGGAAACAAGCTATTGGAATAAACAAGACACATCTGAAATTAATTTTCTCTCTGATCTCCCAAGACTAAAGAACTTTTCTTGGTCTAGCGGTTGTTTGCAAAATTATGTTAAATTATCCTCTTAAATGTGTGCATAAGATAGATGCGTGCTTTCGTATCTTGGTGATACAGAACTGCTTGTCGTGGGGACCAGGTGATATTTAGTCAAGCATTAGAGACGTGTGAGGACCTGATGCCTGCCTCTAAACCTGTGATATGCCACGGCAAACAAGGTGAAAAAGGATACATGACTCTGTAGTTCAGCACAGTCTGACAGGAACAGACTTTGAATTTCTGTTCTGACTCCCAGCACCATTTCTGCGTTCTGCTTTAAACCATCATCAATTAAAATAAAGAAAAAAAAGTCATAGGAAGGGAAGCTTGAGTCAAGGCACATCCTCTGTCCCCCAGGACAGGGAAGGTCCCCTCTGCTTTCTAAGAAGTCTGTAAGCCTAAGTCTATATGGCTCCACTTGAGGAGACAAGTGAGAGACCAGGAAAAGGAGTGGTGGGCAACAGTCAGCCTATGGCACCAAAATGCCACATATGATGACACAGAGAGTCTCTGTGCTTGGTTTCTTTTGCAATCTTACGGATAGCTGAGCTTTTCCAAAAATGGTAATTTGTTTTAAACATTTCTAATCCTAGAATCATCCATTGATAGCTTAATTTTTTTCATTCAGTTTTCTTTCCTTTGGCAGTAAGATCAGTTGGCTAAATTTTAAGATCCTTTAAAGGTCACTTCCAACCCAAAAGCATTCTGTTAATCTGTGATTCCATGATTTCTTCATAGCAACAGCCACATATAGAACACTTCGGAGACATTTTATGATAAAGAATAAATAATTTTGGTTTTAATGAAACAAAGAAATGTTTTATGTTGAAACATGTTGGAAGTTTCAACTCTTTAAACAGTATTAGCAATCTGCTTATATCTGGTTGAAATCTCTTTGGAGTGATTGTAGTCGATATTTTTCAAATAATCACTGATAAAATGGGATGTTAAAAACTGTTAAGGAAGGCCTGTGTGTGTAGATTGTTATGTGTATTCCAGTTTTCATTAGAAAATCATCTTTAAAGAGAGATCAACAATATACACCTGCAACATGAACTCAGGAAATACCAACAGTAACTGCATTATATAGAAGTGGTATAAGTGAAACAAGCAAGTTTCATATAGTCAGTCAATCACCTCATCAATAGTTAAAAGTTTACCTAGAACAACATTACTATTGGCACTTGAAGGTTTAGAATAACCCTGATTTATGATCTGATATTGCTCTGAACATCCTCAGTTCCTGCCATTGCCAGTACACTGGTGATGCAGTGATTCTTTTTTTAACTTGAAGTAAGAATATTACAGTCTAGATTTTACGTCAGGATTTCTTTCTGAGCTTCTACCCGTTTTCGAAGTCTAATTTAAAAAATAGATAAGTAATAAGGCATTTCAGATGGCATAATAAGTAGCTGAGGGAGTCGAGAAAAGTAGGCATCCCGTTTGTGTCATTGGTGCTCAATTCTTGCTGGAGCATTTGCAATTTATTTAAAAATTCCGCATAATTTCTATGCAGGTGGGGACCAGGTGGTTAAATTTATTATAAAATATCGGCCACTAGGATCTGTGTATTTTTTTATATAGCATTACATAATTTCCCCTGATATATTTCCCACGTTCAGACAGAAAGTCAGAACGACTCCCTTCTCTTCAGATTGATCTTTTCTACCAGTCACTATAATCACTGTACCTCGATTTCTGACATCAATAACCTTGTAATTTATCTTACAGTTTCCCACCTTCTAGTTCAAGCAAGTATTAATAATGATGACAGAGATTTTAACAAAGGCATGACGAACCCCGCCCCCCCAGCCTCTCCTCAGCAGTGGTTTGCTCACGGCCCAGCACTTCTTCCGTGAATGTATCGGCCTTAAGATGGTAAAAGACCTTCTCAGGTTTCCAGCTCAGACCTCTTCAGGTGCTTGACCCAATCATCAGGTAGTATATGAAGGGGAGTTTGCTGGCTGGGGACCTTTGGCAAGGGCTGCTTGAGCCCTTCAGAAGTCTGTTGATCAGGAACAGTGTGGCCAGCAGGACTAGAGAGGTCATCATCCCCTTATACTCGGCACTGGTCAGGCCACACCTCGAGTGCTGTGCCCAGTTCTGGGCCCTCAGTTTAAGAAGGATGTTGAGATGCTGGAGTGTGTCCAGAGGAGAGCGACGAGGATGCTGAAGGGGCTGGAGCACAAGCCCTGTGAGGAGCGACTGAGGGAGCTGGGGTTGTTTAGCCTGGAGAAGAGGAGGCTCAGGGGAGACCTTATTGCTCTCTACAACTGCCTAAAGGGAGGTTGTGGTGAGGCAGGGGTTGGACTCTTCTCTCAGGTGACCAGCGACAGAACAAGAGGACACGGTCTCAAGCTTCGCCAGGGGAGTTTTAGGCTTGACATTAGGAAGAAGTTCTTCACTGAAAGGGTGTTTGGCCATTGGAATGCGCTGCCCGGGGAGGTGGTGGAGTCACCGTCCCTGGAGGTGTTTAAGGAGAGACTGGATGAGGCTCTTAGTGCCATGGTGTAGTTGACAAGTAGGAGTAGGTGTAGGTGTTGGGTCATAGGTTGGACTTGATTATCTCAGAGATCTTTTCCAACCTTATGATACTGTGATACTGTGATACTGTGATATAGGGTGGGGGTTTTGCTACCCTATTAGCATATCTGTCCTTTAACAATGTTTTAGACTGCATCTCAACTGAATCTCAAGTTCAAGACAGGTCACATCTTGTTTAATACACCCTGAAACCAGAATAAATTAACACAGATACTTCTTACTCTATTCTAGACTAAGATCTCCTCCTTTTAAAATACAGTCATCAGTCTTTTGATGCGATGTTGTTCCAGACCATTTAATCTGTATAGTTCTTTCAGAAAACAATATTTCTGAATTCTTAACAAAACATTCCTGGAGCAAGAAGTCATTCCGCGTTTCACCCTTCCAGATTCAGAAACCAACAGCGCCTGTTGCCTGTGTGCTATATTTTGTTTGGCTCGTTGTTTCCCTCAGTTTAGAGATCAAAAAGTGAATCTGTACTGTAAAAATAAAGCCCTGTGTGGGTCAAAAGAGAAAAAAGGGGAAAGGATGGGGAACATTTCACGGTATATGGGTTGCACCTAACAGCTTTATTAACAGTGTGCTTCAGATGCTTTGCATTAAAACTTAATATAAAGAATGCTGAATGGGTGCCAACATCAACTACATTGTTGGATAAATTGTATCACTGCAACCAATTCCTGATTTATTCTGACATAAAATTGCTTGCCCGCAATAAAATGTTCATTATTCTACCCTAAGACATAAGTAAACACTGATCATAAGGATTTAAATTATCATAATGGTTTGTATAAATTCTATAATCAATTTTTATTCTCCTAGTTTCATGCTTCTAACGGCTGTTAAATAGTCATATTAGTATTGATAATTGTCACAGGCATACGCTAAATACTCTATTATTTTCTCATCCCAGTATCAGCCCGAACTTACATACAGCCTGACTCTTCCCAAATCTGCTCCACCATTTTCTTATTGCATGGTTTTTCTTGCTGTGTCTACCCATCTCTCTTCCTTTACCCACTAAGTCATGCTACCTCGTCACTTGGCCTGTAGCTAACATATATTTGTACAAGAAAAGCACAAGTGGGTTGAGAGGAAGGACTGAGGAAGGAAATAAAAGGAAGATACAAGACTCCTGAAGAAAAAGACACCCTGATTTTTTCTAAGCGCAGGGATGATGGCAAAGTGCTGAAACACATTTGCTCAGAACACTGCAACCATTTCTTATCTAATTCTGCTGCGTTACCACATGTCTGCAACCTCAAAATTTTTTCCTCTTTCTAAAAATTTCCATTTGGGCTCTGACTGAGGGTGAAATGTCCTGGAAGATTTGAACAAAAGAAAGTGGTAGCTTTTTTACGTGGACTAAGTGTAAAAAAAAAACCAAATAAACAAATTTTAAAGTGCCAAAAGACCTAAACTTTTTTTCCTGTTGACATATTTGTCCGTGATTTTTTGTTTTAAAGATAGAAATAAACACAAAAGCAAACCTGGAAATACTACTTAATCAATAGAGCAAAGTGTAATAGGTATTTACCCAATTAAGAAATCAAGAGGCAGAAAATGCCAAAGGTTGCAAGCATGGCCTTAATTCAATGAATCTTTATTCCAGCCTTAGTTATTGGTTATTTGGTCAAAATAAATGATGCTGTTCCTTACCCCATATTTACTGAGCTACCTGCACAGCTCAAGCAGAAGCCACATGCGACAACGGTTCAGATATTGTCTCCTCCCATTGTACTGCCTGGAGCAAAAGCCCCGCTTTGTCCATGGGGTGGGTTAACAATTTATGTACTGACATGTCAGTCTGTTACTGAAGCAACAGAATTTAGGACATTATGGAATTTTATATATGTATATGTATATAATGTAATCGATTAGAGAATATAGGACTTCACCAACTCTTTGTTAACAGTTAACCATTACAATGTGATTGCTTTTAGGGATTATCACACTGTTCACACTTGCAGATGAAATTCTATTGGAAGTGTTCTTCAGTGCGAAGAGATTGCTCCACAAATCTCAGCACTTGTTAGATGTAGTTTTTTTGTATACAATATATATTCGTCATTATTAAAAACACTTCTCTCCTCTAGAGTATTTATCTATGAAATAAAGAGCAGTAATTGAAGGTATGTTACCTGCCTTCCCAAAGTGCCTTTCGCCTGCGTGACGGATATAATGTTTTAATTGCCAAGTCAAGAGCTAAAAAGTCAAGAGGTACCCTAATGGATTTGTTGATGTGTCCTTTAATCTCTTGTTCTGCATATTCTTAGGTAAGTAATAGTATGCATTATTTACTTAAATGAGCATGCACTCATTTTTATTGTCAGGAAAGGTGCACATTTGCAAGTAATACATGCAAAATATTTTTTTTATGCAGAATCCAATTAACTTCTGAGTGCAAGTTGTCTGTATAGTTTGTTGTGGTTTTTTTTTTAAATTTGGCCTAGATAATTATGATAATCCAGGAGTATTGCTCTGTCTTCACTCTGATATTAAAAGCAACAAGTTTTTCACCTTAAGAGAAACTTCTTATTTTTATTTTTCTCCTTGGAAATGTATGTGTTTTGTACTAGATCATAACTGGATGTTTGTGAGTCTTGGTTAATTTGTCTTGAGGGGAAAAAAAAGGATTAAATCAAAAGATAAAATATTATCTAAGCAAGAAGTAAGTAACCATGTTCCTATTATTCTTATGAGCACTTCAGTCAATGCCAGCATCTGAATCAAATTAAATGGATTAAGCTTTCTGATCGTTAACTAGTCTGCGTGATGTCAAGATGGATATCCATGTAGTCTGGATATTAAAAATTGAGCTAAGGATGGAATTTTGATTCAGAGGATCATTCTTCTAATTTAAATTACTGACAACTCATAAAATGCAAAGGTTACTTTTGATAATGTAATTGAGCAGTTCATCCAATTCAAAAAGACATTTATGTGCTAACTGGTATGTGAATTTTAGCACCTTCACCCAAGGAATGCCCTTTGATTACACTTGTACAGCACCTAACACACAGGGTTGCAACTTCCAGGCGCTCAGTGGCAGTGGCTTCATCATTAATCACAGAAACAGATAATTTGCGATTGAACCGGCTGGAGCAGTAAGACCCAGGACAGGGTTACACCAGAGTTCACTAAAGCCTGGAAATTCAAAACTAAACTGAGACTTTGTCCTTTATTCATCCGATATGTCAAGTGCTTGCAACATATCTTACATAACCTGCAGTAGGTGCTGTAATACATAAACAAATCCTTTCGAGCTCAGAGGAAAAAAAGACTGAATGTCCTAACTATGAATATCTTTATTTCTGAGTATTTGGTTTTACTCCTGAAAAAGAATTACCTTTTTGGTGGTGGTTGCTGGGAAAGCAGAGCTTCACAGTGGTTCAGTGTCACACATACCTTTTCTACCCTGTGCAGATGTTTATGCCTCAGACAGAAACAAGTGTACATTCAAATCGCTGTGACTATTAAAATGAAGTCTCTACCACATATTTGCAGAAGTAGCCTCCAAAACACATTTAAAAAAATAACTGAGTGCATCGTAGTAGCCAAAGCAAGCCCAAGACTTTCTTCTTGTAGAAGAAATTCTGCATAAATCTCTGGTTTGTTTGGGAGCTATTTTAATCTGCTTTTGTAATTGTATTCCTTTTCTCTTAGTCTACATGTCAGTGCGTATCCAGTGAGCTGAATTACATGTAAGATCAAAAAACAGGTTCCACTAAATTTCTGATTCCTTACAGCGAATGAGACAATGCCGAGGATTACATTTTGCATGGGACATGTCAGCAAAAGGAACTGTAAATGCCAGTGTGCACTGCCCGTGGCTCAGTGTTTCTTCTCCTGTTAAATCTGCTCTCTGAGAAAGTACAAATATTTTTTCAGCTTTGCTTCTCGATGCTCGTAGGGCTATCCAGAAGGATTTTTATAACACTGGATGATAAGCTCAGTGCTATCACAGGAGCTGGTGGCATTACAGGGGACAGTCACCGGAGAGCAGGGCTGCGACGGGCAGCTGAAAATCCAGGAAGCACGAACCTTACGTGACCATTTCCTGGACTATATGCACTCCCTTAGGAACCAACAGAACTTTAGCCAAGTATTTCCGCAAGTTTGAATTCGGGATTTTGTGGTCCACAGTCTGAAAGAGCTCCAGGGGCAGCAGTCTTTGTTACGCATGATTACCAATTCTCTATCCTCTTTAATAAATGAGAAATAAAACACAGAGGATTACAGGATTAAGCAGCTGAAAGTGGGTTATGCCAAGAGTGCTGAGACCCACTGCAGCCCGGGAAGTGAAGTGCCTTGGGGTACAGTTGTGTATTTGCCTGACCTTGCACGGTACCATTTTCCTAAGAGAGCAGCTCTCACCTATCACGTGCCACAGTCCTCCTGGTTGGCAGCAGGAACAATTTCAGCTTCTGAAAACCACTAAAGCACTCCCTGTTTGCCTCTTTTTTGACTGCTGGCAGGCGCTGTGCCCTCTCTGTTCTGCTCACATTTCCCTGCCCCGTGTAAACTACTGTCCTTGCACGGAAGGAGCCCTTCTGTCATGATAGGTTCGATGGTAGAAGACTGCTAGATCCCCATGTTTGAGCGCGTGTGGGTGCCTGAGCCCCACAGAGATGTCCAGTTCCCAAAGGAAGCTGGGCACCCCGGAGTTAAGTCTTCATGCCTTGTCCCAAAGGATTGTACATACATCAGACTCTCACTGCAAAGATGTATTTGTCAACTATGATATGGAAGAATGGCTTTTAAAACCATAAATTTGGGAAGATTTTATAGCCAAGTGCAAATAACTGGCTAAATGTGCACCTTTGACTAGGATTGGGGAAAAATAATTAGGAAGCTGTCTTCCCTGGATTTTGACTGATGCCCCACAAACACAGAAGCAGAAGGATAAACACATCCATGACAGTGTAACAGTTTGCAGAGGTGTGTGGGACCGAAGAGGTAAGCCTGGGGATCTCCACAAAAAAACTACTCCATCCAACACACAATCAGCCCCATGAACAGTCATATCAATCAAAGCATCGGCGTGCAAACAATTAGACGAGGGCAGAAACGCCTAAGTCCAGCACCGGCACCAGGGAAAAAGGCTGTGCAACCACCGCAGGCACCTCAGCTTGATTGAGCTACAAGCTGAGCTAGGGAGACCAAAGGGAAGAAGAAGTGAAGGAAAGTTGCAAAGGAACGTCAAGCCATGAGATGTCCCACCCCAGCTCTGCTACGAGCATTTGTTTCAAACAACAGCTGCTTTCTATAAAGCTGAATTGAAAATTGGTATCTTCCTACTTCTGAGAGAATTTGTTCACTTCATCTTTTTACTGGCAAAAGTACTGTTATTGCTTTTCATTCCTGCCAGCCCTGCAGAGCCACCTCAGCACTGGGGAGGTGAACCAGAGTCTATTTTGGCATAAAGCAGAAAGAACACAGCTTGATCTCAGATTCCAGGGTGAATTTTCGGTGCTGGCAGTCAAGAAAGTCATGGCTTTATTTGTAAATTAAAAGCGAGGTCAACAGGAAAGTCATTGGAGGAAAAAGAAAAAAAAGAAAGAAGCAAATATGGAACCCTACCGTGCCATTTATGATTTCTTTATAGATGAGAGCACAGTTTATGTAGTGTAATTTGATTTATAAATAATGTTATTTTTTGTTTCAGCCATAAAGTTGTAGCTCGTTTAATTAAGAGAACGGACGCGTTTGTGTTGTGTTACTCATTACTTCATTGTAAAATGTATCTTTGATGATATTCTGTGGAAAAGTTACTGCAGTTGCAGGGAAAAAGATAGTAAAAGAACTTATAAAGAGGATTACCAGCAAGAAAAAAAAACCTTGACAATTCTTGGACCTCTTTGTTTCTTTAAATTGAATAACTGAAAAAGAATCCAAATTTTATAGAAAAATAAATAAAAGAAGAGATGTGAATTGACAGATTGGACTTTGGAGTGCAATGTTAAAAAAGGGACCATTTGTACCAACAATTCTGGGACAGAGGCTTAGGGGTTTTCTAAAGCTGTTCAACACTCAGGGTGTTCCATTCCCTTGGTTGGTGGGCAGTGCACATTCATCAGCAAGCTATGCAAAACTACATCGATTGTTAATGCTCGCTTATTTCAAGCACCGTTGATGAGGAAATACTACTTGATGTCAAACATTGCTTTTCAAATATTGTAAATGAAAACACTATGCAAAAATACAGATGTAGCAAAAAATATGCCATGCTGTCCAGAAATCTGACAAGGTAAAAGTGGAAAGTTTGTGGTACCTCCCTGAGCCAGGTAAATGCTGACATTTAATTTTTACAAAGCCAATGTGAACCATTTCTTTTTCCAGAAAGAAAAAAAAAAAGAGAGTCTGGGAAAAATAAAACAATGATTTATAATGTTAGTGTGCAATACATGGAGCAGATTGTTTCCATCAGGAGTAAGGCAGGTGGGGGAAAAATAAAGAAGAAATACATTCTTGTGAGGCAAGTTTAATGAGTCAAAAAAATGTGATTTTATTTTTAACAAATAGATCCACCCATGGAGTATTTACAGCAACACATACAGCAGCATATTGTGAGTTATTTCCACGGCTGCCTAATGTGGCTGCCTGTTTTGTGTGGGAAGAGGCAAGGGATGGGAGACTGATAGGGCTCTCCCCCTCAGATCAAGAGACCAAAGTCCAAGCTCTGGTCTGTACGGGTGCCAAAGGCCACTTTCAATATATTCAGTTATAAATAGAAACTTGTCGAAGCCAGGGACTCAAAGGCAGCTGAATATGATGCTGGCCACATCACACCCCTGGCTGTCACCAGTTACGGAAAAAAGTATGCTTCAGTCATGGTCATTTTGAGAGCTACATAGGCAGACCTTTGACTCGTTTTGGTACATCTTGTGGAGGGTTTAGTGACCCGGATTTGCATTAGCAGGGACAAATGATGTTACAGATACATCCCTGTGACAAGAGTCTCAAGCTAACATAAAAATATCCCAGCCAAGGTGGTTAGGCTACCTCCATTGCTTAAACTTGGTCTTGAAAAGGAATCTAGATTGTTAGTATTTTATAACTTGGGCATACTGCGATTTCAGTGCTCTGAGGACCACAACTAGCAATTCCTTGTTTTGGGAGCTGGCAAACTCATGATGAACACACATTGGATCAATCAGCCAGGCAAAATCCAAGCCCAATTGGTACTGAAAAGGAAAGAAAAGACACCCTCTCTAGGAAAAAAAAAAAAGAACTACTGAGCTGACGACCCTATGACAAACTGCTGCCACAGGGTCACAATTTACATTATCCCTATCTCGGGCAAAGAGGCAGCCGAAACTCTTCACAGTTAGTAGCTTGAAGAAACTTCTGAATGATAGTGAAGGTGTAAATTGTCACTTAACTTCTAAGGCAGATGCTGTTCAGGGCAGTTTCACCAGCGCTGTCTGAGCTATTCCTTCTTACTGGAGCAGTAGCGTATTTCGTATCAAGGAACAGTTTTGGCAAGGGAGTAGAAGAAAAAGATTTACTACAGCTCCTAGCGCAGCACGGCTGGTATGGAGGTCATCCATCCTGGTGCAGGTCTGGGTTGGAGCCCACCGGCACTCGCAACACTCGGCCTTGGTCCCCAGAAGGGAGAGGGCCCCCATCCTGGGGGCCATGGACCCAGGGTGAGGACTTCACCCAGCAGCACCCAGATGCCAAGTCAGAGAAAAACATGTGCCCATGAGCCCCATTGCAGCCAGCGTTGCCTGGGATCAGGACTTGTCACCAGTGCACAACAATGCCGGCGACCATCCGTTCCTGCAGCTGTTCGTCGTCTCTTACTCCAAATATAAGTAACCCTCCATGAAAACAAGGATCTAGCAAACCAGTGGGGAAACAGTGCTGTAATAAAAATAAATCACATCTCAGGTGGATACACTTCATCAGTGTATTTCTACACCAGACTTTTCAACACCTTCAGTGAAGAAACACATTAATTTGTAAGAAAAAAATGCTTCCTTCTGGTGAAATGGAGACACACTGATTGATGATGAGGCCTTTGGTCTTATTAAAACACTTCAAAGTTTTAACTGAATCTCTGCCTCTGCTACCCATAATATTCACAATATATGTGAGGTTTTTGCCTTTCTGTACCACAGAGAGAAGACCTGCCTGAACTATCTAATTTTGGAAAAGCAGGAATTCTCAGGGCAGATGAAGGGAGCTTGCCAAGGTAATAAATTGTTCACTGCCTAGCAAAGAGGAAGAATTTGGGGACCCCAGCATGACAGAAGGGACTTCATAGAATACAGAAGGAGTTTTAACCTTTGAACTTCACTGAATTGGCAATTTCTGAGAGCCCATGAGAGGTGCCTAAGAAAAACAAGGTTTCTGTCAGTAGGATCAGATTCACTGCAGAGAATCCTTACTCATTCAAAATTCATTAGAAGTCTGAAAAACTGTTGGTATAATATCAGTAATAAGCGTGATTAAATCAGGTACAGCAAAAGAAATAAAATATATTGATGTAAATTCCAGAAGAAATAACGTAGTTTAGAACAAGTAAAATCAAAACATAATATAAAGATTACAACAGTAGAAGGGATGGCCAACACATGTATTTTTATTCTAAAACTGCTGATTATTTCTGCTACGAAATACGGAAAATCTCATTTGTCCTGAATGATGAATGCAAAAATGGTGCGTATGACATTGCTCTGCTCTATGCTAATTGATATTTCGTACCCAGCATTCCACTAACTTAGATTTCCAGTTATTACAAACATAATTTTCAGTATTTTTGACAAGTCATTAGGGTGTTTTTTAAATTAGTTTGTTTAGCAAAATTGCTATGAAAACCAATTAAAAAATGCAACACACCCTCAGACTGACTTGTTTAATGCTGAAGACCTGTGAGGTAATCAAACAAGTTTAGATCTTTAGTAAACGAATGTGCTGAACAACACTTGAATACATTCAAGTAATCGTATGTTTGGGGAGGGAAGGCAGCAGAGAAGTCGTCTGTGGCCTGAAATGGTACAGCAAAATGGACATCACTCTTCACAACAAAGAACAAACTTTCTATTACGGGGCAGTTTTTACATTTAAAGACTAGTGTTTCATTGAAAGGCACTTATTTTACCCTGCCCTGGCTTATTTCCCTCTGTCTTTTGGCATTAAATGCAAACTACATAACACATATTTACCGAAAGATGACTGGTAATAGGTTGGGTTCTGTTAAATCCACAGAGCCTGCTACTACTACAGCAGGTGGGACAAGCCTGGGGACAGAGGGAAAAGGGACGGGAAGTGCTGGAACTTGCTCAGGGCTTTAGCACATTGGCATCTCCCAATAAGTTTTAGCCACGTAGAAGTTATCAAAGCTATATTTCTTGACGTTACGCTTTTTCATTCTCCAAATTCAACCGTAAACATCCGAAAATTCGCATGAGTCTGTGAGTTTTCAGGGTTGAGAGAACAGTACTTGTAGTGTATCAGAGAAGAAATTGCATTATTTGAGCATGAAAGACAATATCCACTCAAAGACAAAAATTCCAGCAATTTGATGACAGTACCATTTTAATCCTGATCTGTATCTGTTGGCATGAATTTCACAGTAATAGTGAGAACAGCATAAACAGGGCCACAGTACTGGTCTTACTCCAGCTAATTCACTCCACCTCTGACAAATCAGAAGCTCTAAAGAATAATTTGAGACTCCTTTGTTTAGGAAGATCCTTATTGCTTTAAAGTACATCCATGTATTTTGAAGATAATACAAAACAAACAAACCAACCAAAAACTCTTCTGATATCTCTTTATTCAAATCTATGTCATTGGAGTTGTTTCTGAGTATTGCAATAGTTGCTTGATTTCACATTCTTTTTCTGGCAAACACACAGGCATTTTCATAGTTCTCAGTCGACATTTTAGCATATTTGTGGGTGGTTTTTTTAATATAGCTCAGGAATTTTGATTTTTCATACCTGACACGTGTAATATATCTAACACATAATTCACAATAGTGAATGGGAAGATACCAATCTAGAATACATCTGAGCAATAACTGTTGGGTCTTATAATTTCTACTGTTCTGCTGGACTTCAGCATTTCAGAGAAATTTCATATATTGAAGGTATCAGCAGTATAGTGAAACCATATTGCTTACTCATAATTTAGTAGAACTAGCATCCTTTTTTTTCCCATCTCTTCCTACTGCAAAGTGGTCCCAATGGCCTAGATATACAGAAGGGGCAAGTCTGCAGCCCTGTAGATGTGCACAGTTCCCGAGTTGCTCACATGTGCCCTGGCTACAACACATAACCAACACTTTAAAGACTTTGGCATGTGTCTCTCAAGAAAGTTGGCCAGCAGTGAAGAAAGAACCTACTGAGGCAATCTTACGTGGCAAAACAGGATGCTATTTGTCTTCTTTATCAGTCTTCTCAGGTAATGTGAGAAAATGGGGGCTGCCTCTGTACAAGTGAGATCTGGAAAGAAACAATGCATTTGCTTAATATGAAAAAAGACCAAAGCAGGTGTGATTGATCAGTCGTCTTTCTGGGAGTAAATTCTGAATTATCGAACAAATGTAATTGTTGGGTAAAGTGTAAGGAAGACCCAGCAGAAAAGGCTTGATTGCAAGTGGCATAGAAACTCACCGCACATCATCAGCAGCTTGCTTTAGGCACTGAATAAGGGATTTAAAGTTGGTGCATATGAATAGGCAACCTGGTAGGGATTTTGGTCAAGTTGGAGTCAATGGTGTATCAACTCAAAAGCTTTTTATTAAATGATATAGAAGCAATACTGGATATATTAAGAATCAGGCCTCCAAAGGAAAAAGGCTAAAGATCAATTCAATACAGAAAATGCTTATGTGAATAAGAGGAGACTAACTGAAAGGATGAAAACACTTAAGCCAAAACCCCAAAGAGTAACCTTAAAAACACCGTCATGTTTTGTTCATGCAAAAGACGGAAACCCAAGCTGAATAAAGACAAATTAAAGGGGCAAGCACTAGCTAAGAAAATTCAAGGTGAAAGTCAAGACCAGAGGGATAACGAAGAGGAAACAGTCACACCCCTGGAAGCAGGCTACAAGAGAGTCAGCATAAACCTACTCCCAACCTTAAATGTATTCACATAACCCTACTGAATACCTCATGGTGAAAAGTACTTTTCCAAGATTTCAAGCCTTCATCAGGAGGAGGACTGAAAAGGACAGGTGAGTCTCCTGGATCAGTAGGAAGTCTAAGGATTCACAGTGATATTTTGGAGGAGCTCAATAATGTATTGCCACTATTTTTGCCATTAAAAATTTAGGAGTTGTCGAAACTTACGTTTTGAGCAATAATCACAGGACAATAAAAAGTTAAGTCCAGTAATACATTAATAATTCAAGTAGAACCAAGTTATGTTTCTTTTTGCTATACCACATAGCAAAAAGTATTTTCGAAACGCAATTTAGAATTGATAGATGTTTATCTAATATCCCTGTGTACTTCTTCAGAAACATTTGCTGTATCTTAGAAGCAGCATATCCGCAATGTGATGCAGAGGTTGCTATGGTGAGTTCACAGCTCTCATTTAATGCTGTACCTGAGTAAATACACATTGTAACAACCTCTGTCAGAGATGCAATTAGTAAAGTTATGTCAGCATTTCTATCAAAAAAATACTTGTTTTCCTTTTGCAACTTGGCCAAAAGACAAAGAAAACTATTCCTAGACCAAATCAACAGAAGTATTTGCACTCTTCCAGTGTATTTTTTCCCAGCTTTATTCATTTTTTGAAGCCCTCTGTCATAAAACTCAAATAAAAACCCTGTGGATTTGTTCCTGTTCATTTTGATGACAGTTATGGGACTTTTCATTTAGTAAAATCCGTAGAAAAATTTGGGAGTTAGTTTTCATTTCACTGTTCCAGCCTGTGCCAGTGGGCATTCACTCAGGCATTAATTGCATTGTTTGTTTTACAGCCTTTCTGTACGGACAGAGTGGCATAAAGAGCCTTTTGTGTAAAGGAGAACCAGGTCCTTAGTTCTTGTACTTAATGGCTCAATTTAACTAAATGGCATCAGAAATTTTACTTGTAGACTCCAGTACATTCTTTTTGAGCAATTATTTGAGCCACTCTCCAGGTTAACACATAAGAAAGCAGTGCATTGCTAGAAATAATCAAATACGTTTATCTTTTTGGCACTTATTTATTTTTCTAATCACTCACTTTGAAAAAGAACAAATAACTTTCTGAGAGTATTTTTCTCTGTGAGGTCCTCTGTGCATGTCAAGATAACTCTTGCACTATGCATTTGTATGAATTTGGAAGTAGACCTGATTAAATATTTTGCTTTCAGGATTTTTTTTAAATAACTTTCGTAGAAAATGTCTATATTTGGTGAAATCTCATACACCGAATAATATCATTTTGGAGCAATCTGATAGAAAAGTATTTCTAAATAAATATATTTTTTCCTCAAAATTGTGAGTTTTAAGGACCTCAGCAGAAAAGTCAAAATTTACAATAAAAATATAAACAACCTTTTCCAACTTGCCCGTAAGGTCTGATTATTATTCTGTGGATTGCACATGTGGTCGCATGTAGACCTTATGAAGACCATAGGTTTAAGTGGAACAGTTTCTTCTGTGCTTCAAGTCAGCCAGTAAGAGTGGATGCTCATTACTGAATTGGCTGAACAAACACATCTTTCCCGAAAGTCAGGAAGAACACAGTTGGATGGAGGAATTCAAACAGATCATAAATGTACATCATTAGCTGGTAATGAGAGGGGAAGGCTATTTTTTGAGAATTTACTCCCATAGTCACAAAGAGACAGACGCAATGTGTTTCAGATGTTGCCATGAAATCAGCTATAGATGCTGGGGGTTTATACAGCACAAATCAAAGTCCTTCACGTTAAATTAGATCCTAGAGATTTTTGAAAACATTTTGGTAGTGGTTTTGAGGGTGGCTCTTTCAAAGTGCTACAGTATCTGGGTGTCACTACCTAACTTGTTGCTTGGTTTCTGCAGCGCCATGTGGTAGGATAGATCTCAAGCTCCACAAAATCAACTATTACAGCACTAGATGATGAGAAATTGATCATGCACTTTCAGCCTTCGGTTGTAAGGCCTTCTTTCCAGATACAAGCCAGAATCTAACGTTGCAGTATTCAGGGCCAAAAGCTACAACACTAAAAAATATAGAAAATACCACCCAGTGACATAAATAAAGGAATAGTAGAACATAATCTCAAAGGTCTTTTCCAACCTTATGATACTGTGATACTGTGATAATGAATTCTACAGATCTTATGGCATCTACCTATGAATATAATATGACTAAAACATCAGCCTATCCAGTTTTCAAAAGAATTGCCACCATGAAGCACTAATTATTTTGACCCATTAAGATCCTGTATTCGTATTTTGCTTATCAGTTATCTGCAATCTTATTCATCAGCATACAAATACAACCTTCTAAGACAGCAAGTCAAAGTATTCCTTCTATCTCTTTCCATCACTTGTGCATATAAAACTGGAGCACGAAGAGCTGGAAGGAGGTGGCTAGGTTCTACATTTAAGTTCTACATTTTCTAGGTTCTACATTTTCTTCATGGAAAAACTGTTTTCGGACCCCAAGGGTGAATATCAGCAGGGCAAAGCATGGCATCTCTGTTAATCTCACATATGAAGAGGTTTTTCAAATAAGTGGAACCCAGAAAGTACCATTTTGGTGATCTTGAAAAAAGCAGCAGAAAGCAGTGTGATGCACTGGGGCAATGTGCTAAGAGCAACCTTCCGTTATCCCTTAGGAGGTCAGTGCCTATGTGTTAAAACTGTTGACACTTCTCCGTGTTCCTCCGCGTACCAACTAGAATGCATTCAAAGCATAACCTTGAGGTGACAAAGGTATGGATTAAAAGACCATAAATTTTCTGAGCCGTAATGTATTATCTCAAAGTTACTTATAACTTTGCATTGCTTTTATGTTTTGATAAATCTAGCACTTCATAGTGAACCTTACTGGTGGCTCAGACTTCTTGTTGTTGTCTTCATTATTCTTTTGACAAAGCATTAATCAGGTAAATCTGGGAATACGACCTCATGTGTTACATCTTTACCAGAAGCCTAAAGAACCGCCAGTGAGCCACAGATCCCAGATCTTGAAAGTCATGCAGCAGGCAACCTGTCTACATAATTTGGTGTTATTTTAGTGTGTTGCTGTAAACTGTTAGCACCAGAAAGCAAGGATTCAGAACCATGGTGTGATAACTTTCATCACCAAAATAATCAGTGGTCTTATCTGAGTGTGTAAAGTTCAAAGAAGGGGAAGATTTATTATCTTGTCAATATTTTGCATTTCACTTTCAAATCATGGAAGGCAAATCCTTGTACAAGGTATCAACTGCTAGATCATTTTGTAGCTAAGTAGCTCAGAGTTTGAAGGAAGTAATAAGAAATTTAAGAACTATGTTATTAAAGAATAAAGAGAGAATGTGTAAGAAAAGTACTTCATTAGGAAGAAGTTCTTTACTGAGAGGGTGATTGGCCATTGGAATGTGCTGCCCGGGGAGGTGGTGGAGTCACCATCCCTGGAGGTGTTTAAAGAGAGATTGGATGAGGCACTTAGTGCCATGGTGTAGCTGACGAGTAGGAGTAGGTGTAGGTGTTGGGTCATAGGTTGGACTCGATGATCTCAGAGGTCTTTTCCAACCTTATCATACTGTGATACTGTGATACATTAGGGTCAGGTGCCCAGTTAAAAGGTGAGCACTTATGCAGCTTTTTAGCCAGTCAAAACATTGTACGAGCACTAAATGAATTTCACAAAATCATTTTAAAATAGAGAGGAAATTGTTACGACCCTTTTCCTCTCATCAGAACTGAATATTAGGACTTCAAAAGTGTGTCATACCTTGCTGTCACTGGTGAGTTTTGCAAGTAGCAGTAGTCAGGAATATCATCTAGCCTTGATGATTCATTTGATGATTTGGATTTCATAACTACCACAGGTACTTTCTCTATACACTATTAAAAATAGTAGAGTTAGCCCATTTTGCCTCAAGGTAAAATTTGTCTCAAAGTAAAAAGAAAAATTCATAACATTGCAACAAAAAAATATAACATCTTCTTGGTTTTCTAGCAATTTTTTACCTTAATTTACAGAATATTTTTGATTTCTAATATAGATAATTTTATCCTTTTTCTTTAATTTATCTAGCAATTTGATCTGAATATTTAGAAGTCATAGTTCAGAAATTAATATTAAAAACATTGCAGAGGAAGAGCAAAGGCAAGGTAAGTTAACAAGAATCAGAAAATTCTACTATGAAACCGAAGGCTGAAATTTAGGAACAAACCTTTACTTCTCAAGCCCACCACAAGTCCTGTGAGGATGCATGCTTTTATCCTTCTGCTTCTAAACCTGATTAGTGGGTAATGTTCTGATTATTGAAACTGAGAAAAGCAAAATTGCTGGATGCAGTAAGAATGTGACTTTTTAGTCGTTTTGCTTTTTGCCATGAAAAAATGAGTTGATCATAAGGTTACTCAGACAGATCTTCCTTTGCCATTAATAAGAGTTTAGCCTGAAGGAGCATCTCAGGATTCAGTCCATGTTTCTGCTTTATGGTTTATTGTCTACAGACATCAATGCAAGTGGTGCAAAGCAAACGGAAGAGTACGTAGCTGATGGACCTTTTTAGTTTAGTTCGAAGCAGGTGTCGTAGGACTCTCACACGGCTTAAAAGTATGAATCATATTGCACTTTTTTGCTTCTATCTTATTTCAGAAAATATCATTCCTGCTCTGAGAAAATTTGGTTTTGTGGCACTGACCATGTCATTAAATTAGCTCAGGTCTGTCTCCATGAGAGAGTGAAGTTAATCACATGCATTTAATGCTCCCTACAACAACAGAAGTGATATAGGATCAAGCTCTTTCTGACAATTTACATATTTTGCCAACAGTGGAGAAGAAGAGGAGCGACACCACCTCAGCCACGGGCCACTGATTACCTGCCTTTTCTTACTCCTGACTCTTTTTCTGGAGGGAGCTGGAATGGTTGCAGAAAGCAGCTCCAAGAAAGAAGGACCACTTTGAGAAATTTCTTCAGCGAGGTAAAGTTGGGCGTTGACTGGCAGAAGAAAAGCTAAAACACAGCCCAGAATGTGAAAGCACAAATAATGACTGGCTCGGGAGACAGAAAATTTCCTCTCTAGCTCAAAGCATTGAACTTACCCCGGAACAGGGGCAACTGAAAAACCTGTTATTACTGGTTGCTGTTCAGTATGCTTGTGTGAAATTCACCGATAGCTAGTCTAGCTGCACACATCATAAACCCCTCATCATTGTCAGTTGTTTACAGTTTATGTAACTCAGAACCAGATTTGAACGTGTATCTTGGACTTGTATTAGTTGTACAGTAACTCTTGTTTCCCTCTTGCCAAAGTAGTGAAGCCAGAGTCGCCAGGTCTTTAACATCAAGCCAAATATGGACAAGAAGGAGCTCTACACACAAACATTTCTAGAAATAGAAGTATATTCATTTTCAAATAGAAATGTCACTGAGCAGTGCACACAGACATTACATCTGGGCAGGAATATGGAAGTTTCCCATCTTCATATTAAAACGGGACTATAGAAAGTAGATTTCTGACTTACCACGTAGCACGACTTGCAATAACAAAACAAATTTTAACTTCTGAGTCTCCTTGTTTTGCTGGAATGGAGGTGGGAAGAGATCCAGCTCAGTTCATCAACATGTTTAAATAGTGCCTTTGAGAAAGGATTCAGAAGCAAATATGTACCATTTCACTGGGCAGCTGCTCTTGCGGATTTCCAGTTAAACAAATATCTATTGCAAGGTATGTCTCGTAATGAGCTTGTTTTCTCTAGACTTTTTCTAAGGTCATGGTCATCACCTGGGAATTGTGTTTTCCGGATTTACAAAATTACAAATTGTTTTTTGTTTAAAATTACACGATGATATAATAAACTGTAGTTATACATGAATGTGCAGCTTGAAAATAGTAAAATGTTAATTTCCTGTCAAAATTGTTGATTTCCAGTTTTCACTCAAACTGTACTTGACAAATCCAAGTAGAGCAAGTGACAAAACTTTCAATATGTTAAATAGTTTCTTATATTTGAGAAAAACAAAAGAGATGGAAACTAATAGTGACAAAATATAAATACAGCTCTATTTTAACAATACTTTTATACATAATTTCTGATTACTTTCAACAGGTAAGAGCAAAGTAATGAAGCGTGAGTCTTTGCAGGTATGGTGACTGCTATTGCAACACACTCAGTCTTCTCTGTCACGCTCATTCAGTCTGTTGAGCCAAGAAAAATCTTTTACTAATAGGATTTTATTAAAAGAAATTCTAATTGCCTGTTGGAAGTCAAGAACCACTTTTTATTTAATACTTTTTTTTTTTAAAAAAAGGCTAATATACTAACAGACTTTTCTCCTTAAATACCATTTTAACAAGCATGATAAATCTATTTGTTTCAGCTTCAGAAAGAGAAACTCTCCAATTTGGACTTCTTTTCTGAGAGCTTTTACAAATCCGTGCCGTTACAACACGGTCTCATCT
Source organism: Neomorphus geoffroyi (assembly GCA_033558235.1). Lineage (NCBI taxonomy): Eukaryota > Metazoa > Chordata > Aves > Cuculiformes > Neomorphidae > Neomorphus > Neomorphus geoffroyi. Next base: position 28,409,901 of record JAUMJM010000011.1, on the reverse strand, counting down.
ACTTCCAAGACTCTGTACTCACTTCTGAGTTAGGTGCTCACACTGCGGTGAAGTGTCTGGCTTCATTTGTCTCTGATTTTTCACCGCTGTGTTTGATTTGAAATCTTAATTGACAATTATCTCACCTCTAGAGAAGGTTGATTACTTGGGCTATGATAAGATTCTTTATGCTGTTTTGTGATAAACAGTTTCTATCTTATTCCAGTTTTTGATCTTAACTCTTACTTTTTCCTGAACAGCCACAGCCATAGTTTTTTCAATTAAGTGAAAAGCACCAGGTGGTTGTGGCTGGCACGATGCTTCAGTGAGTAGTAATGCTACTGCTTGGATTTGCCTATGTCAATGAAGTTTTAGTACAAATAAATTTTAAATCAATTTTCCTCCTAGAGTTCTACTGAGCAAGAATTGTGATAAACTCTGTTAATTTAGAATTAAAGAAAGAATGAAAAGTCAGCAATAAAGGCCATTTGATAGCAGTGGGGGATGAGTAATGGAAAATATTCTTGCTGCAGACTAATCAGAGTGTAATTGCCAAAGGAACCAATCTCTCATTAATTGAAAAGGCAGTAAACTCAATCAGTCACCGTGCCAAAATATTGCAGTTCAGTTGAAGAATTTTATTGAACTAATTGATTTAATTGTTTTAAGTAATGCTGTTATAAGAGCCATTATTAAGAAACATTATTCTCAATGTAATTTTCTGAAACATAAAAACTTTTTATGAGGCAAGTGATTTTCATTTCAAAAAAAGATGAGACAATGGTTTTGATTTAAAAGAGCAACTTGACTGGGTTATGTTTCATTAGAAATTGCCAGTACTTGATTTTGGATGTCATCGTGATAATGTGAAGCACTTTGTAAGTGAAAGGTACTTAAGCTATGTTTAGACTTGCTTAAACATTTCTGATGGTGTTTTCTTGGAGTCAGAAAACTGATCTCATTTTACCTGCCTAATCCAGCTATAATGGACCAGGGAAGTCTGCCTCATGCATCTGCACACCCACCCTCCACTCCTCTATAGCCCTGAGGGAACATGGTACAAAGGCTGTAGGTTACTCGCTAGCTCCGCAATCAGTTTAAATTGGAATAAGCAGTCCTGGCTTACCTTCCAGTCCTCTGCCTGCTTATTGGCACTTGCATTTCTCTCTCCGTTCTGCTACAAGTTCGTGCAGCTACATGGTGAGTGGGGACAGGGCAATGTTCCCAATGTTTAACTGGGTTAAAACTAGCCTCTTTTTTTTTTTTTCCCTCCTATATGTATTTATGACTATTTGCAGTCACTGGGGAGGCAAGGAGAGTGAAAGCAGTGATTGGGTCAATGGGAAGCTGGCACTGCCTCTTTTAGCATCAGCATTTGTTTATGTTGACTTAAGGGAGTTGTGGGATTATAGTGTTAGCATCGCTTCTCTGAGGTTCAAACCCAGCCGGCATCTGTGGAGCAAGAAGCAGGAGCCCAGACACATCGGTCACCAGTTCCTTTCCTTTCCCAACAGTGTTTGGATTGATTGAAAACCCGTCTCATTGGCACCAGTTCTGATGCAATATCACTTAAATTCAAATGTGGAGGGAGAGTGTTGTATGTAACCCTGTATGAACTGCAACTGCAGCGTCCTGGCCATGCCTGTGTAATCTTTCTGGGTCTGTGACAGTGACAATAAATATTGACATCAGTGCAAAGCCAAGCAAGCTCTCTGAGAAGCTGTCACGGCAAAACGAACCTTTAGTGCTTTTCTAGCAACTCTCCATCAGTTATCAAATCACAGACAACTCTACAATTCCGACGGTGCAAGATTTTTTAGGTGAAAGTAATGCAATTCATTAGATTCAGTGGCAGGATTCCGGAGTGAACATTCATGTTTCCAGACAGACGTGTTTCCAAACGCTAGAGCTTGTTCCTCTTTCACATATGGTTCACAATCAAGGAGACTGAGTGCCCATAAGGTGACTTCGATCATTATTCGTGTTCAGAAAGTCACTTGGCAGACTTCTTCCCATCAAGCTGTGGAGTCAGTGCGGCTCAGGGGTCCAAAAAGCTTGGTTAGGTGCCTGGAAAGCCTATCGGCCGAGGTTCTGTGCGAATTCATTGCAGCTGCAACATGAAAACAAGGTTTTGATTGCTGTTGCTTTATCACTGTTATTTTTAGCTATTACACGTCTACTCCTTCTTCTCCTGATCAAAAGCTGTTAACCTAACAACCATACTGACAGGCAGTACATGACTATTTCTAACTGACATTTTTTAGGAAATATAGAGCTTAAAACTCAGGAAATCTCATGAATTAGGACTAGAATTTATGAAGGCATCTTCCCCATGGAGTGCCTCTCAGGATTAGTTGCAGTACTGAAAGGTGGAGGACAATCTGCTGGGTCAGGCACTGGCTACAATCACATGAGGCTGTTGAACTCGGTGGATCAATGATTTGATCAGAGAGGGCAAAACCTTGCAGAATTTTCAGAGTTTGGTCAGAGCAAAAGTATGTTTTGCACAAGGTAGCAGGAGGGATATAAAAACATGACAGCCTAATCAACATGTTTCATCTAGTATAATAAACAGAATTCAGAGCCTTCAGAGCTGAGCCAGATTTCTCTTTTAAAACATGAAAAATGTACAGCCAGGCATTGTCTCATACGCCAAATGATAATAATGAGCAATAACAATAACATGAATCATTGGTCATCTGGTGATTTTTATTTTTTTTTTAGAAATTAATAAAGTATTACAAAAAGTCAGTACCATGGGGTAAGGAACACTATCAAGAGAAGTATGTAGAACCGACAAAGACAAAGCTTTTCTTGATATGAAATTTCAACAGAAAAAAAAGCAAGAACAAGAATGTTTCCCATAGAGTATGTTTTTGATCTTTTTAACCCTTTTTGCATCTGGAATTTTTTATGTGGTTTTTTATATCATTCATTCATTAAATAGTTGACAAACAGCAGCAAATTTTCCTTGAGGACTTCCATACTCCTTTGTTGTTTATCCTTGAGTGTAGTTATCCCTGTCACGTCCAAGTGAAAGAGGAATGTACTGATGGAGTACTGGGGAGCAGAGACTGGATTAGACCCACTACAGGTCTTGAGACATCTTATTCTGAGCTGCTGTGAGTTTCTCTTCAAGGTGTGTTTTCGGCAGACATGCACTGACACTGCCCATGCTCCAGGTCAGTCTAACCCATGGAACACTTTGTAGCATGGCAGAGGAGAACCGGAGCTTTGTTAGGCTGCCAGGTCTCGTACCAATCAGTGTATGTTTGATGTGTTTTAAATAGATTGGGCAGATTGAAAAGTGAAGAAACTGTGACGTTGTAGAGCCTGAGTTGCCCAAATCCTGAGCTGCTCAGCCCTGTCTAAGTGGTGTCAATGCCAGATAAGGCTCTGTGCAACTTGGGGACTTTCCTGGGGAAGTGTCGATAGCGAATACATTGGTGAGAGCTCTGACCACCACTCTGCTGCCTAAGCTCTCCGCAGATGTGGCCTTAGAGACAGGTTCAAGATGGTATCAAAAGTCTGCAGGAGAACTAGGAATTAAGTTTTGTGCCCTGGAGTAACTGCAGGGCACCTGAGCAGATCAGGACTAAGCTTACAACATCTCCATCTCACTGCCAGAAAAGAGTAACAGGCTCACACTCTACCAGACCAGGATGTATTGGTTTCAACTCTTTTTCATTCATTTCAATAAATGGGAAATATTTGTTAGCTGTTAACACCCATAGGTCTCCAAAGGAATGCTTTTCCCCTCGTGTAAATGTAAGCCTTTTTAAGAGTGGTGCTTCGTCCTAATTCCTTCTAAAGAGCTGACTCTGCTCTCAGGGTCTAAGTAATTTTGTTAAGTGCTGCAAAATATTATACACCGCTCAGACAGCACAAATAAGAGTATTGCCCTCCCACAGAGTCTGCTAATGAAAGGGAAATCTGATTGTTTTCATGGGCTGATTTTAATCGAATTTCATTTATATGAACACATGGCTATTTTTGTAAACAGAAGTGTAGTCATGGTACTCTAAAGATTACTGGTGAAACTAAGTTATCGGTGCCTTTTTTTTGCATGTTTTATAAAAACTTGTTGCCTCCTGATGTAACAACGACCAAAATACAAATGGCCAAATCAAGGTTAACACAAGTACGGTCCAGGACAGGCTGGACAAATGGCTGTTAGGAAGAGCTTACCCACTTTACTCAGCCAGGTCAGTGGTCCAATAAAAGTGGTTCCCTATCCCCTTGCCCACCCCTTTTCCTTAGCTCACCATGGAGGCCACAGCTATGCTTGCGGTCTCAGACAGGAAGAACCCAGGCATGGCTAACCCTACCATTGGGCAATTGTGTTCAGTGCTTCCAAGCAGAGCCTGACTCTCTCTACTCCATATCCTAGTTAGGTTGTTGCAGACAACAATAACATTGGTCCTTGGTCTTCTTTTCTGTAGTCTGACCAAGCTCAGCTCCCTCAGCCTCTCTTTGCATGCTCTGCAATTCACCACCATGTTACTGTACTTCTGCTTGGGAGGGCAAAGCTCACAAGTGCCTGGTGGAGGGGAATAATCTGCCCTTGTCCTGCTGGTTGCACTCTAGTGCAATCCAGATGGTTTTACGAGAGCTATTCCAGGCCTTCACTCTGTTACCCTGAGACGAGGAGTAGGGGTAGCTCTTCCATCCCAGCACACCACGCCAGCACACAGGAAGACATTTGAGAGCTGTCCACTACTAAACAAATACTGGTTTGTCTGGCAAATAGACATGAACCAAAATATATTTATGTGTTCCCTATTAAGTGATGAATGGTGAGCTCTTCCCAACCTATGTGACTGGAAGTAAATTTAGCTCATGGTAAACATGGACACATGCTGTGGTGGACACCTGTCTGGTCATGCAAAGGGACAGGTATTGGGCCCCAGGGAAGAGGGACCCACAGCCAGGCCTGCCTAGCAAGTACTTCTGCTGCAAACTTTTCCTTGCTCGTATCTGAAAGGCCTCCATGAGAGGTGACAGAAGAGATGTAGACCACCTGGATTAAATGTTCTGACACGTTTGGTCTCATCTGGGCTCCTTCTGATTAATTGTTTAGGATGCAGAGGTCATTGCAGCTGCTGCAAAAATTAGATTCCTCAAATGAGGATGGGGACCAAAATATCAGACTAGGTTTAACTCCTTTTCACCCAGCAGATCTAGACTTGCAAGCTTTCCAGATCTCGAAAGAAGCAGAGGTCCCAAAGGCATGCAGCTCTGCATGCTCCCAGAGCCCCCGCGTCTCAGCACCGCTCACTGCTCAAATTGCAAATGTGATACGAGTGGCACACTCAATAGCCTGAATTCTCTCACATTTGGCCAGAACATGGCAGCAGCGATGAGAAAGCAGCGGGCTCTCTGTTAGTCAGCTGGAAGGGCTGTTCTCTACCCTTAGCAAATGACACACTGGAAAGAGATGGGATAGATTGCAACATACAGCTCCACGCGATCAGGGATGTTAAGACTTCTTATATATATATCAGTATAGAACGGAACGAGGCTAAAGTGATCGAACGCCTCAGTACTCCTCAGTGAGCCATTATATTTAAAAACATATAATCCCATAGTATTATACTGCCTGTTACCCAGCAGTGGCCGTTCAGTACCCAGTGAATTCATCATTCCTCTGCCCTGCAGCTTTGTTTGCTCGGTCTCGTTCCATGGAGAACATAGACAACATGTTCTTTCTAGCACACGTGAGCACTTTCAGAGCAAACAATAGACACAGGCTCGCCGTGAAAATCTCCAGGTAGCCCCTGCCTTTGCTCAGGCACAGCTTGGAGCCAGCAATAATTGTTCTGACAGTGCAAGATGTTACCAAACGTGTTCTGAAAATAATGGAGGGGGGATTCGCACCACCGAAGTGGTCTTTTTTTATGTGAGGGTGTGGAACAACAGAAGGCATGGAGTAAAAGTCTAGAGAGGTTGGTTTTGTCCATTCCTGATATAATTCAAATAGAAAGAGGGCAAAAAAAAATTTGCATGGTAAATTCTCCTTCTAAATACTTCAAATAACACATATACCTCTCCCAAAGCCAGACTCCTACCATCAACCTTTGACCACTTGACTGAAGTGTATTAAGGAGGCTGGCTGGTGACCATAAGCCCCACCTAGGTGGGCTGAATCATCTTCTGAGATGTTCCTATCTCCCTCCATTGAGATTATAAAGAACCTAAGGCAAATTGTCATTGCATGAAATGTCTTTTTTTTAGGTGTTATGAACCTCAAACTCTCTGTCACAGTATCACAGTATCGTAAGGTTGGAAAAGACCTTTGAGATCATCGAGTCCAACTTATGACCCAACACCTACACCTACTCCTACTTGTCAACTACACCATGGCACTAAGTGCCTCATCCAATCTCTCCTTAAACACCTCCAGGGACGGTGACTCCTCCGCCTCCCCGGGCAGCGCATTCCAATGGCCAATCACCCTCTCAGTGAAGAACTTCTTCCTAATGTCAAGCCTAAACCTCCCCTGGTGAAGCTTGAGACCGTGTCCTCTTGTTCTGTCGCCGGTCACCTGAGAGAAGAGACCAACCCCTGCCTGACTACAACCTGTCTTTCCCCTCTTCTTAAAAATATTAGGCAATAATAAATACTTACACTCTGCACTGGCCAGAATCATTTCAACAGGGAGATGTGGCAATGTTGAAAATAAAATATCCTGTGCATCTGCATTCATACTTAATGTCATAAGCACACTAAGTCAAAATGTACAGTAGCAAAGCAATTAATATGTTGTAAATTATAGCCATGATTTTGAAAATTATGTTGGTTATAAGGAATCCTATTTCTTAAAATGAACCACTCAAGTTTTATTTAATATTCTATTTTAGTTCTTCCTCAGTTTACTGTAGCCAATTGTAAATGCAACTTTTCATACTTTCCCTGTGAAGCTTATTATTGCCAGAGAAACTGGAATAAACTTGGGGATAAGAAGAAATTATGTTTTTGGGATGGAAAACCAGGATGTTGCAGCCTTTTTTTAGAATATACCGGTTATTCTGCTACAGAGAATTTACTACATTTACCAACTATCCTCATTTTTGTTTTACAAAATTTATGAATATTAATATTTTAAAAGAGAACTTTGAACTCTTTTGTGGGTAGTTACACATTTACAGTGTATGTGTGAGGATGAAAAAATTTCTTAAACCAAAACCTGCTGCTCTTTCCCCAGTAAATCGCAAGAAATCGATGTACTATTGACTTCCTCACTAAGTCTTTTTTTATAACTTGCTTCTGACACATGGAGCGTTGTTTACCTAACGTTTGGCTATGTCTCACCTAATCACATTCTTGCCATCAGTAGTTTTGAGGACATCTTTAATATCTTTGTGTTCCAATCAGAACACTGGTTGGAAGGGACCCATGGAGGACAGCTGCTCCAGCCGTCTCCACAAAGTGGGGCTGCCAAGAACACCATGTCAACTCAGATGTGGCTTTGACTCACAAAGTCTTGAAAACCTTCAAGGACAGTGACTCTGCAGCTTCTCTGAGCTACATGTTCCCAAGTCGCATTACCAGCCTCCTGAAGTCCAACCCGAACACCCCACACTCTGGCTGTTACCCCGTATCTGGGCTGTCAGTCACTACCAAGAAGAATCTGGCTCTGTAATCTTTGTAACTACACTTCAAATAGCTATAGCTTGCTCTCTCCTTTCCCTTTAGCTTCCCTTCTTTCAGCTTAAAAAAGCCCTGCTTTCCCAGCCTTTTCTATTCTGAAAACTCCAAATGTTTTAGTCCAACTGAAGTCGTGTGGCTCCTTGGAAAGTTTAGGGTGTTTGAGATGCAGGACATGACATCACCTCTCCTGTCTTAAACTTTAAAAAACTGAAATAAAAAATAGGGGGTTTTAATGTATATTTATAAGGATAAAGCATAGCAAGGATCAATTAATACTGAAATTATCTCTGCAAAAAAAAGCATTCTAATCCTTTTAAACCTGTGTGCAAATGTATGTGTCGGTCACACAGTTTGATTGCAGCTGGTTTATCATTACCAGGATTACTTCAACTTCTAGTGTGTAATATACATCCAGCTTGATGCAAACACAGACCCACCGTCAGTGAGAGAAGAGCTGGTATATAAACTATTACAGGAGCTTGACCTGTACAAATCGATGGGCCTTGGAAATATCCACTTGAGGCTAAGGGTGCTGGCTGACACCATTGTGAGGCGGCTCTCCATAACACTTGAGAAGTCGCAGAGATCAGCGGATGTCCCAGAAGACTAGAAGAAGGTTAATGTCACCCGCATCCACAAGCAGGGCTTAAAGGAGGATCCATGAAATTAGAGGCCCATCAATCTTACTTCAGTCCTTGGGAAAGTTATGGAACAAATCCTCCTGGGGGCTATCACATGCTAAATAAAGCGTGTGATTGGGAAAAGCCAGCACAGATTCACCCAAGTGCAAATCATTCTTGACAAATGTGATCATCTTCTACAACAAAGTAACCTGCTCAGCTGGTGTGAGGTGAGAAGTGGATATTGTCTAATTGGATATCTCTGAGGCTTTCAATGCGGTTTCCAACAGCCACCTCCTAGAGAAACCGATGTGTTACAGCCTGGACAAGTGGCCTGTGGAGTGGGTGGGGAACTGGCTGACAGGCCACTTCATAATGATCACGGGATCACGTATACCCTGATGAAGTTTACCAATTATACCAAACGAAGTGGGGAAGCGAACACATTGGAAGGAAGAGCTGCCCTGGAGGGAGACCTGGATAAGTTAGAAGGGTCACAGTGTTTTTCTAATTAGGGATAGGCAGAAAAAATTGGCGGTGTGAGGAAACCCTGTGTTAATACAGCTGGCTCCTTCTCTGCAGACAACATAGCCCACAAGCCTGTGGATGGTTTCTGCCAGACCTAGCTGCTCATATACTTTGCACTGCCCGGCGTCTTTGGGACATCAAGTGCTGGGGCAGGGGCACAGCTGAGCACCTTCAGTCCTGACGTCTCTACCCCTCTATGCACTGAGGGAAGACACGCAAGTACCCTGATGTGGCTACAGAGAGAAATCACTGAGCCTTCAGCGAGTATCAGACATAGGCATTGACATCTGTGGTATTTGAAAAAGAAATGAACTCTGTTCTTGATTATTATTTTTTTAATCAGGTTCAAAAAATATATCGGAAGAAATTTTCACAGCTGTTGACGATTTGTTAGTACATCTGTCCCCAAATCTCCCCGCTGTTTGCTTTATGGTTAGCAATCTTATTTTCATTTGTTTAAAGAAATGTTTTTCTCTCCCCTGTTGTTACATGAGACATCCACATGAACAACAGCACAACGAGGAAACTGCTTATACCCAACGCCCTGTCAAGTGTGCAAAGCAAACAGTCGCAAACAGAGCAGGATTGCCTTCCCTAGCACCCCCCGCAGCTCTGCTCCTCTCACCCTGGCAGTGGCGGAGAACAGTCTGGAGGCAAACCGCATCTGAGAACTGCTTTAACTCAGGAAGGACCTATTCTATGTTGCATGATTTAGAAGGAAATCTGTTTCCCTTGTTAGCCCAGCTGATGCAACGAAAAAAACAGGCAGCTTTCAGACTCAAAGTGCCTTCAACCAGTCTAGACCCCAAAGTTCGTTCATTTCTCTGACTATGTGAGAAGTTTTAAGCAAGATGGGACCTCTAGCTCTGAATCTTGCACCTCTTAGTCTTTGGACTGTACTAATTTTGACATGCAATGGCGCAAAGGGCCTTACGGTTGGTAACATTTTCATGGGAATGCAGAACCAACGGAGACAGAGCTTATTTTTGTTAAACTATTCGAGTTTATATTAGACTTAGGATTTTTTTAGAGAGGGGAACCGTGAAGCGGCGCACCACGGTCAGTGCAGGTAGGAAGTAGGCAGAAGCCCTGCTTGTGGCAGATCAGGATTGGGTTCCCACAGGCTGTCACCCAGCCGGAGCTAAAGTGGTTTGAAGTGCTCCACAGGAAACTGTAAGAATTAAAAATTACATCCCCTCGCTTGCCTTCCTCCCTTCACAGTCAGGCCAGTCTGAGAGCTTTAATCACAAAGGCTTTATGGGAAGGAAGACCGGAGGGTTGTTAGTGTTTTTTAATCATGGTCATTATGTAATTGGATAAAAGGTTGTAGATTCTACAGTATTACAGGCACATTACAGGTAGTGAAATACTTCTCCACAGATTTACATTTGTCACTTAACATATTGCTCTGCAACCGCAGTAAATATTTCAACGAGGAAACTAAGGCACAGGTCAACCAGCCTATTTGAATGCACATACTTCCGACCAAGCCTTGCCGTGCACACCTCACTGCAATTACAAGATGTAGCTCTGCAGTGACAAAGTGCAATGGGGGAGTCCTTAGTTATGTCTCCCAGGTTCTATTTTTCAGGCTTATTACTACTACAAGTTCAATGTACACCCATCATTCAAAAATCGAGACTGTCAAGTGAAAGCATGATCAAGCCTGAGTGAAGCATTCTGCGGATATGGATTTTGTAATAGTACTAGCTCGGAGAGCAAATAGCTCGGGTAACTGAGATGTTTGCCCTCAGTGTGCTCCAATAAACTGATTTACCTTTCTTCTTTTTGCCCTTTTTTTTTAAAAAGAGCTGACGCAAGTTTGTCAAAGGGAGTTGTTGATTGGTTTATCTGATACACTCCCATTTGTCTTTAAATCACTGCCCAACTGCTCTAGGATGCACATGAGCAAACTTTTCATTACAGGTACAATTCCTAAAAGATATATCCTGCTTAGCAAGCGAGCGAGAGATCCTGCTTGACCAGAGGTAAACTTAAAACTTTTTTTCTTAACAATGTTTGATCAATATATTTCAGACACTGGACACACCTTTAAAAATTGAGAATTAGAAATGTATTAGTCTAGAATTAATCTGTAAATAAATGCCATATGACGGATGGGCTCCTTAAGATTTACTGACATCGTAATTATTATGGAAAGTATTGTTGGTATTTCTTCAGGAATTAAATTTAATCCTTTTTTTGGTACATCAAATAAATAACTAAGCAGCCAGAGAGACAGAAAAAAAGATGTTTAAAATTGACCAGGCAATCCAGACATGAATGCTTGCTTTCCTTTTGCAGTCTTTGCCTAAATTCTGAGAATTTCTTTCAAGACTCTTACTTGGCTAACGTTTCTGTAAATAAATGAATTTGTGAAAGCAGGCTTTGCATTTTAACTGTTTATTTTGCAGTGACAATATTTATTTCATTTTGAAATATCTGCACAGACAATAATATTTTAAATTCACTGACATGAAGATGAAGAATTTGGAAAAAAGTCCTAAATCAGATACCATGGTGGAACTTACAGATTTTGATACAGCGAAATTCATGAAAATGCTAGTCATATCTGTGACCTGGCACTATTTGCCCAGTGGTTGTCCATTCTTTTAATGTCTGAACTGAAGACTGGAAAGAAATCAATAATGTTGTGAAGTAAGATGTCAAAAATTTCATCATTTTCTGAGTAACTTCTGAAAACCATGATTTAATAAGTGACGGAGAACAGTACTCTATACTTGAAGAAAAAAATAGTTTTTTAAGGATAAACATCTTCTCTCTAATAATAGTTGAATCTCTTGCAACTGATGCTTCCATTTTAATGCTGTACTTGAAGAAAAGTCTTTTCTGTTCAGCCAGATGCCACAGGAGGCAGCAAAACCATCACCATATTGAAACCAGGTCTCAGTTCCTTACAGTGAAGGAACACTGTAAAGCTAAAAGATTTTTCTTGTATATAAACTTATGCAGAAGATGTAATAATTTTGACTAAAAGAAAGGGAAAAGAAGTGAAGAGCTTTTGGTTGCTTCCAGACTTATAAAAATGTTCTCTAGGAAAAGGAAGCTGGACAGGCTACAATGGACCTGAGTGCTTGAAACAGGGTTTAGGCAGAAAATTCAGAACTCTGAAGCAGAAAATGTTAAATCCAGGGGAGATGAAGTGCATGAAGTTTGTTGTTTCTCCTCCAATATCGCATGCTAAGCTTCTAGCAGGGCCCAGTCCTGCCTGACCTTGGTGGACGTGCCCTGTCACACCACCACTGCCCCAGTGCCTGGCCATGACCTAGAAGCACTGGTCTGGCAAGCACGTACACCTGCAGGGGTGCAACCGAGCGCCCGTGCACCAGACATGGTAGTGGGCTTGGGGCATGGCACAGTGTGCAGCTGTATCCAGCTTTATATTTTAACCGGAGCCAGCTGGTGTGACCTCTGTTTCTAAATAATATCTCACGAGTTGAGCAGTGACCCAGGAGGTCACTTCTCCTGAGGAAGAGTAGCCCCTTCTGTGTACTCACGTGGAGCGTGCACTACTGTGACGTTAGACCTCCACATCCTCCCGAGCACCTCAGAATCTGCAGTGTAAGGAACCTGAAGAAATGGATTTCCACCACGGACCAGTTCTGCAAAGCCCTTCTGAACCTCAACAGAATCATTGGTTGTAACTAGAGATATTAGTGTTTGCAGAACTCAAATCTAGCACCAAGTCTGTTTCACAGACCTCATCCCACCCATGTCTATGCCAGTGGCTTTTAGCTCATAGTTTGCAGACCCCTTGTTCTCTACCAACTGCTTCCTAAAAGGAGACAACTGCAAGAAAACAGGTTCTCCACAGATAGAATTTCTTGTACCTTCACCACAAGATTTTTAGGAATTCACAGATTTAAAACAAAACAAACAAACAAACAAAAATCACTGCTTTATGCAGTAATACCAGAGACTCTTGAAATGGCACCCATAAATCAGATTACTTGCGTAAATATTTGACAGGACAAGGTCCAAATAATTCTTATGCTGTAACATGTATTTCCAGTCAATTTTTTCTCTCCTTTCCAAACTGTGTTGGCTGTGCTGCACAGACTTTCCTCCTCGGTGCCTAATCTTTGTGTAACTTAACTCCTGGCAATTTTTTTCCTTACTTTTCCTCTGTTTCCCAGTTCTTTGAAGATCTGTGTTTTTTGGAATGCCATTTCTAGAAAAGATGTTTCTCTGTTTCTCTGACAAATGTTACACAGTGTGCACGGTGGAAATTTTACTCTTTACCAGAACAGGACTAAGTGTAGTCAGATTTGTCTGCCTGGCTTTTACACCCCAGGTTAAAAATAAACACGAGGAACTGGAAGGACTCTTCCTCAGACAGGGTAAAGCCTGCATTTGAAGACAGTTCTGTGAATGAAACCACAGTTGGGAGGGCTCTGTTCAGGATGTTTTATTATTTTTTTGTCCAGAGTTATTCATATCCCAAGCAGGCAGAACCCCCCCACAGCCACTGGAATGCGAGTGCTGGTGGCTCTGCCCTGATGCCCGAGTCACTCATCCTCTCATGCACATTCCCTGTATGGCAGCAGAAAGGAGTAAACACAGCCGGTCTCTCTGGTAGGAAATCTCTTAATGCACTGTGATATTGCTTTTCTTTTTCAGTTGTCTGGTCTGGGTGAATGTTTTTAATAAGAAGCAAGAAAGTTGACTTTAATTTCTGGCCTGGGGTCAGTTTTATCCTCCAGGATTGGTATTTAAAGTTTACATTTACATTTTAAGCACATGCACTCTAATATTTTGCCACTACAAATATGTTTGTAGATTCTCTTATGAACAACATGTTATCCGTATGACAGGATAGCGAAGGTCTGGTCATCGTACAAGGTTCTATGCATCCACAAATGCGAAAACCGAAAAAAAAGCTATTAAGTAATTGCAGGATTAGTGTTACGGAAATCCAGGCATAGAAATTTTTTGTTGTGATGTTTTCTGATATTGTTGTTACGCAGTAGCGGTCTGCATTGAGCGTGTGATATTTATGAAAAATGTACTGAATCCAGCCAGCACGTCTGATTGCAAGGTGACAGGAAAAGTGCCAGGAGTCTTCAATTCCAACCCCAGGTGTGCCAGCAACGTGCTATGCGGTCTGTGCTTCCTTCACTGCTGTGCCCCTTTGTGCCCTCGGCTGTGAAATGGAGATATAAAATTCATCAAAGAATATCTTTGGCAGGGGAAAAGTATTCTAAAACTGCAAAATTTCTGGCACCATATTTTCCTCTTGAATCAGGGAACGAGCAAATGAATGTAAATATGTATAGGCAGAGGAGACGGTAGCATGAAACTGCTGAAATCCCTGAGATAAAGTCCTCTTTGTAACTGATTTGTACAGTTTCCATTGCTCCATACGGAAATCAAGACTTGAGCATTTATGCGTAGGATTTTAAAGAGGTAGAATTTTTTCTAACAAGAGTAAAGGCAGTCAGTCTTACATCTCTGTAATAATCCTGCGTGAGACGGAGCTTCTAGTCGTGAGACAAGTAAGAATTAAACACAGCGACACTGAAACACAGAAACTGCTATACCAGAATGACACCTCCTACTTATCAAAGTGATCGGTCAGAGATGCTTGCCTGTGTTGTATCCAAGCGAAGGGAACAAACCTCCAAAACATTTAAATCTGTGAAAACGTTAATCTTACAACAAATGATTCAAAACACTGAGCATTTCTCTTAAGAGTATGTATATATTGAAGCAGGAATAGGAAAAACCTGATATTTCTAAATGCAAGCATTTTTGCATCACCATCCCCTAAAATTTCAAAAGCAGCAGATTAAGAATTTCTTTTCTCATGGCTTTGTAATTCTGCAAGGTCCTGGACATCCACTCTGCATCCGTTGGCCCCTGTGCTCTTTGCTGTGTGAAGGGAGACAGAGTGGCCAAGTGCTGGCATATAAAGGGACGTTGTGCTTGCCCAGAATTTTCCCAGTCTGCAATGCTTTCTCCTCTTAGTGCTATGGCAAACAACAAACACAGACCAAATGATTCACACTGGTTTATCTAATTTGAGGGAAATTCTAATGAGTTCTGCTGTGCTGTGTTTGCAGAACAGACTGTTCCGGCAGTCCCGCATGGTAGAGAAGACCTGCAGGCAGACCGCGCGCTGAGTGTGTGTTCTAGGAAGCGCTGACCCCTCTAATGGATCGCATGGAGCTGCAAAAAGTCAACATCGAACTTGATGATCAGAGCAACAGTGGGGAAAGCCTTGAAGACAACTACACAGAGCTGGCTGATTCAGAAAAGGCTACAATTAGGAGGTAAGCATTTAAACGGGAAGGCTGTTCCGTTAAGGGCAGAAAACAATAATCAAAACCCAAGCTTCACTAATGGCACCCGGGACTCAAAACATTTCCTAGGTAATACACTGAAATTAATGTGATGGTTGTTCAGTGTTTTCCCACAACACCCGCCCTCTCCGCTCTGTTCTCAGGGGGATGGTGAGCCCAGTATTACAGGGGCAGCCCAAATCCCCCTTGCCAGCACCTGCCTGGAGTGACCTCTTCAGTCTCCCAGCCCAGAGCACCCACTTGGCAATTTCCAGTCACTCCAGTCAGATAGTACACGTGTAAACCAATACACTGTCAGGACAGTGTAACCTGAGCATGCTAAGAGGGGGAATGCTTTCGGGGCGATGTGTGGAAGGCGGCAGCTCAGTGCTCCCACATGGACAGCACATCCTCAGGCATCTCTAGCAGGGTCCACCATAGCACCGGCACCTGGGTGGCCTGAGAAAGACATCTCAAAACCAGCCACCAGCCTCCAGCTCTCAGCTTGCCAACCCCCCCAGCATGTATCTCCAAGGGGGCAGCTGCAAGGCACTTTGTTCCTCGGCTCTGAAGTACGTGCTTAGCTTTTAGTGCATTGCTGGCGGTAAGGAATTGTTCCTTTCCAACATCTGCAATCACATATAATTTGAAGATTACTGGGTTTAAAACCAAATTCCAAGGCAAACCAAAGAGCTATTAAACACGCCATCGGACATGAGAATCTTCCAGGAGAAAAGAGGGGTTCTCTCTGAAGGATTTTAAAATATTCGTTGCAACGTCAAAGTAAAGTTTCCACTAATGACAAAAGACATCGTTTGAACGTAATGTGTGTCATTTAATATTTTCTTCTCTTTCTTTGTGTTCAGTCCATTTGCTAGTGATGATGCAGAAAGCCAGAAGTTCCTTACAAATGGATATCTCGGTAAAAAGAAATTGGAAGAATATAATGAAGAATATGTAAGTTTTATTAATTTCTAAGGGCAATTACAGAGTAAAACTTTTTGACCTGAATGTTTTTTTCATAAGCCTCAGTAAACAAAGTTACTCTGGAGCTTGGCCAGGATAATCTTGGCCTTGGAAGAATAAACATGTTTTCTAACAGTCATTGCAGTAAACGCTTTCTGCTGTCTTTGCAAGTAAAACCTGGCCTTTCCTTCAGAAGTAATGAGAGACATTCCTCAGATCATACTCGGACTTCTGTAGCACCCATGCCATCTCACTCGAGATGTTCAGCCAGGGGTGGGGCTGCATCCATACTTCTGAGGAGATTTCATTCAGAGGAGCTTTGTTTCTGCTAGATCAAGTTAGAGTCAGGATAGAGTGCATGAATGTTTCTATTGTTTGTCTCCATCATCAGTACAAATACATATCCACTCGCACTGCTTTAAAGAAAGGACGTTCATATTTGGGTTTACGACGCTGAATGTTACACGCTCAGCACTCCTTTAGACAACTCCATGTGCAAAGGGCAGCACAGCACCAGTTCCTGAGATGTGTGCGTAGGTACCTTTCTGCTTAGGATTTAACCTTATTCAAAGTTTTCATGAACTTGGTGCAAAATAAGGCTTTATTTTATTGGTCATGTTACAAGTTTTATTAGAATTGATCAAACAAAACCAAAAAATATTATTTGTGGTTGCAAGCTAAACTAAAAGCCATGTTTCCCCTCTCTCCTTTCCATTTTGTGGCAGATGGGATTCCCTTACTCGCTATCCCCTCTCTCCTATACTTTTGTTCTCTTTCACTATCCGGCCTCGAGCCTGAGCCACACAGCACTTCATTCTTTTTTTCCCCACATGTACTTTTGGATCCCCAAAGAGAGATGCACATCTTACTTGGAGAAAAATTCAATAATAAGTTGGATTTTCTTTTTTAAATCACGCTATTAAAAAAAAAATCAATGATTGGGAAATCTTTTAGTTAACAACATGTATTTCTATAGAGGCTGACCAACACAGATGGTCGTGGCTGTGTCACCTCAGTCACCTGTTGGGGATATGGCCTTCCTTGCCACCAAGACAAGGGGAGAGTAGGAAGAGGCAAACACCTAACTGCACAGCTGGCTTTAGAGGAAGAAGAAACTCCTTATGGCAGCAAGAACAAGTGGAACCTTGACAAGGCTCCACCTCTAAGGCTCAAGAGAGAAATACAGGGAAAACCAGCAATGGGGATAATTAGTCTGTTGTACTCACTAAAATGCAAATTAATTGCCATTTTTTGTTCTTTCTCCCAACAGCACCAGGGAAGAGCTTCCTTTGGAATGTCTTCATTCAATCTCAGCAATGCCATCATGGGCAGTGGCATCTTAGGACTCTCCTATGCCATGGCCAACACAGGAATTATCCTTTTTGTGTAAGTACATAGAAAGAAAGGCAAATACAATATAAGCAGTGAGCTGGAGCTAAAGTTCTTGTGGTTAGAAAGGTGCGTTAAGCTTGTTTGGATAACTGAAAATTTTGTAAGCTCATTTATAATGAAAATATTTTAGCTACACCACAAGGAACCGTCCACTGCTAACAAACTTTTTTTTAATTCATTTTAGCTCTGTTCTATATCGGGAATACAGCCGCGAATTGACATTGTGCAGTCAAAAACCAGAGGGGAAGAACAGTATAGTGGTCCTAAAATAACAACCACAATCTTGCTGGTTCAGTATGGGAATTGAACAAGGGAAATAAATCACCCGAAAAGTATACATTTACATCATCCCAACAAACTAATCACTATGTAGAAACGGAAGAAGAGTATTCAATATAAGTCTGAAATAGCAGCACGCTTTGAACACAAAGGAATTCACAAATTTATTCCAATTTAATGTTTTTCCTCAAGTCTATTTGTACTCAATGTGTGCGGATGACAGCAATGGTATGTGGCTGCCATACAGTATCTCTACAAAATGAGTTTTGATAGACAGTAACAGATAGCCATGTGAGGTTTTTAATCTATGCCTAACCCTGTAAAATGGGACAGACTGTACCAAAAAAAAATTGTTTTCTTTTTATAATAACTGGTTTTAATTTTAACTGAAGCCTTAATTTTAATCCCTCATGAGGCTGGAATAAAGCATAACAGTACTATATGACAATAGGCCATTGTTCTACATTACTGAAATCTAACAAGACTTTAAATCAGGTAACATTGTTGTTTTATACAGCTTCTTTCTTCTGGAGATTGTGTAAATATGACAGCAACAGCATTTGAAATGCTACATGTAGCTTCCAGTTGCTAAGAAACACCTTCTGGTCTGCCAGTAGAATTTTTAACTGAAAATTAATTGTAGATGCAAATGCTGTCCTGGATAAGTACTTCCCAGCACCTGTACTCAATTGGTTTAGAGATAGCATTTGCAGATACAAAAATGGAAGCTGGTTCTAAAATTAACTACATTCGAGTCTGAAAATGTAAGGTTTTTTTTTTCTCCAACTTTGCCTGAGCACTTATACTCACTAGTATGGCTGTAAATTATCACTGGGAAGAAAACTGATACATCAAGCCTTACTAGGTGAAAAAAAAAAAAATTACCTTTGTAATAACTTTATTTTTAAGGCTCTTTTCATTCACAGAGGTGGCTGAAAAAATCTGATATGAGCCTAATGACATTAGCTGTGTTGGCAGTGCTAAAGCAAAGAGCAATGCTAAAGCACCACTATGGATTCTTAAACAGCAAAAACAAAGGGCACCGCCATCCTGCAGCTCATTTCCTTTTCTGTCCTATTTCCATGCTTTCTGCATGAGAACATTCTCCCTTCTGGTAGAGGAAGAAGTTATATTTAAAAGTACGAAACTATGTGCGGATATTGTTACCCCCATGGCATGCATCCACTTGCTAAAGGTTTCTCTGTCTTCACAGCCCAGGACATTAGCGTTAGCAGGACAGAAAAATCCTGTCAACTAAACAGGAACTCCTGGACGTTAATTCTAATTTAAGCCTTTGCAATTTGCTGTTCTCATGTGGCCCACGTTCTCTCATGATGGAAGATGTTCTATGAGGTGAAGGCAGAAGGAGGGGGTCCTAAAATTCAGAAGGTCTCCAGAAGTTCCCATTACATCCTCCTCTGACTTCAGGGTGTTTTCAATGACATGGGGTACACACTAAAGTGTCTCTTCTGCTGCCCAGCATGATCTAGCAGGCGCAAGCAGCATAGCTTTGATTTACCAAGCCTCATGCGTCAGGACGCAGAGACCACATCTCTGAATAGCCACTGCGTGAATGCCCCCGGTCTAGAAGGATGCCATCTTGGAAGGGTACACTGCAACCTCGTACACGATCCCCTCTTACCACATTGTATGAACCCATAACATGAGAGACAAGCCTTCTTACACGAAGTCTGTAATGTTGTCTGTCTCACTTCAGTGAACAATCTTGAGAGAAAGGTGATGGTCTGGTGGCCATCACCTGAGCCCATGGCCTATGTCTCCTCTTAGACTGTAATTCATTTGTAAACTTGGCTATCAGTGTCTCCCGTATCTCTACTGAACTACGTGTTCAGTAGGGCAGAAGGTGTGGGCACAGCCTCCTGTTCAGCCATAGCGTAAGGCACATCAGTATTTCCTAGCTCTGCCGTGTTATCATCGCACCCCCTTCCGCACCAACACTTGTGCGGATGATGACAAGATGATTATGGCAGTAAGATATGCTGCCCACGGTCTAGTGGCCTGAAAATGTCATACAAATCTACATTTTTCACCAGAAATTCTCAAGAGGAAGATATCTGAAATCACCCAAGATGCAAATGTTATGTGGAAAGAGCATGGCAGTAATCAGAATTAACGAATTCAGGCACCAGCACCTCCAAGCAGGCTGGCTAGAAGAGCATGCTGTAAGAGCAGGTTTTCCAGTGCCGTGCCGTGCTTTAGCATTGTTCAGGATTCCTAATGCACTTTGCAAAGTGGGCATCTCAGGCTCAACTTCATAACTTCACCATGACATGGCAGAAGTCAAAAGTAGTGACTAGCCGGGAGCTGGCTGTGAAGGTGTCACGGTCATGATTTGAAGCTGTTTTATTTGGTAGCTCTAAATAAGGAGGGAGATTAAAACGAGAGATCAGTGAGAAGGTAAGAGACAAAAGAACTGAATCGTGCATAGAAATCTGTACATTTTAGTAGGGTCTTGTTAAGATGTGAGGTTCTGCGCTTGAGAAACAGTGCAAAATTGGCACCTATTTGGATTTAAAGAAGTCTTAAAGGGCTTCTGGAGTGTATGAAGGGCAATTGCTCTCACAAGTAAGCTACAGCTGACGCTCATCTGCATTTAGTGCTGGAAGTCCAAAGAATAAACTTGCTGAAAAATATTTATACATTGAACTTCATGAGAATGAACAAGTGTGCATCCCAATTAACTGTCTCTGATGTCCTGCTTGGCATTCTGATTTCTGCTTTGCCTTACAGAGTTCTGCTCCTCAGTGTAGCAATACTGTCACTCTACTCAGTGCACCTCTTACTGAAGATATCAAAAGAAGGAGGTATGAGGATCACTCTGTGACTAAGAGTCCCTAAGTCCCTACTGCATGCATAGCCTTGGAATGCAAGTTGAATACGGTGGCCCATATTTTTTTTTGTTCTGTTTTCAGGATCATTAATATATGAAAAACTGGGAGAAAAAGCATTTGGCTGGCCCGGGAAGTGTGGTGTTTTCATTTCTGTTACGATGCAGAACATTGGAGGTAAAGGGCAAAATGGTTTAGAAAGAAGTTCTCTAACTTGCAATGCTTTTCTACAAAACATAAGTGTTTTCCCCCCTCTGTTTGGCTAAAAGGCATCAGAGATAAGCCAGGTACAGTATTCTGTATTACGATATTGTAATAAGGAAGGACGAGGGGAACTCACCTTGCCTTGTTTCAGCTATGGGAAACTTCAGTGTCTGGTGAAAGCTACTTGCCTGGGATCTCTCCATGACCAGTGAAGAGACTTCAGTGATGGCTGAAATGCCCAAGGAGTTAGCAATTTCCCTTCGTTGACTGTATCACAGACCAGACATCATCTGCTTCAACTTAAAAAAGGAGAATCACACTTAAAAGGAAAGCACGTGTTCTGACTTCACTATGAAGGAGAAGAGTTAATTATCCAGCTGAATTCTGGTGAATTCTAAAGAATTCCACAGACTTTTTGCTTAAACTCTTCTCTACTTGAAATGACAGTCGAGTTGTGATCTAAGATTCTGAGCGTTTATGAGTGACTGTTAAGTGTATTAATCCACAAAAATACTTCCTGTGAAATACCTATCAAATAACCTCCGTCCTTTCAGAACAGGAGACTCTTTACTAACTGATGTAAGCAGTAGGGGTCGGGATGCACCTCCTTGCAACAAAGCTTATTTCTTTTTACTACCCTGTGAGAAGTCTTTTAGGAGACTAGAGACCACCATATCTGAAAGCTCAAGGAAACTGAAATACAAATTAAAGGCATCAGATTAAATATATTTAGCATTTTTGTGATCTCTCTCGGTGCGTTTTGCAAATCTCCACTGACAATTTCGCTACCCAGACAGAGGTGGTTCACATCTCTCTGTTGCAAGAGACTTTTTGATTTTGTTCATAAAAGATCCCATTCCATGGACTTCCTTTCCTTTCTCAAGCCTGAATATCAAATGTGGTTGAATTCTGGATGAAGTATGCTGCCCCTTTGAAGAGGAATAGATGTTCCTCTGGTCCAGTAGTTTTTCAACTTCTTGTCTAGATTGATCCATAGATCTCCAGAGACCTCTCTGTGGCCAACATAAAACAACTGAAAAAAAGTATGCCTTCTGGCAGAACATTTAAATGAGATGTACAGCAGTTCACCCTTCCATCAGGAATCTTGATACCTAGGGAATTTTTTTTTATATGTGGAGTAGAGTATTAGAAGCAAGAAGCTGAAAATAGAAGGAATAAGGATTTAGATGCAGTAACAACTGAAGTTACTACAGAATGCGGATGGACAGCGTCCATTGGAAAAATAAGATTTACAACAGAAAAGCAAAGGGAAAAGTTGTGTCAATTTTGTCAGAACAGAAATTTGAGTATATCGTTAATTCATTAATAACTGTACTGTGTGCTAATACCGAAGCTATATGTCACTCGGGTCATACTCATAACATTATCAAAAGAATATATCATCTATTTAGTCATAGTTATTTGACCAAAGCAAATTTCTCTATATCAGCAAAAGCAATGTTTTTCATGCAGCATTAATTATTTTTGTTGAGACTACACTGTTTTTACTGAACGGATATGTGTTTGTTTTTTTCAGCAATGTCAAGCTACCTCTTTATTATTAAATATGAACTTCCTGAAGTGATCAAAGCATTTATGAAACTTGAGGAGAGTTCTGGGTAGGTACCTTTGCCTAACCTAAACCTCAGTTGAAAATTTTTAGTTTTGATTTTAATGATAATGATTGTTACTTTTTATTCCTTCTCTTTAGAGAATGGTACCTAAATGGGAACTATCTCGTCATTCTAGTAACAGTTGGGATCATTCTTCCCCTCTCCCTTCTAAAGAGTTTAGGTGAGATTAATAATCCACTTAACCTAATTTCTTATTTGTACTAGGACTGTGAAATTATATGTGGCTGAATTGTATTTTTTTTTCTTGCTGCACAGGTTATCTTGGTTATACAAGTGGGTTTTCGCTGACCTGTATGGTTTTCTTTGTCAGTGTGGTAGGTGACTGTTTGGGTATTGTCTCTAAGCAAATACAGAGCCTGCAGACTGTGCAATGCTGTTAGAATTCTTACCGTGGCAGTTTAATGTGTATGTTAGAATACCCCCTGCAAGTGAATCAAACCAGAAAGCCTACTGCTGAATGAAACCGGGATAAAAAAGATCAGCCTAAAAAACAACACTTGAAAATAAAAGCAGAGACACAGTAACAACAAATACTTACAGGAGAAGTAGAAATGGTAGCACTTGGTTTCTTGCTCCCTCTCCTTCACCTCTCTTGTCTGTGTGCCTGTTTGGATTTCTGTTATCACGAACATAACTTTAATCTCCTGTGGTGCTGCTCTTCTGATGACATCGTCTACTCTTTTGCAGGTAATCTTCAAGAAATTCCAAATACCTTGTCCTCTCCCCATCATGGACCACGGAGCTGAAAACTGGACTGCCACCAACAACACAGTGCCAATGCACCTGGTCACGTTGCCAAATGAGTCTTTCAGTTCTGGTGTGAATTTCATGATGGACAACACAGCTGGGCACTTGCCAGGCCTTGAGGAGCCAAAAGATACCTCCCTCAGAAGTGGTGTAGAATATGAAGCACACAGTGACAGTAGTGACATGTGTGAGCCAAAATACTTCGTGTTCAACTCACGGGTAAGGGACAATATTTAGGATTTGGCTTTAGTGATTCTTACAACAGCTAAACTGCTGCCTGGCAAAAGTCAGAGGTACCACAGTGACCATTCTTACTAATGGGAGCTTTATTTTACAGACTGCCTATGCAATTCCCATCCTGGCATTTGCATTCGTATGCCACCCTGAGGTGCTACCCATATACAGTGAACTGAAAGAGTAAGGTTCTTAAATTTTGTCCCATACTTCCAGTTAACCATAGCTAGAGATCACTTTCTACATGTTCTGCCTTGATTACTAGTGTGTAGACACCCACCTGGTAATGATTTGTTGTTTTCCGTAGTAAGCAGATATTGACTTTGCTTTGACTTGATACTGGTGACAGAGAAACACTCTTCAGATAGCCACACTGATTGATATTTACTTGGGAAAGGAGGAATCTGGACAGCCTTTTGAATGACATGAAATACACTGGGGAGTTTGGTTGCACTGAAACATATGGCTCTAGTTTCTAATAATATCTTAATGATTTCTGTGTCTGGGTCAGCTGCTGCTTATCCTTAAGATTTCTTGGGATGTCATTGGTTTGGGTGTCTTACATAGGCCCTTCACCAAGCCCATTTTGCTTATTGGGTATCAAAAATCAAATATACTTTCTTAAATCAACACAGAGTTGACACTTGGGAAGGACTAAGAAAATACCTTTGAAGAATTATATTACGGGAGGTTGTGCTGCAAAACTCAAGGAGGCCAAGATCCATTACCTCTTATTTCAGCAGATTTAACCTCCGAAGAAATAAAAATTCTCAGATTACATTCTTCCAAGCCCTATAAACTGAAGATTATCCTATACCAAGTACCAAATGATTTCTGAAAAATGGATTTGACCCGCAGGAGGTTCTTGAACCTGCAGGACAGCCCCATGTAGATATAAGGGTACATTCATATAGAGCTGACTGAAAGTTCCTGTCGATTATTACCAGCCCTGTAATTTTAGCCAGTCCATTTTTTATTTAAAATATACCATTTGAGATTGATAGTATATAAATAATGACTGACAACATAACATGACACGTTTATACGCTATCACTAAGTAAGCAGTAGAAATGGAGCTTCAACACACTTTTGTAAGTCTGTGCTGTTCTGCACAGAGCAGCAAAGCTTCAAATAAAAAGCTCTGTATAGCCAATATGGTTACTATGAACTCACTAGCCAGCGAGGGGACTGAGATATTATCTTCGGAATACTTCTTGTACAAATAGAGGCTTTATAAGAATAGTCCTGTTACTTTCTTTCTCTTCTACTTCAGTCGCTCCCGCAAGCGGATGCAGAATGTCTCAAATATCTCCATCACTGGCATGCTTATCATGTATCTTCTTGCTGCCCTCTTTGGATACCTCACCTTCTACGGTAAGGTCAAAGCCCTTTCTGCAATGTTTTCCTCTCATTTTAAAGCAGGCAAAATCTCCTATCGAGCCAAGGCTCCAGTGTTCACATACATTCTGTGGGCTTGAATCTAGGTGTAAACGTCAGTCGCTTATTATACACAGTGTGTTACGTCCTGAATAAGCGGTGGGACTTATCCAGCTGTTAGGCCACAAGTTTTTCACCCATGAGAGACTCAGGGGCACCTACTAGGGGGACCAGTTGCATATCTCTTGGTTTTGTGAACTCTGACAACAAGCTGCTGTAAACTTGGCTCTTGACAAAGACCAAGAGTGACCAGACTAAAAATACTCTGGTGCTCAACAGTTTCACATTATTAAGTACTACCCACCCTGGCTCTGATGCCACTAATTCAGCTTCACTTATGCCAAAAAAGCAGATTCAAATCATTCTAGTGTAAAAAAAAAATATGGATGAGCTCGACTAACTGGTAGGTAAACAAAATAGTCCCTGTATTAGCATACCATTTTATGCAAACACCACCTCTTTTTACCTCCTTAATTCCTCTATTACAGCAGAGGAGTGAATGACAGCGTGATCTGTTCTCTAGCACTGGGGCGAGAGGGCTCTGTCTGAGAGCTGGGACACCTGGGTGGAAGTTGAGGGATCTGTTCCCATTTCAGTGAGTTGTTTCCTGTTTAGCATCAGAGAAATTATGTTTGCATCAGGTTCCATATCCACTGAATGACTTTGAGAAAATCATTTGAGATAGGGGAGTGAAAATCATCATCTCAGAGCTGTATTTCTCTTATCATCTCTGAACAATGCACTTGTATCGGTCACACTGGTTTCATGCCCAACGTGTAACATGTATGTGATGACAGCGGCTGGGCCAGAGATAACCTGACTGCAGTGTAAAGGTCCTTCTGCCTCTGTAGATATTTCTTAAGGGATTTAACTCCTTTATGTGTGTTTTTTTCATAGGAGAAGTTGAAGATGAGCTTCTCCATACGTACACCAGAGTGTACACGTTCGACACCCTCTTGCTGTCTGTTCGCCTGGCAGTGCTCGTGGCTGTAACCTTGACTGTGCCCATTGTCCTTTTCCCTGTAAGTAACAGAGCTGCTGGAGGTGAAGGTGGGGCTGAGTGTGTGTACTTAGCACAGACAGACCTTAACATCGAAGAAAAGTCAGCCTGAGTGTTGGAGGGGGCTGTTTTCTCACATGCAGTTTGCCCAGAGCAAGAACCTTGGGTAGTTAGGTTACAAACTTCGAAAGACTGAAATAAATTCATCTTTATAAATCAATCAGAAATCGTTCAGGAACAACTGCCCTGGGTGTCTCTGTACTATATTTAATAGGGTAGCAGTGTAAATACTGAAGACTTGGGGATGTACTGAAACCACTTACGAGGTTTCCTCATACAGACATAGGCACCTACTACAGTATCCAAACTCGAGAAAGACACCTGCAGCTCAGGCCACACACCGTGCAGGACAGCCACACCTGGCTGCCGAGGCAGAGGCCCTGTGTACATCTTACATACTTAGGTCTATGGACAGGGGAGGAAGGTAAATGCCAGAAAAACAGAGGCAGTCAAAACCCAGCCACACAGTCAGTTGGTCTGAGCAAAGCCTGGAGTTGTAGGTGCTGTTCACAGCGGAAAACGCAATATCCACAGCAGCAGGGACAGAAAGGCTCAGCTGAACAAACTGCTCTGTAGAGGGACTGATCCCTAGAGGGACTGACCCTCCTCAGGGATCAGTCCCCACCTGAAAAGCAAATCTCCAGGGTCCTGGCTGCACAGGACCATCTCTCATGCCTTCCCTGAGCTGCTGTGCAGCAAGGGAGAAAATAGTTGACCCTCATCAGTAAGATCCGGGCGGCTGGTGTGCTGTCTAGACCTCATGTTCTAGCTCAGCATCCTGCTACCAGCGCGCTTCCACCAATCTGCGCCACAACATAGTGTTCCCGGCCGATGAAAGCGGTAATTCTGGGATCCTGTTGCTCTGTTGTCCTGCATGCAAACTCGAGCCTTGTGTAAGTACTGTTGCCGTGCTCGCTGCTAAACACCTAAGAGCAGGGATCACTATCCAAGGTTGCCTTAAAAAAGTCCAAACCAGTTCTGGTATAAAGCACCCGGAGCGATCAGTCCGTCGAGTTTAGAGTGCTCTGGCATTCTGCTTTAAATGCCATGGTTAAGCCATCCACAAAATGCTTAATTTAGTCTTGACTAACTCTTCACTCTTCGTAAGAAAACTTGCTAAGGGCATTGCTACAGATGTAGCATTTTGCATTTTTAGCTTTCTGTACCATCATTTTTGTCTCTCAATAGTATGTCAAGGCTTAGCAGTTACATACCATAGCACTAACTGCTCTATTAAAAGGACTCCAGAGAAAATATAATTCGCCCGTAAGCAAACAATTTCAGATATTTTTATCAAACAATATTAGATGGTCTATCAGGACAGCCAGCTCAGCAGATCCAGTTACTCCAAATAAGAAGCATAGTTGCATCATCTACTTTCTTATGAACGACTACGTATGTATTTTCTTAAAGTAGTCAGGTTATTTTACTGAATAAAAATTAAAAAATAAAAAATAATTGAAAATATAATTGAAAAATAAATCATCGCATTGCTAAAAGAAATTAAATATAATTCTCAGTATCATTAGTCACTGTAAAATTTAGTTTAATAGCTTCACTTTAAGGAATCAACCTGAAAAAAGACCAAAAAAAGACAAAATTTATGCTGTGTTTTCAAATGATGGGTCTCAAGTCTGACAGAACCCTATACATTTATTGGATTGCCAAACTCATCCAGAAAATGCTGTCTGTTATTTTAAAACAATGAAATAAAAGTGTGTTTTGAGCTTTTTTTCAGTGTGAAAACATTTCTGCTCAACTCCTACATTTCAAATCGTTTAAGTTAATCACAGTACTGCAGAGTAACACCATCTCCTGCCACCAAAGGGATTTGCTGGTGACCTTTCTCCTACTTACCGGCTTTCCCGATGAAAAAGCAAAAAACCCTCTCTCTGTGCTGTGAGAGAAAGTCAGCAGAGAAAAAAGGATCCTCTGCAATAGCTTTTATTATAATTTCCAAGGAGCATTGAAACCCACGCTTTTATTCTGAGAGAGAGAGGGATGTGTGCACGTATATATTTAATAGAATAAAATAAGAGCTTGCTCTTTCTCTCACAGAAGCAAATGACAGAACTCCTGTGGGATTTTCAGAGGGATCGGGTTCAGGGATAGAGCAACTCATATTTCATTTTGCCTGCTGATTAGTACTTGTAGTGGGGTGTTCTTGAGTTGTTGGTTGGTTTTTTCTGCTGATATTAGCATCTTTCTGTTGAACAGATTTCATGCTCCTGATTTTACACTCTATTTACTTTACTTTCTTCTACACTGCAAATATTTGACTTTCTGCATTAAACTATGAACCCAGTTCTCAAAAACATACATCAGAGTGAGATTACATTAAGGTAGTCAAAGACTGAAAACACATTTCTTCAGTCAGAATTTCTCACAGTAAAATCAACTCACACAGAATTTTTTAAAAGGTGAAGAGCAAAGATAAATTAATTGCTGTTTTACTTTCCCTGCTGTTTTTCTTCTTACAGATCCGTTCGTCTGTCAGTGCACTGCTGTTTCCCAAAAGGCCATTCAGCTGGATAAGACATTTCCTGATTGCAGCAGTAATTCTTGCTTTTAATAACCTGCTTGTAATTTTCGTCCCAACTATTAAAGACATCTTTGGATTTATTGGTAGGTTTCATAAATACTTTTTCTTTACTCTATTAATCCCTTCCACAAAATATTGACATCCGTGGACTGAACGACAGTCTCAGTTTAGGTCTCACAGTAGAGTAATATAAACACAGGTCAAAGTTAAGAAAAAATATAAATTCCAAAAAACCCCTGATAGATAAACCCGAATGCTACCTAACTTTGTCATTACCTTGCATGAGGCACAAGAAACCCAGTAAACCCAGTATAAAAACTGGTAAGGAATTCCCATTCTGACAAAAAAGGCATTTAGTGTGTGTGGAGGAGAGCGCAATCAACTTTGGTTTTCAAGCATGGACAACATGTATTGAATTCCAAACTGTGATGTTAGAAAAAGGGGAAAAGTTGCACATTTCTTTTGACATTAATAGTTCTCTTTGTACTACCTGGTTTTGGGCAGTTTTAGCCTCTGACCACGCGGTCCATGAAGAGCCTCCATGTCTGCGCTGCTTGAGGATTCGCGGATGCAGACGCCCTTGAGAAAGATACCTCCATGGGGTTTCTGCCTTTTTCATGTTTTATACTCCACACAGGCAGTCCCTTGCTCCTCCTTGCCTTTTACATCTGGGCCACTCTTTGCCAAGAGGAGAGAAAAAGACTAGACACTTCCAGGGTACAGTTCATCTACCCTCTTTTCGACACCTGCTTTCTGGGGCCATCACGCCCTGGGAATGCCTGTTTGTTCCCACTTGACTAGCTCACACCCAGACATCCACAGCACAGGCAGCCAGGACAGTTTGAGTAAACCCTCTCAGTAACAGGTGCCTCTTTTGGCCCTGAGCACTCAAATAGGTGGTTGGACATTTACAGCTCTTCACGAATGCTGTCTACAGAGAGAGCTGGGCTTGGAAGAGCTGCTACCTCCACACACCTTCCGTTTTGCAGGTGCACTATGCTGCTTATGTGTCATAGAACACAGTAATCAGCTCTGCTTTCTCTTCCAGGTGCCTCTTCCGCCACAATGCTGATTTTCATCCTCCCTGCTGCCTTCTACCTGCGGCTCGTTGAGAAGGAGCCTCTGAGGTCTCCCCAGAAAATTGGGGTAAGGGAGCTGGCAGCAGTTGCAAAAGGAGGGATGGGAGGGCGTATGCTTTCCACTAGGCAGAAATATCTGGCCCTTTGACTTAATAAATGGTCGTGTCTCACTCAAAATATCGGTCAGGCAGTATGATTCACCTTAGTGTGGACAACCACGCTTCACAAGCCAAAGACTTTAGTGCCCTACTGCTACTGCTACAGTAAGTGTGTCTTAAATGACTAGAAAAGGGCATTTATTTAATCCAATCTAAGCTCTAGTTGACACTTGCACGTATATAAATAACAGTGTGTAAGGAGCTGTTGGTTCATGCTGGAAGGCCAGCTGTGGATTAACAGGAAGATTTGAGGTCAAGGTTAAGAAGGACATTGTACTGCAAAGATAATGAAGTAATGGTGAGGTCCACACTGACACAGATCCACACACCTACAGGAGTAATAATGAAGATCCATTATTTACGTCACGCTGGACAGTTGCAGCAGTACCCTTCGTCTTGAACGTTAATACCTATCTGCACACCTAACAGTATCACCAAGGAAATGTCCCTTGAAAATTTAATTAGAAAAGTTATTGTTGAAATGTATGTGGAGGCACAGAATGTAAACAGATACATATATACATCTATATACCTGTTCGTGAAAAACACGGAACTGGAAGTTCACCTGATGCGTACTGCAAGTATAAAAGAAAAGACTTGTTATCATGAGATGATTTCTGAAGATTATTTTTGGAGTTTTTATTAGGGAGAGAACTGTGAACATGTATTCATGTCTCTGTTCATTCTGAAATCACTGAAATCACATGCAATATTTACCTTTCTGTTGTGAGGCCAAATATTGTTAAGTATGGATAGGTTACAGTAAACTAAAGCCCTACTAAAGCAAAAGGGTAATGCAAGCATCAGAGTCACTTGAATCTATGCAGAAGTGTCTCCAGAGAAGATAGATAGGCTTATCTGTTTGTCTGATAGCAGTGAAAAGGATTAACTCTGACGTTGTTCTTGTTATCAGAGACAATGATCATACATTGAAAATTAATCAGGTTTAAAGAAAAAGATGTTCCTCTGTTATATTTTGTATTATTATCTGTAATAACAAAGTGGGATTTTCTCAAGACTGGTTTTGTAAAGCCTGGCCCTCTTGGACTAAAATTCACACAGGACTAACTACGATTCATGTATCTCTGAGTAACATTACTGGGGCCACAGAGAATGAACAAAACTTAGGCTCTAGGTGTTACATAAACACGATTCCAGCAGGACAGCCTGTGAACTGCAGTCTTCTCAATCACTTGCTTTACTAATCCGATTTCATTTTCCAATTGCAGGCTCTAATTTTTCTCATACTTGGCATAATCTTCATGTTCGTGAGTATGACTCTTATTGTAATGGACTGGATTTACAATCCCTCAAGTTCCGGACATCACTAACCTGTGGAGACAACTTAGTAGGTTTTTTATACCATAAATATTTGTATTGTGTGCTCCAAAGGACACCTAACTGGGACTGTTATTCCTGTGTAGTAACTGCTGTTTGAAGACAGTTCCTGGTAAGGTCACCAAAACCCAATGGAGTCTTTGTTGTCCTTTTCACTAAGGATCGTTATTTATGCATTAGGAACCTGAGCTAAGTATTTCTGGAAAGGTGAAATGAAAAGTTTGGTGTGGATGCTTTCTGTTTTCAAAAACAGAATAACTGTGTACATAGTCCTAAAAAAAAAAAGCTTGGTGTCACCTTTTTCAACCTCTCCCATGTTGCTAATGACCACAGTTCCTAAAGCCCTGGAAAGGTAATGGCCAGGAAACCAGCTAGTGCCTCCTTTTCTATCTGAAGCTCATGGAAGTGGTTGGTGAGCTCCAAGAGAAAGAGTTTCTGTAGGGATCTGAAAGGTGATTGCTTCCTACCAACCCATCTATCAGAAAGATGATGGCTTTCACAAGTCAGTGGACAAAACTGAGCATCAGATCTGTCGCCCATACTTATCACCCTTGGCAGGTGGCTGCTGTTGTACAGAATAAAGCTCTCTGGCACAGACCATGTCCTGGGATGTGCACTTGAAGAATGGTTGAGCATTCATGTTTTTTTTGTTAAAGATGCCTGTGCTGGAAGTGTCAGGCATTTCTGCTGTGGAGGTTTTTGGTTTTCTTTACTTTTTTAATTCTTACGTGAGCTTGCATCACTGAACAAGTTGTATCCTCCATAGAAATTTGTCTTCCATTCTCATGGGAATTTAAGGAGACCACAATGTGTGGCAAAGCACCCTATCCAGTATTGTTCAGTACTTAAGTATTTGGTAAATGTTCAGTGCAGGAAACTGTAATTTGCTATATATAAAAATATATGTATTTATGTACATAATTTTTTTCCCGTAGTTATAAAAATGTTACCCTGTGGTAAATAATTTTTGAAAAAAATTGTTATGTGTCATTCTGTTTTCATAGTCACACACTTAATATTGTTTTGAAGAAAACATATTGAATCGGTGGGTTTGAAAAACGTTCATTTTTATTTAGCAGTGTTTGAAAGGTACCTGTAGCAAGCCCTAACTGTTGCCTGCATAAAACACATTCAGGTGTTTAGTACTTATGTAACAATAAATTGCAAGATGTTTTCCTCTTAAGAATTTGTAATATGTGCCTCAAAGTTCTGCGTTACCAGTGTACACCACAAATTTGGGCAGTTTGCTCAGCAGCTGTACCTTAGCTTGTCTATGCATTTACTATCATTAAGCAACATACATAATTAAGATATGCAAAGGAAAAGACATTACTGACAATTTCAAGTGTATCGTGCTATGCAGCTGTGCGAGGCAGGAAAAAACCCCCCCAACTGTTGTGTGTTGTATGGATGCTTAATTAACACTCAGTGCCCTACAAACTGTGATTTTGGCTGTGCTGTTGAGTACTGACTACACATGCTCTCTGCACACAGCAGGGAAAAATAGTCAGAGAAGCCACGTTAACTCCAGAGCAGTGGGAATGAGTGGGAAGGTGCAACCGTTGATTTTAAGACTTTTACACAAATCTAGCTCGTGTAATCAAAGTTTTCGTTTTCCAATGTAGAAATCTGCTGAGTGCACACCTGTGAACTCAGAAAGCCACGGACCACACAAAAGCTGACTCTGCTCACTCCTCAGCTTCACATGAAATTCAATGTCTGTGTGTATAAATAGGTGTGTGTCTAAATGTGTGTCTACTTACGGGCTGACTGGAAAAGCATATAAAACATATATTCCATGCCAATTGTTTTCTTTCTGAGCAGTATTTTATGCTCCCTCAAGTACTGTATCCTTAATACACCGGGCCACTCACTTTTGCAAATGCTAATTCTACGTTCGCACTTTTTTAAAGAATAAAGCTGTCTATAACCTTTTGCTCTATTTGAAGCAGATTAATACAAACAATGCTGCATTGTTACTAAAGAGACCTTTCATACAGCCTAGAGTTAATAATAACACACCCACACACCTTTCTTCGTGTTGCCATTACTGAGCGTTACATGTAT
Source organism: Neomorphus geoffroyi (assembly GCA_033558235.1). NCBI lineage: Eukaryota > Metazoa > Chordata > Aves > Cuculiformes > Neomorphidae > Neomorphus > Neomorphus geoffroyi. The sequence goes on along the minus strand of JAUMJM010000011.1, from coordinate 28,376,836 downwards.
GGAAGAACTGAATTGTGGCTTTATCTTTCCTTCAAAGTGAAAGCACATATAGTGACTGCAGCTGCATGCAGAGACTTAGGAATTCATGAAGCCCACTTAAAATATAGATGACCTTAAGAAAAATACCAGAAAAACGATAGAACAACGGCACAACTCACTGCCTTCTCATGGCGCAAAGCTGACAGTGTCCAGCATAGAGGTAGGATCACTGTCAAATGTCAATTTTTCAAGTTACAATCTGTTGGTCACAGTGATACGCAGCTGCCACACACGCTGGGAGTAAGGGTGGTGTTGTACGCTAACTTATCGACACGGGCGGGTGTTAGACTTTCTTGTTCATTTTGTGAAGTTGACAACAGGCCTTGTGAGGATTTTTACTATAAAACCATCCATGGATGTATAATAAATTAATTTTTCAAAGACTGCGGGGGTTTTTTTCTTCTGTTTTAGGCTAGCAGGACTTTTTGAAAATCAAGCAAAATCAAACTTGTAGCCTTAACACAAACATGACTAAAACTGCATTCTCTTTTAAGAGAAACGTGTATGTCCATCTATCTGTAGATGAGCAAGACAGCAGACAGGGCACCCCCTTCATCCAACAGCCCTTTTGCATACCCTGTTTTGTATCTATTCGTGGAGCTGCATAGACATCACCAGGTAGAGAATGGCTGGCGTTAAAAGTGGCGTTATCTGTGAGATACTGAATGCTTCGTTCTTTAGAGCGTGGGATTAACCAGGATACCCAGCATAGCAGCTAAGTATAGTCACTATTATAAGTGTGCACCAGATGGTACCACTTTGTATAAATACTTCCTATCATTGCAGCTGTAGGTTTTCCTGCTGTTACATATTTGTCTGGTCTATAATTGTAGCCCAAAATATACTGGTCTACGCAGTGCTCCGGCACCGATGAGCTCATGTGAGAAACATGCTTGCAGACCCAGCCAGCCAGCATTTGCAGCTTGCCCACTAACGAGGGAGGCACTGCAGACCCAGACGCTTGCTCAACACCTGCGACACGAGCATCCTCCCTGATTTTCTCCTTCCCTTGTGGTTAGGTATCCTTAACTCCCCGCAGCATCTCCTTTGCTCTGCCTTGATGGTTCTGGACTGTGAATTTCTTGTGGCAGGAAGCTGGGTTTACTAAACAATTAAATTGTGGCAACTGAATGAGGAGAGTTACAGAAAAAGCAGGATCATGTCTTCTAGGACAAAAAAAAGAAAGCAATGAAAATGTATTAGACGTTATAGCAGTCGTAGAGGTGTGTCATTAAATGGATGTGACAAGAATACCGGGAGTGATACAGAGAAAACAAAAGTAATCAATAAATATTTCAGCTCCGAATTTGGGAAGAGGCAGAACAAGGGATACTCGTTGGAGGGCAAAGTCCTCTCTAGTCCATAAATAATCAACGGTGATGTTAAACAACATCTATCTAAAAGAAGGGCAGCAGACTTAGATAAGCCACAAAGCAGCTGGTTGTGGTGTTAGTTTTCAGAAACCCTGGCATGCTTGGCTAGCTCTCAGTGGCTGACATAATAGTAATTCAAGATGGTCAGCAATTACTCACTGAGAGGTCCAGTTGGTGCTAGAGGTGGAAAGTTTCCGTTCTTTTGCTTTAAATTTCAACTGAAGTTGTACTAAATATGTTCTATTGCAAATAAATTCTGGTGGAGCCCAGGCAGATCCTGGTTGCCCATTAACCCACCCAGCAAGGATCTAGGGGTTCCTGGGAGTTACAGCTCCTGATTCTCCACCTCTCCTGGCAGTTGGGTTCCCTAGGCTGGGGACCTGCTGTAGGACCATACTGCTGGCATCCAGCCCAGGCAGCCCAGGTGCTTTGGCTGGAGATCCAGAATGAGCTTGGGGTGGCAGATGTTCCTCCTACGGAGCATGGCCTGCAGTGACATTTCCATGGTAGATTTTGCTGTCCAGTAGCATCCTGGGAAAAAAAACCCAACACCCATAGAATGTTTTTAGTTAATTAAATTATAGCTTACTGCAAAAGCTTGTGCTGGACCTGTGTGATAAACACTGTTTTCATAAGAGCATGTGAGGGATCTCAAGGAAGGGATCTCAAGTAACGTCCCATTCCACACCTGGGTTAGATAACAGTCTTAAGTTAGTGCTTGCAGGCAACAATATGGGCTCCAGCTGCTCGTCTCAGGCATCTGGTAAACTACATGGAAAAAAAAAATGCTGTACTAACTGGTCTCATAACCACTAACGCGTGTGAAGAGCTGCTGTTGCCAACTACACAGGAGACACCGCTGACACCCCCTCACCCTCTGGATGCTAAGGTGCTGCAAACTGCCCTGCAGCTGGGATGGCCTGGTGGCATTCACAGTGCTGCAGAGCTGCCACCTCTGTCAACAGAGCATAATGCTGAGAGGAGTTACGCCATGCGGAGCCTAAGTACCCCTCCCACTGGTGAGCCGTGCTCTAAACCCAATGCATCGTGTAATGATAAATAGCTTTGGAAATCAATACACTGCCCTAATTTTGCTACATCAAATGAGCTGGACACCTTGTTCTGTTATTAACAGTAGAACAGAAGGTGTTTATCTCCCAGCAGAACCAAAACTAAATATAAAAGGACACTTACTTGGCCGCAGCTCTCCAGGACAATTTGAAGTGATATTTCAAGATCCACATGCTGAAATGGAAAGTGTTCACAGCATTCATTCATCTCTACATGCGGCACGTGCCTCTCCTGGCACGTTTGTCTTAAGCCTTAGGAAAGTTACCATGTCCTAAATAACAGATCGTCTATGCATAATTTATTACCTAGCTTTTTATTCCCCAAAGGAGGGTCCGTACCTCCTCAGGGGTAAGCTTGCTGATGGCAAGAAGCGACAGGTACATGCCATCAGCATCAGCCTCCTTTCCCCTCTGAACAAGGTGGAACTCTGCCTCTTCCACTGCACAGCATCTGACCCTTCCCACTCTTTCTTTCCCAAATCGCTAGGTTTAGCTTTTGCACAAGTGGCTCAAGCAATTGACTCAATTTCCAGATTGCCATGGTCAACCTCACCCAAGAAACAACTTCACAGGCAGGAGATATTACAAACCCTCACACCAATACTGACGCTACTCCTTTGAATCCTCACCTTTAACTTGGTCATCCTGAACAAACTTAGAGGGCTCAGCACAAAACATTTCTGATCTTCCCTAGGAAGAAGCAGTTGCCAAGGCAGACACCTTTTCACATACTCCAAGTTATTTACTGTTTCCTAAAGGTTGCTTGATGTTCTCCGTTTGGCTTGCAACAATACCTCCCTACCGTTCAGAGGCACTTCAGCCCAATATATCACTACTGGACAGAAAAAGGGGCTCTATTTATGTTCTCAAAGCCCCACTGCAGGGGTTAGGAGCCACCTGTTTCCCTCCTTCAGCTACAGAGTGATATAAATTACACACACTTGGAACTTGCAATGAACTAACGCAAAGCTTACAACAGGGCTTGGGCTTTCTTTATACTTAGCTTTGCTCTTAGTAATGTTTTTTCACTCTACAGTTCATTTGATAAACCTTCTCTAATGTGCAATTCAGACCTTTTTTTTCAATCCAGCCTCAAAGAAAACAAACATTTTAATCGTCCCTGCTATTTCACCTGTGAGTTACTGGGCAGATACAGACTCAGTAGAAAATTATGTTCCCTGTTATTTTCTCCAGAAAATCTTATGTCAAACCCTTGGCTGTCAGAGGGAATGCGGTTTCTTCTTTGCTTATTAAGAGACTGCAAGACATTGGACCCTGTTATTATCCTCACCCATAGTGAGCTGCGCATACATCCACACGACTTGCAGCTAACGCAACAGTAAGCAGAGAAACTACGTTTCTAGAAACTGTAGGAAAGCAAAGATAAGAGGACTCAGAAAGCAAGTTTCCCTGACATTGTCTCCAATGCCTGAGATTTCCTACTACTACGTGAAATACATCAAATTGCAATCAGTCTAACAGCATTCATCACAGTATCATAAGGTTGGAAAAGACCTTTGAGATCGTCGAGTCCAACCTATATTCATGATGGGGTGAGCCAGGCAGCCTAGTCAGGGATAACTCTTTTTTTTACAACCACTCATATACACTCATTTTTTTTTACAAGCACTCATATAGGTTGTCAGAGCCATGAACAGACGTTTTGGTAAAATGGGAATATCTTACCTGGTTTCAGGTACAAAAGAAAGAAAAGGACAAGCTTAATATTTCTGTAAAAAAAGAGGATATCATCAACATCTTCTGAATGGGACCAGAATCACTTCCCTGCCATAGAAACCATGCCACCAGCAGTAAAAGAATCACATCTTCAGCTTCAGAAGCTGGGAGAATGCAATTAATTCTGATTCCAGCCGCTTTGGAGCACAACAGCTGCCATAAAGGCCAGGTCACTTATTCAGTACAGGGGAAATTTTGCTGAGACACTGGAGTCAACTGAGCGCTGAAGTCCTCACCCTGCTTCTTCCAGATTCCATGCCAAATCAGAGAAAGGCCTCACAGCTGTGTGCATGTGTGAAAAAGTTTTATACAGTACTTAGCGCAGCCAAATAGAATATTTGATTGATTAGCACACTAAATACTGGAAGAAACCTACTAAAATGAGAGTAAGAAAACGTTCCTACAGACAAACTGGACTGTTTCCATTCCAAAGACTGACTTTCAGTTTCACTTTCTTTTTTTTTCTATTAACCTTATGCCCCACAGCGAGTGAATAATATGGACTGAGCAGTGTATGGGTACTAAGCAATGAAACGTGAATCCTCAGAGCAGAGGTCCTGCAGGGCATGCTGAGCCTTGCCTTCTGGCACCGTGTAGCCAGACAGCACTGAGCACTGGAAAATACTCCATCATTTTCTTTGACTCTCATATTCTGGCTGTCTTGATCCTTTGATATTCGCTAGTGCCCACAGTGGAGGTCTATGCTGGTTACTAAAGCTACCCAAGCACTGTGTTTTAGCAACTGTTGTAAAAATCGCTAAGGATTAAAAAAGCACTAGTTATACCTCTACCCTGAGGGAACGATGAAGAGAAACTTTGATTTGCTCTGATAATTTTACCAGTACGTTCATTTTGGTGTATAACCATGTTGAAGGTCATGAGCAGAAGACAAGAGACAAAGATTCACCAGAATAACAGATTCCATCATCTGACCTTCACTTTCAAGGGGAGACATGGAAATGTCTCTCTTTCTGCTGGAGTGCAGCAGGCGGAGAACTAGGAAAATACTGACTTTTCTCCAACATCTGCTTAAACATAACATGTGTGCTCTATTCTCCTGGTTCCTGAACACAAAACCATTTCACTGATGATGATGCTTGAGCAAGGAGATGGCCTGGAGAGCACCAATGTGCAAATGAAATCACCAAAACACTTGCTGCTGCTTTGGGCAGACATGCAGCCTATGATGGATAATACACAAACACACATCTCTATAGCAACACTCACACTAATATATGTTTGCACAAAGGTCCAAGCCACAGGGGACTTCATGAAAAGTTTCAGCTCACCTATGAGACAGCAGGTACAATCCCGTGAGATGAAGATAGCAAATGCACTATATATTGTGTGAATTACTGGTCACTTGGGGTTGAAACAAGTGATGGGAAATCGATTGTGAGAAATCCAGCTTCGGATTAGGCTTCCAGAGCTAATTAAACAACTAAAATATTCAAACAAATCCAAGTCTTCCTATGACAATGCACAGAAATCAGTAAATACGGAGTTAACTGCTTGCCCCAAAGACTTAGCTCATTTCTGCTAAGCTATGCAGACTTGATAAACCATATATCTAGTACTAGGTGGCAAGAAATTAGTCCAATAAAAACAAGTAGAAAAATTCACAAAGACAAGTAGCAACAAAATCACAAGAAAGAACACATTAAACATGTTCATGGAATAATTTCCCTTCTTCTGTTTTGAGGATCCCCACGTATTATCTTTTACTGCAAGGAAATCATGGAAGCACTAACATAGATCAACTCTAAACGTGTGCGTCATTCTATCACTTCTGTCAGTCCTGTATAGAATATCACTTACAGCATAATCCTCTGGGCTTTTTTCTGGGGTGTCTCTGATACTCATTGAAATCAGGAACATAAAGTATGATGTGCCAGGCACCTGACATACTGAATAAAATGCGCAGTATTTGTAAATTCTTACTTAAAGTCACCTTATATTTACATTTATTCCGCATGCAGATAATTCAGTTGGATGTGAAATGATACATTTGGATTTAGCTTCCACTGATCTACTGATAATATTAGTGTGTCCTTTGAAAGCATTCAGTTTATCTACATCCAAAGTTCAAACAAATTTCAGCCTCAGTGAGGTAATAAAATCCCAATCAGAAACCAAAAATTCAAGGCAGTAATAGCAGAAACAATAGTAGTAGCAGTTGAAATTTTGTCCCATCTTCAGAAAGCATGTTTGACAGCTATCCTCTGTCACATCCACCCATAGTTAAATTCTTATCAAAGGATAGGCAGAGAGAAGGCAAGGGTGCAATCTGACAGCAGAAAGCTCATGAATCCAGTCCTGAAGTTTAGGCAATGTAAGAAATTGTGGTTTGCATGTTTTGTTTTTCAGTGCCTCTCATTGCACTGATGAGCCTCAGCCTAGAACAAGGTCATTTTTAAGACAACAAGTACACGTGGATGGCTACTTTAAACCTGTTGGACAAAGCTACATATGACAAAGGTCACAGGGCTGGAGGAAGCTGTAGTACAGTGTATTGTTGACACAAGGCAAGATGCCTTTGTTTATTAGGCACTGATTAGATCGTTTTTTTGTGTTAAATGCCCCTTCTTTATTGGCAGTCCTCACCAGCGTGTCTCCACGTGAACTGTTAGCCCCAAAACCAGCCTTTAGCCAAAAGAATGAGAAACAGCCAGGAACTTCCTCCGACCAGTGCCTGTGAACAATCCCACTGGCACTCCTCTCTGGAGAAATCATCCATCCACATATCTCCGACGAGATTTCAGCATTGGCAAAGAATTTACAAACTGTTAAAGATCAGACATTAAATGTTTCCAGAAGAGGGAAGAGAAGTCACCCTAGTCATCACAGGCATGGCTGCTCACCGGGCGTCGGGATCACTGAAGCTCGCATTGCACCCAGCAGTGCCCAGACATCCTTTCCAGAGCTCATCAGAGCAGCTTGAACCCAGAAGGCTGGTCGTGCTCTGAAACTACAGCGAGTGCTCACGTGTCCCTTACAGTATCTCTGCTGTGAGGACTGCATTTCCAACAAAGGGCGGCAACAGGCTGCATAGGGCGAGTGATATTTCAACTGCTGAAGCCCTTTCTTAAGTGAATGCATTGCCTGTCCATCATCGAATGCAGGGTTAGCAAGGGCAGCTGCCTAATACCCTTTAACTTTCAGGTTGAGTAAAGTCAATGCTAAAGCAAATAGACTGATACTTGTGCTTTGATCTAATCTGTCTATTGTGACCAAAAAATCATTTCTGTTTGCATTTGATTCTCATAGGAGGAAAGACATTTTGACATTTACGGCAAGGTCAAACAGTTCTACACTCATTAACACGCAATGTGCACATGAAAAATGAGCATTTTGGAATAATATCCACATTGTTGTTTCCTGATGGCTCATGCATCTGCAAAGAGAGTAATGAGTTCTTGAGTTCCTGCAGAGCATGGCATACTAATCCTCAAAACTACCACAAACAAGTAAAGGAGGAATTTCTGCCATACCCACTACTGTCCTTTAAAATGTCACCTTGACTAATTGAATAAGAGCCGGGTATGGTGATAGATCGTACACAGTCACTGCTGCTCTATGCCACCTTGCAGAGAGCAGTGGGTGCTGTCTGTCCAACCCTTTGACTCATGTTCTGAGGAAGACGCTAGGAGCTGCTACACCCAGGATAATTTCACGCCATTCCTGAGGCACGAGGCTGTCAGCAGAGGTGGGGTGGCAAAAGCAAAGCTGACTTTAAAATAACAAATTTCCCACAATAGAAGGAAAATAAAGAGGTTTCCCCAACTATAAGTGAGGAAATGTTAGCCCAGTACCTGAGATAATGTACCTTCGAACTGTGGCGGACATATATCTTGACTCTATAGGGAGAAGACAGTTTTTGTCTGATTGTTTTAATGGGAAAAAAACCAACCAACCAACAAAAACTTTAGGTGGGATTTATATAGAGAAAAAAAATAGATGTAATTGTCCGTAAGTTAAAAATTTCTGTCATTACAATAAACATAACACAGGGAGAAATTATTTAAAACCAGAAGAGGATCATGTCATTTGTCCCTAAGGAGAGAGGATTCGCTCAGGCACACTGACACCCTCCATGAGCCGTGTCCTACGTTAAGTTTGGAGGGGATGCTGATAGCCATGCAAATGGGGCGGCTGCAGAAGGGATCTCTGAGCAGTTTATCCTCTAAATTATTTCCCAGGGCGCCCAGCCAGTGCTGCAACCCATGCTGCTGAGATTATGCTGTTACGAGCACCGAAAAGGTGAAACCACATAATGTACAGTCGTGCTGAGGAGCAGAGTGGCTCTGTGAGCAGTCTTACCCTCAGCAGTGCCATCCTTTCAGTCTGCTCCCCTTTACCATCCAGCAGATTACCTCCCTCTGCAGGTAACGCCTCCCAGGACAAGAATACCAAAGCTGATTCTGCTCAGGGTAGCACGGCTATGGCTACACTAGCACAGCAATTGCACCCGAGCAGTACCATACAGCTCACGTCCACACGGACGGATGGCGATGTCTATGCTGCCTTCAGTGCGTGCTCTCCAAACTGTCCCCACCCACCTTCATCTGCAGGAGACTTAATAGGCTTTGGGGAAAATCATAACAAGGAGTGTGTGAACAAGTTAATACTCAAGTCTTAATATTTTTACCACAGACAAGGTAGTGGCAACAGCATCATTTGGGTCAGAAGCAGCTCTGCTCCACTGAACCAGCGGAAGGCTGCAAGTTTCCAGCCCCAAAGCGTAGCACCAGGAGTTGGTAAACCTGAGCTGGCTTTTTAGCTTCACACCTGGTTCCCTCCTTCTCCTTCCTAAGACTGATGGCTCTGACCTCGCCTGACCCCTTCCAGCACCCACGCGACAGCACACGTGAGCTGGGAAGCCTTCCCAGTACAAGTGAGCCTGATAGCATGATGCAGATATTCAAGCTGACTTTAAATGGAGCCTCCTTGGGAAGCCATAGTACCTGTATTCAGCAACTCTTCCAGCCCCACTTTTCCTTGGATAATAGAAAGCCAGCAGGATATAACAATAAGAAAACACACAAAAGTTTAGCATACAGACTGTCATCCAGGAAAGTACTTACAACAGCACAAATAAAACTTTAATAGGCACTTTCATCTTGCACTGCAGCACATTTGCTTGGTACGGTTTCTTTGTCCTTCACGTGCATATTAAATGATGTAGGGCTTGATCCTGAAGCTTTTATACCTCCATTTATTTTGAGTGTATGCTCCTGTAAGAAGGTGCGGCATTACATGTACCTGCACGACTGAAGCCTGAGTGACTGTTTCCATCTCTGTGTTCATGTAATATTGATCATCTCTTTGTACTTTTCCCCTGGCAACACCTTTCAAAGCCAAAGGAAATGAAACAATACTTCCCTCTACTGGAAGAACCCAGGAATTCTGGAAATGAATGTATAGTGTTAAACTTTTCTGAGCTGGTTTTGCTAGACATCAGCAGCAGGGGATCAAGAAAAAGACAGAAGGGAGTTAATTTTTTTTTGTCCTTAGTTCTTTGCTCTCATTACAGCATTGGAGAGTTCCTGTATAACTCACTTTTTCCTCCAAGATTTAGTCAGTGTGCAACGTTTATTTTAGTTACGAATGCAACTCTGAAGAACCTCATGCCACTGAGGATTTATGCTGAGATTTTCAAGGTCTCACTGTGAGTGCAATTTTCTGAATCTGTTGCGTGTTCATTAGGTAGATTTTCTCAAGCTTTAATTACTTGGCTTATTCCAGGACTCCAATGAGAAGTTTGGAAAAAAGTTAATCACCACCAGTGAACATCTTTGAAACTCCCACTGGGGGTGCAACTCAATGGCTTTTAGGGGAAGGCCCCAGAGGATGTGGAGAATTTCACTTGTGACTTAGAGATCTTGTAAAGAAGGCTATTTCACAAGGCTGGAAAGGGTGATTCCCACTGGACTCATGGGAGCCCTGAGATTTCCAGCTTTTTTTATAAACTAGGATCACGTAAAGCAAGGTCAAGCACCAGCTGTCCCATTCTTTATATCCAGGCATCATCTACTGGCAGCTGTCCATAAGCTTTTCTATAGATAGAGAAATCTCTACTGGTTGTGGAGGCCCAGGGAAATTTGATAACAGGGGAAATTTATACTGACTAATTCCCAGATACCTCTGTTCCCAGTTTTCTCTCTATAATGTCCCAGTCTTCCATGGGGTTCTGCACAATAATTACATCATCTTCCCTACCTTCTGATCATGCATGACTTACTTCTAAAACCATGATAGTAAGTCTGATCGACAGGTTTAACACCTGCATATATATCTTCACGGGGAATTCAAAGTGTCCTGAATTGCTCTGGAAGTGATGAAGTATCGCTATCTAATACCTCTTTAACTGGTGAGGTAACAGATGAGGTATTCAGCTGCTAGTAAAGGTTACCATTTCTGGGCTGAAACACAGAACTACACAACAGAAAACTACAGGCAGGAAACCAGCCACAAAACAGACTTTTCAACTTAAACCCGAAAGTGTTATAGGTGGGATCTCCATTGGAAGATCCTGAGACCATCTTTGGTGTGCATGCAATTCATACTGAAGGAAAGATTTTACTGGTTCTGTAGCTGCTTAAGGACTGTGGCTCTAATCCAGGGCTCACAGTCTGCCAGGGCTCTGGAATTAACACCTGCTGCTTTGGCAATAGTGCTGTGGCATCCCTCAGGGGCTAAAAGAGGTCAGAATGCCCTCCCCTACCTCTTAAGATCCACTCGAATTACCAGGTTAACAAGCTGGCTAAAAAAAACCCGGAAAGTAATAACACTACTTGATTCATGGGTTTGACATACTCAGCTGAAGTCTCTTTCCCTTCTTTCTGTTTGATTAGTCAGTTCCTCTGTTTCACAAGGGACCTCTGATGCTGTGTTTCTTGCCTGCATCCAGGAACGTACTCAACCCAAGATACCAAAATGTGCTGTTGCTAAAAATTACGATACCATCACTTCAGGCAGGTCATGAGCTCTTTACGCCAGCAGCTCAGCAGTCATGCTCAGCTGGCTCCATTCAACGAAATCAGGCTGCATGTATGAGTAACTACTTATTCAGCCTCATCTAGAATTCGAAATCTGGTCATTTAAAGTCAGAATAAGAAATGAGAGGACCACAGCAGATCACAAGGCCTAAGTCACATTGTAGGAAAGGACTTTGTGTTCTTCATTATTCAAAGCAGTGGGACTGCAAGACTTGGCATCTTGCTTCGAGTAGAAAAAAAAGGGCCTTTTTTGTAGGAAAATAGCACACCAACCTCTCAGAAACAACATAGCTGGAAAGAATAGAGCTGGAGAGATTTCCTTTTAGGGCAAATCTCTCAGCCATTCACTGATTTATTATTAACATTTATACTGCTGCTGTGCTAAAAGGCTCCAGCTAGCTTGGGCTCCACTAGCCTCCACTAGGCTAAGCGTCATAATCGATGACTTTATCTGCACCTCAGGGCTCAGGTTCACCCTGTAACTTAAAGCCCTAGATCACTGATTGCTCATTTCAGAGTTGACCTGCTGGTCCTTTAAGCCAGGAAATTGGGGCAGAGAAGGAGAGGTTCCCAGGTGTGGGCTATCCCTAAATATAGAACGGTCTCTGCTAGCTCAACATCTTTTCTTCTGAAATTGGGACTGAATTTGAGAAAAAGAAGCAAAGATCTCAGTCTCTGCAGACTTTTACGTCCGATTTTTCAGACCTGTATGCCTTACTGCATACAGGGGTCCATCAGTCCCCACGTACAAATGGACATTTGCAGAATGGTGGGAAATGTCAACTAGCTTTATGAGATACTCACACTCGTACTGAGTGCAGCAGCAATTGCTCTCCGTAGGCAGTAAAGCTGTGAATTCAGTCATTGCAACACATGTGGCATTTTTTCAATTTGGTCACCATTGTCCCCACATTGATTTTGTTGAGTAGTGTTCCTCAGATGCTTGGGCTGACACATCTCTAGTGTGACCAGAAAAGGGTTGTGCTTCCCCTCCATGGTCCCACCCATGACTAGCCTACCTGGTTTGGCCGTGTTTTAACCCCAGAAGGCACAATCTGGGCCAGTAAAGTCCTAAAGCTGACTTTGCTTGGCCACTTCGCCTCTCTGAAAATACCTGAGGAAAAGCACGTTCCTGTTGCCCCACGACTCCTGCCATCTCTGCTGCACCCTGCGGTTGTTCTGCACCTCGGCAGCAGTTAGCCTTACAGAAAACCATCTGTGCACGCACTGTTCCCAAGTGTGCTTGTATCTGGCTGAGCAGCTGGGGACTGTCCTTCAGGCTGGAGAGTAGGGGATATCCTGGCTTACAGCAGCTAGGAACTGCTAAAATCAACCTTTTCAGGTCTGTATATTGAAAGCAAAGTTGTAGGGACCCAGAACTTCAAGAAAAGGCTGCAGCACCTGGGAGTTAGTCAGCAGTACTTGTCAGGGGTGTCGAGCTTCAGCCTTACAGGCGCGGCAGAGTAGCGTGAAACAGTCACAGAGAGACGAATCCTAGATGCCTTCAGTTCTCAGTTCTGCCTCTGGATAACTGTAACTAGCGAGTCTGTTGTAAGAACAGGATTTTGCAGACATATACAAACAAAAAGTATGTTTAAAAAATGGTCAAAGAAAGCAAAGATCAAGCGAATAGCATGTGGTATACTCATAACATCCGTGAAATCATAAATTGAGTACTTTAAGACCTGTTGGCCTTTGGTGCCACCCTTTTTTTCTGTTTCCTGGCTCCCAGACCATGAAAGGTTGGCCACTCCAGAGAAGGCTGTTGCTAAACAATCTTCAAACAGCCTGTAATTGCCAAGACATCCCCTTTAGATTTTTACATGCCCTTGTGAATTATTAGACTCTGCTGCACAAAAGAATCCAAGAAGAGCCTTTGAAGATAATACCCCATGGGTTAACCATGGCCTCTGTTTGCCAAGTCTCTAATGACACCACCTCAGGAGGAACCCGGAACTAAGAGTCTTCATTTCCTGATGCAACAGTATGGCATGACAGTATGAAATTCAGGTGTTTATTTCTTTGTCACAGGCACTAGATCCTACATGCTTCCGGGGGCCACAGGGTCTGACCTGCTCATCTGCATCAAAGGTCTGAAACCCAGAACCCCAGACCCATTCTCTGGAGGCAAACGAAGGGGTCATGTCATCAACAGCAGCAGAGCTGTTCTGCTTCCAAGAATTTATTTCAAGGTGATATGTCTATCTGATACACATGCCCCAGGCAGCCACAAGACATCAAACAAAAAGCAGGTTTTGCAACAAGAAATTCAGGGGGATGTGCTACCTGAACTAAATAAACAGCACAGTTCCTTAAAATGCCCACTCTCTTTGTTACTTTTTGTCTCTCTCATCTTTCTTAAGCAGAATATTCAACCAAGGAATCTTATATTCTCCTCAGCTTTTTTCATGGGGATGCTTTTTAAACCTTCAGAAGTTTCTCTTGTGCCCACCTCTGGTCTCCGTCTAATTTGTCTGCATCACCTATTCCAGATCTTGTGTACATGCTCACGAATGTACAGCCTTTAAAACAGTAGAATAATGTTTATACAGCAAGTCCACAGAATGGGAGGATAGGTAAGCAGTCTATCTCAATGCTCAAGTTAGTTTGCAGGCAGAGCAGGTAAGGAAATGTCTCTCCTTGCTTCCTTCTCTGCATGTGGTTGACTGCTGTTTGGTTTGAGCTCCATTATACCCCCCAGATCCTTTTTGTGCCTTTGCTGCTGCATAAACACTTGTACCCTGGTAATTCTGCATTTGATTTTGCCTCGCTAGACATAGAACTTTTTACTTGTCATTAAATCCACTAGATGGACATTTCCTCAATTGAATGGATTTGGAAATCTCCTGCTCTCCACAACAATCTCCATTACTCTTAGATTGCTTATTGTTTCCCCACTACCTCATGATAAAGTTCATCACCCCCTGTTAAGACAACTAATTTACCACAAAATTTGCTGTTCTAGACCATGCTCTGAGTCTCTCATGTCTCAAATTGTGTCACAAATCTGTAAAATATATTTCAGCATCTTCTTGTCCTTTCCAGAATGGTCAAAGGAAAAAATTCAGGTGGTGTTTTGGCACACAGAAAGTATTTTGTTGTAGTGCAAGGAAAAGTTTTCAGACACGATCAAAAGATTTTAGATTTGGGGATTTCAAACCTGAATACTCTGGCCACTTAATTATGGGTGAACTGGGAACACAGGTATTCTGTTGGGCCTATTACAGTTCACAAATCTACTCCATTAAGAAATTAATCTACATGTTTCTTCCTGTACTTCAGATGCGTTTCTGGAATTTATGTATCATCTGTAAACTGTCACACATTTTCTCTTTAAGTTTTCTCTCCCCTCTTATTCTATCTGAACTGATGTATTCTAAGACTGGGGACCACTGTCTACCCTCACCTCAAGAGACCACAGACCAGAAGACTCCCTGAATTCTTGTGGGGAAAACCAATCAGACCCTTAGGTAAAGATTTCTAGAGCTCGAGCATCTACTACTGCCATAAGCAAGCAATTGCAAAGCCTGTATTAACACAGTTGAGAGAAAGGTGCCTTGATGTTAAGTATCCTACAGTCCGACAGCCGTATCAGGGGGAGAGCCCAGCCACCTCATGGCCCCAGAGTCCACCTTTCCCTCCACCACCTCTGAGAATCTAGTGCTTCCCACTGTGCTTCTTTGGCTGTACCTCTATATTTGAAACTGAACACAACTTACCAAACACTATTGATTGAAATATTAGGTTACCATGTTACTTTCAATAACATTCTACACCCAGTCAAAAATAATATTTTCCTTTGCTCCTCTGTACCAGATGTTTTCACTGAGCTATCCACAATGATGTCCGATTTCCTCAGTGACTACAAATCATGTCCAACTCAAATTACTCTTCCCATATGCATACGCAGTATTTAATATGCTATTGTATCATTGTGTTGGGGGTCTTAGTTTGATCTCTCTAACTAGTGATTTACATAGCATTTTTACTAATCTAGATAAACCATTATCGGCAAAATTTATGTCTGATCATCTTCTACCAGCTTAAGATGAAGAAGACATTTTTTAAAGTGTCAGTCAAGACAGATCCATGTTTTATCAAGTCAGGTCCTTCTGTTTTCTAACCAGTTACAGAATCAGGCTTGACCTTTTATCCACTTGCTTACTGAATAGCCAATTGTGGGGACTTACATCAAAATCTCTATTCAGAGGAAGGCATATGCGCTATCACTACATCGCCTTGTCTCTCCAGGAAGAAAGGGGACATCACACTCATAGAATAGTTTCCCATTTCTTCTTGGGGATCAAATTGTTGTTCATTTTCTATACAGAACCGAAAATAAAAGGTGGATGAAAGGATAAAGCAAGAAATTATTACTTAAGTTGTCTCCCATAATTATTTAGAACACAAACATGTAAACTTTTTGAAGCAAAGGATCACGTCAAACGAAAATCATGGTCCATCAGTACTGTTCACAGGAGTGTACCTCACTCAACATTGATTGAGATTATGTATTAGGAAGAAGTTCTTTACTGTGAGGGTGATGAGACACTGAAACAGCATTCTAGGCCGAGTTGAAGGGTTCTTCGAGCAACCTAATCTAGTGGAAGGTGTCTCTGCTGTTGAGAGGTTGGAATTGGATGATCTTTGAGGTCTCTTCAAGGACAAACTATTCCACGATTCCATGAATTTCTCACAGGAGATCCACTGGAAAGCTTCTTGACAGCTTTTGTCTCATTTCAAGGTGCTCTGGTCCAACAACAAAAGGATTTGGGCACACAAAAGGAGGATCTAGACAATCGAGTCACATGGCACATTTCTTCACATCTCTGTTGAGTTTCCACCTATCCTGCCATACACAAAGTGAGTGGAAGTGACAGCTGGACAGCTGCTGTCCAGCCTGGTGCACCACGAGACCATGGAGTCAGCTTTGTCGGCAAGAATCGGGTGGAGTGGTTACAAGCAGCAGATGGTGAAGAAGCGTGAGGGCATGAAGTCATGCTGGAAGTCACAGCTTGTAGTTCCACAAATCATATTATCGTTTACCTATTTTCACTGCTCAGAGCGGACTGATTGGATATTCATGTTAGCCTGTGTTCCCATGCAAATCAACATTATGCAATTTCTCTTTCTTTCTTTTTTATTCGGCTCTTCCTGCTGTTTTCTGAACCGATTTTTGGCCCATTTTGCCGGAATTTGACAGAAACTTGCAGACCTTAAGGAATAAATGTTTCTAAGAGTTGCATGAAAATCAGCGTATAGGAAGAGAAGAGATCTAAATCAGGGCCCTCACCAGGGGAAAGACTGTAAATTTAGCCTTCTTCCTCTGGCCCTTTTGGCCATTTTGTCATATCTCCAGCCAGACAAAAAAGGTCTTGCCTCTTGCCCAGACAGTGGTTAGGGGAAAGGACTGGGTGCTATAGATAGGTTTAAGGAACATGGTGGGATAAAGGAAGTATTGTCAAGAGCTACAAGGCACATTATTTCTGCAGACATAGAGGAGCAGCCCAGCTCAGTTAGCACACAGGCAGCTGCTCCCAGCTCCTCTGGGCATCTAAGTCCGGCAGGAACTAGAAGCACCTGAGGCAAAATATTTCCAATCAGACAAAACCTCCAGCTGAGCCTTAAACCAATCTTTCTGCCTTCCCCTGCTCTAAGTTCTGCCTTTTCCACCCATTCCTTGAGCATGAGTAATGCAGGGGACGTCATCCGAACCAGCTCCACGCTTTTAGCCACAAAGGCAAAATTGGGGTTTGCCGCACTCTGTTTGAGGAGTTGGGAAGCAGCTGTTCCTGCTGTGGGAGAAAGAGGAAGGAGTAGCATGGGGTAGAAGAGTCAGGCTGTCCATTTCTAGAGCCCACTGTGATCAGGCAGTGATGAAGTGATTGCTGCTGCTGGCAATGGACAGCCACGAGCCCAGTGTCTACCCCAACACATCCCTAAGTGGCAAAAAGCAGCAAACGTAGCTTTCCAGGGATGTGGCTTGGTCCAAGCAGTTGATAAGACCAAAGGTGTTTTACCATCCTAGGGATCTGCCATCCTCAGCCAGTGCCTGCCCCACCTGAGTTGTAGAACTAGGTCTGGGTTTCCCCAAGGAGACAGCAGCTGCTGCTTCCCTTCTAACTGGATCCCAAGGGCAGCCTTTAACTTTGAATTCCTTAAGCCTGTTTTCTGGAGTGGTTCCACTTTGCAAGGAAACATCACCGAAACCAGAGAAGGAGGATGTCTCTTCAGTGA
Organism: Neomorphus geoffroyi; assembly: GCA_033558235.1. Classification (NCBI taxonomy): domain Eukaryota; kingdom Metazoa; phylum Chordata; class Aves; order Cuculiformes; family Neomorphidae; genus Neomorphus; species Neomorphus geoffroyi. The sequence continues at coordinate 28,359,382 of JAUMJM010000011.1, read as the reverse complement.
ACTTTGTAGCTTTTCAACACTTAGCAAGGAAGTGGGAAAGTCTGGGTTCCCATACAATCTCCAGGAATCTCTGTATTTTATCCAGTGTGGATTGTTAAGGAAAAACATCCATTGGAGATGTTCAAAACCATTTTTTCTGATGCAAAATGTTGTGCAAATAGAAGTATAAATAAAGTAATTTTGCAGTCTCAGTTTCTCCCATTGCAGTGCATAAAGTCAGACAACGAGAGTCATCTGAAAAGCATCAGACATTTTGAAGAGTTTTCCTTGCCCTCTTCAGGGACACCAAAAGTAGGGCGAAAAAGAAACACAGCTTTTCTACATCTGTTTAAGGAAAACATTAGATGGTGCTTGACTTCACTTTGTGGGAGAATTATTACACTCAAAGGTTTGATATGTGTTTTTGCAACACAGAAAGATATTTGGGGGGGGGGGGTGCTGCAGCCACAGAAGTTATGTATCTCTGATGTAGATAAACACCCCATTATCTGAGAAGCTGAATCATTATTCCTCAACGGTAGTGTTATAACATATTTTTAATTGGCAGCTTGTGTTGATAACAACTAAAGGTGCATCATCTTTTCCAGGAAGCCAGCCTAATGCAGGAATCTAGTTGATCTTCTGATTTCTCTATCGACTTTGTGTTGCATGCCAAAATAATAAGTCATGTCTTCATGTCACTGCTACAAAAGAGCTAGCCAGGATTCATCTCCAGACAGAAAACATACCCAGAGACTGAAGGGATTTGAAATCACTAAATCTTAGCTTGGGAAACAGCATCCAACAGTAGAGTCCAGAAGAATCTGGGAGGATAGGAAGAGCCGGGGGGCGGGAGGGGGAAAGAGCAAGAAATTTCAGAACTTAGAAAAGATCAATGAAAGCATTTTAAAAGCAGTCTGGTTATGGTGCTTTGAGTAATCAAAGGTTACTGGATGTGACAAGAAGAATTTGTGGCAATATGCTGAAAACATCAGCAATGAGTGTGCTATTCCCAGTGCTCATGGGGGAGGGAGTTTCAGGCCAGTCTGTTAGCTCTCCCCAGCACTGCTGCTGCTGCGCAATGCACCTGGCTCCCGGCCAGCTGCACGGATGGAGAGGGCTCCATCCATCTACTGCAGCTTAGCATTTTTATGTTGCAACCAAGTGAAGCTGTAAATTTTACTCTTAAGAAATTATCTCAGGTATTCACAGTGAAAAACCCTGAGAAATTTTGGACCGTTTGCTCCGCTGTAAAGAGATCTCCAAGTATTGCAATAACAGCACTCTCCACAAACCTCTTTGGCATGTTTGACACCAAAGGCCAAAGCAGGTGTCAGTGACGCTGTGACTTGGCTAACACATATAGGTGCTACTTATTATACCCATGGCTTGGATGGCACTCGCAACAGCTCTCCTTCCCCCGTCATATTTCCTCCAAGCCCACAATCTGCTGATTCTCCTAAAGCCAGGCAGAAAGGGAGTCCCCATTTCCCACTGCTATCTTGCCTGTGCTGCAGGTTTGCCACTAGAGGACACTGAATCAACATGAGACCTTGCTGGAGGGCTGGACTGGGGGTGCTGCTGGGGAGGCTCTGTGGGCCCACAACACTGCCTTGTTCCACCTAGGGAAACCCTGAGAAATCTGGGAACTGCATGGGGAGTTCTCAGCTGCACCACCAGTGGTTTTCCACTCGATACTATGACTTGCTTAGATGTTTTCCATCCCTTTGGGATTCTTTCATTTTATATTTGGGGTGCATTTTTAATGCCATGGGGGATGAAAACTGGGAAATCAATGTTATTTTGCATTGTGCAAAGCTCGATGTGTTTGTTTATGATGAGCTCTTTACTAGAGAGCCCATTCAAAAGGAATTGTGAAAGAAATCAAACAGGAAAGGGTGGAACAATGATCTCGATAAGAAGCATCACAGGCAATGCTCAAACACAATAGTTAGATTTACAGCCTGGAAGATGTGAGGCTCTGTCCCAACCCCAGTGAAACCGTTGTTTTTCTAAGGCTGTAGATCCGGAGATCAAAGGGTAAAAGATCAAGCCTGCAGAAGGAGCAGAGGAGGAAGGGCTGCACAAGCTCTTTCAGACCCATGAGGCTGACAGAGGCATGAAGTCTGCCCTAGGCAAGACCTAACTTGGTCTCCAAGAGAACAAAGTCTCATCTACTCATGGGCATGAAGCAGCGCTGAGAACGGGATGGCAGCACGTAAATATGTTTCTGTTGGTTTAAATCAGTGGTTCAGAAGTCCAAGTACTCTGGACACATAAGCCATTCTTTGTTAGGAAGAAGCTCTTTAATGTTAGGCAGCAACTCACAACTGTCCACGCACGCTCCCAGGAGGGACGGCTACCTCACCACGGTTGTTGGACTGTAATGAGTATTGGCCTTCACGAGTGAGGAGCTGAATCCAGAGAACTTCTTGGGGGTGCCTCCGTGGAAGGGGCTGCACCAAATGCCAGCACCAACATTAGGGTGTCTCAGAAGTGGGGCTGGCTCCTTGTATAAGCAGAACAGGCAGTAGACTACTCAAGGAGAGAAAAATGGAGTCAGCTGCCATGTTACTTGGTCTCTACCAGGAGAACTAGTGTAGTTGCTGATGCCAAGTGAAATTAAGTCAAGCAGGTGAGTTAGCAGCTATCGCCACAAGCCAAGATTCTCCCACAGGAGAAACGCCTGCTTTCCCCCACTGTACTTCTCACAGATCCCCTGGCTAGGGAGATTTGTGGCTTTCCAGGGTCCTCTTCATGCAGTTGCCACCCTTCTGCACCTTTCCCAATGGCCCTTCCTTCCCATTGCGGACACAATCTAGGTCTGCAAAGGATGGGTACACACTCAAGGGTGGCCTAAAGCCAACCCCAAGCAAGGCCTTTAGAGGGCACCTAAAGAGGAGTTTGCCAAGAGCCTTCAACAAAATTAAATAACTGTGTGAATGACAACAAAGCATCACCACCACCTCTGGGAGAGGAGAAAAAAAGGTTCTCCATCAGAAGCAGGACACGGGCCCTGTGCAGGTAGAGAGGGACAAGTATGTGTGCATGTAGGAGGGGACAGCCACCGCATCACAGTGCACCTATGCTGGCAGTGCTACCATAGGCACCTTTCACAATCCAGCATTTGGAAACCTATGCTGGGTTTGTGGGAAGATTCATAGCACCATGGTCGGCACGGTTCCAGAGCTGATTCTAGAAACAGAAGGTCCTTTACGACAATTCTATGCATTTTCATGCTTGGAATAAATACGTTAGGACAGAGTCAATTTCTGTTATTCACCATTAAGCACAGTAGAGCAGTTATTGCACCAGACATCACTACTGGAAAACATCTCCAGCTGCTAAAACCTACAGTAGAGAAGGGCAATAGGAGTATGGGGACAGGATGGTTCTCCCCAGCAGCTACGCGCAGTCTAATGATTAATGAGACTTGAGGTACATTGAAAACAGAAGAATGGAAGAAGAAATTAAATCCAAATATATATTTTTAATTGCTAACAAACATCAACCTTTATGCAGTTACTGTATTTTCCATGCCACCGCACAACACGGTGTCACTGCAGATGCTGAAGAAGATCTTCCTTCAGATTCCCTATTTCCTGAAAGGTAAGACAAGCTCACAGAGGGGAAACAGGTCCAATTCAGAGAGCATTGCAAACCCCCATCTCAGGAAAGATCCCCGTCAGGAGACTATAGGATGTTTGATCAGAGAGGGAAGAAAGAAGGTTGACTCTACCAGTTTCTCCCTAAGCCTTCGGCTCCTTTTTTGAATCCTTGTACGTAGCAGATTTGGGTTATTTCTGAAACATCAAACCATTCAGAAAATTCTGAGGAGTTCTTCTATGTTCTTTTCACCCACCCTGTTGCCAAGCTTGCCCCCAACCCAAAGGCACTCAACTGCTAAGCCAAAATAGCATTTGCAGAGCACAAACTTAAATTTTTTTAAAAAAATCCAGCATGTTTAATATTTAAATGGATTTTAAGACAAGCAATGATGATTTGCTCTTTGAAATAAAGACAAAGAGGGAAACATTAAGAAATACGTTTCTGAAAAACTTGCTCATGTCAAAGTTCTTGCAACCACCAAGAAGCAAGAACACACCTCTAAATCACAACATGAGACAGGAGGAGCTTGTCATGCACAGCAAAAATCAAGAGCCTGGAAGGAGTCTAGATAAATCCTATGTTGTTGTAACTCATGCTTTCTTTCATTTCCCCAGCTCCATCCTTCAGGATTGTATCAAGACAGACTCCCACTTGGTTATCTGAACTCTGTGCTACTCAGTTCTATGTGGGTGCACCCCCTGCTTCACCCACCTCTCCCCTCTGCTCTCTGGCCCTGACATCCAGGGGAGCTCAAGGTGGAGCCTCTTGCATACCTCCAGTCTCCCTCCAGTGACTGTAATGACAACATCTAGTGCTTGTTTAACTTCTGGATTGCCCAAAAGAGCTATATTTAGGAGAAAAATCTAAAAAGTTGCCCCTTTGACTTGTGCTCTCAGGAAGTTCCTGGCTCCTGCAAGTCTCCCTGTACCAAAGCTAACTATTAATCTCTTGTTATTGCAGCCCATTTCAGTAACAGCTGTTGCCCAGTAAGCATTACACTCAAACTACACAAACCTTCTGGAATTCACATTAATATATAAAGGACATTTTGCTCTATGAAAACACTTTTGCTTCTTAATTTTCTACTGTTATTCACATATCTGAAATACAGATCGTTTGTAGCCAAAAATAAGTTTCACAACTTCTAAAAGGTAATAGTTGTATCAAATATATTAGATATCTTCCCAGAAGCACATGTGTACACATCTCATAGTATTAATTTCTGGCGTATTTTTAAAAAAATGAATTGAAATTAGGACATCTGCTGGCATTCACCCTCTACCTAATTTCAATTATTGCAAGCACATAATAGAAAAGCAAATACAGGCAGTTTCAAATAGCTTTAGCATTTGCTATCATATTCTAATTCTTGCTTGCTGTAATAGGTTATTTTGATGGAAAAGAGTTAATTTTATGTTCTGATTTCACTTTTGTTGCAGAAGATAGAGATGTACAAGACTTCAAAGACTCTCAAATTGAATGGTTTTACAATGCTGCGGCACAATCATGATCTTAGTTACATGCATATTCAGAGGCAACAAGCAGCAGATTTTAAGAGATATTCAGAAGTATACACTCCAGTTATGGAACGAGCTTTTGCAATCAAAAATGCTGTCTTGAAATTATGAGGATTATTTGTTCACTGCTTGTCCCAGAATGGATATTAATGAAAAGAACTGTGAAAATCCCCATCCCTGCTGATTTATAGCTGAGCTTTCAGAACGGAACATCAGACATGTTATTTGTATATATCTTAAAGATAAAATAAAACTCTCAAACTATTTTTTTAAGTACTTTTTGTGGAATTACGTTATGAAGAATAGACTTGAATGGTGGAATAATCCAACCGAAGTCCTTGCAGTAGGCTGCCTCTGTAACTGGGTTGCACCATTTGGAAACATCAGTGGGTTGGATCGTAACAGGCCCCAGCTGGTATCCCCTGTCATAGATCTGAGGGCATAGAAAGAGAGAACAGCCTGGAAGAGCTGATCTTTAGGTGTTTAATACCTTCTCAAACGTGCTGAAAGATCTGAATGCACGAAATACACATCCAGATTTTTTTCATCCCAAGAGACACTTGCATGTAAAAATAAAAGCTAGTTATGGCTGTGCCACCGTAGTATTGGCTGCCCCATGAATTCAGTCACTGGCTATGCTTTCTTTCCCATTCCTCAAACATTTTTTCAAACTTTTTCTAACAGGTATCTGTAAATCCAAGATGAGAGACCTTCTAATGCCCAAGGTAGCCTCACTAATCTGGAGATAGGCTTGGTCCTAGAGGGATTGAGGGAGTCAGCAGACGTCTGTGTAGCTTGTGGTTGAGCTCAGTGTAGTAGGTTCAAGGACACAAGACTGGAGCCCATCTTACGATGGTCTACCAGAGTACGCCAGGTCTGATATATAAAAACATCTGAGCAGATTATACATCTCTTAATCTTGAGCTGACCAATTTGCTCTAGAAATATGGCACAGCCAACACACATCCAAAATCCCGCCTTTGTGGTCTCTTCCACAACCCTTTTCAGGAGTGACTGCAGAAATCAAGTCTTCCTGGTGCTGATCTGCAGAAGGTCTCGAGCAGGACATAAGGCCACCCTTCAGCACTGAGCCGTGAGACCAACAGCAGCTCTCCAGGGGCATGCTGGACCAAAAGGAGCTGGGTCTATCTGCAAGAGAGCAGGTGATCATGTAGCTACCAGAACATGTCTACACTGAAGGATCTTTCCAAGATTTATTGCAGCAGCAGTGAGATTTTGGGACTGAAAGGTCTTAAACCCTCTGCAACAGCCAGAAATCATAATTCAGAGGCAAGTAAAAACACGGGTTTCTAACTGTAGACTGTTTATGTTTTCCCTAAACCAGCAAAACTTAATTTTATAAGTGGCAGTGGGAGGGGTCAGCTGCAGATGCACATCGGGAGATTCCAGGGCAAAGGTATGCAGCACCTCTCCAAATAAAACTGTGGTTCAAAATACTTCTGCAGTGAGACAGGCAGTCTAGCAAAAAAATGCCTGGGTTTAAAGCCTAAAAAGACAAGATGGGCAGTGAAATCCCTAAGGCCTTTTAAACTATTTTGAAAAATTACAGATTAAACAGAGGAAAAAAATTTAAGCAGGTTTTTAAACTATTTATTAAAACAATATAAACCTTCTGGATATAACAAACATTGAAGTGCAGAGGCCTGCATGTAACTTAAAAGGTGATGAGGGAGAAAATTCTTGGGAGGTTTTTACAGAAAGAGTTGAAGAAAAAAAAACCAAAACATCCTACTTAATGCCAAAAAAGGTAATGGCAAATATAACAGACTTTTACCGTGCTGATAAAGCTCCCACTGAATGGAAGGAGATGGACCTGGAGCATCTCAACTGTTGGCTCACAGGTTCTCCACCAACTGAAGGATGACATAGTGAAACATCACCTTCTAGGGCTCAGCAGCTAGAGAGTAGCAAGACATGACTGCTCTCCGGGACCCACCTCCACAGCACTTTGCTGCTGCTTTTTGCTGGATCTTCCCAGGCTGGTCATAACTCTCCACAATGAAGGACTGCAGGAGACATGATGAGCATTCACAAGCATTAATCTCACGAGAAATGTGGCTGTGTTTGGAAGGAGACGTCTGCAAACAGCCAGCTCCCCACACAAATGTCTGCTTAGAAAGATAGGCAGGAAGGACAAACTTGCGTTGGGTACACGGTAGCCACTGAAGCAAAACAGCCTAAGAATAACATGGGGAAAAATGCACTTAGTGTCTTCCCAACCAATGTTTTTAGCAATTCTTTCAAATTTAAATATTAATTCCCAGCCTCTGAGAAGCTGGTAAATGGATTCTTGTAGACACTTTACAAACAGTCCTTGGAGCTTGGTATCATTTCTGTGGGTCCAGATAAGGAATTCAGCAACCATCAGGTCACCACTCTGGACCGGTAATCGAAGAGTGGCAGTATGTTTTCCAAGGGCTTTATAAGTCACTGTCAATAGTACATGGGGAAATTAGACAATATTCAAGAGAGGAATCAGAGACGAGACATCCTGCTTCGCTGTGTCCAAACAGAATAGGCTCTATTTGATGTCTCGTCGGTAGACCCTTCTCCTGTGTCACCTAATCGCACGAGAGCAACTGAAACTGGATAGCGTCTCCAAAGGCTATCCAGTTTGAAACCAGCAGGATCAGTGTTTTGATATCTTCTGTGGTGCCTTCTGACAAAAATGCCACACAGATGCCACAGCCTTAGTAAACACAGGCTCCTTCTTCAGAGGCACCGAGAGGTTCTCCACAGGTCAAAGGCTAGCATTACACCTCTTGCTACCACGCACAACAGGGTGGTTGTGATTTTGAATACACAAGGCATTAAGCAGGCGTCGTTCTCTGAAAGAAGCTCTCCCATTTAGCATGTTCACAAGCCCAAAGCACTTCCAGAAGCACCACGATGAATTTGGGGAAGCCAGGCACACGTTCAGTGGCACTGGTTATATCCAGTTTCGGGACGGGGAGACACCCTGTTGCTCTTCTTTCAGTTGCTCAGTGGGAGACACCTGATGAAGCATTTGACACCCTTGCCAAGTCAGCTCTGGTGTGATGAAAGTCTAGCCATCTTTGTCTGTTTTGCCACATACATGACCCCACGTTGGTCTAATTATAGACTTCCCTTCTCTGATAAAAATCTGGTAGCAGAAACGAACAGAGGCTTTTCAATGGAGTTGCGCAACCTTTCACCCTGCCAAGCTCATGGGAATGGCATCCCTCACATCCAGAGCTCTGGGTTTATCATCAATAGCTGTACAATTGATTGCACAATAGTATCACTCTTGAAATTCCTACCTAGGAGAGTGCTGAGTCCTGCTGGCCTCCCTTGTGTCCACACACCTCCAGAGGCAGCCCTGAGAGAGGCAGCAAGTTCTGCTTAAATCTTCGCATTCTCCTCTGAAGTTCAGCACCTCACCTGTTAATTGTGCATCCACTTCTTCCTTCCCAACACTCATTAGTGAATAATTACATTTGCATCACGGCTGTGTGTGCTATGAACCAAATATAGCTACAGTGGTCTCATAGTCTAAAGCATTTTTTCAGCTTTAAGTTGCCCACTAGACATGCCACAATTCTTCATGCATTCAGAAGCCATCCTTTATCATCAAGGCTTTTTTACAAAGCGAATCAACACTCCCTGCACAATAGTCAAGGCAATCATTTCTATTCTGGGTCACTGGGGCTCAGTTATCTGAAAATAGCACACGTTAATGACAGCAATCACACGCTTACACAGCCTTGGCTCAAACAGAACTGTCACCAAAAATGGCATCTTTTTCAATACTCCAGTAGTTACACGCAGTAGAATAAAAAGCAGGTAATTCAGGGCACTGTGGATATTCTCAGTCAGTCAAATAAATTTCTCTGAGGTACCCATCCAAAACATTTAATTTGCTAGAGCTGCACTTTTCTTCTTATGAATGCATACTGTCCCGACATCAGCCTCCAGGCTGATTTCACTGTGGCTATGGCAGTGTGGCTTAACTTTCCCTGGCCAAGAAACATCTTCACTTCTTTGAGACATCTTCTATCTTAGCTAGGAAGTCCCCAGGCTGGTTTTTTATTGAACTCTCACAAAGGCCAACTGACTGATAGGTTCTCACCCGTATCATTAGATCACAACATGCGAAAGCCATTTGTCTGGTTTTCACGAGTGTAAATGAATAAATCACTCTCCCCATACAGTTTTAATGGCTATCAGAGATCGCTATTCTAAGATAGCATTTATTTTGCTCACTATTTTCTTACATCTGAGATCTTGCCGTAGAGTTGCTTTCCTGCTCTTATGCTTCTTAGAGTGTGGAAATTCACTTCTCTTTATGTTATGTCCTCTGAACAGATTTGACTCCCCAGTATAAGCAATGTCTTCATAGAGTTATGGCCTGCTTGAAGACAGCTTTCCCAACAACTATTTATGCAACCTCCAAATGATGCAGATGCTCCTGAAAGGCTAAATGTTTTTAACAGCAGTGCTAACAAAAGGCCTCATTGCCTCATAGGGCACACCAAGCAGCTACTTTTTGCTGCAAGATAAGACCTCTCCTCCAATGGCAGACTTCAGGTCCTGTATTTTTCCTTATCCTAATGCTCTGGAATTGCAAATCACTTTGGGCTTTATCTACTGAGGTCATCGTTTTGTGTTGGAAGAAATGAGAGTCCATATTGTCTTCTAGAAAAACAAATGCATTCAGCATTTCCAGGTTTGATGGGGCTGAGAAACTCTCCCTCACCCCTGGAAGTCCTGGCTGCAGGCTCAGTGGCAGCAGCCCAGGTTTTGGCTGTCCTGGTGACAGCCCTGAAAAGTCATGTCAAAGCCTTCAGAAGGACTCCTCTTCCTTAATTAAGAAAAAAGAGCTGTTCTGGCTCGATATCAAACAGAACCTTCTAGATTACATGAAGAACTCAACTTGCACCAAAACATGATGAGATTTGCTTGTTGGTTTCTGTTGGTTTGGGGATTTTTTTTACCAGAAAGAATCTGCGAGTAATGAATCCTGGCAAGCCACTGATGAACAGTCAGATTGTATGCTAGTTATTACTTACTCTAATTGCAGTAATTATTAATTACCCGCCATTCTGCCATGCCAGAGAATTTCCTTTTTCTGACAATCTCTTCCCCTTTGAGCTTATTAATGACTCCTGCCAAAGAACCTCTCCTGTTTTGTCCGTACTATGTATGAAATTCCCTTCATATCACATAGTCTTGTAAAGTTTTTTAATGAATTCTGTAATTACTTTCGAGAAGGGCTTCAGAGCATATAGAAAGCTTTCCAAAAACATCTTCAATGTATAAATTCTCAGCAATAAGGCTCACAGTTTCAATATCCTTGCTGATCCTAACCCAGGGGTTTCCTCTCTTCACTGTTGCCAGCACAGAAGTGAAACCTCTGTCTCATTTTCCGTGCACTCATCTCCGCATGCCATGGGCTCTAAACCCAGTGGGAGAATATGGCAGGCAGATCAAGGGGATCTTTCAGTCCCAGCGTAACGCTCCCTGCAGGGTCCATATACCTCATGCAGGCAGGATAAAGCCCCAGCTGTCCCCCTGCACCTCCCACACCGGGTCCTCTACTCTCAGGCAGACAAATTTTGGTAGTTAGAAAGATGAGGAAATGTCTGCAGACCCTTGCAGAAAGGCCTTCACCCCAACAACCTGTATTTAGAGCACACGCATACGTATTTTACTCACACTCCTGGCATTCACTTCTGAGATAAAGGCAATAACAAAGGAAATAAAGCCAGCTTTTTGAAATACGTCTATTCAGTACACACAAACAAACACATGCTTTCCAAGCATGATTTAGAAAAAATTAAATCTTTGTTATGGGATGAAGACATGCTAGAACGTGATTTTTTTTTTTTCTATTTTCACCCACTCACACTCAAAAGCTTTGGCTTAACTAACAATAATAATAGCAATAACGTGCATTACTTCCTAACCACTAAGTTTGCTATGCTTACCTAAACAAAAACAGACGTGTTTTAAAATAAGACTCTGCAACTGTATTAAACAAATGCACGTTTAAAGTGAAATTTTACATTGATTTGACAAATGCCAGTGGGAAATCATCCCGTCCTCAGCTGATGTGTCATCCTGCAATAGAAACAGAAGTTATTACTTGGAAATGTGTTACAAAAAGAAACAGAAAAAGAAGGGTATGTATGTAGAAGTGAGGTCATGAAAGGAGCTCGTACGTATTTTGCAGCCCATCAACAGTTCTGCCCAGGATACTGTGAGATGTAAATGCAAAGGGCAGCTTTAATGCCAGCAGCTGTCTCAGGAGGAGACTTCATCCATCCATCCACTGATTCAGTCGAGCTTGACCATCTGTAGCAGGCACATTTTGAACATCTCAGCTTTACTCAACACAATTGATTGCAAGAAATTACGTGCTCAGTAGTCCCTACGCATAGCTTGTCATCTATGAACTTAAGATCTTATTTTAAGGGAACAGACTTTTCGGTTTTAATATTTTGATAGAAAACAGCACCCAAAGGCCTTCTTAGAGAGACACACAATGGCTTCCCTCGTGCCCCATGCTGGCTCCACTTCCAGAGAACTGGGACCTGGCCACGCAAAGCCACATCAGTGTCTGAATTCCAGATCTAAAGATATTTATTATCTTATCAAACTATGCTAGTGTGGAGAAATATCACCATTTCTTCCACTGTCAGTATAGAAATAACCACTTTAAAAACATCTAGACATTTTTTTCCCATGGCACATTTTTATTGATTTTTAAGATATGATCAGCATTGATGTTCTCCAAAACTTGTCAAATCAGAGCCAAGTGTTCTTTAAGTAAGTTGTCATTTTCTACTATAGCACAAGTAAGAGCTGCATTTTTCACAATGTATATATTTACAGCCTCCCTGAAGTCAGGAAGGGCTCCAGTTCAGCCCAGTCAAGGCAGATAAATTAGTGTGTCCCAGGTCAGGTTCAAGGAGTCCAGAGGCAACACCATTATTCCTGGCCACGTGGCAGACAAAAGCTTTTATGTAGTTTCTGTTTAAAATGTAAGAGGCTTCTTGGCTTTAACCAGCCTACTTAGTTGAGCTGTGTAGTTCCTTTATGTAAAGTCTAAAGACTTTGCATCATATTAGACACGTTAGCTCCTTTGCTCTGTAACGGCCCTCTTTTCTTCAGGACACAATAGCAGAACTCTCTCAAACTTAATTTATTTAATAGATACATAAAGGGCATTTCTCTCCCTTCAACCACCCTTTTTCTTCAGGCTCACGAAACCTTGAAACAACGGCACGGCTTGTCACAAGTAGCCATCCCCAGCTGAGCTTTTATGTGTTGTCAGAGGGATGGGCTGTCCCCATGTCCCCCAGGGGCACTGACTTTGCCACTGCACAGCAGAGCTGCTGCTGGTGAGCTCATGGATGGACCACGACGTGTCCAGACCATCCAGATAAATCCACGATGCAGGTTCCCATGGCCTTGTCAGGATCTCACGCCAGTACAGTGTTCACAGATAAAGTCAAGTGAAACAAAGAACAAACTCTTCAGATGAGTAAGTTTACCATGCTACTGACTCTCTTCTTGATTCCTAGAATGAAGTAGCAGCCAGCTCTCTGTTATGGGTGCAAGTAGAGGATTTGGATACCTTTTTCACAGCTGCACAGCTACATGCTCGGTGCCGCAAGGAAGAAGTAGGCCCCATTGCGGGGAAAAAAAATCAAATAATTCCCTGTCTTGTGGGAATGTCATCATTCATGAGGAATACTAATTTAAGCCAGTTCCCAAACATTACAGTTCATTTCAGCTCTCTTTTCCTCAAACACTAGCAGGGGAAAAAAAAACACAACAACTGGAGGCTGCTGTCAGTTTCCCCTTTGGGGACTAAAACAACAGAAATACATAAAAATAGTATTCGGGCCCTGGGGAGAGATGAAGGGCAGGGTGACCTGCTTGGCAGCGCCCTGCATATGAGGCCACGCCACCCCAGCATACCCCACGTGCTGGCAGCCCCTGCAATGCCAGAGCTGTCGCAGCCAGCGTGGGGAGGCAGCTTGCAGGAACGCGGCATCTGTTTTCAGTTAGGTTCCTGAAATGCACACGCTGTGATCTGGCATCTCACTGCAGGCTTTAAAAGTATCCAAGGGTAGCAAAGAGAGAGGGGGGGATGCGATGAAAAACCAACATCGTGTTTATTCAAATGTACGTCCAATGATCAGAAGTGCTTTCAGTCACCTGGTCTGTTGTGGTTCTTCCTCATCTCCCTGCTGGGTTCTCGTGACAGTGCACCAGCTGAAAGCACAGGCTGGGTCCCAGGAAGCGAGGGGCTCTCTCCCAGAAGCCGCACCAGGACCTGGGCGGTTCCTCAACGCACATCCCTGCTGCTGGCCCATGGAGGTGACTGCAGCCAGCTCCCTCCCTTGCTCTGGCACGCCATGCCTCACACGTGAGGTAAAGGCCGTTGTCTGCAACCTACAAAGGAAAAACATGATAAAGAAAACTTAAGGGTGAACATCCCAGTAAGATATAGCCCAAGATACAACACTGCATGTTACCGCTCTGCCAGTGCACTGGAACACGCCAGGGAAGGCTGGTCCTCAGAGCCAAGAAGGTAAGCATCACCTGAGGCCCCTGGCAGCCCTGTTGGCATCATGGCCAGGTGCAACCAGACACAGATATTTCCCTTGAAGACAAGAATCTGGGGACATCCAACCACCACCGATCACTTTTTCCACTGCTAGAAGCAGTCAAGGCAAACTCTGCGGAGGAGCAAGTGGCTCACAAGGTGGTGTCCGTGTGTGGCTCTGGGCAGCAGCTCAGGGAGATCCTGTGCGGGGCTGGGCTTTGGGGCTCTAAGGGTTCCACCGTGTGTCAGGTTGCCCAGCCCCATGGGAGAGGTGTCCCCTTGACATTCAGCGTACAGGAGTCACAGGAGCACTGGCCTAGGGAAAATGCCTAAACCTGAAGTCTTTTTAAAAAGCCTATATATCCATCACAAGACAAGAAAATGTTGCTGTGAAACTTCTCCTGCAGCCAAACCTCCTTCTGGCAAAAGGAAGGGAAGCAGAGCCCTGCACCTATCCGTCCTTGGCAGATTAAAGGAATCACTTGAGACAGGGCAGATCACTCCTCCTGTTGCAAAGGAGGCAGAGCAGTGCCCCTTCAGCAGTCTTGGGCTGCAATGCCTGAAGCTCCGCCCGGCCCACAGATGCTGCCAGCACCTCTAGGGGCATGTTCAATTTCCCATCATGAGCTGCCCACCAAGGCTTTCCCTTCATCGCCAGGGGATGTGCCAACCACTCCCTGCCCCTTAATTCAAAATTCAGTTTTGCACGTTCCTCCCTGCCTGTCCACAGTAGCTTGGTTGTGCTGTGCCGTGCTGTGCCACGCTGTGTCCAGTATGGTTTGTCTCTTTCAGGTGCCTTTCCTGACTTAAAACTGTGCCAAGCAGCTCAGGTTTGACCTAGCTTCTCGGGCACTTGCCTCTCAATTGAAACGTACGTAGGGGACTGAGCCGCACTCCAACCTTTCACATAATAGCCCACCAGTTAGAGCACTGCTCTCCTCAGATAGTGAGAAAGTCCTGAAACCGTGTCTGTCAGCTATAACCATTTTTCTTCAGAGATAAGTACTGACTGAGGAGATGTGTGCCACTCCCCCCATTGCTGATTTTTTTAAAGGCAACGGTCTTTTCATCCAACCTCGTTCTTGGGTGCAGTGAAGGATGAATCTTCCCTGACTCACACCTGCCCCCAAAGGGTGGTTTGTAGCCTGGTAATTTGGGACTCACAGGAAGGAGTTGGCTTGAGGATCTTCTCAGGCAGAGAAGAGAAACCCAAGTCCCTGCCTTACATGCCTCAAGTAGGTCTCCAGGCATGGAGCTACTGGATAAGAAGATGGCAACCAGCCATTTTAATATAAGATAAACCTCTTTCTCCAAACACTCAATTTCCTCCCTGGCTTAGGAAGGGAGCCCAGGATGACTAGCTAAGATGTTGGCCCCTGGCAGCTGAGGAGATAAGTCTCAGCTTTTGATGCTGAACCATGCACAACCTTGGCAGGGAAAAGCATCTTGTAGTGAGCTGCTCAGCCAGTATGGCACTGGCCAGGTGTGCTGCACTGCCACCAGACCTAAAGCATCTCTGGGAAGTTGCTAGTAAAGGCTAGAGTGCCTCTAGACCCACAGGTACAGTGGTAGCTTTCAGTGAAACACTCTATTCAGGTAGGATTTAGGCATCTTTATGACTCCAGCTGTCATTATCTGGAAGTTACAGACTCAAAGTGCAGAAAGATTAGAGCTGTGTTAGCTCGATGCTATGCTTGAGCTCATAAGCTCACAGTAACGTCTGCCCCAGCACGGCACCACGCGAAGGCAGCCCCAGCACAAAGCAGCAGCAGCCCAGGCAGCAGAGGGTGCATCACCTGTGCCAGCTTCCTGGCTGTTTGCCTTTTCACTAGCAGCACAGCAGCCAAACCTCGTGTATTCTTCTGTGGGTTTGCAAATCTATGCGGTGTTCAGGAGCTTTGCCCATCCTCCAGTCCTCTTCACACCCCACAGAAACATGATTCAGAGCCTGCTGCAGAGGAACGGACCGGAGCAGATGGGTGGATGCAATAATCTGTGTTTTCTCCTTTTCGTTTCAGATTGTTGCCCAAGATGTGGCTCTGTCTGGTGTTTACAATATGGCTACACTGCAATCAACACAGACCGGGCGTGAGCTGAGGTGAAACGGTGCTTTTATCTGGGGAAGCAGAGTCTCGCTGTAAGTCCAGCTACTCCGTGCAGCTACCAGCTCGCAGCAGTTGCTCTCTTCCCTGTCCAAACAGGGACAATTTCATTGCATGACAGCACAAGCCACAAACACAAACCTCTCACTACAATAGGTGACTTTTTCTCATGTACTGTGTCTGCAGGGCCCTATCTATGCTGTCATTGCCAGAGGCAACCAGACTAGGACAGGGGGCTCTACAGCAGTGAAAACAAGACAAAACATCAAGGAGCAGATGAATGGCTACCGCCTACCACTGCTCAGGTTCCCACTTTCACTGGCTTGGCGTGCTCTTTAATGTCATGTAAAGCTGAGTTAACTGAGGCATGAAGCTGCTGATATTATTCTGGCTGCTGTTGCAAGGGTACGAGCCAAGAAGGCAACCTTTCTGGGGAAGAGCAGCAGGGTTGCACGCTAGGAAACAAACTGATGTTTCTGAACCACAAAACCACTTGGTTCCTATTTTGTTTCTCCAGAAGGTCAGTGCACAGTAACGCTTAAGCCTGACATCGTAGATACCCTAGGTATCTGTGCTTTGTAAGCACTAAGCTTTCTGCTTTAGCCGTGAATGTTTCCTGAGTGGCACACCCAGCTGATGCACAGCCGGGCACCCCCTCCGACTACCAGTTCAAACAGCAGATTTCTCCCTCAGCCAGTCCCCCCGCGCTGCTCACCCTCGTTGTCCCACATCTGACGGGCACAAACAGCGCCAGCCGTGTCTGGCAGACAGCACAAGCTCCCAGCCTGCTGCAGCCAAGGGTGAGGGCAGCAAAGCTTTGCCCGGTGGCTGTTGAAAACAAACAAACAAACACCGACAAAAAAACCCCTACTGCATCTTGCTATGTAAAATCTCCAGCATAAATGAAGCTGTATCAATACAAGCAAGCCGGAGCAGCTGCCACAGCATCCGGCTTCACTGCGAGACTCACGCTGCTCTGGTGATGCTGACACAGAGCAACAAACTCACTCCTCCATGCACTAAGGGCTTATCTAGAAAAGGTGCTTACAGGGATTAGGACTTCATTGCTATTGTTAAAGCCAGGCAAGCTCTGCCCTTGACTTCAGGTGCTTGGGAGGTCACACCAGGCCAAGGACAGGCTAAAAGGGGTTGGACTGTGACCCTTGACACAAAATCAATGTTGCTCATGTGGTTTGTGCTGATAAACCAGCGGCTCGTGGAACAAAGGGACAGATCTTTTAAAATTAAATGGTGCCATAATAAGAGATATAGACTCCATCTTCCAGCATGCCTTAAACTATTCTGAAAAGTTAGTGTTCTAAAAGATGTATAGAATTTGTAGATGTGTAAGTACCTGCTAAAAAAGCACTAAAATTTGTATATAAATATATTAAAGACAGTGACAGAAATACGATTGAGTAAAACCTATCAAGGGGATTTAGAAATTCCACTCCTGCTGCTACTGCTACATTTGTAACTGGGGGCTGTTTTGGTTTTAGCAGCTGATAACCTTCCAGAGGAGCTGATTTAGGAAGGCAGCTTCACTACACACTTTTGGGGAGCAAGGAGCTGACTAAATGGACAACCAGAAAATATAGTCAGTGACAGACACAGATGAATTGCTTGGCAGTCATTTTTACTCCGATGAGTGGAAATCAGATTTGTCAGAAGCTGTTTTTATAAGGTACAGGGCCATGAAGAACTCACTAAAAAGTTTTACATGTCTTCACTTTCAAATACTTAATATTGCCTGTACCAAATTCTGCGGCAAGGCAAACTTCTGCAATTTGTGGAGACAAGCACCACATGTAGGCAACTCCTACCAGCGGGAGTTGGCTGTCTCACCAAAGCCAGAGGTCCCAATTAACGTGTTTTGTGTAGAACTAGGAAGCAGCTGGTTTGGGCTTCATAAAAGTTACCACAACAAAGTGCAGTGGAAGGGGCAAGCAGAGACACACATCCAGTCTGAGCACCCTTTATCCAGATCACAGAACACACTGTTCCCAAGACAGGCCTGTCCAGAAACCAACCTTGGCAGCTGCTGTGTCAAGTGTCACGGAAGGGATTGTGCACACAATGTAACCTAATCAGAGGCTGAAATAAGCTACATAATATAGGAGAATGGACATATGTTGCTGTTAATCTACCTGAAGTACAAAATTCAACTTGCAAAGTCACCAGCTAGGCTTACATTAGCCTTTCCTGTCCTTTCTCTTTAATAAGGGATTTGCATGCCCCAGGAGCCGTGCAGCTGCAACTGCAACGGGGAGATGGCCCTCAGCTGGATGGATGCACAAATCCAACAGCCTTAATCAGCCTTCATCAACACCATAGCCAAGAAATTGTGCAGAATCAAGATGCCTGGGTCAAGTTCTCCCTTTCTTCCTTTTCAGACAGCCAGCAGCGCCAAAGGAGCGGAATTCCCTTTCCCACAAACTGGGAATTTCATTGTTGCAGCAAAAGTAACTCGTTTGCAGAGATCTGCGTTGGTGCCAGGCAGGAGACGAAGGGATAGAAGAACAACTGATCAATCCACAGCAGCTTTTAATCAGTCTGTACTGTCCAGACACTGCAGGTAAGGAGAGTATTATCATGATTCAGCCCCCCGGCTTGGTCTGCAGCGGTTGCTGTGAGCAGTTGTGGTCCCAGTCTCCTCCTCACCCCTCCAGGGAAAAGGAAAATGGAAATGAGAGAGGATTGTGGGTTGAAGACTAAAACTAGAACAGCTTTTAAAAAAACCAATATTAATAATAATAAAAATACTATTAATAATAAAATATATTCAAGTATACAGAACTGAATCCCTCAATGACTATGTGTCACCACTGATGCTGCAGACCAGACACAGGGAAAGGTCCCAGGCTGGACTCAGCAGTAGAGGGGAGCCGAAGTCAGGAACTAGATTCAAGAAATATAGATGAGGTCCTTATTAGACGATGGTAAAAGAAGAAGGAACCTGACCCTCACGATCCCTCAGTTCTATATCGAGTATAATGTATATGGAATGGAATACTCTGTTGGTCAGTTTGTGGTCACCTGTCCCGCCCACCCCTCCCTGCAGGTGTGACCCTTTTTCATTGCTTTGACTTATGGTATCCCACCAACCCAACTATGACCTTGGCCTCCATAGGGATAGATGTAAGCAATGGCATTTCTGCCTACCAATGTTCCGTTACTTTGATGATAATCATAAATTTTAAGTATTATCACTTCTGAAGACAGACACTGTCTGAAAAAACCATGTAACTTTCAGACAATGAAGTTACTCAGACAAGGCTTAGCTGGAAAGTTAGAAAATTGATTCTGCTTTAGCTCAAACCAGAACCGGATGCTGTGCAGGTAGCTGCCGAGGTATAACCAGCTCTCCAAATATCTGTCACTCAACAGATCTTGCCTATGGAAAAGAACTTGATCCAGTTTGTGTATAAAAACGTGCCTGGACTTGCAGAAGATGCAATTAGATTACAACTTTAACTAATGCAAATATTAGTCAAGCAGCCTTTAAGAGATAAAGAAACCCATGAGGTTGCTACATCTCATTATTTATGTTATCAGAAGTGTGGTACATCCAGAACAGACTTGGGTACAAGTACCACTAAAGAACCAGAATTGCAAACACTACTTGGGCAACTGCTATTTTTTTTCTGCTTAACTTTAGAAAGACTTACTCTCATCACCTAGAATTCCAGGTGGTTTTCTGGGATTACAGATGGAGGTATTTTTTTGTCTAGAGAGCTCACCAGAAGAGATTATTTACATTAATCCCACAGTGGAACTTTCGAATTGTTCTGTATCGAAAAGAAAATGAGTATCTGTACTCTACGGAGTGGATAACAGACTTGCAACCTTAAATGGTAGGAGCCTCGATATCTTAGCAAATTGCAAGGTAAGACTGAACTCCCAATTATCCGGAGAAGTGCCTGGGCCTCCCCAGTCAGTTTTAGGGAGAGCCAAAAAGCACACTGTTTACTCTCCCACGCATTCAGCTTACAATAAATAAAAAAGCATTTCATCAGGCTGGGGCACAGCTCTCTGCTCTCAGGAGGGCTCCACACTCATTCCTAGCCATGTGCAAGGGGCACCACTGCGGCAGGACCCTTACTGGAAGAGCATGGCTGAGGTTCAAAGAGCCACCAAAAAAAATCCTGAATGCACTGATTGTTAGCACTTGGGACCTGACTCAAATCAGCCCAGAGGGGAAAAAAAAAAAAAAGAGACTTAATTCTGTCTAAACAGAAGCAGCAGTGTCTGAGGAGCTGGCCAGGTAGGCGTCCGCGAGCAGGCAAAGCAGGCAGCAGGGAACAGTGCCCTGTAGAGGGCTGTGGGGAAATCCAAGTTTTAGACATCCTTAGTCCTGTACTTCCCTAGGCTGCCTTAGGGCAGAATCACTCCATGAGGTGACAGTACCGAGGATACCAACAGCCATACCAAAGTGTTAGCGTGGTAATGACTTTTGAAAACAGCAATTAGGCAGAATTACTTTGTTTTCCTCCCTTTTTTGACAGAAAATGGTCGCTTTCATAGCTGCTTTACTTCCCCACAGCAGCCATTCTTCCTTAGAACAATTCAAAAGATAAACATCCAGTAGTTTTGACGACAGTAAAAATTGTCAGTTGACAGAAAAAGGACAAAAAAATCCACGTTTTTCCTTAAAATGGCTTTCCTCCCCTTCTTCCCCACCACCTCTCCCACTAACAATGCAAATTACTGGCTCCAATTTGAACAGCTTATGAAAATCACACAGGCTGTGGCAGAAACCCCCCCCACGTTCTGAGGTTTGCAGTGCTGCCTGCGTGAAGACAGCAGGGCTGAATGAGCTTTCCAGGAGATGAGGCTGCAGCCAGCCCCTGTGTGGACCCTTTGAGGAAGCACAGCCTCTCTCCCCCTGGCACTTCCCTGGGGCAGGTTGGTGGCACCCTGCATGAGGAGCTCCCAAACTCCTCCAGCGTATCCAAGAGTCCCCCAGAAGGTCCTTCCAGGCACAGGAGTCAGACCATGATGTGTATAGGAAAGCAGTTACAACTTTTAAAGACATTTTGATATCACACAGCACTGACACGCATTAATTGAAGGGGTTTCCCCTCAATCAGTGAAAATCAGTCAGTGAAATCGTATCTAAGACATCGATCCTATGTGACAAATTAAATTGCGTGCCTCTACTTTTACCTTCGGTCTGTGAACATCCCCTGTGCCAGTAGCCCTTCTCTGGGAAGCCTCTGTGGCCACTCTACTGGCACCGTTTGTTAAATCAGCATCTCAAAGTGCTTACGGTTGGCAGAGTGCGCAAGTGCTTACAGTGCTTAGGAAGAGCAAAAGACAAGGTAAAAGGATAAGCCAGGAACTCCTTTTCCTGCTACAGAGGGCCTTTCACTCCAGCTGCTTTACAGCTGAGTTTTCAAACTCTGGTTTCAAAAGAGTCTGAGTAAATGATCTTTTGCTCTCAGAGCAAGGCATTAAGATTTGTATCAGCTGTTAAGGGAGGACTTGAACCAGTGAGACCCAGCCTTGTCTGAGCTGGAGAAGAGGGAGGGCTATGGCAGACTGCAACCACGTTGCTTGGCACAGCAGGATATATTGCACCAGTTGGCCTTTGTGGGAGAGAAAATATCCCACTACATCTGCACCTGCTCATAATACCCTTCCACACAAGCCTTGCCATAGAAGAGGGGAAATGCAGGAGTCGTACCCTCCAGAAGCCCTGCTCCAGGCTGAGACACAAAATGCTTGAGCAGTGAGAGGCAACGTAGCTCATGGTTTCTCAGAGATGTTAACCGCAAAGCATTTTCTCAGGGTCTCTTCTTACGAAACAAGTTGTTGGTAGTAATGTCTGACTTCCCTGAATCCGCCCAGTCAGTTGGCTCCACTCCTCCTTGTGCAAGATGCTGGATGTCAGAGGCAGCCGTGGCCTTACAGACTGATTGGGAGCATGAATTACATTTGCAGGGCAACGGCAAAAGGGGAGTTATGGGAAAAGGAAACTGGCACAAGTATAAACACACCACTGAAAGAAAGAGCTTCCCTAGGGTCACAGATACATATTGCAATGGTTTGGGACATATAATTTCCTTGCAACATAATATTTAATTGTATTACATTAACATTCCTGTGCTGTAGTAAAATGTGCTATAGCAGCATGTTTTCACATGAGCTCTAGGTTTTGGCCAAGAGCTGGTTTTCACTGTTGGTGCCATGGTGTGGCTGCTTGCAGTAACTACATTTCATATATTCCTTGCTCAGAAACAGGAACTCAAAACCTTTTTTTTTTTCAAAAAAACCCAACTTCTGAAACGCAGCCTGCAGCCTGAGACCCAGGAAATCCACCCTCCCGATGGTTCAAGGGAGCTGAAATTTTTCCCTCCCTACGCCTACTGTGTATGAGTTTAGAGTGTTAACATCCGAGCTGGAAGAGATGGTGGTGGCAAAAGGAAAGAGGGGCCCCAGGGCAGTGCCAGTGCGGGAAACCTTTCTGATGAACTGCACAGCTGGTGCAGTGATAATGACCTTTCTTTTGTTGTTTTTCCTGCAGATGACTCCTCTTATACAGTCATCTACCTTCACATGACAGACTCAAGAGTCTTGGGGGATACACTTCGAGAAGAGCAGGAGCGGTCAGAGTGGCTTATCTCTGGAGCACATGGAGGCAGAGGGATCAGCTGGGGCGGAGAGTGCAGGCCCAACCTCCCCTTCATTCTCCTTGGCTTTAGGGCCTTTTCTCTGTTCCTTGTTGGCCATCACTACAATCTCATTCCTTTACCTCAAACTGTGTGTGAGCTGCCAGCCCCAGCCCAGACAGCTGTTCTAAGAAAGGCAGGCCACAGCTGGAAGTGCTTTCCTTTAGGTTTGCAAGATTTTGCTCTCCTTCACGTATTCCTCACAAGGCACCACTCTGGAATCCAGCGAGAACAGTGAAAGTACAACCAAGATCTGCTCTACCAGCATGCTCCTGCCCCATCCCCCTTACACTGTGCCCTTAAAGTCTGGCAGACCCTGGGCAGCTCAGCCGGTAGCAGCTGCCAGAGGAAGGAAGCAAATGCTAACCCACCAAAGGGAAGGGGTGACCAAAACACAGGAACGAGGTCCCCTCTGCCCACCCATGGCTCATCTACGATCGGAACTTTGCCGACATGCCATCCACGCAGAACATAAGGCAGAAGTAGAAGAGCTCACTCCCAATATTTGGGCAGCCTCCAAGTTGAGGCAAGGACAAATGTCACTGACCTTTACAGTATTCCAAGAACTAAAATCCCTCAGCTCCCTTCCTCTCACTGGAGAAACAGCTCAAAACCTGTTCTCTTTCCAGTCTCCCCCCCCAGGGAAAAAAGCATCAATCACTATGCAAGTGTATTTGTTCTGCGAGTTCCTTATTTTATCTTTTACAAACCAATGCCAACTTTCAGTCATTGAATCCAGACGCTCATGTTAAGAACGGATGATTACATTTTCCATCTGAATGTTTTCCCACTAGCACCAGCATTAACTCAAAGTACTCTTTTTACAAGTAATAGTGTTGTAAACATATAGTAAGATGAAATATTTAACTGGTGAAGATGAAACTGCTTTGCTGGAACCAACAAAGCCTCATCAGTTTACACTACCTTGGTCCACAACAGTTCCAGCACTCCTGGGCAGCCAGGATGCTATGCTTGGGCCAATAGGATTTATGACCATTTTAAATAGAAGCAGCTTTATCATGTGCATTGGTAAACTGCTGTGCTATTGGACTGCAACTAGCTGAGTACTTTTCCACTCTTTTTAGCTATTGCTATCAGAAATCATGGCTTAGTCGATAACTACATTCCTCTGAGATGAGTTTGCCAGTGCACTGAAGGAGATCTGTTCACACTGGGAGGTATTGTCTCCCAGGCTATTCCAAACAATACAGAAAACACTGTGTTCTCATTTGAGTACTATGAAGAAAGACGTCCATGGATGGGCTTTTAAAGAACTAGTATATGCAATTCTATAAACTATATTCTTTAAATAAAGAGAATCCCTCTATGTCATGCAGAACTAAATCATGATTCTCTCATAGACTGCATCCAGCATCAGAAATATGGATGAGCTTTGGCTGAGCTTTCTAAGCAATGGTAAAAAGTATTTCATTCTCAGCAGAATTAAAAAAAAAATGAAGCAGAGATTACACTAGCATTTGAGTCTGCTTCATTCTCATTAGCAAAACATAATGACAAATTCTTTGAAATTGAGCAAGATCAAGATATTTGGGACAAGACTTTGCTCTGAGTTAACTCATGCCTCAGAGATATTGCCCCTGAGTCAACGTAGAGCAAGGAGATGTTAATCTGTCCGTACTGCATTGAATCAGTTTTGCCAACCAGGTCAGAGGTAGTATTTCAGACACTAACTTGGTAGTGATGCTTTAAATAGCAGCACAGTGTATATACCCCTACATAGCACTTGCAGTGAGGAGCAATGCAAATACACATTGGTTTTGACGTAGCCCTGCAAACCAGCAATGTCCTGACGGTAAGCAAAGCAGGCAGGTTTACCTGTTTGTCATTCCAAGCCAGACAGTAAGAAGTGGGTAGGCTCCTCATTGCCCAAATTAGAAATGAATGGGCTACATTTATGTGCTTTTTGCCCTCCATTGTATCATTGCTCCTACAAAGGACCTCAGTCTTCGGATCGCCTTCCTACCATTTAGGGTCACTCAGAGCGCGTACTTGCTTTTGCGTCACTTGTTCTTACCTCCTTGTTTACCTACTGAATCCAATGTATCTTTTAGCTTTAAAAAGCAGCTGGATCGGGCTAGAAAATAAAGAGCAGTAATTTTCCCAGTAAGAGCTCAGCACCGTCCAACAATGAAACCAGCTTTTAATGAGGTACAATCAGAAAGAACATGTGAAATAAAGACAATAATTTTCCATAGTGGAACCCTGAACTATTTCACCTTCATGACTCAGATCCTTCAGCAACAGGAGGATTTCAAATCACACCTTCATTTCTGCCCTCTCATTCCCTTCCCCTTGCCTTACATCTGAGCAGCCCCAGAGACGTCCAGAGGAGGTGAACAGACTGATTGTCTTCACTGGACTGCAGTAGGCATAACTTTGTTTATCATGTTCCTGTTATTCTTGTGGGAATTTGTGTCTAAACCAAGACCTTTGCCTAACAGTTGCTGTCAGGGAAAGACTCCAGGCTGGATCACACCTAATCTTAATATTGCAGCTTTAAGGAGACAATTTCAGTTCAGGGGTTTGTGTTTTGTTTTTAAATCTACTAGAATTTACATTGCATAACTATATAAACCTGTGTTCATGCTACAGTAGGAGATAAAAGAGAGGAAAGCAGTAGAGAAGAAAAAGAAATTGAGCAGTAAAATAGCAGGTCTGTATTAATAGAGATAAAAGTCTTGCGAACATTTCTCCTCGTGTTTTTTGTGACAAAACCGGGTCTGAGAACAGACTAGCATTACTATTAACCAACATGATACCTGCTGGGGCCCAAATCACAAGCAAACACAGGCAGAAGCAAAAACTCACTGGCAGTTAGAACACCATCTCTTTTCTTTACAGACTCACAGCGCTGCTCCAGAACTCAGGCAGGGAAAAAGGTCCCATGCTGTGTCATTCACACGTGACAAGAAAAGCAGTGAGAGATAGTATGGCTTGAGATAGAAAACCTGAGATACATTAGCTGTCTAGAGTAAGGATCTTCATAAGGGTGGTTATTGCTCTAAACCCACCAAAGGGCCTTTGGTCGGGCCCTAAGGAATAAGTAGAAATACTCATTAAATTCCTACAACACGTCAGCCTATGTTCTATGTAAAGTTTTGTGAGTATTCTTTAAAAAAAACCCAAACCCACAGAAGAGCAAAAGAATGAGAAATATTCTGCCTAAAAAAGGATTTATGTTTTTCTGTGAGGCTCATACAAGGTGGAAAGGCTAGAAACATGCTGGAAAAAGTTCAGAGAGATATTAGATCCATCAAAGGGCTCGGTTAGGATAAGGAACTGAGTTATTACTGCTTGTAGAAGAAATGGCTGCTGGGGAGGAGATAGAAGAGGCAACAACAACAGAAAGACTTTTCCTACATTGTGAGCCTGAAATGGACCCAGTGCATCACTTCCAGTCCGTTCACATTACACTGTTGGGCAAAAATGTTACCCCCAATGAAATACAGCAGTTAAACACCTTTCCTAAAAGCCAGTGCAGAGTCTTTCCAGCACCACTGGAGCTGCCACCAGGCAGCTGCTGGCAGCAAGGTTGGTGCTTACAGCCTGGGTCACTCACCCCAGAACACCACACAGAGTCCCTGACTCCCATTACAGATGATGGGTTTGGGGAGATGAGCTCTTGCAAATGGCACAGGGAGATGTTTTCCTTCAGACTTCTGCTCCACCTTGTTGCCACTGCCTATTGCCCAGGAACAGAGGGGATCGTGCGCTGTGCCAGTCCAAAACACAGTGTCCTTACCTGAGCTGCAAAGAAACTGATATGTGCCCGAGGGAGAAGCAGACTTTAACAGATTTTAGCTGCTTGTCTAGCAAACATTAGTCAGATCCCTAACATACCAACACATAGTAAATGGCAGCCAGAGCCTGCTAGAGACTGGGACTTCTGCTTATCATCAGAGTTGTGTCAAGTAGAGCTGAACAGTTGCCAAAAGTGAAAGTCCCTGTCCTACCTTTTACACTGGCTCATACAGCCTGCCAATATCAGAAAGCTAAACCTTAAGAAAATTTAAATCAATTAGGTTATGTTGTTATGGCTGTGCTAGTTTTCGAACCATTCAGCTCCCTGAAGATGTCCAAATGGTCAAGCAGTGGCAACATGCAGCCAGGAGTAAGTTCACCCTCTCAAAGCAGTCTCGTGATCAATTTTTTGTTGGTAGGTTACCCAATCCAGTAAAAAGAAGGGATACCAATACAGCTGGCTGCATTAAACACTAATGCCTGTAAAGAGGAGACTGGGAAAACTGCAGGTAAGGTCAGGGTATAGAACCACAACTTTGGGAGAAAAATAGCACAACAGACTCTGAGGCTGTGGCCACACAGCAGTCCTTAAGGTGACCTCGCTCAGTAGCTTGGGAGGTGAGGAAATCCAGCTATCTCCAGAAAGGGAGAAAAGAAAACAAAAAACATGTTTACTCCTGCTTACACTGGGGAATTATTCCCTACAGTTCTTCCCTTAGGAACCCAAGAGCAGCCAGTCCTGCCAAGAGTGTAGCTATTCACGTGTCAGTGCCACTGAAATGGCAGGGGTGAACCAAGGTGAGGAAGTGCAGGCTGAGCTGGGAGGCCCATGGCCAAGCCCAAGGTGAGAGCCGTGCCCATGGTCTGCACAGGGGTCAGGGGAGCACAAACCCCCCAGACACTCATACTCAGTGTTGCAGGTGGCACATGAGCTTTGCAGCACAGAAGAGCAGTACAGAATCACTGCAGCTCATTTTCACGCAATCTCGTGATAGCCTTGGTAGAGCCACACCACAGCAGATAAAAAGCTTAGAAATTTTTCATATCGAAAGTCCTAGCAAAAGCCAATCTGAATCAACATCTTTAGTGATAAGGGACTCTGTTCAGAGGATCAAAGTCCCTTCATTTCCTTTTTGCACCACTGATACATTCAGATGGTATTTTGCAGTCATATAGGTGGCTTAACAGTGATGAAGCCGCCATCCCAAGCTGAGATACAGCTGGAATAAGAAAAATATACTGGCTATCACTGCACAATCTTGACTTATTTATAATGCAAACGAAGATCCTGTTTTCCTTCTTCATCTGTACTAAAACTGTAGCTGAGACTAAGGAAGTCTAGCAACTAACGAATCTAAACCACAGGGGAGGAAAAAAGGACTTTGAACAGAATTCATATTTTCAAGTCCAAGTGATATGATATCTCTAAAACACAAACAACTTTTTCTTTTCTTTTTTTTTTTTAATTCTTTGATTTATGTTCAGCCAAACATATTAGGCCCACATTTTGGGCCTGGAGAGATTACAGGAGTCTGAACCAAAAAGCTGGAGCACCTCATGAATAGAGGAGCAGATGAATCACCCAGGCAGGTCCTGACAGCATCAGCCAAAGAGAGAGAGGGGGCAGGACATCCTTTATTAGCAGCCTTGGAGGATGCTAACCTTGTTAACTGTCAGCATTGCACCAACCGAACCGCAAATGCGCATTCCCTGCACACCCACACAAGCTCTCAGAACTCACGCACAGCGGAGAGCTGGATTGCGATGAGACACGGGCTGGCCAGGTATGGCGGTGAGGGAGAAACCTTCCATCTAACCACTGCTGTCCTCCAACAGACATGGCTTCCTTTCTGAAGTCAAAAAGCACTCTAAGTTCTCACAATTTATCAGGAAAAAGACCCCTTACAGGCAAGGTAGGTGTTGATTTTAGCTACAAAGCATCCTTTTAATCTTGGCTGATACACACAAGGCTGCTGGCACCTACTGGGAATTTCTGCCCAAGAAGAAGGGAAAAGGTTGTTTTGGGGGACCAAATCCCACAACCCAGACTGATCTTGTTGGTAACTAGTTGAATGGCTTTAGGGAGTCAGCTAGAATTTAGAACCAATTTTTTTAAAGTGTAAATGTTTGTTATTTAAAAAGAAGAGTTAAATATTTTCAACTACCTGTAATGGTTTGGTAAATCTCCAGGAACTTCTCCCTCATTCCTCAATTGAAAATAAAAAACAGACCCAAAAGACAGCTTTTGCTGCAGTAGATTATGTTGAGTGCTTACTTTGCTAGCCCATATAAAGTCCAGCCTAGGCAAGTTTTTTTCTGATGCTCCCCTATATATGGAGTCAAGAAAGTCTCACGCACAAAGAAAGGCACTCTCGACTGCCCAAACATTTGCATTATTTGCTGCTTGAATGATATTAATGGAAAGTACAGCTAGAGAGACTGGCACAAGGGAAAAATGTGTTTCCTACTGAGCTGAATGCAGTCTTTTGTATTAAATTAGAGCCCTCTCGCTCACCAGCTTTCAACTTGACCAGAAGCACTGTTTGGTTTTCAGTTTCTCCCTGCATCTTGCATCACCATAGCTCTGGTTACTCATACAGTGAATACGCTCCTGCACGCTGGTAGGTTTGGGGTGATTATTTTTTAATGATAGTTTGATATGCTGCATCATATGGGCCTAAAATTGCTAAGCCAGCCCTGGTACCTCTAGAGAAAAGAGATAGAAAGGACACTTGCAAGCTCCTGCTTTTGGTCTTTTCTGCTTTGCGACTAACCACAGCACACGAACGCAGCCTGAGCCTTGGCAATTGTCCATTCAATTATTAACAAATTAACAGCTTCAAAATTGCCCCGTTTCTTTTGTTCTTTGTTCACAGGCATGCAAACACACCTAGCAACTTGATCCCTTTTCATCTTGACAAATCCTTCCTCCTGCTCGTCCCAGTTTTCAACAGCACAATGGGGGGTCAACCAGGAAAGCTTCACAAGGCCTAAACAGATTTGTTTAACTTGTTTCCGGTTCAGTCCAGATCTTTGTGAGGAAATACACAACAGCCATGGAAAACAACATTTTTGTTCCGCGAGATCTCCAGGCCATTGCTGTCAAGTGAAATTGTGCCCCAAATGTGGGCATCCTCAAGCATGTGTGCACCAGTATGGGTGCTCCAGAGAGCATGGCGGCTTTCTGGAAAGATCATGGAAGTTGCAGCTGCTTTGGGCCCCTGCGGCAGTGGCACCGACCACCCCGATACAGAAGAGAGACCCAGCATTGCGCCGTTCAGGAACAGGGCCCGACTTTTCCTGCTGCTTCCCGGGCTGGCACTGCTTCAGAGGCCACCCGTGGCCATTGTGCAGCCCAGACAGGGCCCCGGCGAGGCTCCCCTTGCAACGGCCGTCTGAGGGAAGGGATTGTTTTATTTATGGATGGGAGGAAAAAATAAATCTCCAATGTTGTTTTTCATTTGGGATTAAGAGGAGGAAGAGACTTCTCTTATTTTTGGTAGCTAAATGGTGTTCACAGCCCATTGCTTTCAAAAGGAGCAAAGGAAGCACGGAGGCTGAGCACCAGTCATGCCCAAGCATTTTGGGCAGGGCCCTCTCCTGGAGGTGGGCCACCCTTATCCAAAACACCCCAGCAAAATGCAACAGCTGGAGTAGAGGATCCTACACCTCACGGCGTGCCATAATCCTGAGGCCACGAGACAAAAGCACTACAGTGGCAAGGGGAGGCCCTGCATCCTCCATCATGTGAATCTGCCCTTCCTTTGTGTGGCGTCTTGTGCAATTCAATGAGGCGCTTTGTTTCAGGGGAAAACCAAAATGTTTGCTTGACCGAAAATGAACTTCAAGGTTTCAAATTCACCAATAGGCCATGACAAAAAAATGGTTTTTTGAGTTAATGCCTCCGATTTATTTTCACATTTATGTGTTGACAGCCAAACAAACAAACAAAAAAAGCACTCACACAACAAAGTTCTGTCTTCCACTTGTTTTTCACATGAATGAGATTACAGATTTCTGGTTACTGGTCCCAGGAAACTTTCCTAGATTTTATTTTAAAATTAAATAGAAATGCTTGGGAGAAGAGTTAAGATTATACTAAACATGGATAAATTTTACTTAGCAACTCTATCCCTTGGAGAAGGCTTAGTACTGTTTATTTTATTTATCTGCTACATTTAACTGGAAAGATTCCATATTCCATTGCAGTTCAGAAACGATGTATTTCATCCTGCAATACTAATTTGGAGTTAACTATTAAAATCAAACACGTTTGTTCAAAGTCAAGCATACACCAAAATCACAATACAGTCCATTTCCTTAAGAATCAATGTCATTTTATTCTGAATTTCCATAATCGAAAATAACCATTTTAAAATGCAACCTTGGAGACACAATGGAAAATTAATTCCATTCAGATGATGTAATTAACCCCCAGTATAAATAATCTGTGGTGTATATTGTAATATGATAATGTGAAAGTCCAAAAGAACTCATTCCCAGACCACATCAGAAAACCTACTGAGTCAACAACTGCAGCAGAAAATAACAGCAAACGTTAAAGAAAGAGAACTTTAAAGCAGGTTCGTTCAAAATGCATGGCATTTAAATGTCACTGGCAAGATTAAATATGACAATTCACACTCAGATTCTATGTGAATTTATTCAAAAAAACTTGGTACAAAAGATCTACGCATGAAGCGACAACAAGTTCAATTTGTTATGTCAAACTATTGTACATGGAAGAGTGTTCCTGCCTCTGTTTCGTGTTATCACCGCCAGTTTAAATCATTTAAAAGGAAAATTATTTGCTTAATCCATTTGATTAAAATTTGTTTAAATCACATTAAGCAAACACAGCTGAAGCCCACTTTCTTGTCTAAAGATTCTCTAAGCACATAGGATGCAGTTATGGAACAGATGTAAGGAACCGGAATGAAAAAAGAGCATTATTATAGCAATAAACTTATTGCTTCAACTGTTCTCTCAGATAAAAAACCCAGCATTTCACTGGGACATAAGTGACTTAACTACATACGTAGAAACAGTGCAAGAACCAGATGGTAATAATTACTGGAAGTGCATAGTTCACTTTTTCTTGACAAGAGCCACATGGCTTTTTTAATCTATTGTATCACATATATGATGTAACAGTATATCAATGCAAATCAAACAAATGCAAAGCAGCTTTCCAGCTGAGGTTCCAGACACACAGAAGTTGGGCAGCTCCAACTTCTGGGTCTCATTCCTAGCTCAGCCCTTGATGCTCACATTTTCTCTTGCTATCCGTGATGTTAAAAATGCATGGTTTAAATTATCAGGGAAAGGAAAGAAACCACCACCACATTTATGATGAATTCCAACACCACAGCAAAACTGAATACAGGAAAAAAAGAACCTTACTCCAGAAGCCACACAGAGTGATTACTTCAGGAAGGAGCTGCTTATCACTCCTTAGCGAGTACAGAGGTGCCCCTCTTTCACAGCATCACCTATGCCACACAGCTTGGCTCGATATCAGCCTGCCAGTCAGCCCTCAGCTTAAGGCTCCAGCAGGGAAACAAAATGAAACTCAGCGAAAGCCCCAGCTACTAGGCAAGGGTATAGGGCACCGCATGGAAAAAGTAGCCAAGATGAAATGGCTGTTGGTCAGTTCTGCCAAAAATTTCTCAGGTGCTATGCACTTAAAATTCAGTATGGTGGTGCTTTAGAAACACCTTACTTCAACATCCTTGATTTCTTTTGGAGACACGCAGTATCTAAAAGCTGTAAGAGAAGTGTCACAGCCCCGTGACTTAACGCATTCGTCTGGTGGGGTTCATGACGGTGGGTTTAAATCACTCCAGAGAGGATCCTGATGAGTTAAATATGTGTCACAAGTCAAGCTTGAGCTCTGAGAAGGATGCTCAGGGAATGATTCAAAACTTTATACCACAGCATCCCAAAGGGAAACATGGTGTTTGGGATTCCCAGGTGAGGATTATTAAGGCCAACAGCAGGTGCAAGGCCCTGCTCCACTCTTTCCAGCTCCCATAACTACCCCAGCATCGGGCAATCAAATAAAGACATCTGCTTTGCAGACTATTTGCTTCTTCTGGAATACTCTTGTTTTGTTTTTCCTTTTGGGATCTTGTTTTCTGGGCACACGGCTGAATGCCGGGCCCTTGGCCAGCCCAGCCACTCCCTGCTGTGCTCTCACTCTTGCAACCCAAAACACTAAGTTTGTCCCACCTTAACAACTTCAATTGCCAAGAGAGGCATCGCGCTGTCCCTTGTAGCAGGGACCTGCCACTCCAGGCACCACCCTGTCCCTGCCACCTCTACCCCCACCAGCTACCTCTGCATCAGCCGCATATTGCTGCACATCATCTGCTGCCAAGGGGAAAGCCTGCTTGCAGTACCAGCTGCCTCAGTATAACTACACAACTAATGGTGAGATTAGGGGCACATCAGGACCTTGCTGCGCTGCTCAGGATGAAAGTGAAAAGGAGCTGGATGAGATATCTACTCTGCGAAAGTTGATAATACCTTCAAGAGGCACTGGGTGACAGCTGCCTCTGTAAAGAAGGGAACTACCAAAAAACACCTCCATGGTGCAGTACTGCTCATACCCCGTGGGCACAAAAGCAGCCACCTTGATGCCACGCAAGCTGGGACACTTCATGTCTTGCAGCAGCCAGTGATGGCTGTCACATTGGCTTGCTGTCTTGGCAGTGGCCATTCAAAAAATGCACTTGCAGACTACACCTGCCTGACTCAAGCCTGAACCACCAGTTCTATTACATTGCACAGAACCAATTTTAATAATCCCAATTAATTCCAATTAATCAGGGAAGCTGTGGCAGCATCATGAAAAGTAGAAATCATTCTTCGCATTTGAGGTTTGGATTTTGCAGAATTCACAGATCTTAATTTCGTAACTATATATCAAGGTCAAACCATCAAAGGGATTAAGTTAATCTAGTTTCTACTTGAATGAACAGAAAAAGGGTTCCCATCATTGTGCCCCATCAAACCACTGGGGTTTATAAATCACATCTAAGTAAGATGAACATTTATAAATCCAGAAAAATTAATCAAGTCTTTCTCATTCTGTTAAGTCTACAAAGTTTAGATGTGGCAGGAAAGTGCGCTAATTTAAAGTTATCCTTTGGGTCAGCATATCTATTTACAGTGTTCAATTACATGATCATATCATTTTGCACAGCCTTCTTTATATTGGCAAGCTATAAAAGAGCTTCTTCAAATGGAACCATTGTTCTGCCGCATGCTCTAAGAATAGCATAGACTCTATATAAGGCCTCAGCTCCAGGGCAGTGCAGAGGACCTGCCTTGATAAATTCAGAAGTTTCCTATTGCATCAAAGTTCCTTCCTCCTTTTTCTTCCCAGTCCCTCTTGCCCAAATACATCAATTTGGCCCAAGCAGCCCCCAGCTCCCAAATAGATTAGGTACTGATAATCTGTCTTTTCTTTCCTAGAACAGAAAACTGCATTTTTTTATTTCCAAATTTGAAAGACTGCTGGGTTTTTTTAAACCATATTTAGCCTATTCTGTCAAACAATAGCAGTAGTAGATGTTATTTGTAGATCAGTGTTTTCACTTGCTAAGAGACGCTGACAAAAAGCTTCCCGGGGCTCCTACCCAGCTCTAGACCCCCTTTTTTTTTAATTATCAGGTGATGGTTTATCCGTAACAGAGCAGTGGCACTTCAGTCCTGAGTCTATCATCATTAGACCATTGGGAAGTCTACTGGAAAACCTAATTTAGGATACTTCTTACTTTCTAACAGAAGTAAAAATATTGCGATCAGTAGTATAAAGATCTTTAAAGCAGCTACTGAGTTCTGTTTCACTTTTAGCTGGTGAGAGGACAGAAGAAAAAATAAAGAACAGCTTCTAATTTTCCGTCTGGTTAAAGAAACTTGAAGAATACCAGTGTTGATGATGTTAGATAAAACATTTGATAATATGAAGGGTGAATAACAAAACCAAAACATGAACTGTCAGGAAAAGTATCTAAACCTAGGATGTGGGCAATTTTATACAGCTGAGAAATAGAGAAACCTCTACTAACTTTTTTATGATCGTACGAAAGGTAGTGGTCTGCCACCAAATTGAACTTCTCAGAAAAATTACGTAGATGCATTGTGATGACAGTTTATGATCCCTTTTGTCTATTTGAACAAGCTGCTGATATAATTTTGAATATGCACACCTGGGCCTCCCCTCCACCTCCTTGTTGGTCTAGCACTGCAAGGAGCAGTAGGACAGAGGTATCAAGACGGATCTGCCCACTTCACTACAGTTCCACTGAGGTGAGATAATCGTGAGCAACTGGATGGTTCTCACTGAGGGAAAATAGGGGTTTTTAGGGTCATGGTCCCCCTAGACCCAAACACCTGGCACCTGAATGAGGGGCAAGAGGGGATACAGGGGTATAACAAAAGAAGCAAAAGTTATCAAGGCAGCAACTCTTTTTTATTCCTGTCAGAGATTTTCAATGTCTTCCCAAACCAAGGTCCCAGTGAAAGAAAAGGGAAAAGCATATCTTATACAGCTCAAATAGATTCCCAGGGAGTCCTAAGGACACGCTGACCTCCAGAAACAGGAGATGCTTTAGCAAGTCTGCTTTCCTCTCTGCCTGCAAAGGCCTACGCTTAAACCCTCAGCAAAGCAGCTGTGGGATAAAACCACCTGTGCAAAGCTTTTGGTATCTGTAAGCGTTTGCTAGTGCTTCTCAAAAACCTCCTCGAAATAAAAAGTAAAAGGAAGGACAGTGTGATTCCCATATATCACTGGAGGCAACATCAAATGAGTGCTTACCCCCAGGGTCCATAACTGCCTGACAGATACTAGAGAAGTCAATCCACGGAGTCAGCAAGAGGCCAAATTTCATCACAGTGAATGACCACAAGTTACGTGAGAGTATTTTTTTTCAGATCTGTAGATGTTTTCAAAACTATGCAGACTGTTTCCATGCAATTTCTTCCAATCTAACTCACCCTGCATCCCAAACACGCAGACCAGGAATGCAGTAGTCTGGCATGAACTGCTCATGAGAGGGAAGATGACCCAGCTGCTATTTATACGTGATACACTACTATCCATTCCCTTAACAAATTACTTCAGACTGTGGCACGGGCAGATACTTGAGAGACGGAGCCTTGGTTTATTTCAGTTTCAGAATCCAATCAGCACACTCTTTGAAGAAACAGCTCCTAGAAAAGCTGTGTGTAAGCTTATAGAGCTAGATTTTTAAATCATGTTAGTTTTGACCTGTCTCTGGTCCCTCTGGAGTTATTTTGGCCAGCACTCTCAGTTTCTGAGAATCTCACAGATAGTATTACAAGAGGGAGATATCTTCACACATACTCTGATGCACTTTGGGGACTCTTTAAAGAACCCAACTTCTCTGGAACCGAAGAGACCATGAAAGATATCATAGAAAAATACAGGCAGTGAAGCCATATTTCAATAGATCCCCCTTCAAGTCCTACTGAGTTGTTGGAAAAGCGTTGGATCAAAGAGTTATCTTCTGAATAAATAAATGGAGGAAGTTTGGCTGATAGAGCTGAGACCATCTGAAAATATAAAGTAAGGCAAAATGCTTTCGTTAATAGCTACAGAGCTTATCGCTTTATCCGGACATTCCTCTTTCATGTACTTGAAAATTCTACATTGATGAATAATATTAGAACATTATTTAAACAAACACGCTGTTTCTGTCCTCAAGCAGTGACACTCTTCTGAATGGCAGATAGCACTCAGAAACAAGGTTCAGGAACATCTAAGAAAGCAGAAAGGAAAAGGGAAAAGGAAAGAGAACTCAAGATAATGCTTCAGCTGAAGTCTCTGAAGCAAGTCATGAAACGCCTAGGAAATGTGAAGAAGTAAAACCTGGCCTTCAGCAAGTAGATCACCCTGATTTTAGAGTGCACTGGAGGACTCTTCTCCAAGAAGTGTATTTTGGCTTTACTATTAGCAGTACCCCATTGGCCTTTTAGCCTTTCCATTGACTTCTCCTAATATTTAATTACAGTTGCCGTACTAGTCTGTATGCAAAATATAAAATGCACATGTTACCTGGCAAAGCTGAAACACTGGTGAGTAGCATTTGTTCCATTTGAGTGAGACAGTCACTAAACAGTAGGAAGAAACAATTGCTGAGAGTTGCAAGGCAATTTTGTGGCAGAGACAAGCTTAGAAGTCAGGCATTCATCATTTCAAAGGAAAAAAAAGTCTTTACAATAGTGGTTACTATCTCTTTACAAGGAGAGAGTGACAAAAAATACTTTCCACTAAAACTAAGTGCCATCTGTGATTTGCCTATCCAGCTACAAAAGCATTGCCGGTGCAAAATGCCACAAGCAGCTTGGCACACTAAAAGATAAAAAGGAATACACAGTGATGCGAGACGTGATTGTACTACGACATCTGGATAATGTGATAGATCACATAATTCATTGTCATCCCTCAAATAAACTACAAAGCCGACTTCATTACTTACACCTGCGATGTTATCGGTCTGTAAGTGCTCAGTGGTGGCAGAGGGAATTTACCACTCACTGTGAGCATGGCGGCACAGGCCACCTCCTTGACACCTGTACACTGAAACAGCTGCTCCCACAAGCACTCTGTGTAACTCCAGGAGGGGTCCATCTGTATCTGGTCAGTTTACAGCAGCTCAGGTAAATCTTAATATGGATGGCTGACCGTAGAGTATCTGCATTTTCTTCACAAAGAGAACCAATTTCATGTTCTCAAACAGCAGAGATGATTTGGTTTGATAGAAGTTTATGAAGATAGCTTATCATTTTATAGAGATAAAAAGAATTGAAATGCCTTTTTTAAAAAAATCACAACGCTAAGAATAAGGCTGAGTTTTAAAAGGCTAAAAAAATACAGCATATAAATCATTTTCAAAGGTCCAGAAGAGGCCTGAGAACTCAGATAGTACACTCTTGGGCTTTAAGGACTAACTACACATCATTTCTGACAGGTATTTCTCAAATGTTTTTAAAAGCTTCGGCATCAGTCTTCACTATCTTCAGGCAACCACTTTCCACATTTCACTACCCTTTCCATGAGAAGGAATTTATTAATATCTTTTTCCACTGACGTTTGCTTCCTAAACATTTTTTTAAATGTAAACTCATTAATTCTTGTCCTAGCAACCGTAGATGTATAACAGTACCACCTTGCCTTTGGATCTGCAGTAACTTTTTACTTGTCTGAAGATTACCACCACATTTTCCTTCACTCCTCAGGAAAAAAGTGAACAGTTTGCTTTCTGTACCTTTCCTCATACTTTAAGTATATCTCTTGATCATTCCTGTGGCCTTCTAATTGATCTCTGCATTTCTTTATTTCATGCGTTTAACGTTGCACACACTGCTCCAGTAGAGATTTCCAGGGAAGTATGTTCTCACCTCTAATGTACACCCCCTCCTTGCTCCTGCTCCTGCTCCAACTCTGCTTTCCCCCCAGCAGCTGAGCACAGATTCTTACCAGGCATCTTACCTTTATACTCACCCACAAAGAGAGCCTTTCCAAGATAAAACATCATCTCCCCACCCACTGCTTCCAAGGGTTGTGGTCATCCTGCACTACAAGAGTAGCAGAGAGATTTGAAGGCTTTACCAGTGCAGTAGTTCATTCTCTAAACCATTAACTCCCCATATCCCACTGGTTTAGGAGACAGATTTGAAGATTTGATTGGGGACTATTCATGTGCTGGAATGACCAGGGATACAACCTGTTCAGAGCTGGTTGATGGGCTTCTGCTTAAAAACCACTGAGGGTGCAGCCTTCAAACTGCAGCACGGGGCAGTGCAGCTGAACTGCTCCAGGCAGGGTCAGGGCTTGAACCACACACAGATCCCTTGCTGAGCTGCCAGCCATGCTGCACAGACCAGGTTGCTCAGCCTTACCAGTAATACAGCACATGCACATCTTCCACTTCTCCTGGTTTTGTCTTGTCACTTTTCTGTACTTTGTTTGGTCTCCCAGTTAACCAAGGAAAATTATCTCTAAGATGTATGCACACTATAAGAAGCACCTATGTCCTGAAATTAAGTAACCATTAGGGAAAGGGAAAAAGGTCTTTCATATACGTGGCAAATTGAGAAAGCCTCCTTGTAGCTGTGGAGGAACAGCTTATTAGAACTTGGTGTATCACACAGGTATGGAAAGCTGACTCTTTTACGCACATTGAAGGTTTCACATACAAAAAAAAGGCTAATGACTCTTTACTATATATTCCTACCAGTAGTTGCATTGTGTTTCTTTGAATTGTGTTTTTGCTCTTGTTACAAGCAAAGTGACCAGTTCAGAAATACTTTCCACATTAGATCTCTAGTGAAACCAGAAGAAAAATTTGCTCCTCCTATTGTACAAATCAGTAAACCCTGTCAGTCCTCAGACATGCAAAGCTTCCAAGGAAGCAATCTCATGGAGACAGTAAGGTCTGGATCTCTGCTGCACCCGTTATCTCTGCCATTACAAAAATGTTGCCCCGGCACATTCGAGAATTATAAGCAAATATATTTCACCGACACTGTTCTTCCATTTCACTGACAGTATCCCCTCATCACTGGTAAAATGTTTAGCTGCTGTCTCAGAGTATTTATTTCCAGAGCCCTTTACAGATATCAGCAACAGTGGTGGAGACTGCAATGAGGAAGAAACACAAAATAGATCTGCAGAAGTGAGGAGAGCTCCCTCTCAGAAGCCTTTTCTCTATCACATGATACTTTCTGGTTAAGTGATCTCCTCTGATTTGTTGAATCACAGTCTTAATCATGCACTTGGCATCAAGCAAAGGAACTACCAGCAGTATTAACAGGGTTATCCAGGATTGGGGGAGGAAGTCTCCATTGTTTAAAGCTAGAGTTAGACAGTGTCACCGCGTGATCCCCTCACTCTTTGAAGTGTTATGAAAACATTTTTAAAGCAATATTTGCCACAGGGTAGTCACTCGTTATATCTGTCTTACCCCTCCTCTTTTCATCTGTGAGCACTTAATTACCAGTGGATAATACCGATGCTGTAATACCACTTCCCCTTGGGAAAAAATAATAATCATATTTGTCATTTGAGAAGGATCCTACGTGGTCCTCCATGTGCAGGAACGCACATCTATAAAGCGTGTCTGACAAAAACATTTTGTTTTATTCTGTTCTCAGTTCAAGATTACAGGTACAATGTGTGATCATTTGTCTCTAGTAAGAGTTTTTGAATACTCTTTTGTTTGTTCAAAGAGCAAATCTGTTTGCCCATTAAGACAGAAAATAAACTAAAGATGCTGGTAAAAGCTGCTGTCACTAA
This sequence comes from Neomorphus geoffroyi, assembly GCA_033558235.1. Lineage (NCBI taxonomy): Eukaryota > Metazoa > Chordata > Aves > Cuculiformes > Neomorphidae > Neomorphus > Neomorphus geoffroyi. The sequence continues at coordinate 28,319,816 of JAUMJM010000011.1, read as the reverse complement.
TATACTTTTATTTGTCTGTAGACTATGATAAATATTTCTCTCATTATTTTCCTGATTCAGATCTGTGGAGTTTTTTCCCTAGAATATGACTTACGAGAACTCCCGATGTAATGTGTTTTACCAGAACATGGCCTGTTCAAACCAGCTCAAGAAGTTAAGGAGAGGGTGAAAAAGAGCACATAAGGAAAGGCTTCAAGTTCCAGCAGATGTGACAAAACCTTGGTACACAACATAGTTGTTTGCATTTTAGGGGAATTTCTCAAGTAAATATTTCAAATTTGGCCTTGGCAGATTATACCATTGGTGGAAAGCAAGAGAAAAAACATGGCTAAGACCTACAGAGTAAGTGATGAGCCCCAATCCTGTTCCAAATAGGGAACTTTGAGACTTTCCTTTGCCTGAAAAACAATTGCCTTTCAGCCCACTCAACGCAGATATTGGTATGTTGCACCTTTCAACTGTGGAAAATTTAGAGCTAAATCCTTCCCACACTCACGATTATCGACATCTCCATCAAGAATATTTAGACCAAAGAATAAGGCCTTTGCGAAAGCCCAGCCGCAGCACCTGTCCTTGACCTCTTGCAGGCTGCACGGCTGCGCAACGAGTTCCTCGTCAGCGGGGCAGAAAGTGACTCGGCTCCAACTGCAACAGAGCACCTCTGTTGCTCCTCAACTGCTTTTCTTTATGAAGGCAATCTCTGCTCCAAGTCTTATAATACCCTCAGGGGTTTTTTTGCTTTGCTTTTGAGAAACATAAGGGCAACCTCCAAATACACAGCTGAAACTTATATTCAAAATTCGGGTAGCTCTTCCACAAAAAACCAGGACTTTTCACACTGTCTCGTGTCCTGGCTCCATCTCTAAAAAAGCACACAAAACAGTCTCCGAAGGAAAAGGTCCAGCACATTCAAGCCTCGTCTGCAGACAAAAGAGTGAGTGAAGGTCATCCCCCAAGCCAATCAAAGGAGGACAATGGCAGAGTGGAACAAGTTGAACTATAGTTATTTTTAAACTCTATAATCAGGGGAGTTAAAACACTGTAAACACTGCATTTAATGCTAGCTGTTGTCAAGATTAACTACACAACTGGGGGAAAAAAGGGCTCAAGTGACATAATGATTACATGCACTTTGATGTTTATTAAGAACAGCTACTCTTATAAAATTATAATTCTGCATTCACAGATTAGAGCTTAACTTCCGTCAGCACTTTATTCATAATTTTTGGTGAGATTAGCCATTTTGTTAATGAAAGATACAACTGGATTATTCTTTTTAAAAACACCTTTTGTGGAGACCTTTTAGATTATAAGGATATGCCTGAGTTGATGTTATATATACGTGTTAAATCTCTCCACAATGATGACCCTCACCCTTGCATACAGGCGTGCATGCACATGCACAGTTTAGCTTTTGACAGATAAGTGTACCTCTGCTTTTATGTAAGGCACTACATTTACACCAGGTGAAAATCTCACTTTACTTGGAAATGGCAGAAAGTATCAAAAAATAATTTCATCCACTGTGGTTGGAATGGACAAATTTGCAGAAAGCGGCTTACATTGTGCGTGCCTGAAAGAAAACAAAGAAGTAAACGCACGAAGAAAACGTATACTTCCATAAAATCTCATCAATACAAAGATACATCTGCAGAAGCGGCAAAAATCACTATTCCTGTCTAGTTCTCCTGGACCAGAAGCTACAGTGACTGGATAGCTTGGTTAGTATTTTCCAAGCCTTTGAATATTCATTACACAACATCCTGGAGAGGCAGCAATTTTCGTTATTATCCTTTTCTGGATGAAGACTGAAGCACAGTGAAAGAAACAGTCTAAACTGAATGAATAAATAAATAAATAGGCATTTAGAGCAATTTAGGAGAAATTTGAGTATGCAAGTTCAAGCAAATGATCCATACGATCTCCACCCAGCTGCCTAAGATGTGGGGTGTCCAAGCTCTCACCAGTCAAATGAGGCTCAGGCTCTTGCACGTTTTCTAAGCACCTCCAAACTCTACCTGTAGACTGGGTAAAGCCTAGCCCAAAACAAAGCAACCGTGAGCACAGAACAGGACACCAAGTTCAATCACCTTCCTCATCCTTGCCAGGTACAGTCCTAGCACTCTCACCTATCACCTCCCACCTTAAAAACCGGACTGCTAGGAAGAGAAAGCCAGAGATGAATTCTCACTTTGTAGCTGAGCTGGTGTATAGAAAGGAGGAACACAACATTCAGAGCAAGTGCAAGGCCAAAGAAGAGGACAGCATTTCAGTACTAAGTCCTGGGTGCATGCTCCTATGCCCTACTCTGGTTAATACAAGATGTATAAATGATAAATTTAAGAAGTTGTATCTGAGATGAACAGTTAGCTACACTGCTCTAGACTGTTGTCCAGGTTCAGGTACCTACATTAACTCCTGCTTGCAACACAGTCCTAACATTTATTATAGAAAGGGAATGAATAGGAATGTGTGGCTAAGTGTAGCTTTGGTGAAGCAGACAAGACAACAGAATCGTGGATAACATCTGTGCAATTCCTTGTCTGAAGTTCACAGCTGTTGAGAAAATTGTATTCTGCAAGATAGCCAGCGATGCAGGGCAGTGCAGGATCACTACCAATTTTACTGTTTTGTAGGTAATGCTGATGGAAAAGTGAATGTTTTGTAATCGTTACAGGAAAAACCTTTCAATCTTCTAAAAAACAGTCCTAGAAACTGACAAAAATAAAAAGAGGGTTTGTTTTTGGCTTTCACAGTTGTTCACTATTAATTAATGGCATCTTTATCGGTCATTTTAGTGGAGCAGGAAGTCAGGCATCAAATCTGATTACTTACCCAGACTGGAATTAATTCTTCTGTAACTCACAATAGACAGACCAATGGGGCAACAAAAACCAAATTGTCTGTTATATCTTCCCCATCAACAGTGGAAATTTTATTGTCTAGAGCTGCCAGTTTGTAAGCACCACATTCAGGATATATCTTCATTTTTTAAAGAATCCCAGTCCCAAAGACCATCCAGCTGCAACAGCTACACTGACAGATGAGCACTGTTTACATTCCTCCAGCAGAACAAGATAGTACAAGAATGTCAAAAATTCAGCCAAATCTGCTGAAGAAAATTCTGTCCTTCACAAAAGATCTGAATTCTCAGCAATGGGATTTTCCACAACTGTAGAGTGCTGTTTTCCAATTTCTGCACTTTCAAGTGATCCATTGGTTGGTCTTGCACAACTATAAACACAGCGGTACGTTTTTTAAATGACATCCTTTTAGCTGGATACTTTGTTAATCTCCTATTCAGTTTCCTGCGCAGCAACTCCTCTGAAGAATAATAGCTGATTTGGAAAAACACTTCATTTTGACATGAAAGAGTTGTAATTCTTTTCCAACTGAATGAAGAGAGTGAGTACAGTAGTTTTCTCACAATACAGTACCCTGCTTTAAAAAAACACACACACATACACAACATTTTCCCCTTTACCCTCATCTCTTCAGCTTGCACTTCAAAAGGTTGTTCATATTGTTATACAATGTGTTGATATTCTGGTTTAAATCAAAAATGTTTGGGAACAAAGTGTCCCAGGAAGAACAATATTCCAAAAGGCAACACTTAATTTCAATTTGTGACACAACTTCAATACAAGCATTTCTATATGAGGCATTTTCTTGTTTTTTCTTTATTTTTTATTTTTTTTTGTAGAGAATATTAAAATCTAGCAAAACAGAGCAAGGATGGACAGCTATTTCTTTAGGTTATAAAATCTGACATGATGCTTTGACTTCAATGGAAGTTAGATCTAGCATTTGATGTACATCCCAAGAGTGCAAAAACTGAAATAAACAATCCAAACCAATATTAAGGTCTGTCTATCCCACATCACAGATTAATATCTACCAGCCTACACAAGAACAATTAAGCCTAAATTCCTAAATGGAGATCAGATGGCACGGGAGATTACAAACCTAACATGGGCCATTTCGTCTCTAGTTTACTGACTTACATACAATCCTAGCAAGTGGAGAACAAAAGAAGTCATTAGCAACAGAGATCTGCCGGTAGCCAAATGAACTCAAATGAGCTCAATCCAGCTTTTTCTGGACACTCAGAGGAATGTGGACAGAGGAGAGGTTGGGAAGAAAAGCAGCAGGGGAAGCACAAGAAAATGTGGTCAGCTAGAAACCTTCCAGCCTCTCTGAGAGAAGCCTAGCATTACCCAGCCTCTTCATCTTCAGTGGTCCCACCAGGAGCAGACAGACAGAGCACCACAGGAAAAGCAGCAGCACTTTACTGGGAATTCCAGTCTCCAGTGCATTAAGTGTTTTTTACAAGCAAGTGTATCTTTAGAAAAGGATTTGAAAGTTGCATAATAAATAGCTTTCCTATGTGAAAAGGAAGCTAGAAATCATTCTGTTTAAGTGCACGCGTTGTTTCACGAGAAGGCAGGCTTTCAGACACTCCATCAGGACTGTCATCACATATCATGGCACTGATTTACATTTAAAGAGGGAAAGAAAGGATTTTGCTCTAAGAATCCTGGTTCTACCCCAAACAGGCGTTACTCAGGTGATAGCCAGATTCCAACTTTCATTGCTAGGCCAGAGAGTTACACGCAAGAACAAAAGACGCGACACACTGGGGAAAGTAGATATTCCTTGAGCAAGTCAGAATTAATGAGTGCTTCTTCAGAGAGCCTCTTTCCTGGGAACACTGTTGAACACTTTCAGGCTTCACTGAAAATGAAGTAACGCACGTGCTTACATGAGGATAGAGCAATATGCAACGGAAGGCAGCAGAGCTCTTTGACAGGTAACACCAAGGACTGTAAAAAGGAGAAAGCTCTGCGGAGGAATTACAGGCTCCATATTATAAGCTACTTCTCCTTTCTTCCATTTTTTAAACGTTCCTGAAAAGATGACTGGGCTGCCAGGTTATCTTTAAGTCTCAGAGATGAGGCAAAGAGCACAGTCTATAGTTACTTTCCAAGTATTCATTTTGCCTTTTCCCAGATAATAGCAACAAAGTAATCGAAGCCAGACAGCATAGCTCTAAAGTTCAGGCAGAACCAACCCAGGAACAGCAAGAATAGCAACGTGTTTCTATTTTAGGAATAATTATTTGAACTAAAAACTCAGGCAATTTCTGAAATGTGAAAACATCTATTAAAGACGCTCACTGTAAATTAAGTCATCCCAATATATACAAAGAATGAATAAAACTACTTCACAAAGAAGACAAATACTCTTAATCGATCACAAATATTTAGTCAGTTCCATTCCAATTCCTAAACAAAGAAAACTGATCAAGAGCTTGGAGAAGTTATGAATATGTTCCAGGTTCCTTAAAATATTTGCTGTTAAAGAGAGGATGCAGGAGCATTATGACTGAAAAGTTAGAGTTTACTGTTTGGTTGTAATTAAAATTTAGGTTGATTAAATGCATACAAGTAACACGTAAATTAAATGAGATAATAGTCACACATAACAGATTTTTGTGGCTATATTCTTCATCCTTTTGGTTTAATGAGCTGTTAGTCATGTTCCACAGAGGTGCAGATGTTTTTAGGGGAAACAGCACAGGATACCGATACTTCTTATTAAATAATGTCACCAGCTTCTGGGGATATTTTTAAAGTAATAAAAACCACCGTTATTTTTGTACCTGGAACAAGTCAGAGGAACAAACTATTCTGCTCTTCCAGCTCAAGGGAAAGCATTTGACATGATATGTGTTGTGGTGGGTACTGTTACATTTTGTTACAAGCTAAATAAATTTTAAAACTACTGTTTAGACAATAGTTCAGTTGTCTTAGTACTAATCAAGCTTTTTCCTTTTAAAACAGATTTTATTCCATTTTCTGTTTGTTTGTTTTTTTCCGTTGTTATGATAGTAAATACTATAAAGTCTCAGTTTAGAGCACTTGTCTTAGTAATATTATGAACTATGTATGAAGTTGATTTTATGCAATAATTGCCAGATAGGAAGGCTTGGCTGTTACAACAGGCTTTGCCTATCATATGCTTTTCTTGTTTGCATCAAAAGGAATTGGTTCTTTTTGGTCCTTATATTCTTTTTGCTAAACCACAACATTTTTAAACATTCAGAATTGCAGGATTTTTAAGAGTTGAAATAGCATGACATGGGGGTTGATGGGAAGACTGACTGCTCAATTCAAGTTTAAATTTCATTGCTTTCTTTAATTATCCTTGGCGGAAATTCACCAGTCACTTATTTTCAGCGGGTTTGGGCTGCTCTGTCAGAAGCTGATGTAGTAGAGAAGAGAGGTCAGAGCCACTGCCTGCTCCACAGGAATATACCTGTAAAGCCATTTCAGGATTTTAACCTTTTTCTTGCCTTCTGATTAGCAGCTCTCTTTACATAAACTGTTGTTATGTTCTCTTTCTGGAAGATGTGCTGAATACAGCCACAAGGCAGGTTGGAGATGCCGGGAAGCACCTCCCCTGAAGCAGCACTTTGGGGAACCGCAGAGGCAGGCTTGGGAATGTGCTTCCCCAGCAAGAGCACAGCCTTGGCGGGGATGCCTCCATAGTGGGCTCAGACTGTGCCGGCTTTGGCTGCCGGACTATCAGCCCGGCTGGACCCAGGCTGAGGAAGGCAGCTGGGCAACGGCCAGCACGACACATACGCTGGCCGAATTCCTGAGTATAAGTAGGCAGTTGATCTGACTAGAGTTTAATTTATTTATACCAACAAAGACTTTGTCTCATCAATGCTATATTTTATAACCAGCTATGCCGCTTTTGTTGGCCAGTAATGTCTCCAGCAGCGCTGGATATGCGCTGCTTCCAAATAACTCGACTCCAGTTTCACATTCCTCACCTCCACATTCATGCTGCCCGGTGGTTTATTTTACAGAGTCCCTGGCCTCGAGAGGCTGCTATCACATTCCTCCACCCCAGCCACAGCCTTGCCTCCCTGTGTTCTCTTAACAGGGCCTTTGTCTGCTGCCACGTGGGGGTCAGCAGTGGCACCTGGGAGAAGCTCCTGCCTACAGAGCTCCTGCCTGCCTCCCCAGGCCCTCCTCTGAGAGCCACCGGATCCAACGTACTCTACACAGAGCCCTCAGCGATGGGAAAAACAAAATGTGAGACATCACACAAGGCCAGTGGAGCAAAGCCTTGACTTCTTTCTTCATCTACAGTGTGTTTTCACCTCAGTCTTGCGCATTCCCAAGAGGAAATCAATCCTCCAGAACAACATAGCTCGTTCCTTCAGGCCAGTCTGGCTGGAATTCCTGTCCTTCACTTTAATCCTAAACCATCTGCTCTGTTCTGTTAAAAAGATATACTATTTCAGTTAATCTCACAAAACTGCAAATTCAAGATTACACTGAATTAATGTCATAAAACAGTTTACTTCAACAAACTACATGTCAGGCACAATGTGAAAATGACAGTTATTTCTTAAGACCTTTCCCAGTTGTATTTTAATTACAGGGCAAGTAAATGAGAATGGGAGCTCTGACAACAGGCGTTTCCAAAAGATGACACTTTCTATCCAGCTATTATTTGTAACAAGGTCCTAATTCTCCATTAACGTTACCACCGGCTCCCAGGATTTGGGCCCAGGTTGATCCAGGGCCGAATTCGGAGCTGCCCCAGACCTGGGGACAATGCACAGGATTTTGCCAGTGCAGCACATGCAGCTTGGCGTTGCCACTTGAAGGGCCCAGTTGAGGGTGCACGGCCACCCTGTTTAGTTACTCCTTGCTAATGCAGGTCACACGTCAGGTCACAAACCTCTGAAGGAGTGAAAGCAACAACTGAGTACAATGGGGTTGAACCCATCATGAATAGAGATCTATTAGGTAAATATTTGTGTACCTCTACCTTTCTTAAAGGCTGTATTCATCTCGCTCTTCAAAGACTGGGTTGAGAGAGCACTGCCTACCTTTTATTTATTCGCATTAGCCACTACTATTACCCCTTTGGGCCAGAGTCTTTAGCTAATGTTCAGACTGTTTTTGTTGAGGAAAATGAAGATTGGATTGTGTATAAACAGGGCAGCAACCCTGTTTATTTACTGAAAATGGGCATTAGATTGTATTTCTCTTAATATAATCATCAAACAGTAAGAAGGAATTTCTTTGCTCTTTATTCCAAGCCTTTTATTCACCAGCCAGAACTTCACCCAAAAAGCATGACCTTTTTTCTTTTTATTTTTTTTCTTCTCTGAGGTTCCCATTACTGAAGATCATTCGACCATTCCTGGCTTTCTCCATTGGTCTCTGCTTGCTTTTGTGGTATCCTGGCACTGCCTACACACAGTTTTACCCAGCCCACATCCATACTTATCCTATTCCTCACTTCTAGCCCCTCTGAAACTCTTGCACTTACATAACTCGTGTCCCAGATGACCTTCGGTGCATTGTGTCACGGCCAACAGCCGCTGCCATTTCAGATTTCTTTATATTTTTTCTAAGGAAAAGGGGGCTTTTACAATCACCAGCTTCCAGGAGACTTCAGACGGCTTCTACTCCAATGAAACACTAATTTCTGCAAGGACTCTGGAGTGCTCTGGAAGCTCCAGGTTACTGCAAGAACAAGACTGAGTCAGTCTCCCCACACAGCGCAATAGGTAAGCACCATAGTCCTGTATGGAAAACATCTGTTCCCACTATTTTCACTCTGAAGGCCAATTCCCAGAGGTCTAAATAAGGCAAAGAAGTAGTGAAGGAAAAAGCCACATGGATACCTATTTTCTTCTTGCCAGGTATCACACCACAGTGAGAAGCTCCTACCTGTGCCCATACGTGCTATGTGACAGTGACACACTATGAGTGGTGGCTGTGGACAGTTGAAGCCAGGGACAGACAGTATGACTCCTAGATTCTGTGCACTATTTCATCTTCCCTCCTGCTACAAGAGAAAAGAGAAGCCACAGCACGTGCAGAACATGCCTCTGTCACTGCGGCACGGCGGAGGAAGTGGACTCCTGGGTACTTTGGTCTCTTGGCTTCCCAAAGATCCCAGAACTGGAGTGGCCTCTCCATGGCATCATCAGTCATCTACTGATATTTGATAATATTGATATCTTACTTTAAGACTGCTCCAAAACTGTAGATGTTACACTATCAAGAAAATAAGGGATAAGCAAACAAATTCCTTTTAGAACAGCTAGACTATGTTTCAAGGGGCTTTAATCAAACCCACACTGCATGCAGTTTAGTTGTAGATCTTTACTACAGTAAGAAATCCTGAGAGGTAAGAATTAATGCTGGGTTTCTTGCATCCTGAAGAGACAGCTTCATTCAACTTCACCCCTCAGAAGCTACACCAATAAATTATTCTTCTCATGAAGCCTACACAAAAGTCTCCTCTCAGCAGAATCAAAATTACACATTTTTCTAGAATATGAAAAGAAAACATTGGATTTGTCAATATGCAACCAGACCTCTACTCCAGCTAGTTCATTATCCCTGGGTAGCACCACCACTGAATATCTTAAGGAAAAAAAGATACACAAGGCTGATGTAGAGATTCTGTTTCCCATTTACATTATTCTAACCATTGAGAACCATAGGTTACTTCACAGCCTGAGTTTTTTTCAGCACTCACAGCTACAGTCTCTCAAGATACTGCTATATGGCAGTTGTCTACCCAGATTTTTACATGAATTGTTGAATCTTGCTATCCACTATTTTCAAAACACATACTGGCAATGAGTTCCACTCTCTAATCATACGTTTTAAGCAAAATTTGCTGCTAGACTATCCATCATGAACTCAGCTACCTGTAAACTATATAACATGATTAAATGAACGACAAACATTCCTCCCCTCTCTTGCTCAATGTATTGCTTCTTTTAGGGCAACATACAGCCAGACTTCCATCAATTAAAGCTGTTCACTACAGAAATGTTTCACTACCGTATTTGTTTCATTTTACAGCTTGTTTTGCTCTTTCTTAGGCTGTAGCACATCTGTTCAGACTTCAAACCATGCAACGTGGGAAGTACACCTAATGAAATTAGAATCTCAGGCATGTTCTTGAGAAACTGTTAAACAAAGCACGGTACCTTGACAGCTTATGTTATTGTTTGAACTTGATTTAAAAAATGAAGTTGCTAATCTTTTGATCATATGCACTATAAAACATTATTGTACAGCCATAAATACTATTTCCTGCTTTAAGAAAAAAAGCACAGGCTATTTTCTAGATGCATTGTTGCACAATGGGCATGGCATCAAAAGACAAGATCAATGAGTACAGAAAAAACTCTTTTTTTAATAAGGTTTTTTTTTTATAAGTTTAATCGCTTGACGAGTTTGAATGGGCCTAACAAATCTCAAGTATGATTTTGATACAGAAGGAATGGCCAGTGCACTGCACAGGACTTCGTCGCTGTAACAGATGCGCTATCACGTGTGTGCAATATCCCAATTTTGTTAGAAAAGATTGGGCCAAATCCTCATCTCAGTTACTGACTGGCTTCAGTTTCCATGGGGTGGAATTTGATGCAGTGAATTTAACAGGAAACAATAGAGCAAACAATCTCATCATCCGTAAAAGTGAAACACTGTATTTTCATAACTTAGGAGTTATGTAAGGAATACCTCAGAAGCATGCAGTTATTAGAGCTCCACACTTAGCAAGCACACTTTGAAGGATAAGGCCAAATGATAATTGCCTCCAGAACTTGGGAAGTATTTGAGATCTCAAATAATCACAATCCTCAGAGCACGTTAGTCAGTTTGGAAGTCATTTAATGCACTTTGGGAGAAAAGATGTAGGGAAGAACCACAGAAGGGAGGAGACCTTTGCACAGCCTTATTTAATCATTCTTGTTCTATGTATACATAATCATCCTTAACTAGATAAACACCTTAGAATCACAGAATGGTTTAGGTTGGAAAAGACTTTTAAGATCATCGCATCCAATCGTAAACCTAACGCTGCCAAGTCCACCATTAAACCCTAAGTGCCACATGTACATTCCTTTTAAACACCTTGTGGGATGGTGATTCAACCACTTCCCCGTACAGCCTCTTCCAATGCTTAATAACCCTTTCTGTGAATTAATTTTTTCTTAATATTCAGTCTAAACTTCCCCTGGTGCAACTGGAGGCCATTTCCTCTTGTCCTACCACTTGTTACTTTGGAGAAGTGACCAACACACACCTCACTACAACCTCCTTCCAGGCAGTTGTAGAGAGCAGTAAGGTCTCCTGTCAGCCTCCTTTTCTCCAGACTAAGCCACCCCAGTGCCCTCAGCTGCTCCTCATAAGGCTTGTACTTTGTTCCCCTGAAGATCCCAAAGTATATATGTAGATAACATATACCCATACCTCTCCCATGCACAATGTTAAATACACCCCAGTGTTGTCAGGAGCAGAAACCAAGTCACAATCACCTTCAACATCACTGGATTGGCTGCTTTTCCATCACAAAAAAACACCTACATTTTGGTCATGCAAGACAGTGGGAGTCGCACACACGCCCTTCCGTGTGTATATTGGCTAACAGAGACCTCAGCCCAGAGCACTGAATTCTTTTAAATTTAATTAAATACACATATTTGAAAAAAATTATTAAAACATTCATCCAGCTGAGAGGATAGATCTCATGGCTGGTGAGGTCTATGAACATGAGATAGAAAAATTCTTAAGAGCCCATCCCTCACCTTTGCCTTGCTTATTAATTCCTCCCAGACAAATGTAGACACCAGGCCTGCTGCTTTTTGGCCAGCTTGTGGTCTGCTTCATATTTCCCCTATTTTCAGAGATAACTTGGTCATGACTGGGAAGTGATAGTGAAGGAAAAACGTTAAAAAAGTCCCATTTTGAGGAAGGATTTGAAAAAAGCAAGGAGCAGTCTGGAATGACTGGAAGGGAATTACAGAGAGTGGAAAGAGACACAACAGTAGGGAGAGATCTCTGCTTGCAAGTCCTGCACCTCAGCAGAGGCAGATTTGTAGAGCAAGCATTGCTGCTTGAGGACCCAGCAAACACATCTTTCATATTTCGAGGTTTATTTTGGAGGAGCTTTATCCTGACCATTAGACGTGCTGATCAAGCACATCAACAGGAACAGCTTCATGCACAAGGAATTCAGTCAAGCTTTGTAGTCCAAGACTTACAGCTCAATTCAAAGCACAGCAAGTGGTGATGATGGGGAGGTTTGCTTCCAAATCTATGCCTGACCCAAACTAAAACTCTGAATGGACACACTCTGGGAGACATAACATTGCCATGGGGAAAAAAAATGGTTCTACTGGAATTGTGAACAGGAAAGAGGCCTTTGAGCTCTGTATGGATATAAATGAGGAACTCGTACAGACCACACAATCAATTCAGAAGAAATAGTGGTTTATTCTAATCAGTCATACTATACAACTGAGAACAGGGGAAGAGTGGGTTTCCATACTCTCCTACCAACCAGGAGCAATAGACACAACCCTGCCAGACCACGTCCCACCATTAGGTGTGCAGACCACCCCTCTCACTGTTCCTGTACACCTATACTCTCTTGATGTGAGGGAACTTCTGAAGGTTACCATGGCTACATACATAAGTTTTTTGCTTTGGTCTCATAGACCTTATAACAACACAAATACAACCTAAATAAAGGTGCAGGTCTTCAGTGCAGGGACTACATAAGCCTGTAGGTCTGAGTCTTAGCACTGAACAGCTTTTCTGTAAGATTGTGAGATCCATTGGATAGAGGCTCTGATGCAACTTGGGAAATACATAGTTGTCACATTTCCCCAGAAATGCCCATTCAGGCAGGAGGAAAATCACTGAGCTGATTCTGCATCTTGTCAGTTAAACTAATGCAAGAAGTCACTTGAAATATTACCCAGAAGCAGTCTGTCTTCTTATGCTGCTGTCTGCAGGGCTCACACTGCAATAAAATCAAGTTTTGCTGGAACGTTTTGCCCATCTTTTTAAACACAGACTTTCTGACCCCTGAGCTCGGAGGCAGAAGCCTGCTGTTCCAAGTGTTTCTGTGCTGCGGCACTTCATGTTGGAGAGATGAAATCAGGGTCCATCTCAGCCACAAAGCATCATTGCTGCATTTCTGTCTGCCAGGCTCAAAGAGTCAAACACACACAGATGTTCAAGACAGACCAAAATGCAACAAATCATGTCCTCAAGGCCACTTTTGAAGAGCCATGTAGATACCTATGTGATACCTAATTAATATAATTAAGCTTTAAGAGTAAATTACAGCATAATAATTCATTTCCTGAAATAGATACAGCCTCTGTTCCTCTTTTCCACTTAATTCATTTGTCTATCTGCTTTTCTGCCTGTGTTTCATGACGATAGGTTAATCCTCGACTTCCCTATACCAATGGGTATTCTGCATTAACTTTCAGGGGACCAGTAATCCTGTCTTTATCAATAGAAAGAAAGCATGAAGATTTAAGTAACAGGTAAAAATATATATCAGTTGTAAAGCCAGACTATTTACTAACATAAGTAAGTTGTTGTCCTGCAGATACAAATCCTTCCAGAATTATTCAGAGATGGTTTCTGAGGAACCCCACTCCATCAATGCCAATGGGCAGAAGTGCAGAAATTCAGTTTGTGTTTGTGATCACAAGCTTGAAACCAAAAAGAAAAACAACAAAACCAAATCAAATCCAAAAATACAAGCTGCAACGGGCAAACTGAAATATCCAAATCAGAGTGTTATATTACAGTTCTCTTTCCACATACACAGCAAAGCGACAGTCAATTATCACCCTGCAGTGTCAAGCCAGGAATTATCTAAGGTGTGGCTCTTCCTGAATGAACAGGAAAAAAGAGTGACCATATATAGAGGCAGGATCCTCCTTGGCTGCCATCCTATTTCAAAGCACATGATTCTTTTCCCCCAGCTTGCATGCTCATTTTTTACCATGTTGTTGAAGTTTCATGCTGTTATAACTGTTATAACATCAGGTCCATAGAAACCCCGACTACCTGCTGATGCTGAACGAAAGCACACGTCTTTCCACTAACGTAAAACCAAATTTTGTTCTGTAATTTCTTTCAAACCAAGCTGTTCCACTGCATTCACGTGCACGACACCTCTGAAAGTAAAGGGCCACAGTTCTAGAAAAGTTAAATAAAATCCATTAAAGTCATAACTTGCCTACATAAACCAGCTTCTTTTTATCCCTTCCTTCTATATTATTTAACTTCTAAATTTTTGAGCAACGTGTATTTGCTGAATGCATCTTTTTCAACTACCGTAACAGGGAAAGAAAAGGGAAAAAAAATAAAGAAAAAGAAAAGGTTGATCTTATTAGAATATTTGTTTTACGTTTTAATCCAGGATACTCTCCCACCACACTCCAGAATGCAGAGTAATGCCTATGAATTTAAAAAAAAAAAAAAAAAAAAAAAATCAATAAAAGAGGAGTTCTCTTGCAGGCTTACATTTAGCCATTTCGCCTGAAAACAAATGGATCGCTAAAAACAGCTGAATTCAGTAGAACGTAAATAAGAGATGCTTGCCAAATCCTTCCTGGTAACCAAATGCTCTACCAAGTTTCAAGATCCCATTATGATACCTTTGTACTTTATTTATAAGGGTTTGAGTAAGCCACTCCCTTTCCATACTCGTTTGAGTTTATGCCTGTATTCCCATGATTATTGCAGTACAAATCCAGGTGAAAGGTTGTTCTTGTTTCACACCAACATTCGTCTGAATTTTTCCCCCTTTCCCAATGATATCTTTTTAAACCATCAACTGAAATCGTAGAAGACTTCAACCAAAATATTTGAAGTTCCATTAAAGTTTTGTTTTCTTCAGAAACAAGGCACTTTTCACAAAACACTTTAACTGAACAGTGGGTCACAAAGACCTCATTCTAAGGACCTTTTGTGAAGTTTCCAAGGGAGGAAACATTTTTTTTTTGCTTTTGTCATTTCTCCAGCGGACTGAGAACTCTTTGAATTACAGTAAAGAGACCAACTATTTGGATATCTTCACTTTATCAGTAATATGGGTACAGGACTGGATGCACTCCCAGAGTCCTGCCTGAACATATTCCAGGCTGAGTTGTGCAGGACTTAGGAGAGGTTCTCTGAACACTGTCTCTCCTCGGCACCTTTGCTGGGAAAGCAGAACAGCGTTCCCAGGGCATTACACAACTTTGCCGCAGGTAAAGCACGAGATGCAGAGTGGGAACGGTAATTAGAAAGAATTCGAAACTGAGTGACCTTCCCTCAGCTCTAACATGCCACATAGTCCTAGCTTTGTCCCGACATGTGAGGCACTTCTCTTCTGTATCTAATCCAGAAATTGCTTTACAATTCATGAATCTACATGCAACATGAGTCAGATATAAACAGAGTTGCCCAACCCTTTAAAAAATTCCATTACACTTACTCTTCCTGCCAATCCAAGTGAAAGTTTTAGGCAGAGCAGGTGGCCTACAGCTTGCTAACTTTTTTCCCTTGGCACGAGAGACTGGAATGAGACAGTGGGTGACAGCGCAGCTCACTATCTGCACGCAGACACCTTGTGCCTTGAACTCACGGCACAGGGCTACCCAAAGAGCTGCAGAGTTCAGGAGCTTCCTTTGATGGGTTAAACTTCTCCAACGCATACCCATGCTAGAATTCTGTGGCTTATGAAATAATAGCAAGTCCCTATAACCATTTAAGGTTCTCCCCCTCCCTAAGTCTCATGCTATTTGCTGCCCACTCCCAGAGCTTCACTGAAATGGAATGAAGTTACTTGATAGGCAACTCTTCTTTTACTAAAAAAGAAAAGGAAAAAAATGGAGCTGTAAGGGGATCTAGTCATGCAGTCTTGTAGGAACCTCAAAGGCTCACAGAGAAAATGTTGCAAGAAAACAGAATGTATTGTTTGCAAAAATGGGGTGGGGGGACACAAGACATTGTTTTCAAGTTCTTGGTCCTGAAAAGTAAAAGTTGCTTATATTCACTTAGCCTTTACTACAGAAGGAGCTGGCACAAAGGGTAACCACAGGTTTCTCCCCAGCACTTGTGAAAAGTCTCACTGATACATGCTAGCTATTTGAACTTAAAATTAAACAAGCTCAGAAAAATTAAATTTAAAAAATTAAATTTAAATTAAAAAATAAATTATTTTAGAAATATAAGTTCAGAAAAATACATCTTTGTCCCCCACCTAGCTCCTTTCTGAAATGCTTGCTTGTTGATTATTGCCATCCTCCCCCAATATAAAACAAAATAAGAAATCTTTATCTCCAACCTCACTTCAGTGACTCACACTAAAAACATACCCTTTTACTTCCCTGAACTTCTGAGGAATTTAGAAGTGCAATCCTCAAAGCCCCAAGGGAAGTTTGGCATTTTATAATAGCCCAGGAGCCCCACCTGAGGTATGAAGAATGCTTTGAAACATGCCTGTGATTAATTAATTAACATATTGGCACCTAGCTAGCTTTTTAACACTCCACCTAATGTTTTAGTTCAGAGCTGCCCGTGCCTGTTACAGACACTGTGCGGATTGGTGCCATTACCTTGTAAAGAATAACGCGCTTTCCATCTGAGTAAACATAACAACGTAACATAGATACAGCAACTTGAATTAAGGATTAATTACAATCGTTCGTAGTGCTTAAAGAGCAGACAGTTTACAAAGGGAGGAAGCAATTACTTTTAAAGATGGGGGGGGGTTGCTTCAAAATTTCTGAGCAGTTGCATCATTCTTACTCCCGACAACAAAGTGAAAAGCAGCGCATTAGAGAACGGCTCTAGAGATGAAGGTCGCAGCTCTGCACTTATATCGGCTCTCCCCCGTCCCCACGTGAGGCTGGAGCCCTCCACACCTGGGTGTGTGCTCTAACCTGCATCGAGGGCAGACTCCCAGTATGCACTGACAGCATAGTAACGGATAATTAACACAACAGCCTCATGCTCCACGCTTCCTTGTGAATTGCATGAATCAGGCAGTCCTGAGATTTAGGCCCAGTACACTCTTCCCTATCAGCTGAGGAACCCAAATATGTAACTTAATTTGTAGAAAAAGGTATTTTCTCAAAAAGGGGTCAGTTATAGTAAACCTTCATTGAAGTGTTCACTAAATGACTTGGTTAACCAGGATATTTTGGAATATTTTTGGTTGTTTAGGTAAGCATGAAACCCACAGAAACATAATAACAAAGTAGAGCCAAAATACTTAAACAAACACAAATCCTCTTTTCCCGCTTCCAGCTACCAGAATAAATAACTTGTTTGTTTCATATGAGAGAGTTTTGTGCAAGTACTAAATCAAAGGAAGAAGTTTTAAATTTGGCCCTCAGAGCAAGGAGGTTCATGATTATCCATACACCTTTTGGGAGCGTATTTCATCATGCAGCTGCAATTCCAGGGAAAGCTGTCTCCCATTCTTGTGGCTTCTCTGCATCAGTTAATAGCTCTATTACTGTAGGGAGACTGATAGCAGGGGAACGCTGCATCAGAGGTGGTGCCAGCACAACTGGTACCAAGTATCCTAGGTGAGATTTTGAGTTGCTTTCCATCCGCTTGGAAGGACAGGGTCAGTCTGCAAGTGATGGCTTTGACTGCTATCAGGGTCTGTCACTGGCTCCTTGAAGAGAAGCCCATGCAGGTTTCATAGAATCATAAGGTTGGAAAAGACCTCTGAGATCACCGAGTCCAACCGTACCTGTCCCCTTAATAAACCATGTCCCTAAGAAAGTCACCTACCTGTGTTTTGAACACCTCCAGGGATGGCAACTCCACCACCTCCCTGGGCAGCTGTTTCAATCCCTGACCACCCTTTCAGTGAAGAAATTCTTCCTAATGTCCAGTCTAAACCTCCCCGGCACAACTTGTGGCCATTTCCTCTTGTCCTATCGCTGTCACTTGTGAGAAGAAACCAACACCCACCCCGTCACAACCTCCTTTCAGGTAGCTGTAAACAGTGATGAGGTCTCCCCTCAGCCTCCTCTTCTCCAGACTAAACAACCCCAGCTCCCTCAGCTGCTCCTTGTAAGTCTTGTTCTCCAGCCCCCTCAGCAGCCTCGTTGCCCCTCTCTGGACGCGCCCCTTCTTGTACTGAGGACAAGAGAGAGAGCTGTCATCCTTTTTCTTTCTTTCCTAATTTGTGTACTGGTCTTTACTGTGGTTTGAAAGCAAACATCCTGAAAAGCCAGGAAGCACTACAAAGTTGTATATTAAATTTGGTTTGTCCCATGGATCAGTGGAAAGGTCATTTGTATCTAGTTTCCTAATTTAAAACACAGAAGACAGTACTAAGTAGCACAGGATTTCTCTTTGGATATGGTACGAAGCCTAGATCTTACAGTGACGTTCATCAAAGGAGGTTGCTTGTGGTTATGAGTGAGATGCAACATAAACATCAAAAACTGGATGAGCACACACAAATAAAACCATGAGATAAAAAAATTCTGGTGGAAAACAAGGGAGATTCAGTTTAGAAAAATATATATACAAGAAATAATAACCCTAACCCCTTTGAGAAAGAGCAGCCCTACTCGGAAAGACTGAGTTGAGACTGTCAAGATGTTTATATGCCTGTTGGACAGAACTGGGATGTGCTACTTCGTCTTGTGTGGCTCTATATAAAGATCTGGATATATAGATAGATCTCAATACTGGAAGGACAGCCACAAACCAGAAGGAATTCAGTGAAGAACAACAGAAGAGATTAAAGAGCTACACAGATGAACGTACGTTGAGAGAGCAAAGAGGTTAACACAAAGCCTGAGGGTAAAAGAAAAAAAAATGGTATCTCTTAGAAAATATTTGAAAAGTGTGAACAGCAAGAAATTAAACTGCTTGGATTGCTCCACTAAGAAGTAAGAATAGTGGAAGATAGAATAGTAACTTATCCTACATGCTGTATTACTAAATAAACATAAACATCAGGTACTGAGTAGTCTCATTTGCAGACGGAAATTAGTAACCGGATTTGTTTCAACTCTGTTTTTCCTACGGGGTTTTTCTTCCACTTTTTAAACACCACTGCATTTTTTCTCTGAATAATATCACCATAGTATGCTGAAGTGTTTCTGCAAAAGATTTTGCTCTCTCTCTAAATATACATATAGGGTAGCCAAGAAACAAGAGTGGAATTTTCTTTACTGATGATTGAGCTTCTGTCCTTTCCAATCTTCCTTCATTTCCAAACTGTATTCTAGGAGTTACTCTGTTTCCTCTAAGCAGCAAAAGCATTACAACCACACCCAATGTCATGGGTGCTTAAGACTCAGGCAAGTCCTACAGAGATGAGTCTTGACCCAGCATTTCATCACGGACCATGTGAGCAACTCTGTGCCATTGCAAGTGGCCAAGTTTTACTCATGATTACATGTCTGTTGCTAGGCTTGAAGGTACATGTGTACCTTCAAAGCTTCATTGCCTTGCCAGAATCATAATTAAGAGGCTAATCAAAAACAGCTGATGACAGCATTTGTTGTTTAAGGGAAGGAAACAGCCTTTGAAGGGCACTTCCACCCCATCAGACCCATCATGCAACACTGGAATACATCTTTCTGAGCATCTGGACATTTCACATCCTGCACCTTTGTAGAGCGCAGTTCACCCTTTCTCAAAGGGATGGTTGGTGAGAAAAAGATACCACTATAAATTCCAGAACCTTTTCTCCTCTACCCTTAAAATTTTCACAGTTGATGGTGCAATCTGAGTCTACAAGACTCAGCTGACTCAAAATCTCTACTATGATTCTATTTTTATTAAACACTTCATAACTTATATTTTTACTACATGATACAAAACACTGCATTTTCAACACGAATCACCTGTATAAAATGTTACATTTATCATTTAGGATTCTCATTTCAGAAAAGGCTAGAGGAAAAATCATAATCACAGTTGTGTGACACCCATAATATTCAAACCATGTTGGCCAGAAACTATGTATAGTGGTTATATACTTTTACAGAAATCTAGTCTTCAAGGATCATTGAAGCACTCTTTCCTGTTTCCTTCTTAGAAAAAAATCACTTATCTAAAGACCAATTTTTATTTTTCTCAAATATTTAAATAACAAAGGTGGTGAGAAATTGCATGCTCAATTATTTTCTTCTTCCACATAGCTTCTCTTGACAAAAGCTAACGCCATACTTTTGCATTACCTGTTAATTATAGTTTAAATCCTCCATAAGCTTGGCTTTAAGATGAAATTTTGCAGTTCTTAATTGAGAAAAATTACTGAAACCAAGAGGAATGTTGACTAATCAGAATGGTGAACTGCAGTCCTTCACAGTTATAAACTGCACAGTTGCTTTTTTGTATACGAAAACAGCAGTATAAATCAGTCCAAAATCTAAATTAAGAGCACAGATTTAGAAAGAAAGTGTGTCCCTAAAGAGTTGAGGACTCAAGGACTTGCTTATTATTTTTAACCTCTCAGACTCTTCCATAAGCACAGCTGTGGGTGACAACAGAGACAAGCTACAGTTGTTCAGTGGCTGTAAGTGATGTAGGTTGGTGGTCTCTGCTGGAGAACTGGCCACAACCAGAAACTGCAGTCCCTGCAGCTGGCAGCAGTTTGAGCACTTGCTCAGGAGGGGAAAACCATCTACAGAGTTGCTGCAGTCCCCACTGCGGTGTGGGCGTCCTCCCCCTGCCTCTGCTCAAGCTCGGCTTCTCCCAGGGCAAAATCTTAAGCGTGGGAGCCTGAATTCACTGGAGGCTGTGGCAAGGCTCGCATTGATTTCATACTCCATGAAATCACACCCTGGTTTCAGACACTACAATTATCAACCTGATGTTTTCCATCATATCATTAGCAATTAAAAAGGGAAGCATAAGACTGAAAAATGAAGTGCCATTTGGAAAAAAATCACCAGGAGGGGTCTGATCCTGGTGCACGCACCCTCCTCAGCATCCCACCCCTCTGTTTTTACGGGGACACCCAGCAGTGGTGTAAATGGCAGTATAAAAAAGCCAGATTTGTACACAGCCAGCTCTGCTAACCTTCACCTTTTGAGTTGTCCATGTCTTACCAGCGGAAATATTAGTGTTAACCCTATGGTAAGGAAACATAACTATGCCATTACTCTATGCACACCAAGGCAGGTAACGCATTGCATGAGACCGGATTCTGTTCTGTCCAATAATCTGACCTTTCTAAAAGAGAAAGACCCCATTAGGAATTCACGCACTGCACATAGAAACGTCTGCTTGCGTTCCCCTTTCACAGACATGTCTTCGGCGCCTGGGGTATTAACTTTCAGACTTTGTTTCTTTTTACTGCATATTCGTCTGCAATACTGTTGCCTGCAAATGGGGTGCAGTAGAAAAACAAGCTGTGCTGCCTTTGCTGTTTCCCAGTTCTCTCAGATGAAAAGGCAACTCATTCATAAGATCATAAGTGACCTTAATAATTTCTTACATGAGATGCCATAATCTAATGAGAGTTTATTTTCAATTTTGGTCAGAACTATAATCCATATTGAGTTTCTATTTATAAGTAACAGGAGTTTTTTATGCTCCGGTAGCAATATAATAAACAGCATTACAATGAAGTGTC
Organism: Neomorphus geoffroyi; assembly: GCA_033558235.1. NCBI lineage: Eukaryota > Metazoa > Chordata > Aves > Cuculiformes > Neomorphidae > Neomorphus > Neomorphus geoffroyi. The sequence continues at coordinate 28,298,345 of JAUMJM010000011.1, read as the reverse complement.
TCTGGAAAACAAGATGAAAATAATAAATGCTGAGGCACAAAACTAAAGGTAAAACACTACTTTTAATAAACATACAATTGCTTCCAAAAATATTACAGCGTTCTCTGGTTTAGAGTTACATCATATTCTATTTTGATTAGACTTCTTGCATAAATAAAGAACAACTCTCATTTTGAAGACACAAGAATGAAAAATATATTCAGCAGGATGTTACTCACAAACCATTCAAAAATAGCTTTGACCAATGAACTCTGTAATTTATGTTCTGAAAATTCTCTGCTCTGTAAAAAAGAATTTGCTCATTTTCTTCAGAAATTATGTATTTCTCACTTCATATATGAATATACCATTCAGTTCAAGCCACGATTTTTTTTTTATTATTGCTGAGAATATGTTTTTATTATGTATCTTTCCTTGGGTTCCCATGTATTTTTGGTAGTTCTACTCCTTTATCCGTATTTTGCAAGAATAACCACACAGGTTCCTATTTTGACACCAGTGGGTTACAGTGCTCAGGGCAGACATCAGCAATTACATAACTTGAAAAGTCCTTATTCGCTTTCTGCTGTCTGTAAAACAGTAACGAATAAAAAGTATTAGAACCTGTGTATAATGCATGTTATGTTCATGTGTACAATATATATTGTATGAATTCAATATTAAACAACTAATAATTTCAGTAGCAGGATGTAGCTGCTTATACATTATTAAATAAAGGAAGTTGGAAAGAACATTTATGTGAATACACTCCAGGAAAGAGTAAATGGCAGGAAAATTCTTGAGGCAGAAGTCATTTCACCATCTTCTAACGTGACAGTAACTGTATGTTCACATATGCACAGCTACTCGGTGCAGGAAAGCTGAGATTAAAAGCTCTGTGCATGAGTACGTGTGGACAATGATTTTAACACTAATCACCCAAAAGAGGATAAAAAGGCAACGGGTCAAAAAAAAAGGAAGTGATTTTTGTTAGCAGCATTATCCTCATGTATTCACTATCATCAGAGCCTCTAAGGCTTCGAGAGCAAAATTTCTTTTTCTGTACACATGATCAAAACAAGGCTCACACAGACCGTAACAAACAAGCGCTTTCACACAGTGAAGTAGTTACAGTACTTCCCTTCCTGACATGGATCTTTCTGGAAATTATGGGTATTTGAAAAAACACTTCTTTTCCCCTACATGGAATATGAATAGGTTTTATTATTATCACTTTTTGCTCATGGTTTGAAGCTACTACAAGGTATCTATGGATTTCTAATTTAAAATCCCCTGTGGGGAATCCATTCTAGATGGAATTTTCTAATGATATTTCAAAAAAAATCTTTCTTTGGCATTTTCATAGCTCTATCTGCTGCTATAACACACCAGTAGGCATCTATCAACTGGTGGCTATGAACCAGATTAGCACCTGCTTTGCTGCTCATAGAAAGGTGTATTGATCTGTACGTTGTGAGTGTTAATTTAATGATGTTTTTATTTTATTTTTCACCATGAGCTCTAGTCATTTCAAACATCTGTGCAGAACAGGGTGTTGTTATTGTACAGATAATGGAGCAGGGTTACAGAAGTGTCTTTATTTGTAAAGAAAAACTCATTCAAATACTCTAATGCTCCTCTCTTCTTAGTTTATCCCAGCGAGAAATGAGCCCCTTCTTTGCTGTCTTTCCATGAGTTTTAGCCCCTCTACCTTCACACACACAGGAGGGGGAGCTCCCATACAGGATTGTTCTCTTGGAACTGTCTCCCTGCCATCACCATTGCCACTCTCACTCCTGATCACAAGTGGGCAGAGTACTGACACACCAGTAAAGAGACTTGGTATCCTTCCACATGTACTGGAGCCTCCTCAGAGAAATTAGCAACATTACATTAACGTAATGCACTTGATTACACAGATCTAGACGTGGGTCCCAACTCAAAAGTTTCCTTTGACAGAGCTCAGTGGTAAGGGGACCAGCACCCACGCAGCTCCAGCCTCTGTCTTGAATCCCCCGAGGCCTCTTCTGATCAGAAGTCAAAGAGACTTGCTTTGGTTGGGACAGCTCTGGACCATTAAATTATTAAATCATTAATCACATTAAACCATTACATCCCCTCTTCTGAAAAAGATGGTGAATTCTTCTCTCTTTATCCCTTCCTTGATTTCACCCACAAGAACAGGTGAGCAAAGCCCCAAAGCAAAAATCCACTGACGTATCTTTTCACTAAAATCACTCAGATACACTATTTCACACTATTTAGCTCACAATTACTTTATAGATACTTGTCCAGAAACTTGTCTTTCCTCACTAGATAAAAATGAGTCAAAATTTCATGACAAACACACAACTGAATCTTCTCTTAGCTGTGGTATAAATCCCAACCTTAGTGTTCTACTAATGCATTTCTAAACTGAAAATCTGTGTTCCAGTTAATTTCCAATTTTAACCATCTAGATTTTAAAGCAGCTGTCCCCAAGCAAGGATGTGAAAGCTGACTGACTTCCTCTTCAAATGAAAACCAGACAGCCCTTTCTGTTCACAGAGAAATAGTATGACTCACCCATTATTTTGGAAAGCTACTCTGTAGAAAGCAATAAGATTTGAAGGTGCTCAGATGCAAAGAAAAGTCACTGAAAGAGAAGTTACTCTCATCAGCTTCATAAACCATCAATGGCTTCCTCTGTTCTCCCTACAAGGGTTTTGTTCTTTTCTCAGGAGGAGAGTAGAAAGCATAAGAACAGTGACCACAACATTTCCAAAAGACTTGAGTAGTGAAAAGAAAAGACTAAAAAACAAAAGCTTTGGTTGCCAGTTACGATGCTGGGAAGCTAGAGAACAGATCTCACTTCTGGGCTCTGGCAAAGACTTTCTGAGTGACCTTGGCTTAAATAAGTCAAAATCCCTTTGGGCTCCAAGTCCAGTCCGTACATTAAGCAGGGATAACAGTAACACCATCTTTGTGAACCTGTAGGTAGTTCCAGAGTATAATAGCTGTCCCATAGTAAGTCCATGTCAGGCACCTAGGACACTATTGACCTCTTATCTGGGTGGACAATGCTGTATGATACAGGCAGCTATGATGATGCAATGGCTGCTCAACAACTTTCTGCGCAATATCATAACACCTAATATAGACCCAGTTAACTGTGTGTACTTACTAAGTCTTAAAATAGTGTCTGAGCATATCTAATCTACCTGTATTCATGTACTCACCTCAGGTGGGCAAATGCTTGTGTAAGAAAGAAACACTGATGTATAAGGAAGTAGCTTGCCATGAGATGTTATGCATCTAAGTTCCATGTAAGTGGATATTGAACGACTAAGCCCAAACTGTGATGCATGAAACATCATCTTTGCTGCTACCTAATCCTACATCTCTGTCAGCAGTTTTTTAGTACACAATCTGTAATCTGCGTGTGATCCAAAGTGAGCAGCAACTGCTCTGTGACCTGTGTCCTGCAATATCTATGGTCCCACAGTGCGTGCTTCCTAGTGCTGCGTGGCCCATGAACACACTCGCTATGCTGAGAGGAGCAAGCATCAAAGGAAGTATCACAGCAGCTGCTACTTCACTTAGAGGAGGAAGAGAGAAAGTCCTGTTACACAATAGCTTAGCACTTAGAGAAGATAAGGAAAACCTGCCTGCAGATCCCAAGTGAGGGACCGGAGCTTTGAGTGTCACTAGCCTTTTCTTCTAATGGGAGCTAATGCTTAGAGCCAGCTTTGCGTTGCTTAGTAAGCAGTCTAACATCTGAAAAATGGACCCCGTTAGTCTGTTAAAAGACACTAATTCGAGAGCCTAGACATCACACAGAGTGGAAAAAGGCATTCCTAAGGAACAAGCTAAAAAACCCTGCTGAGTGGGGAGCTACCTAGAGTCAATAGAAAACACTTTTTTTTCAGGAATACACTAAGGACCACCCTCTCTGGGGTTCAGACACACTAAATACTTCCAAGACATAGATCTTAAAGGCAGCTGAACCTATCTGGAACAAGGTATATGTGCTGAAATAAACATTCATCCTCATACTCAACTGCCTATGGTCTTCTAACTTTAAAAGTTACAAGGGCTTTACAATCTCTCTCTTCACCAGACTTCTATCTGGATTGCACAGGAAGTGTCAACAGAGTATTTTGGATCTTGCTCTTAATTCAAACATGTCTTGTGAAAAGAATCAGTTAGCTAAACAGAAAGAGCCCGATGAAAACTTAATTACAGTAGATGGAAGCAACCCCATTGTACATCCTACTCTAGGAACATATGAACCTTATGGAGTTCGAGATTTTGTGAGCCTAAGGGATTTTTAAACTCTCTGAGGGCTTGCAAAATGAATTTGGTCTCTTTTTACTCTGTCATTTAAACTCATAGTTTGTTTTATTTCATATAAGGATAATTCAATATTTTAAAAACCGCAGAAAAAGTTTTTCTAGCTACAGAAAATCATGTGCAATGTATTAAGGACAGAACAGCCTCCAAGTCCAAGGTTTGGCACAGTTTCAGTCCTAAAGAGACATACTTACAAAAATTGGGATTTTTTTTTTTTTCTTTCCTTTTTCTCTGCTGCTTTCCCAGGGTGCCTCTTTCTTTTTCACACAGTCAGCTCTCTGATTCTTTTCTTTTCCTGTTTTTCACCATATATACTTCTGTCTTCTCCCTTTTTCAGAGACACCCTTAAAGAAATAAGTAAGATGTGCTCCCAGTAATGCTGGAGCTGAATTTACAATGAATAATATTTCAGCAGGTTTGAAATCTGTCAGAATGTTTTAGCCCTCACCTAATAAGAACAGGATTATGTCCATGGATTATTTCCAGCACTCTCTCTTGTGGTTTTATCACTTCTGATCCAGAAGCATTGCCTCTTGAAAATAGCAGGCCAAACTTCCAAAAATTATTCACTCAAATTAAAATTTGGATTTGTTTGGGTGTCTTTATGCTCCCTTTTGCATTCACTCATCACAAACATGCCAACAGGTGAAATGATGACAGAACTGAGCAGAGTAAGAAGTTAATTTTAACTAAATACATAAGAAATTCAACAGTTGGGAAGGACCTAGAGACCAAAAAGAACTCCTAGAAATTATCAGGAAAAGTTTGTGAATAAATTTGACATAACTGTAAGAGGTCAAGAGGGGTTTCCTTAAGCAAAATATCTAATTTACAGAGGAAGGTATCACTAAAATACTCGGCACAAATATTAAGCATACTCTTCACCAGAGACAGAATTAATTAATCATTCAGCTGCTCCAAAGCAGCAGTCCACCCTCCAGGGCCACCAACCACTGGCACAAGGAGGAATTTTAAAACTAAACCCAGCTTCTATTATTGTGGCACGTAATCATTTACATCGTTGGCAGTGACGCACACCTCAAATCTTACCTATCCGTACCTATCCCCCTGCAAAAACAACTAAAACACTCGTTTCTAAACAGCTTGCTTCCTCAGACACAAATAATTCAAAGTCCTACAGCACCTTTCAAGTAGCCTCTGCTTTCTGCCACTTGAGAGCTGTACAATGAAAAGGGAATGTAGAAATCAGCTTAATGTATCTCATCTGTAAAATTATGTTCTCTCTTGCAGAAAAGAGTTACTTTATAAAACAGAGTTTAGCAAATAGCTCCCAAAATAGACAACCTTCTCAATCTAGTTCCTTTACTAGATCTTCTCCAGGTGACTTAAAATCATCGCAGATATAGGCTAGTTTGAAGAAATTAAAAACTAACTCTTGAAGGGTGAAATGTTCAAAGAAAGAAAATTTGAACATTTCAAAAGCAAGATAACCTCCAAAGAATAGTAAACTACATGCTATCAGAGGCTGAAGTTCCACAAGTAGCATTTCTCATGCAAAGAGGTGCATCCTCATGCCAGCAAACACTTTTGTTCCCGAGCCTGGTCTGCATAGAGGATGCACTTTATTGGTTCTTTCTTGTGTCACAAAATGTCTTTATAGGCTACAGTGACTCAAATTTCCATATTTTGAAAGACTGCAACTGCTTCTTTACACTGTAAAATAAAATCCTTTTCTTGTGTCCCAGTGCAGAGCTTCATGCCTGTCTGTGTAGCAGAAGGTCAGAAAGGTTGCAGTGTTGGCTGCTCTGCACTGGCTTAAATAACCAGGTGAAAAAAGAGGAGTCTTGCATTGATTTCAGGCATACTTTATTTCCCGCATGTACACATTTAGAAACATTTATTGCATCAGAGCTATTGCCAGAAACCAAGTAAGTATATTTTGGATATGAATTTAACATTTTTTTGCATTTTGAAAGAAAAGTTTGACAACACTGGTCAATCTGTTCTCAGCTTACAGTCCTTTGAAGTACAGTGATAAACTCCCTATTATTGACAGCAGTGTTAGCATTAGCATTTGCCTATTGCTGCTTTGCCTTGAAGTCCTTGGCAGAAATCAGGATTCTGCCTGTCTAGGTGCTGGAAACAGGACTTTGTGAAGAAGGTCAAAATTAACTGTGATTAATTTAGAGTCAGCCATAACCAGAACCACCGCTCAAAAGAAAATTTTGGAAAATCTTGGATCCACATTCAAACTATCTGCTCTGGCCACTTCCGTGCTCAGTCTGCATTCCTGAAACATTCTTCGTTGCTAACACCTATGGGTTTTAAACTGGAGCCCCTTTTCCTGTCAAAATCCTAAGATATGGAATCAACAAAAACAATGGAGGAAAAAACGATGTTGTCCTACTTCACAAAGTATTAACTGAACAAAGAATAAGGATACAGCCTGCACTGAAATGCAAGGAAACTGCAGTTTTCTATATTGCAGGCACTAAACTGCCTATATCTGCAAGGTTCCTTCTTTTTCTTTAGAAGCAAAGAGGAGGCCGTAAGCACAAACAAATGGTGGAATTAATATGAATAAAAAAGGAAGAACTAGAAAAAGAGACATCATGGAGTAGTCAGACTCTGTCTCTTAAACAGTTAATGACCATCTTGCATTAATGTACTTGCATAATCTCAAAACACTTTGCTATTGTGAAATGAACACAGATTATTTCCTTTGCAAATATGACAGCCAAAATATTTCTGTACTACTTCATAGGAGGTTCCTTTCCTTTACAAAATGCCACTACTCCAGTGAGCAAACAATACGGTTTCGTTAAGTAGTTACTGAACCTCACATGCAAAGCAATAAACCTTGTGATACATTGCTCTTAGTAAACTCTCCCACATATTAATGTCTCTTGACAAAAAGGAAGCAATATCTTCCATCTCCCTTGAGTAAATATGTGTCAGTTCTATGGCATTTCTGTGCTTACAATGAATCTACAGAAAAGACTTGAGGTGATGGCATGGCTTTCACAAAATATATTACAAAATATTTGCGTTGTGAATTCCTCTGTACCCACAGTTAAAAAGGACATGTAGCAGCTTGCTGCTTCGCTGTAGGAAAACCTGCAACACATATGCAAAATAATGAAAGAAAATAAACATTTTTAAGGACCTGATCTTGCAAGTTGTTGAGATACCATCAGCGATTTCCATGGGAATGTTTATGCTTAAAGTCAAGAATGTGTGTAAGAGCTTTGCTGAGTCAAAGCCAGAGAACTCCACTTCTCACAGCATTAGTATTTCTCCTCACTCGAAACAACAAAGACGATCCTGACACTTTCCTCAGCTGTTTTAGTTAGCTGATGTATGATGCAGCAAGTTAGGACAGTGAGTTTTTCTTTTCACTTAAAGCTGTGCATTTTTTCCTGTGTGCCTAAATATTTTAAGAAAACCTTTCCTCTGCCGAACCTGAAAAGAACTCATTAGCACATTATTATAATTCATAACTAATTAAAATGAGTACTTTGAGTATGTGATTTACCACATGCTTTATCTGATTGCATTTGATCTGTCTGACCTTTTAATCAAAAGGGGAAATAGATTTATCTGTGGTGAAAACATGACACGATTACCAACTCTGCCTTACTTGCTAGAATCTATAAGAACTTTTTGTACCAAGGTTTTACAAATATATTGTGAGTCATCTTCCTAGCACAGAGATGTCATCATGTTTATGACATCATGTTTTCTTTTTCTTGCCCCAATTTCCGTTCTGGCTTTAACCGAACAGTTTAACCTTAGACTTTCCCCATTGCTTCCTGCATTAAACCCGTGCTGCTGAGAACTCTTTGCTGATCTTTTAACCTCTTGCATTCATGTTTACTATGTATTGCATAGTCATTATTAAAATCAGTAACATTTTCTTGGAAACGTTTTTAAGATAGTTGAGGTATTTTGGACTGTTGCCTGCCAATAATCTTGCCTACAAAGAATACTGCAGATCAGCGCTTGGCCAGTTGAACTCTAATTGTTGTTCACGTTATTGGTATTCTCAGATGACCGGGACTGTTGCAACAGCAGCTTCACAAATGCAGGAAGAAACAGTACAAAAGAAGTCACTTTTGCCTAGATCATACAGGTTATAATCAAAATGACACATGACTTTCATCAGTGAACAATGTTGCTATGGTTCTCACACTCTTGACCAGGGTCAAAACAGCTTTTTTTTAAGAGGAATTTTTTTACAGAAGCTGAAATGTTACGTCAATGCTTTAGTTCTCATACTTCTAAGTAGGAAATTTCAAATGCAAGTAGCTACAATAATTAGATTTAATACATCATACTGCAATGTACTCTGGATCTTAAAGCCAAAGATAAAATACGGATGGTCTTGTTTTGTCATGGTAAAAAGCATAACAAATTTGTGTATTTTCAGATTATTTGTCCTAAAAAAGTTGAATAAAATGTACTACCTGTGTCCAGTCTTCTTCACAGTCTTCCAAGTAGTTTATAGAACATTTTAACATATTTATCCTAGAATAAAATGAGAAATTCCTGTCTCAGTGGCTTCTTCACTGGTCATTGGCTTCAGTGGCAAAACTAGTTTAAGAAAGCTGAGCTGCTCCTGTTTCACCATACCACTTTGGTACCTCCCCTGCAATACTCAGGGAGCTGTTGGTGGGGCTCTGTGAGAAGGTGGATTTGTGAAAGGATCTAGGCTAGAGTATCTCTGAACAGGCTAATAGATTGTGGCGTAAAGGTAGGAATGAGAGGTTAGCAGGCACATGGGAGAAGGCAGTACTCCTTGAACTGACATTGTCTTCCTAACACAGACTGACATCCTGAGAAATATCCTCCTGTGACTGGGGAGCAGCTACGGGGAGGTGTGAAGAACTCTGCTGCAAGTTCCTAACACCTTCAGTGAAGGGGAGAGGGCACCAAGTCTTTAGCAGCACCTGTGACTTCCATAGGCAAGTTACAAACTCATTCCCTCACTCCAAATTCTACAAACTACAGCTAAAAAATGCTCTTCTTGGGATTGCTTGTTCCTTCAGACGTTGCTATTTCACTGACACTGCTGTCACCTTTCACACTTCTCTTAACTGAAAAACACATTGAAGGTGAGGTTAGATTTGAAGAACCTAGTCAGACAAACTTCCGTGATTGTGGCAGATCCAGTGCCAGTATTTACCCACGCAGACTTCCCCAAGCTGCTTATTCACGCCTCACCTCCCATCGCAGGTGAGATGGCTGCAGCTTCCCAACCCTTGGCGTCACCACGTGCACAGTCTCCTCTAACCCAGTTCTGTCAAAATTGATAAAAAAAAAAAATCCCTCACTATGAAGTATTTAAACTCACTCATTATCTTTTTGACAGAACAATGTTAATGAGTAACCAGACATTCAATTCTGCTGAAGGCTTGGGATAGGGAGTGGGACAAAAATTTCGAGCTAGAAGAAAGTGGCAGGCAGGTGGAAGCAACCTAGGTAAGCCAGTCCCTTTACTCCATTGGCAGCCACCACATGTAGGCTAGTTTCATAGTGGCTAACAAAGTCAGACCTAACCCTTCAGTTGGTTCTCACTGATGCTTTTCAGCCTGTCCACAGCATCTGTTAACTGAAGAAATAGGCCAGACAACTAAAGAGTGCCCTAGTCCAGACAGTATCTGGATTTCGGGGTTAATGATGAAAAAGTAATATCAAAAAAAATCCCAAATTTTAGAAATATGAGGTTTGAGGTTTTGTTTATACATCATAAAGAATAAAAAAATGAAAATATTTAAGTTTCAACTTTTCATTTCAAGTAACAATACTCCTTGAAATGCAACGTACCCGCTTTGAATAAGAATTGCAAAATTATGGGGCAAGTTAGTCTCTTAGGATGCACATTTCCAAACTTTAACAAAACATGGAGACATCACTGTCTTATCTTATTGTCTTGGATTGCTCAAGTTCTTTTTCCCATCACATACGTTTTAGTTCTTGTCATGTGTCACTGATTTGGTAACTACATTTGCACTCCTTCAGACTAGTCTAGTATTGATCAAATCCGGAGTTAAATTCAGGTCATTTCATTCAAAATTTGGCTGCACAGAACTGGATCTTTCTATGGCAAAAAATCACATATTAATTATTCTAATATTTGAGAGACTACGAATATAATTTTTTTTTATCCTGATACAATGTAGTGTCACTCAGTCAGGAGCAATATAAAGCAATATAAAACAAAACATTGTTTTATAACAGGCTGTACTTTTCTTCACTGAGTAAAGCAGCAGCAAGAATCAGGCTCTCTGAATCATTTATATTTTCAAGGAAAATTACCAAGCTGACACATCATTCTTTAATATTATATTTCCAGGTCTTATTCTTTTCAAAAAAAATGCAGGGCTACGCTTTAGAAATGTAATACATAACAGGTGTGGCATTTGATAATTTTACTTGCATTAAATAAGCAAATGTTCCTAACGAGCCCTTACAAATATAAGTTTTGTCACAGGAATCCTGCCTTTACCTAAGCAAAGGCGTTATGTGTAAGTGTGCATTATTTTTGCAGCTAATTTCAAGGTTGATGGGCAGGCAAAATGTTTTAAAATGTTTGCTTGTGGATCTCTACTTTTTCCTACACTGATCTAAACGATAGAAAGTATAAGTGCCAGTACAGCTCGAGCCATTCATTTTCTTGTAACTGGCCTTGGAAGAAAGTGCATCATTGTTGGCCAGAACAGCAAATTCATCTTCATCATGAGTTTCAATAAGGAAAGATTTTACAGGCAACTATAAGAAAGAAAAGCACTTTTCACAACAGTATATATTGATGAAAGACCATTCTTATAAAGTATATGTTTTTTGAAAGTTATTGAAAAAATAAGTAATAGAAGGGTTAGTTTAAAAACCATGAAATTTTTAAAAACTTGTCTGAAAACCAAATATTGGGTGGCTCATGTTCATAGAGGAGCATGGATGAAAATGAACACATATTCTTCACATATATTGACAAAAATAGTTTCCTAATGGAACATATAATTTCTATGGATCTATGTCTCACGTATCTCTTACTCAGATCACCACAACAGCTCTATCTCAAGAATGTTTGCTCCCTTACAATAATGCTTCTAGTTCCTGCCCATATCCCTCTTTCCTTCTCTCCCTACTTAATTATGCCTTCTTAAAAAACCTAGGCTAAACTCGATTTAATTTATCATGAAATGGTTTAAAATATGAAAATATTAAAACAAAGGTCTAGAATGATTCTGTAGAGCTAATTTCTACTCCCACAAAGAGAAAGAGGGAGGGAGCAAAGGAAATACAACTCCCCTGGTTGTGTAGAAGCGGCACTGATACTTCAGCTTATTGCCTTTTCAGCTTTGGACTTCATGAGGACCGTCATCAGCACGGTTGCTCAAGATCCTCAGTGCTTCCCTGACCTGGATGGTTTGACAGAACTTCACCACTCTCAAGTCATGGCATCTGTGTAATAATTCTCTGTCCCCATCATGTCTGTCCTGTGAGCTTCAGTAGTCCACACCCATTACATTGTACAGTATTTATCCCAGTTCTGGCACTTTTCAGTATTTTCATTAATGGGATCACAATGGAATCAATAGCAGTAGTATCAGTTTTGCAAAGGATGCAGTGCTTGGAAAACCGTAAGCTCTACACAGACAGCAGGATTTGAATTCAGAAGGATGAACTGAAGAAACAGAGAGGATGCATTACCGAAAAGGACAAAACCAAAGCACTGCACTTGCGGATAATCGACTGAACAAATATAAGATGGGGATGACCGGGCAGCAGTTCCACAAATGAGATCAGAGGTCACAATAGGTCACAGACTGAACGTGCGTCAGCGATATCACAAGGTTGCAAAAAAAGCAAATATCATCCTGGATAAGTGTCAATAGGAAGGCTTCATTTGGATGGAGGACTATCTTCAGTCTGAAGTATGATTTTGAGGAATGTCAGAAGTCAAATGGAGAGAGCACAGAAGAAATCAGGTAGAGCTCTCCAAGCCCGGGAAACATTGAAAAGACCAGGCTCTTCATCATCTACAAATGAGAAGGCTGTGGGCAGACACAAAAATGGTCTTCAGATGTGTAAAAGCCTACTGCAGAGAGAAGAGACAGCAGGGGGCTTAAATTGCAACAAAGGAGAATTGGACAGTCTCTGCCAAGAATGGTTTAGGCATCCTTAAATATGCCTGGAGAACACAGGATGAACTAGATGAGTTTCAAGGGCTACTTCCTTTGCCTATTTTCTACAACTTCTTTAATGCAACATTCAATAAAACCTTTGAATATGTCCAGAAGAAAAATAAAACTTGTCAGCAGCTTCAGAGACTTCTTTTTTCAGTGTATGTTTAAATTACTAAAAATGATTGCTTCTAAATTTAAGAAAAAGTGAAAGACCAACATCTCAACATCAACTGTGAGAAAAGGTAGAAAGTAGGAAATTGGCTTCTTGGGAATGAATAGAAGTACTTTCCAAAAAAGAAAAAAGCACAGTAAGAAGATGATTCCTCAAAACATTCATGACTGTGTTATTGCCTGACAACTGTGTATGAATGCTGAGGACTTTTATAAGAACTTGCTTCATGATAAAATTAATCAAAAAGCTTTAGTAAAATAACTATTCCTTGTATAGACACAACATTTTAGAAAAAAGTATTCACCTGGTTCTTGAAAGTAATTTTTTTCTTGTAATGGTTTTTCCTACCAAGAATTTTAGCTACAAAGTTAGAACACATTAATTACTGTAACTATTTTACCCCCACCCACAAAAGGAAGGAGACCGGCTCTTTAGGCTTCCAATTAACTGGAACCTAACCTGAATTCTAACCAGGGTTTTAATTGAATTATCCCTTTGCTTGGGAAAATATTTCCTGGCATTGTCTAAGTTGGCAGGAGAAAAGTAGGTAATGCTTTGTGTCAAATACTGCTAATGTACAGAAAGGAGCATGTCTCTGTTGTTGATTTCATTCACAAATGCACAAAGAGGCATAATCTGGCTTTTTTAAATTTAAAGGAAGGATTGCACAGATAGTCTGTAATAAATTCTCTGAGCAGCTACAGGCAATGATTTTACTTTAGCAGAGAATCTGCCTTAATATGGACTCCACTTTGCACCACTTATATGGTAGCATTTGACATTAATCAATGCCTGCACCTCATTTATACAATTGTTATCCTACATCTACAAGAGTACAATACCATCAGAGTAATTCTATGCTTTACAATCATGAGAGGATAGATTTTACAGTATCGTTTCAGGTGTAGATATCTTTGTGCCAAACTAAGACAGCTAGGCATTAAAACAAAAGTCTGTGAGCTGTACAATGATTACCTTTGAGAGACAGGCAGATAGGCATGAAAAGAAGGGAAAGGGAAAGGGAAGGGAAAGGGAAAGGGAAGGGAAGGGAAGGGAAGGGAAGGGAAGGGAAGGGAAGGGAAGGGAAGGGAAGGGAAGGGAAGGGAAGGGAAGGGAAGGGAAGGGAAGGGAAGGGAAGGGAAGGGAAGGGAAGGGAAGGGAAGGGAAGGGAAGGGAAGGGAAGGGAAGGGAAGGGAAGGGAAGGGAAGGGAAGGGAAGGGAAGGGAAGGGGACGGTCAACCAACCCAGAGTCTGAACACAGCAAGGAAAGGTGAATATACAACTAATTGGTTGAACAAACCTCTGTGCAACTTTAAGCATATAAATAAATGTAAAATTTATTTATTCCAGCTAAAATATGGAATATTTTCCTCAATTATATACTATTATAAAGATCAAAAGCAGCACAGGAAGCCCAAAGTTCAGTTATTTTGTGTTTAATTTCCATTGGAAATGGGAGATACATAAAAATAGAAAGGCAAGAATATCACTTCTTACTCACACAATTTTTTATTTATAGACCTGGAGAATGGTGAAATACTATACTTAAGAATGTATATGTCACTACAAATCTCTATGTCAGCTCATCTCATGAAACTTTCAGGACTATTTTGACTGCATATTTAGGCATGGTATTAAAGATATCTGGTTGTACAAATTGATGAAAATGACAAGTAGAAACAAACATTTTTAAGTTTGATAGTTCTTTTCCTGTGTCTCTTTAACTTATCTGGTAAGAAAACTTAGAGTTTTATTGACCTTTACTCTCTTGCAACTTCGCTAGTTTTAAATAAGGTAATATTTGTATTTGAGTATTTAAACAGAAGGAAACATTTCAAACGTTCTACCCAGCACTTGACATGAGACTTCAAACTTGAGTCCTGATCTTAATGTCTATGTGCCTGTGAAGGACCTGATGATTCCACTGATCTCCAGGGTGTACATGCCCCGCTGAATGAAGCCAAATCATTAACAAAAGTACAACAGATCTCATCATCCTGTCTCTCTTTTCCCCTTCCCCTCATTTGCACCCCAGAAGACGGCATATATGTCAGCTCAGCGCAGCCGCAGTAAGAGTTACCAGTCACCAGATGCTTGTGATCACAAATCCAGTGAAAAACACTATGTCCAGAGCTGAGCTGGTGAAAGATGTGAGCTTTCTGTAATCATTTTATGTAAAATAGCTTGGGTTGTTTAAAATTATTCTGGAAAGCTATTAACCTTTCACTGACATAAATGAGGAAACTTCACAGCTGGTTTGGCTGAGGGAACAGTGACACCCCGATGCAGCACAACCTTTCCGCAGTAAGTTTCTTATCGGGGCATTAATGTGTGTTTGTAACCTGAGACCATGCTTGGCTCAGAAGGATTATAGCTTCAAAGATAGTGGCTAGGAAGAACTGACTGAAGAAAATCCAACTGCCTCCCCCCTCACATTTACACTACCAATTATATTATCAGCTCGGCATTCCTGTGTGCCTAGCTTCTACATGATTATCCAAAGATAGATAAAAGGCTGAATTAGTCATACAAGTTCTGAAAACATTTAAAAGAATCACAGACATTTTACAGACCCATAATAACAAGTGTATTTGTAACTTCTAACTCTGGAATATTTTTAAATGATTACGTGGCCTCATCCAGCAACGATCATCTACACATGGTAGTGTGTATGCATGTATTTGTGTGTACAGAAGGATGAAACTTGATAAAACAATATTGTAAAGCACAATGATCCTATGTGCTTTAAAAATACAAGTATTTGCACCGTCCTGCTAACTTACAGAAGTAGAATTCTGCTGGTTTAATTAATTCAAAAATAAGGAATACAAAGTCTTGAGAGGAGTTGATACAAAAAAATATACTGACATGTTTTTCAGTCTATAAACTAATTAAGACCTTACTGGTTTTCAATACTTTCTGCTTGCAGGTTTACACTAGTTAGGAAAGACCAGCTATGCTTTAAAATGTAAAGGCTGTTCCTGAATGCTGGGTTTAGATGTCCACATAGAAACCTATTAACTAAGGCATGCATTCAGAAATAGGTCACCATAATCTAATACCGTCTTCATCATGATTTATAAGCAGCTGGAGCTTCAGACTTGAACTAAATTTTTTTTTAAGTGTAGTACTCAGTAAGAAAGTATTTTGTTTACACACAAAAGCATGTAGTGACTCTACACAAAAAGACTCTCACATCTTCCTTTTAATAACTGCAGGATTTGGGGCCAAATCCCTACTGAAGGTCTTCAACTACACGAACACAATACTATGTAAACACAAAATCCCCACAGTAGTGAAAGGTGTCTTGAAAATGCTGTAACACTTTGGAAAAACATTTATTTCTGCTGCATGTACTGAAAGCCAAGATATAGATAGGTAGCACAAAGCTGTACCATCCTTCCAGGAGTCACGAAGGTTAGCAGACTATGAAGGTGCACATAGAAGCTGGGTGTGCTCTTACGAAGGTGTTCATTGAAGTAAGGCAGTATCAAGAAAAGAGACGGATACATCTTTCTTTTAAAACATTTTACAGCAGCTGGTAAATATAAAAGCAGCAGGAAGGCTTTGCATGCACCTGAAAGAAGGATGAAACTAGCTGCCAGGATCCAAAAAGGAAGGAAATTGGTGTCAGTCTTTAGCACTGTCATAATTAGTTGCACACTTTCGCTGCCCAAACACACGGTGGTTTTAGCAGTTCAAATCCTGTGCATGCGGCAAGAAAGGATGAGCTAAGAGCCCACGGAAACCCCATGACAGCCAGGCAGAGACCACCAGCAACAGGGCAGTCCCACACACCCAGGCAAGGTCAGGGTGGTTGTCAGTTCACAGTCCACCAACAGATCCAGACATGGCTATTGAACTAGGTCCATGGTCCATTTAGGGGTGCAGCCAGGTGTTCCCGCAGGAGAGTGCCAGGGACAAGGCTACCTATCATGAGTTCAAGGTCCAGCCAGGAAACAGGGCAGTAACGTAAATCCAAGGTCCAGCCAGGAAGGCAGCCAGAGAACCCAGACTGCAAGTGACAGAGCTGAACACAGCTACAACTACAACACTACTATGTCATACCATAATCTTTTTTCCATCCAAAGAAGACCATCAGAAGAATGGTGTAATAACTGCTTCCACACCAACAGTCAAATAAATGGTTGCTCTTTCCCTGCTGAATACACTGACAAACCTTTTTATGGCCTACCATGGGAGTACCATAAACGTCAAAAAGATGTGTCTTTACGGGACAAATGACAGAAAAATCTTTTATGGTCAAAGGTAAATTTCAGCCTCCGATAAAGGATTATACCTACACATTTAACAAAAAAACCCAACTGGCTAAATGAAACGAAGTATTGTGCTGTTTATGGAATAATTATGGTTCTAGATGGCAACATAAACTACCTACTTAAAGGATTTTAAAGTAAGAAATAGCTGCAGATATTTCTGTAAATGTAAACTGGATTCTGCTTTTCACAATCCAAACATGTACTTACACATTCAAGGAAAAGAAAATTTAAAACATCATATAGGAAGGGGAAATAAATGTGTTGGATATATTTATGGTTCCATAATAAAGCCTTCCTACATTTACGAAGAGGAAGGCAATGTTTACAGCTTCTCATAATGTATTTTTGCCTCACAAACTATTCAATATAGCTTATATATTGGTATCATAAAGTGTAGATTATCTAGGTTTAGACTTAACCACTCTAGTTATGTACATATTTTTCTTTGTTCAGGAAACATTGCCAACAGAGAGAACCATGTCTCTCATAGATCTATTACTACTCATATATTCAGGCAAAAATCCCTCTGAATAACTGCACTGCAAAATTGCTAGTTCAGCACGTTGAAACAACACTATTCTCTTATTTTCTTTAATAATGAACCAATGCTGCCAGTAAATAATTTAATGTAGATAGATTTTTATTTGCTTTACGTGGCTGCCTAAACACATTTCCATTCTCCTGCTTATAGCATTTTCATTGAAGTCAGCTATAACGCTGTGTCATGCTTTCATTTCCCAAGTAAGGGGCGTAACACTGCTCGCCTGATACACAGGAGAGAAGAGTCCACCAATTCTCAGTAGGAACAGGGGTTGTCAGTCATTCAGTAAAAGCGTGACTCAGCAGCTGCTTATTCTCTAGAAGTACTCTGCACACAGGAGATAAACAGGAGGGGTGATGTCTTTACAAGCAAAAAATTCTCTGGTCTGTATATAAACAAAAATGTCCCTCTCACCACATTGAGTTTATGTAATAATTTTTTTACTAATTCATTTCAGATCTTCTCATTGCATATAAAGTAGAACATATAAACCGGTTTATTTAACTGTTCCTTATTTTTGCCAGGAATTGATCCATGCAGATTTCTCTGAGTTAATTTAAGACATCCTTTTTACTCACTGAAAAAACATACACATTCAAGTAAGAGAGTGATTTTTCTTCCCACAAGCAAAAAGTTTACAAACGTTGCTTGTAATTTTTTAAAACTAGAAACCATCCTTCCAAAATAAAAAATAAATGGCTACAAATTTTCTACACATGGACACCAGCCAAATTCTAACATGCAGACCTACAGCAAACATTCAGTCTAAAAAGCCAGGGGAAAAGTCCTTCCTCAGAACGTGTAGATGCACATATATCAGCCTGTATACAGAACAACAATGGCAAAAAAATATAAAGGTAAAATCTTTAAAGGAGACTCCAGGTCTAAATTTTATTCTTTAAGAAAAGAGAAGACACCTCTAATATCTTGAACAATCTTAATTTTTTCTAGTACAGGAGTCTAAGGGAACTGAAGATATGAAACAATTTCTATCTATCAGATTGGCTAGGACGCCTCGGCTTCAAGAAAGACGACCATCAAAGTATAATAAAGGCACACAAAGCCTAGCTCTTACTGTGCAAAACATGGGGATCTCAAATGAACTAATCATCAAGTTTGGGGAAAAAATAACAAATGGAAGAAGTTTCGGTAAATTCCTAAGTAAGCTTTGCCACTGCATATGACAATTATCATATTATACATAGGTTTAGAAGTGAATCAACAATTTTATGCATATGAGTACCGGAAACTATTAAATAGAAACATGTGAATACAACCTTTGGCTCAGTAACTCTAAAAATCAGATTGCTAGAACATACTACCACGTGGGCCTACTCTTTGTAACAGAGGAATCCTCTACTGGCAGAGAAAAAGCATTAGATTTTAGGGGCCTTCTGTGATACTGTAAACAGCCATTCTTGTGCTTTATGTAACAGAGATGAGAAGTAGAATTTTAAGTTCAGTAGGTAATGGTTGTCATCCACAAAGTAGGATCCAGCCCTCAAGTCATCCAGCACTCAAAAAAGATTAAGAATATTGGCAATTTTACTGAAAAAGGCTAATGCATACAAATTTACACGCGTTTACAGAATGGAGATCCAATTACAAGGTGTTTTTATTGTTATCTATTTGCGCTATATATTTTGGCAAAAATACTAAGTGAGGAGCTGATCATGCCGGTGCACTGAAGCTTTGTCTTCCATCAAAGTACAGCGCTCGTTGATCTCCTCTCCTTGTTTGCTTTTCTTTGCACCATCAATGCATCCACACTTATTCTAACTGGTGAAGTACAGAAATGTCTTAGTAAGTATGCCCTTATTCCAGTTTTGTTCCATTCTGAATAGAGCTCTTGCACAGAGTCTTGTCTAGAGAACTCTTGTTTAATTCCTTTAGTTTAATTTCTTATACTTACACTATTTTTAAGGGAGCCACAAAAAATGCATGTGGCTTTCCCAAGACGTGAAGGATTATTTAGTTGACAAACAATATCCTCAAAGATCTGCTGACATAATAAGCAATGCTGATGCACAAACTGCTGTGATTATGGCAATAATATTTCTGGGAACTGAAACTTGTATCTTAAAGTGTAGACTGCCACCAGTAAATCGTAAAATAACAAAACTAATAACTCTTATTCCTGTAAGGATCTAAGTAATAATATGTCAGAATGGGTTATAGAAAATGGCAGAGTTTCAATTAATTAACAAATACTGCTCCCAAAGTTTTTCTAGATTTCTCATAAATAAATAAATAAATAAATAAATAAATAAGGGATATTTTTAAAAATTCGTGTTACTTTCACACAGGAAAAAAAAATCAGCGTTTGCTGAGTGGAAAAGATGAATCAAGATTAATGGAGAAATGCTATTTTTAAAACCCATAAAAATGTTACAGAGTTAAAAATATAAAGTAAAAACTTATTTTTATAGCATCTGGCAATGTCCATTTAAGGCTGACAGTTTCTTGTGGATGAGTAGTACTACTTATCTCATGCAGCACCCACTATTTTGAGTTTACTGCAGTGTAACAGCATAATCAGATGGCTTTAAAACTCAGACTCAGAATCTCTCCCTCTTTTTGGCTTAAATCCAAGTTACAATTATAGTAAATGTACTATTTTTTAAAAGAATGCTGCTGCTTAAGTTCTTAACGTAGTGTTTTTGTTGTTTTCATCTTGCAAAACTGAAACTAGACTAGGATAAACACAGACTGAAAAAAATTAAGGCTTAAACCAAGTTTAATATGCAACTCCAACTCACCATCATAAAGCCCAAGAGGCAGGATATGCAAGCTTGCATTCCTTAAGCACTCGTAATACCTCTTGGCTTCAGTGGAAGTTTTGTTTGAGAAAGCATATAATCAGAACCTGTAATTTCATTAATTACATGCCACAGGCAGTCCATGTGAGGTAAGAATGATGAACCTAAGTGGTGGGAAGGAAGGTGGAACCCTCAGCCCCGCCTGCACCTTTGTGGACCACTGAGTCCACGCAGCACAACCATGAATCTTTGTTTTCCTCACTCACCCACACTTCAGCTTTTCCTCGTGACAGACGGCATCTGTCACGCAGAAGAGACCGCTGTGCAGATGCTTTATTTGGGACACAATATAGCTCTCAGGTCTCTGTCACTACTTTCTATTATCATCCCTCCCCACTCTTGGCAGTACCAAGGATTTCCCCCAATGCAGATCCTTACTCTGTCGGGATTTTTATATTATTCATACTAGGCACAGGCAAAATGTATGTTATGTAGCTATTAGTGCAGATTGCTTTGACATTACATATTACATATTTCATTAGATATCCTTTGGGCAATTTAGAAAGCATCATCTAAAAAAACACGTGGATGGACATGACTTTTACAGTATTACTGTACACATAACTTTTTGATGCATACCATAAACATAAATGACTCTACAGGGCATGTCCTACAGACAGTTTTACAGTATTCCACAAGATTTGTTTACATATGTTGGAAGAAATAGCACGAAACCAGAACCTCCCATATTACAAAGGCCTTTCATTTGCTAAAACTTGAGCAAAGAAAAAACACAGGCACTTGCCAGTTACTTCTTTTTTTTTCCTAAACATAAAAACAATTAAACCAATTTAAAAAGAAACTGTTTCACGCTAAGAAGTGGTAGGCCATGTTACAGCGAGGGGTGAATCTACAGCGTAGTGTCACGTGCAAACTGACATTTAGAAGTGCACAGCACATAGCTCTTCAGCTACAAAAAAAGTTATCTTCCTGTATAATAAATGGCAAACTCTAGCTCATTTCTACATGTTTAATTGATGACAACTCAGTTTTTACAACACCTAATTCAAGATTAACTCATAGTGTCTTTCACAACATCCCAACTATAATACATCTTATTTTTATTTGTCTCATTTTGCTTTGTTTTGAAAGCATAAAGCATCACCCTTTAAATGATTATAAGGTGATTGAGTAAGGGAAACCTGATTAAGATCACAACCCACCACCCACAGCTCTGTATGAAAGAATACAAAAAAATGGCTTTCAGATTTTAAAAAAAAATCTTTAGCAGTCTTCAGTCTCCAGAACTGTGCTGGGTTATCTTTATGAATACATAATGTAGAAACAGAATCTCCAGATTAAAAAAAAAAGTTCATTCCTAAGTGTCCTAAATGCTCAAACTTAGTAAGGAAGCTTTGCAATGAGTTGAGGCACACAAAAGAACAATCTAGCAGGCAAACAAATGGAAAGTATAAGGACAAGGCTGACTGAGGAACGAAAAGAAAGGGAAGGAAAAAAGAATGAGAACACCAAAAAGAGGGGAGAAAGAAAAGCAAGACAATGAAAACAAATGAATTGTTGAAACTATGCTGGGAGGAACTGATGAATTCTTATTTATTTTTAATGAACTTTCATTATTCTGATTACTAAATACATTTCAAAATGGGATGAAGCACATTGTATGTATGTTTTGCCAAGGACATTCTTGGCAATTACAAAGTCAGGAAAATTATAATTAAATCAGCGATGCATTACTTAAAACCACTTGAAAAAGCAGACCATTTGAAACATCAAGTAGGCTACATGGGTAAAGATTTTAAGGACTCAATACTCAGGAGCAGGGCAGATTGCACTCGCATGTTGGACAGTGAACCTTCCAAATGGGGCCATTAGATAAACAGCAATTTCTATTCCCAATTGTATTTTACCAATTTTTCTTCTCACAATCAACAAAGTCTCATAATGTTTTTCCACATAAAATAAGGGCAGCTCTAGCAAAAAAAAAAAAATCAGGCACTTGTATAGTAAAACTTTTATTTTGCAATAAAATCTGGTTTACACTTTTTAAAAAGCTGAACTGTTCATGGCAACCAGATCATAGCTATGAAGATGGGTTCTGTATTTTTCAGATGCACATGGGACACTTCAACAGGCACCAGACCTCTGTGCTTGCCCTAAAAATGGCGCTGCCATCAGTGCCTCCCACAGCTACAGCACTAGAAACGTTAGGGCTACGTCATCTTGTCTGTTGTTACACTACCAAAACCCACAATAAACAGGTCACCTTGACCTCTCTCATGCAAACTGTAATTTCACGGAACTGCTAACCCCTGAAGAATGGGATTGATTGAAAATGCACAAGGAATTCACTGTTCCCACTCAAAAAGGTGCATGACCTGGCTTCCCCGTAGTAGTAATGCTTATTTACACATCACGGTGACTGCGCTTTTAAGTGCCTCTGCGTGGTCCCTTGGCTTAACCCATCGATTTGCCGCAGCCTTTTTGCCTGCTGCTGACACAAGAACTATTGTTATTATGCATTCTTATTTTCCAGGAGAACCGAAAATGCCAGCTACAGGCATGCCTTGTGCAACTTTAAACTCCCTCACACTCCTAAGCATCCCAAGTTGTACCTCACTTTGTCTGCAAGTGGGGAAAACTCTTCCCCACGATGTCCCAAGAAGACCCACAGGGTGATTTCCCTGGCAGTGTTCAAGGCCAGGTCGGACGGGGCCTTGAGCAGCCTGGTGTGCTGGGAGGTGTCCCTGCCCGTGGCAGAGGGGGTTGGAACTGGAGGGGCTTTCAAATCCCTTCCAACCCAAACCATTCTGTGATTCTGAGTCTGTGATTGATCCTGTGGTTCTATCATCCTCTGACTGATTCTCTGATCGATTCTCTGACTGAATCTCTGATTGATTCTGTTATTTCAAACCGTTCCACGCGGCAGCCGGTGCCCGACCACTGCCCATCCCTTCGCCCCAGGATGCTTGTGCCCCCGCAGCCCCTCACAGACCCCCGCCCGCGCAGGTGCGAGGCTGCGGCCCGCGACCCCTGCCCCGCCCCCCCCCTCCCATCGCCCCGGGCCCGCGCGCGGAGGCGCCGCAACCCCACCCCCAGCGCACCCGGCCCCACCCCTCCCACGCGCTGGGCGGGGCTGCGGCACGGAAGGCAAGGGGGGAGCGTGACGTCACGCGCCGGACGGGGGCGGGGCGGGGTGGTGAGAAGGGGGAGGAGGGAGGAACTGCAGTGATGGAAAATTTTCGGCTCCGCATCCTCCTGCGCGTGCCCTCGCGCGGCGCCGCCCCTGCTCCCCCTCCCGCCCTCCCTCCAACCCCTCGGAGGAGGCGGCGGGGGGGGGTGGGGGGAACTCTCCAGAACGTTCTGTGACGCCAACTGCCCAGCTGCCGCCTCCCGCCGCCCCACAGGCGAGGGGCACACCCGTCCGCACGGCACGGAGACCTCGTGTCCGTGTGTCCCCACGCCAGGCGGGCGCGTGGCAGTGGGGGTGTGCTTGAGCCGCTCCCGCATCCCTGCGCTGGCAGCCGCCCCTCGCACCCTGCAAGGACTGTCTGTGCCGTGAAGGGAGGGAGGTGACACAGACCAAGACACTTGGTGGCGAGGCGTGCTCCACACTCGAGGCTGGCAGGGCAGGAAAGTACGACCAGGGTGGGGGGCTGCTCCAGAGACCCCCTGCCTCAAGAAATGGAGGTCAAGTGGTCCTTCCCTGGCTTCTCTGGAGCTGCAGCCTCGCTGCATATTTGTGGAGTGCAGATAAGGCAAACAGCAAAGCCCCACTGTTGCCTTACTTGGGGGATTGGGCAGGAAAGCCCTGCTGCTGCCTTCCGTGGGAGATCAGGCAGCAAAGCCCCACTGACACCTTCCATGGGGGATCGGGCAGCAAAGCCCTGCAAAGTTTCTGGGGTGATTAACTTCAGGAAAAGGAAGCAGGATGCTATTCACCACAGACACTCCTGAAAGTGGGGTCTATTCTGTGTGGCATCATGATCACTTCCCAGAGGAAACACGCTGCCCCCCTTGGGATCTGGGCTTGCACATGCATGGCTGATTGCTCGTGTATTAAAAATAGTGACTGACTGCATTGAGCAGCTATGAGTCGGTGGCACCTGAGCCCCTGTCATGCACCCAATTACGGGGAAATGCTGGAGCTGGAGTTCCAGAAGCGCGCCAAAGGCTGGCAGAGTGTGGAAATGAGGAGGAAGCCTTCTTAGCAAGCCTGCACCAGGTGCTGCAGTCGTGCTGCAGATGCTACACTGGATGGGTGGAAGCACCTTTTGGACGGTACTCCTGACAACCTTGCAGTGTCTGGTCTCTGCTGTGAAATCCAATTGCCCCCAACGTAAACATGGCAATGTCACTGGGCACAACAGCTGCCATCATGCATCTCTGCTATGAGGACAGGCTGAGAGAGTTGGGGTTGTTCAGACTGGAGAAGGCTCCAGGGAGACTTCACAGTGGCCTTCCAGAACCTGAAGGGGGGCTACAAGAAAGCTGGGGAGGGACTTTTTAGAAGGGCTTGTAGTGATAGGATGAGAGGGCATGGCTTTAAATTGGAAAGGGGAAGATTTAGATTAGACATTAGGAAGAAATTCTTTACGATGAGGGTGGTGAGACACTGGTACAGGTTTTCCAGGGAAGCTGTAGATGCTCCCTCCCTGGAAGTGTTCAAGGCCAGGTCGGACGGGGCCTTGAGCAGCCTGGTGTGCTGGGAGATGTCCCTGCCCATGGTAGGCGGGATGGAACTGGATGGGCTTTAAGGTCCCTTCCAACCCAAACCATTGTATGATTCTATGACTCTATGTGCTGCCCCCCCCCCTTCCGACCCCCCGCTGACCGGCTCCCACCCCGGCTGGGCGCGCCCCGACCCGCCGCTCCCCCCCTCTCCCCGCAGCGGGCAGGGCGGGGGGCGGTGCGCGATGACGCGCCCGCATTCCTGCCTGAAGAGCGGCGGCGCCCCGAGGGGGCCGTCAGACCGGGAGCGAACCGCGCTCCGCACGCTTCCTCAGCAGCGCGGGATCTTCTGTCCCTTTTGTACCGACGGCTTTTTAAAGTGATTTTTTTTCCTACTTTTATTTATTCAGGGTTCTGTTTTCACTGACGTTTTCTAGTTAAGGGGTTTTTCCCCTCGCAAGCAGCAGCAGCACAGAGAGAAGCATCTCTTCGTTCCGAGGCTTAGGCAGGAAACCTCGCTTCCAGGCTCTCTCGGAGAAGGTACGGCGGGTGCCGGCGGGGCCACCTGGAGGAACGGGACGAGTTTTGGGACGCGGCGCATCCTTTTGTCTGGCGGCAGCTCCCAGCTCTGCCCGGCTCCGCGTAGGGATGCTGCATCCCAGGGAGGTGGAAAACCACCCAGGAGACTGCGGCGCGGTGCAGTCCCGTGACCGATTTACATTTTTTCATTGAAAACGCCGGGAAGCCCGGTGCCGCCAGCGGGCGGGGAGGGGAGGCAGAGAGAAAGGGAGGGAGAAAGGAAGGGAAGGAGGTAAATAAACACGGAGGCGGCCGATGTGACAATCGCCCGTCGGTGTTGCATCAGTCGCTGCTATCGGGGCGGGGAGCCGAGGGGGAAGGCGGAGGGGAGGGGAGTGCGGCGTGGCGGTGCCGCTGCCTCGTCCCTGTCCCCGTCGCCGCCGCGGGTCTCACCTTTGTCTGCCCGCGCCCCCCCGCCCCGCGCGCCCCCCGCCCCGCGCGCGCCTGGTACTTTTCCACTCGGCGGCGGTGGCGGCGGGCGGGGAAGCGCCGCGCCGAGCCGAGCCGCGGGCGCGCGCTGGCCACGTGACATACGGCGGCGCCCGCTGCGGCACTGACGTCGCCTCCCACCTCCGCAGGCGCGGCCGGACCCACCGCCAAGGACAAAAGAGCGGCTACCCCGACCCCGACCCCCGGCATCATGAGCAGCGCCGAGATGGGCAAGTTCAACATCTCCCCCGACGAGGACAGCAGCAGCTACAGCTCCAACAGCAACGACTTCAGCTACCCCTACCCTACCAAGCCGGCTGCCATGAAGAGGTGAGGGGGCTCCGCTGCCCGCTTTGCCCCCCCCTCCCCATTCATAACGCTTCGACACCCCCTCTGTTCATAACGCTTTTCGCCCTCCCGTCCATAACGCCACCGCGGGTTGGGGAGTGTTCGGTTGTCGGCAGACGTTACCAAGCGACTGCAGGCATGAACAGCTCTGTGTGCTGGGTGCAGTGGCAGGTGTGTGTGTGTCGGGGCGTTTCCTTTCGGGTCGTTCCGTGGGTTTTCTCCTTTCCCTTTGAAGGCGATCGGAAATGTTAAACGAGAAGTGCATAGGCAAGTTGCCCGCGGTAGGCGCTCATGGTGCAATGTTTTTTGCAGCCACTATGCGGATATCGATCCAGAAAACCAAAATTTTTTGCTTGACTCCAATGCTGGAAAGAAGAAATACGAAACTCAGTATGTAAGTACCTGGCAGTGGTGTTTCAAAAAAATGAAAAAAATGCTTTTTTTGCCAAATACATGCTTGTTTTAATTCTGAAATAAGTAATGACTTCCTATTAATTATTACCTGTTTCCATTTTCTTAGCATCCGGGTACTACTTCCTTTGGAATGTCAGTATTTAATCTGAGCAATGCTATTGTGGGTAGTGGCATCCTTGGTCTTTCTTATGCCATGGCTAACACTGGAATTGCTCTTTTTGTGTAAGTATCTTTTGCTTCATAAAAAAAATAAAAATCTTTCTGCTGTGTAATTAATAATGGAAAAATACTTGATGTAAAGCTATGACCTTTACAGAATACCCAGTCATTGTCATAGGTGCAGAATTGCGTTGCAGGGTTTACAGGCTGTTTTAAATTAAGACGTTGCAATACATTCAGAAGGTCTTGCAAAAATTTAAACAGGTTCATTGTGAGTTCTGCAACCCATAGAACATTTTCCTTTATTTAGCTGTAGTTTCTAAACTTGATAGATTGCCCTTTAAAATGCCATTATCCAAGTGGAAATGAGGGGTGCTGTTTAACCCAGCTGAGATCTGTCGTGGCTTTTTCCTTCAGAGTTCACTGTCAGAAATTAATGACAACAGGAGTTTTTCAATTGGTAGAAGTCATAATTGCCCAAAAAGTACACAATCAGACTGTAGAAAAAAAATGGAAGTGGAAAAGGATTATTTTATTTTTGTCTTGCAAGTCTGGCCGTGTCTGCTCTTAAAAGTTTCTGTGGCCCAGTCTGACTCATCAGGGATGTGGTCTGCTTTTCCTAAACTGACATAGTTATGCCTCTAGAGGTACAGTGTACTAAACAGCAACAGAGAACTGGTTTCAGCTAAACCTATACAAATTGCAGTCTCCCCCTAAGAAAGGAATACGGAGTAGCCAGCATATCTTTATTGGTATGTCTATATTGGCAAAAGCTTTCAAGTGTAAGACTATGGTAACGTAATCTGAAACGTCATGAGGAAACAATTATGTGCAGTGCTCCTAAATGTCTCTGCAAAGTACATTTTTATATATCTTGCAAGCAGTTCAGCTTACACAACATGTAGTATCAATGACTGAGTGCAAATGGGAATCCACAGTTACGTTTAAAGGAACTTTGTATTTCTATCCTGGAAATAGATAAATATGTTGAATGAAGAGTTAACAGTTCAAAATTTACTATGCTCTTACCAGATTTACAGAACGTTGTAAGTCAGATTTACTTCCACGTATTTCACAGTATATCAGGGTGGTGGTCAAGTTTCCTGAAGGAAATACCAATGTGTAAAGTTTTGATCCAAAGGATTTTATTTTAACTATATAGTGATTTGTTATTTTTTTGCTAAGATATTCACTTACTTAGATGATGCTAAACTGAAAGAACAACTTAGCAGCATGAATTCAGAAGCGAGAGATACTTCACCTCTCTACACATCAGTTTCATGCTGTGAAATATAAGATAATGCATGTTAGAACATCTCCAAGAAGGAAAAAAAAGGTTAGATGCTTGAAGAGATTTGCATATAATGGGAGTTCTCTTTTTTCTGAAGGAAAAAATGTTCAAAACTGTCAATTTAACGATTGGGTGCTGAGGTCGTTTAGTTACCTTTCATTTCCAGATAGTGCATTCAGATCTGTTTGTGTTAGAACTGATTGAAAGATAAACTAGCTTTTACCTTTCAAAACTTCCTGTAGTTCATATAGTTCCAAGGCAGAAAAGCAATCAATCACTTACGATACTGAGGATTTGTGATGACACCAAGGACATTACAGACATCTTCTAATAACTAGGTTACAGATTCAGATCCAGATGCAGCTGATTAAGGCAGTAAATTCTTCGAAGACTGTGTGGAGTCACTTGTGTCAGTGCTGTGACTTGTCACTTGTGTCAGCACTAAAGAGATGAATGATGTGGTCTGGAAGCCAGAAACTGAGTGAGCTTTGAGAAGAGTTTGTTGACTGTTGTTAACACTCTTGGCAGCCATTCGAGATTAGGACTGAGGAGTCCAAGATCTCTGCTACTTTGCTGAAATGTAACCCTTGCACATCTCGCTGTGCTGTTTCCAATTGATGGGTGAATTAAATCTTGGTTAATCTCTACCTGTCAGAATTACAAAGGGTTACTTGTGTGCATGTGTTGGTGTTGAATTGACACAGTAACACAAATTTCATAAATTCCTTGTACAGATCTGTGTGGTTTTTCTCAGGTATTTCCAGTTCTTTGTGCCGTGTTTACTATTTCACAAGCATTAAAAATTACACTAAAGGAAATGTAAAGATTACTCTGGGAGATTGCCATTTCTGAGTAGATGCACTGATTTTTAGGTTTCCTATGAAGCAGAATGCTTGTATAAGAAAGGGCAGGGTTTTTTTTAATGTGTTGTAATTTTCCACTGTGTTCTTCAGCAGCTGAGAAGTCCCCCCCTAGTGCGCCACTCCAGGAAGTGCATTTGTTGTGGGAGAGATTTGGTCTTGAGAGATCCGAATTTTAGATGTTGCAAATGTGCTTCTGGAAATAATTCATATTGCGTGTAAAAGCCGTGGGGAAGATAAACAAGGCACTAGCGATTCCCATGTAAGCACACATGAAGAGTAACTTTTGAGCAAAGAAAGTATTTTATTTTTTTAATGTCAATAAATATTTATTTCCATATGAAGACACGGCTCTCAATACATCTGAATTTTCAGTCAGTTCTTTAAAGCTTTTGTAGTTTCATCTTTATGTAAAAAAAGACATAACACAGGTTTAAGCTGAAAAGCTGATTTGTTTAAGACCAAGAGATAATCTTCGCTTTAGCTACAGTTAGTCACTGTTCCATAGATTCATGACACAGTAGGAAGACAGGAGAAACACAGGTTTTTTTAGGTGATACAGAACCATTCCCATTGATACTTTGTTAAATTATTGGTATCAAATGTAGCTAGTTACAATGGCCTGACACCTGTGCTTATGCCACTTTACACTGAATATAAGCATTGTTCACTGCTTCTGAAATGCATTTCAGTATAGAATTCTTCCTAAGCTAGCCATTAATTGGGTTTTCAGAACACTTCTAGCTGGCCTTAGAATCAGCAGGTTTTTCCCAGATAATATTTTAATATGATTAATCTTTGTGTTTGATCTGCTTTTATTTAATAGAGCATAAAATAGGTCATATATGGCTATTAAAGCTTTGCATGTTTTTCCCTTCCCAGGATACTCCTGCTGTTTGTCTCAATAGTTTCTTTGTATTCAGTGCATCTCCTTTTGAAGACGGCCAATGAAGGAGGTATGGCAAGTTACTGTTTTGCAAACATATGGTATTTGTTTCGTGTGGTGTCTTTGTGAAACACACCCTTTCAATGGATTATTTTGTTTTCTTTTAGGATCTTTATTGTATGAACAGTTGGGAATGAAAGCATTTGGTATGGCTGGAAAGCTTGCTGCTTCTGGATCAATTACAATGCAGAACATTGGAGGTGAGGACAAGATCTTAAAATGTCTTTACTCTCAATAGTAATTGTTCCCTACTTATTCTTGGAGACTTTTTTTTTTCACACAACATGTGTTCATTAACTGCTTGTGTTCAAGTGAAGTTATGAAACATGTTATGTGATTCTTGCATCTTGTGGCATATTCTGTATTTGTAATGATCTATATGATGTTATTCACCTACAGCTATGTCAAGCTACCTCTTCATAGTGAAATATGAGTTACCATTGGTCATCAAGACATTTATGAACGTCGAAGAGACCACAGGGTAGGTGTTAGAACTCCTCATCAGAGAAAACATTAGGAGAAACAAATACGGAGACTGTATATATTTTTATATGAAGACCACGTTCGGTACACCATAGAGTAGCTTCTTACTCAGACAGAGATACAGTAAGTTTGCACTTCCCCTGAGTGCTTCACTTCATTTAGATCCAACCTGTCCTGGGAAAAGGGTAGAAAAATACAGGTATCTAATCATAATACAGAAATCTGTTCTCTAAAGAACATCAGGTAAGTATTAATGTAGGTACCAGTCGGTACATACACTCAATAAGGAAAGGTAAATGTGCTTATGGTTGTTTTGTTGTTTTTTGTTTTTTTTTTTCTTATTGCATTCCAACTGATTTAAACTGATTATTTTGGTTTTCCAGTGTTAATACTGGGGGAAATGATTAAATGTAAGACTAAGGTGGAGTTATGTAATGAATGTGTTAAGGACCCAGTCTCTAAAAGATACAGGGGCTAAATATTGAACTAAACCAGAGTTTATATGCCCAAGACAAAAATGGCAGATGCCATGCCACTTCGCCCCGGAGACACCTTGACCCCATAGCGACTCTCCTGCTTGGTGTTAAAAGTGGATGTTCTTTGTATAATCAGTGGAGAAAGGTGATCCTCTGTAGGGGTCAGTTCAGTGCACCTCATTTAGACACCTGTTAGGGTATCTCCAGAGAGTGATTTATCATATCACTATATTGAGAGGGCGTGTGAAAACAACTATCTAAAACAAGATGCCTGATTTCAGATGGATAGAGTTAAGTGCTATAAATCTCACTCTTCAGAGTTGTACTTCTGTGCCTTGTCCTGAAGTGTCCCAGTCTTGAGAGGGCTGAGCAGCTCAAGACTCCAACTTACACCTAAGCCTGAGTTCAGAAGGTAGGCATTTTTCTGCCTGTGTTCCCCAAGGGGTTCAAGCCATTTGGTGGTGTTCATACAGCTTGCTGATAGATATTGTCATGACAACAGTGCTAACCATTTTTATTTTTTTTTTCTTTTTTAATGTACTCAAAGAATGCACCCACCCCATTTACTTGATTAATGTAATGTTCACAAATACTGTGCTGGGAGGGTTCATTTCCCTCCTTTGGCTGAATTCACGTCCTTATTTTCCACTTCTTAAGAAAGTCCTTGGAGTAGCTAATACTTAAGAGGGGGCTTGGAGGCAAGTATTTTTAATTGTCCCATCTTCAGAAAAGAATTTCAAATCTGTTACAGTTCAGGAGGGGAAGTTAAAGGGTGTGAATCTCACTGAGCTGCTGCTCTGCAAATCTAGCAAACAAAATTCAGAAACTGAGATGTGTATCTTCAGTGTTTTCTTGTTGGCTGATACTAGGTAGCTGTACACTGATTTAAAGTAAATCTTTTCTCAGTGCTCTGACAATTGTGGACCCCATTTAACTGACTCTCTCCATGCGTTGCTTAGGGGAGTTTGGGTGGCTACGATTGGCATGGATTCCACTCTGGCAGCCTGGTACCTAAAATGTAAGAACTTACGTATTTAAGTGTCCCAAAATAATGCTTACTGTAGAAGAAGATATTCTGGAATTCTGAGACAATATTACAAATACTAGCTCCATTATTAAAATTTGTTTAGCAATTTTTAAGATACTCAGCTGTATTTTAAAGCTGTGCATCCCATTCTTTACTCTTCAGCACAGAAAAACTTTAAATTTCTTGGTCTGAAAGTCCTGATGGCCTCTATGTGGGGCATGCAAAATAACAGTGCATATTCTTATGACTGTATCAAATGCAAGAAATGTCTGCTGTAATTAAAAAAAAAATAAATAAACACAAAAGGTACATCATGTCAATGTCCTACACATCTAAACTTTCTAAAATACATAATTTTACGTTTCATTACCCCAGATAAAACGGGGGAAAGAGATGACCCAATTCGTTTTGCATTTACTACATAAAACCAGAGCAAATCTGTTAAAGTTATTCCATATTTCCACTAGCATGCATAGGCTTATAATTCAGCAATTGAGTTTGAATGAACAAATTTCCAATTAAGTCATTAATTTTTGTTTGTTTACCTATATATTCTACAGTCCATTTTAAAATAAATACTGTTAGATGATGCCATATCAGAATATAAAGTATTAATATTTGGGAATAAATGCTTAGTGTTACTTCAAAGTAGATAGGATGATCCTATAGGACAGATGAAGAAAGCAGTTACCTTGCCATGATTAAATACTCAAGATCATGGTTTTCTGTTAGTTCAGTGAAATTACGTTATGATTACACAGATCTAACTTTGGTTTTCTGTGTTTCGAAGGAAGTTGTTAAATCTTCTACCATTCCAAAATGTTCTGTTAAAAAATTGGTTCTTACAGAATAAATAGCAAAGATAAGCTGAAGGAAAAAGGCTTCTGAAGTTCTTATCACAGTTCCCCTACTGAAAGGGACTAAACGTGCCTCCAAGAGACTCACAGTGTTTGCTGGAGTTTTCTCAGCCAGTGGGCTTGAGCTACTGCCTTAACTCCAGCCTTCACCTGTTTTTCTTTAATTCCTGCCGGGTACCCAACAGAATTTTATTTCCATTAAAAGTGGACCACCACCCTGCTGGGGTCCTGCAATATTCTAATACCTCTGGAGAGCTGGGGACCAACATTTAAGCAAATCTCTATTTTTCCACGGCTGATCCTAGTTGACTTTTTTTCTGATCAGTCATTTACTTTCCTGTCTTCTGACTTTCAGATGCATATGAATTTTAGAAAAGGACACTAAAGGAAAGGCACAATGCAGGTTTGGGGTGAGATGAGAAGGTATTGTAGGGCTGTAGGTCCATACAGTAAGTTGAAAGCCAGTCCTTTGTGATGTCAGGTACTGCACTTCTTTAAGAAGCCACATGTTGTAGAAGAAAATAAGCGTGAAGACTAAACTGTAAATGTTGTAATTTTAAAATACTTTGATTGCTTACAAATATTACCTTTTTTCTACAGAGAGTGGTATCTTAATGGCGACTATTTAGTGCTGCTGGTGTCTGTCATCCTCATTCTTCCCCTGTCCTTACTGAAAAATTTAGGTAAGCAGTAGAGTACAATCAAGACAAAAATGCATTGAAAATACATGATTTGATAGGAGGTTTGAATCTTGAACTGCTATCTGTCTCCCAAGCTTGTCTCTTGGGACTAATGAGCGTTTAGGTAATTGGTGTCAATCTACTTTAAAAAAGGAAAAAGAAAAAAGATGGATCAGACAAGTATCTTAAGATACAGATGTGTTTGTGGAAAAACAACAGGACGATGGGGGAGCTTTAGAACAAGGGTCAACAGTAGCTTTCTGTTTGTGTTCTTATAACATTTGACCTATTTTATCAGTAGTGAAATAGTATAATATTGTTA
Source organism: Neomorphus geoffroyi (assembly GCA_033558235.1). Lineage (NCBI taxonomy): Eukaryota > Metazoa > Chordata > Aves > Cuculiformes > Neomorphidae > Neomorphus > Neomorphus geoffroyi. The sequence goes on along the minus strand of JAUMJM010000011.1, from coordinate 28,264,572 downwards.
TTGGTAATAGGCTTATTAGCTATCCTGTAACAGTCTCAGAGGAATAGAGATGGTAGCCCTGGGCAGTTCAATTGTGTTTGCAATGTAAATAGAAGTCACTTTTTTCATTTTAGATCCCAAGCAGTAGCAGAATATTCATACCAGGTGCTTTACATGAAATGGCTGTATTCAGTGATGTATGTGAATAATTCAGTTTACACACTATTTGTTCAGAGAATCCTGTAGTGAAACCTAACAAACTTGAGAATCTCAAAGTGAACTGCTTTCTTGAGTTACTACTTTACAAATTAAGTAAATCAATAAAAACAGAAGGGAAAAGGCTAGTAAATCTATTAGAATGAATCCTATAATTATTCTTAGTATATGATAAGCAGTTCACATTGGTGGTGGTGTGAGGTTTTTGTTGTGGGTTGGTTTGATTCGGTTTTAAGTTACAAAGTTTAATATTACAGACTCGCTGCAATGTACAAACCCTAAGTTGTCTTTGAGAACTTTCAGATCTGGGTGGAGATTAGCAGAAAGTCAATGAATAATTAACTTATTCTATGTAGCACTAAGAAAATGGCAATCTTCTTCAATATGACATGAATGTTGTTTCTGTTTATTGTACCTTAGTGGATTTTATCTTTCTTGAACACAGGTTATTTGGGCTATACCAGTGGCTTTTCCTTACTTTGCATGGTCTTCTTCCTGATTGTTGTAAGTATAATCTTGTACCCTTGTAAAACTGTGCTTGTAAAATTGCATTTCAAAGTGAAATTAAACATAGTTTTTAAAAAGTTTTACATGTTGCATTAGTCAAAGTAACAATAAAAGTATGGCTTTATTTCTAGGTAATTTGGAAGATGTTTCAGATTCCTTGTCCTATGGATGGCGACATCGTGAACATGACATTAGTAAATGTGACACTGGCACCTATGGTACATGAAAACATAACAAGTGATATGTGCAAGCCAAAATATTTCATCTTCAATTCACAGGTAACTCGCTAAAAATCAGACTCTGTTGAAAATAACTAAAGGAGACAAAACACAGAGCAGATACTTGAAGGAAAAATTACCTAATTGAATTGCCCAGTTGTAAACCTGGGATGTGCTAAGATTTTCTGTTCCAGCAGTTAGGCACTGTTTACATCCTGTAGACTGGGTTTTTCCATACTCCAAATGTGCAGAAATAGGAGTTGGGGTGCCTGCCTGAGAAGTGTGGCAATAAACACATCTCTCATTCTGTAGTATAGTTTTTTTCAGGCTTTCTCAAGCTCCATTCAAGTTAGTAAAGCATTTTGAAGAAAAGTGGATTGCAGAAGAAGTTGAAGTTAACAGTAAAAGCATGTGAATGGGAAATGTATGCCAGGGTTTGGAATAGACTTTAAATTCCTAGTCACGAAGTCTTGACTCTCATGAATGCTCCTAGTTCTAGTGGTGAATCTCCACACATAGGAAGAAGCGTGTGTAACAGCCAACACCAAGATCAGGCTGTAGTGGCTTAAGCCTCTGAGATGCAGATGCAGAACATAATTCTGAATGCAAATGCATTCAGCTCAGCATGGGCTTCAGTGAGATTTGACAGTATTTGGTACCTTAGAGCCTGGATTTAAGAAAATATAAACTTGTTCTCATTTTTGCCAGTTTCAGTTTTAACGAATAGCTAGTCTTTATGAAAAATTAAACTGATACCTAAGTCAAAAGTGAAAAATCTACCGATGAATTTTTTAAAACTAAATTTCTAATCTCTGAGATACTTAAGAAAGATACTTTTTTTTTTTTTCAGACTGTCTATGCCGTCCCAATCCTAACATTTTCTTTTGTCTGCCATCCTGCAATTCTTCCTATCTATGAAGAACTGAAAAGGTAAATGTTAGCTATGTACTCGTAATTTCACTAAAAAACCCCCAAAGTAGTGTAAAACTGTGTGTTCTCATTGCTAACAATGTTTCCTTTTTTTACAGCCGAAGCCGTAAAAGAATGATGAATGTGTCCTATGTATCTTTTTTTGCCATGTTCCTCATGTATTTATTGGCTGCTCTCTTTGGATACCTGACATTTTATGGTGAATATTGCCTTCTCTGCTTTTTTGTTGTTGTTGTTGAATTATGTTCTGCAAAACCATAGTATTATTTTTAAGTTAGAGTAAGCAAACATTTACAATGGGTTCTAAGTATGCATCTTGGGGTTTTTTTCAATGCTTCTATAAGTGCATGCCCAAAAGGAGATCAGTAGTAGAATTAGGCCCAAAGCACAGGATTAAAAGTGGATTAAATTACCTCCAAGTTATCCCAGTGTAAAATGGAGATGTGCTTATAGGAGCTGTTGAGGCTTTCTATTCATATTGCTGTGACTGTAAAAATCACTTAGGATTTAGAGCAGAAGCGGTTGTTTGAGAAGTATGTCAGCTACCTCTAATTCAGGTATCTTTTTCTTTGTAGGAAGAGTCGAGCCAGAACTGCTTCATACCTACTCTGCTTATCTGGGTGCTGATATTCTTCTTCTTATTGTGCGTCTCGCTGTACTAATGGCTGTGACCCTTACTGTGCCTGTAGTTATTTTCCCAGTAAGTAATTTATTTTTCAAATTTTACTACAATTTTTCATTTTCATCACCTGTCCTCCTGCAGTGAGTTACTGATTTGGCAACTCCTTTTTATAGCTTTTTTTTCTTACCTGGAAAATGAAATTTTATTCTAATAAGTGTGATGAAATATATACTATAAAAATAAATTTAAATAATTGGGCAATATTTACAAAGCAGTAGATGTAATTCAGGGGGTAGTCACTGACTTCCACAATGAAGACTAACCTGTCTTTTTTTTTTGTCTTTTTCTTTTTTTCTTTTTTTCCTTTTTTTTTTTTCTGTCTCTTCAAAAGATCCGCAGTTCCATTACCCAGCTGTTGTGGGCTGGGAAGGAGTTTAGGTGGTGGCGTCACTGTTCCATTACAGTTGCTCTTCTGGCATTTACCAATGTACTTGTTATCTTTGTTCCTACTATCCGAGACATCTTTGGATTCATTGGTAAGTGTTTTCACATCAGTTCAGGTAGTCTTTCAACGCTGCTCCCTTCTAATTGAATTATATTTACCTGTTTATTAATATTTATTTTTATGCTTCTTAATATAGGTGCATCTGCAGCTGCCATGCTGATTTTTATCCTTCCTTCTGCCTTCTACATCAAATTGGTGAAGAAGGAACCAATGAAGTCAGTGCAGAAGATTGGGGTATGTATAGGCATATATGTAATAGTTGCACTTGTTTACTGATTCAGAACAAGAACTTTAGTTTCCTTCTCAAAACGGAGGAGAGAGCCATTGCAAGGCTCAGTTCACTTCAGTGACTTCTCTCACCCCTTAACCCCCAAAATCAACAATAGGTAACAGTTCTATTGCTGATAAGAGCTAGATTTCAACAGATTACTCTTAAGAGCTATACTAAAAAAGTCTTGTTGTTCTCCTTCAAATTTTCTTTGAAGACGTATGCATGTAATTTACCCCTCATAAGCTGACCTCTGCCGATCCTTTAGGATATCCTGCTCTTACTGGCCTTAGTAACATTGACTTGGAATGTAATCTTAAACATATTGAGTCAGAATCAAGTCAGTGCAGTGGCACAGCCTGACTGGTAGCAGCAGCTACATTCATTTCCCTCAGCTGAGGTATGCGATATATAAATAAAAGTACTTTTTCATTTGAAAAAGGACCTCAGGCTTGAGAATGATACATAGCTCCTTATTGTTTACTGTCATCTCTTGTCTTTTTTGTGTTGTCCTCCACGAGCTGTGACATTGGTGCCATAAATGGGCATGACTTACGGGTCCAGTAGCAGGAACTGAAATACGTCTTTTATGTTTTCTTTTTTCAGGCTGCATTCTTCTTTCTAAGTGGTATACTTGTGATGACTGGGTGTATGACACTGATTATTCTAGACTGGACCCAGGACGTTGCATCTGATGGCCATTAACTGTCCTGGTTTAATCTCCAATACTCCACTTCAAATGCCAGTGTTCACTCAGATACCTACTGAGAACGAAAATGAGCTACTCAGCGTCCTTTAAAATGCAGATTCTGTGATGGTGGTTCTTCTGATTGTAGAATACCTGAACTCTGTCTTTCACGAAACTATTCTGCATGATGGAAGTGGATATTAACATCAAACCACGTGAGTGTCTGGCTGAAGGAAGTGACAACTTTATTCCATTCCAGAGAATGGACAGAACTCTCCGTAGACTTTTATCAAGCCATGTTTGGCTTTCGTCATTGTTACTTGGATATTTTCTTATTTTACTTGAATGTGCCTATAATGGAACCATTTGATGTGAGAAATAACTTTAATTTACAGCAAAGTGTTTAAAAAAACCAATGAGAGAGAGAGAGAGAAACACTATTATTTTTTGTACCAAAAATTCTTATGGACCTCAAAAGCACTATTTTGACTTTAAGAAACATTTTTCTAAAAAGAATGAAAGAATAACATAGAGCTTATAAAAATATTTAATCAGTGCCCTAAATTAAATCTAGTTTGCCTTTCTGTAAAGGCATAATTAGAAGAAATTTTATTTTAAAAAATACTTCTCATGACCAAAACAGAAAATTAACAAATTCAATTAAAAATTCTTAATTATACATGTTTCCCATTAAATTCATTTAGTTCAGAGTAGAGTAAAAATAATCCTGAAATCATTTGTCAGCTTACATAAGTAACTGCAGTTACCTTGGTTCCCAAAAATGGTGTGGAAACCCAAATTTTCAAGCTTTAAATAAGACATCCTTTAGAACAGATGCGTTTAAGAAAAACATAGCTAATTAGAAATTGCAAATGTGATTTTGACATTTCCCTTCTTGAGGTACTCAATAGTGCAATTGGGTAAAACAGGGTTTGGGGGGTTTGCTTTTTTGTTTGGTTTTTTTTCTGTTGTAGATAAAAACTGAATGGCACTGGAACATAGCGTGCCATTGATGTTAAACTCCATTCTGGAGTTCTGTCTATTAATAAGGTCCATTGTCAGTTGTAGCAATGTTTGTTGGTTTTCTGTCCAATCTATCTTGAAACACTCTGTAAGAAAACAAAGAGGTCCTAATGTAGTTTACTAGTTGTATAATATTCAAGAAGTGTACAGTATTTCTCAAATTACGTATCCATTGTTGGATTTTTGAATTACTTGACTGTTCTGTTTCTGAGTCAAATCCACAAAATAACTGCACCAGTATTCCATGCTTGGTACAAACTCTCTTCATATACACAACTGGGATTCCTCTTCCAATTTATACTGTATAGTAGTATTCAAGATAACCTCATAGGCTGGATAGTCATCTCATACTTGTTTGCTTCAGAAGTAGGTAAATTTCTTATGAGCCCTAGCTAGCTAGCTGATGAAACAGGTGCTGTATGGTTGTGATGAGCTGTTTTGTTTTTAGTGCATGTTTACTCTTTCATTCTTATCCCAGGTTGAAGAGAAATAACACTTGTGTAACAGCATACTTGGCTTATTAGAGGTTCTCAAACATAACAATATCGGGTACAGAAGCCTAGATAGAGATTATTAATGAAATAATCATGGCGGTGTGGTCAAATGTCTTCATCTGGCATGACACTTTAAAAATCTGATTTACAAAGTTCCACTCGGTCATTGTGTCAGAGGGAACTTGTAAGGGCCTGTAATCCATTGATTAAAAGGTGCCTGAGACTTTTTTGCTCTTGTAGAATTAATTGGGAACAAATGACAGTCACTGTTTGGCAGATGTCAGTAGCTGCCCAGCCATTTAAAAACTATGAAAATAAATTGCAGGTATTTTGTATTGATATTTCTGCATGACTGTAAGTACTGGTCACAAGTCTATAGTGTAAAACTGTAATGAGAAGTTAAGATTCCTCTTGTGTTGTTTGTACTATTAGTTCAGTGGTACTCAACTGGCAATTAACGATCCTGGAGTCAGCACTGACTAACGCTCCGTAGGTACTTCTCTGCCTCAGGTACTTCGCATCCATGGCTAACTATCCCATGCTACCTGGTCTCCACAGAAGTGCTGAGCGTGTGCCTCCTCAGTACTTTGGCAGCTTTTCTTCTTCCTCTCCACAAATGTAGGAAGGTGGAAGAGGATTAAAACATTGTCTACCTTTGAGCAATTTGTAGCAATGAGGGATGAAGCGCTTCCCTTGCCAGCCTTTAAAAAGAAAGAAAGGAAGGGAGAAATAGCCTCCTTGCTCTCAGTAACCACAGAAGAGGAAGGAGGTGTAAATGAGAAGTTACTACACAGTCCTCAACAGCCAGAGAGGAGGAAGACTTTTGTGATGACACCTCATAATGTCACTTATTACATGTCACTTCATTCTCTGAATGTAGCAATTTCCAGATTTTATATTATGTATTATATTATTTGATGACTGGCTTTCCACCTGCAACAGTTGAATTCCACTTGGCTGGGTTGATTTTCAACATATGATTTATTACTTTTTTTTCCCAAACCTGTCTGCTTAGTTACCTACATTGCAAACCACCTAAAAGAGGAGCTTCAGTATTAAACCACTGTTTTGTCACCTCAGTTGGACATCACTGTCTTCCATGATATTTCAGTCATAAATGTAACATGTTATTTATAAAACATTAATCCATTAAAACTAAACCTATTTTTCAATATTTATGATAGTCTATGTACATAAATTGTATGTGTGTATATACTGTAAGTATAATGTATATAATGTAGGTTTGGAATCCGGGATTTATGTATATATTTCCTCTCTCATTACTGATTGTTACATCATTTCAAGGAGTTGTTCATGTTGTACATCTGTGTAGCAACTGTCAAAGGAAAGATTCATTTACAACAAAATGTAATGCTTACAAAAATGAAAGAAATGCATTCTGCCTAAAGTGTGAAAGGAAACACTAAGACTGTATTTATTACAAATGTATATGTTGCAATAAACGCAGGAGTCACTTGGGTCCATAAAAAGCATCGTTCAGGTTCATGTATACTTTTCCTCTGAAATTTACCATGGATGTTACGATTTCCTGAACTTAACAACTTTTACGATCTAACCTATTTGTTAGGCCACCAAATTCGGGCATCCTGCGGTACATCCATGTACATATGTAAATATCCACGGTATTGTTAGAGGCCAACACTAGCTACAGTTGTTGGCAGGGAGTGCAACACAGTTTCAATGAAACATTGTATGTTTGTTTTAACTGAAATAAATAAATAAATAGATAATCCTCAACAATCTCATGGTGTTTTTTGGGGGCATGTGGACACATTTGAAGGATTTTCCTTGAAGAACATACTAGACGTGTATCTTTAATTTCACGCATATTTAACTTGTTTATATGAGTTCTTTTCAGGAAGTGGGAATGGGGAATAAAAATACCGCACGACTAAGTTTGCAATTTGTGACACTGCAAGACTGACCAGAACAAGTCTGGACGTTAAAGAAAATGAGATTAAATTTTGCAAGGAACCTGTATTGTCAGTTTTTTCAGTACAGGTGTATCTGGAGACAAGACTCAATGTATTAGGTCTTGTGTAAGTATAATAAATGAGTGAGTCTTGCCAAAATCCTATGCCATTTTCTTGCAACTGAATTTCCAAGAGAAGAGTAAATGCTTCTGCAAAGATTTTCAAAACTGGTGTGTCTCTTTCACTTGTATGAATCAAACCACAGGTACAAACCACACGTAGCATAGCAGTTCTTTATGCTCCAGAAATCTGCGTTAATTCATGCATATCTTTGTCTTTCACAAATATTAAAGAATTGGGTTTAAGAGACACTACCGGAGGTGTAGCTTGATGTCTTACGTACAAAACAAAACACTATATGAAGGGTATGTTAAAGAGGCATAATTCAGTACCGTGAAATTAGGAAATGCCTCAATTAAGGTTTTTAATTACAAGATCACGTAGGGTTTTTTGCTGGAGCCCTCCCTGAGTGGCTATTCATTATTTTGAGTTTCATCACATTTTCTGTGTTCACTGTGGTTATTTATTTACTCAATGCCCAAAGCCCATCCTGATGAGGGATAAATATCCTCATTTTAATGTTTGTGAAACACGAATGATTACTCGTTTCCATAATGTTGCAGGCCAGTAAGCAGATGTTAATCGGTCCGCACATCTAGTGACCCAACTGTGGAGAAGCAGCGCTGTGGAGCTGCCATGCATTTGAGTCCACGATTTAATATCCTGCACTTGGCATATTTTGTATTTCAGCATTTGCTTACATGTATTCGCAGCATAACTGCAAACAGGATTTGGGTGTTCATCATTCGTGAAACAAGAACGCTAAGCATCAGGTTAACCACTTGGAAATGGTGCTCATGTCTGCAATTGCTCATTCTCATAACTTGCTTACCGTCTCACAGGAATGTCCGAGCGATAGAGAAGCGCTTTCCTTAGACCACTACCCAACCAGCTGAATGTTTTAAGTCCACCTTTTCACAATCAGGCATTTCCATCAACTTAAATACGTGAAGCAGTCTTTTCTACGCACTTCTGATTCCTCCCCAGAGCTTGCTCACCCTTTGTGACAAATGAGACAGTACCATGATTAAAAAAAAAATAGAAATTACATTGTGTGACAGTGTTTAAAATCCTGTGCTTTGAACTTCTTTACCCACCACAAGACCTTTGCTCCGGAACAGCAATGTGTTGCCACTTAGGATTTATTCACAATGCAGAGACTGGGGAATCTTGAGGCCTCTGCATGTGAAAGGTGGCATCTTTGCTTTCTGCAGTTGCTTTGAAGTTTGCCTCTTCCCCTGCCTTGGCCTTGCCAAATCTGTTTTGTCTCAAGGTCATGCTTAGGCATCTTACCCCTAAATGTTCATGCGGCAGCTGAATTATATCAGGTCATGACCAGAAGCCCCCTACGGCTTAGTTCATATGCCTGTTTGTAGGGCAGCGCAGCTCCAAGTCAGTCTGTGCCCAGGTTTCCTTTCCTGAGAAACAGTAGAGAGTGGCCAACATATGCCAGAAGGAGCTGAGATGCCAGAAGGAATCCCCTAGTCCTGTTTTTCCTGGAATGCAGATATACCATCCCATCTCCAGTGCAGATGTGCCCAGCGCCTGTTTCCTCAGCCTTTCTGGTTTCAGTCCCTTGAGTGTGACAGTCCAAACCCCCACATGCATTTCCTTCTGCTTTCTTGCACAGCTGCTTTTGGCTGTCACAGGGCGATTCCTTGTCAGCTCTGTCACTCTTGCTCTGACCACAGTCACAGTTGGCCAGCTCTCCAGTAACACCGCCTCTCCCACTGCCTCCTGCAAGACACTTGCCTTCATCTTACTGCCTTCCTGACTATGTGCCTGCCCAAGTCCAGATCCCACCCTTCCACATCCACTTTACCCAGGAACAGCTAGAAACATCTTCCTTGGACTTCCTTAGTCCCTGCCCATATGGTCTCCTTATGGCCTGCACTCTAACTACAAGCCTTATTTTCTGTTCTCTGGCCACCCCTGCAGTCCCATTTCCCTGCGTGAACTCCTTTGGCAGTCCAGACAAGCACACTTCGACAGTCGGTTCAGGCACCTCTTGCCTCTCCAGCTTTTGGCTGAGTGCAAAGCCCTGTGCTAGAGACCGGGAGGGGCAGCTTTTCCCAGGAAAAATGATTCATTGTTTTACTACAGGAAAACATTCTCTTTTTCCTGATTTTTATTCCCAAATAGGCAAAATCATTTAGGCCAATTGTTTTTCCACACAGATGTGCAAAACTGCCACCCTGCTTCAGTTACTCGTAATGGAAAATGTCAGGAGAAACATCTGAAGCCAGGCAATGTGTAAAAGAACTGAAATGTATTCCAGTAAAAGAAAGGTCAGGTAATCTCAGCAAAAGGTAGAATCATTAACCATGTTTGAAAATGTTATTTCACTTAAAAATAAGTGCTGTTTTTTAATTTTGTTATTATTTACATATATGAAAAAGGGGGGAAAAGTTTTTCCAGTTGCAGAACATAAATTGATAGGTAATATATGTGGCATGTGTACTAACGATGACATAGATGAGTATAGGTCTTGGAAAGGAAACATAGCTTATATAACTACCTTTTTGGCAATCTTTAAATATCTTCTTTACATTGTCTCCAAATAGCTCAGATATTGCAGCAAAATTGAATGGAGCAAACTGAGGAGCTGCAGGTATTCAGAAATGCTCAGGAGTTATCAGACCAGGGCTAAGGTGGTCAACCATGCGTCTACTTTTTGTTAAAATAAATGCCAGTTCATGAACATCCAGTGTTGCTCTTCCCTGTCCACTCCAGTAAGACGATTTAATGCACCAGTAGAGTTTATCTTGGGGCTGGGTTCTGTACACAGAACAGACAGATGGACAGACAGATGTCATGAGAGGTGGTGTGGGCTGGGAGTTGCCCTCTGCACTGTCACCTGCAGACCCCACTTGAATGCCCACTGAGGACTTTGGTGAGGAATAAAACTGGCAGGCTCTTCCACTGTGGGCAGGTCATTGGGGATGCTCTCCAGCTCCATCACTGAGGAAAAACACTAATAAAAACAAGACAGCGATGAAAAAATCTGCATCAGAGCTGCACGTTTATATAAACATGGAGAGCAAGAACAGAGTTTCACTCCATCAGCAAAGAGCAGCAACCAGAAAAGACCTTCAGAACACAAGTTTGAAAATTGTTGTTGCTAAAATATTTGGATTGCTCTTTTGGGACAACCATGGAGGCATCAGCTGTGAAACTTGCTCTGCCAGGCTTACTGGACTGCAAATGAAAATGGCATCTGAGGGATGTGTTTTCTGGGGAACAGGTGAGGAAGTTCCTAAGAAAAACACACTGCAGGAAACGGAGCTGTTACAAGAAACTGCTGAAGAGTTACCGGAGTCCGGCGCTGGGTGCAGGTATTTCCTGCCAAGCAGCGAGCCTACTGCATACACCGGCCCGCCTGCAGAGATGGAGCCAAAACGCCTTGACTGCAGGAAATGATGAAATCTGCACTGACACTGATCAAGCACCCATGGGGGCCCTCGGTAGCATAAGTTGCAGATGACACCAAGCTGAGAGGAAGTGTCGATCTGCTGGAGGGTAGGAGGGCCCTACAGAGGGACCTTGACAGGCTGGAGAGATGGGCTGACTCCAACAGCATGAGGTTTAACAAGTTCAAGTGCCGGGTTCTACACTTTGGACACAACAACCCCATGCAGAGCTACAGGCTGGGGACAGAGTGGCTGGAGAGCCGTCAGGCGGAAAGGGACTTGGGAGTGCTGGTGGACAGGAAACTCAACGTGAGCCAGCAGTGTGCCCGAGTGGCCAAGAAGGCCAATGGTGTCCTGGCCTGCATCAGGAACAGTGTGGCCAGCAGGACTAGGGAGGTCATCATCCTCTTATACTCGGCACTGGTCAGGCCGCACCTCGAGTGCTGTGTCCAGTTCTGGGCCCTCAGTTTGAGAAAGATGTTGAGATGCTGGAGTGTGTCCAGAGGAGAGCGACGAGGATGGTGAAGGGGCTGGAGCACTAGCCCTGTGAGGAGCGACGGAGGGAGCTGGGGTTGTTCAGCCTGGAGAAGAGGAGGCTCAGGGGAGACCTTATTGCTCTCTACAACTGCCTAAAGGGAGGTTGTGGTGAGGCAGGGGTTGGTCTCTTCTCTCAGGTGACCGGCGACAGAACAAGAGGACACGGTCTCAAGCTTCGCCAGGGGAGGTTTAGGCTCGACATTAGGAAGAAGTTCTTCACTGAGAGGGTGATTGGCCATTGGAATGCGCTGCCCGGGGAGGTGGTGGAGTCACCGTCCCTGGAGGTGTTTAAGGAGAGACTGGATGAGGCTCTTAGTGCCATGGTGTAGTTGACGAGTAGGAGTAGGTGTAGGTGTTGGGTCATAGGTTGGACTCGATGATCTCAGAGATCTTTTCCAACCTTATGATACTGTGATACTGTGAAGTTGCGCAGCTCAGAGGGGCTGCAGGCTTCCCACTGCTGTGGGATTTTGGCACTTGCACTCTTTCTGAAGACTGGATGGGTCTCTCGCCTTACTATAAAGACAATGTTTACAAGCTCAGATAAGATTTACATTTTTCAAATCACGTTAAAACCATGGGTGTCTCAAGAAACATTTTGAAATAAGTGAATCGTGTTCGATCATGGTTTGGGGTGACAGTGTGTGTCTGTGTGCACACACTGGAAACAGAGGGTATAAGGACTCTTCTAATCCACTTGGACTGAGCGGGAAAGACAATAAAAAGTCACATGGGGAAGTGAAGTCCACAATTCCCTCTTCCAAAAACCAGACAAGTACCAATATCAATTCCCACACCTATGTAATTTTTCACAATTGTCCAGGACTTTCCAGATTCCTTTTGTACATGTGAGGTCTGTACTTACTCTGGTAGCTGCAGCAAGCTGGCCTTTAATTTCCATTTCTTCTGCAAGACCATTCATTTCAGGTATGTCATATTTCACACACCTGTCTCCTTTAACAGTTAACTACAACCCCAAATTGATTATAAGGCATAGCCTTTCCTTTCGCAGGACCGAGCCCTGAGGTCTGCGGTGAGCTCCTCTCAGCTAATGAGCTGGGTCACACCAGCATATGAGCTGTGCTTCAAAACTGAGTCACCAGTTTAACGTAAAACAATTGCATTTCAGTTTCTTCTTCCATGGACTTTCCAGCTATCAGGCAAATGCAGCACTTCACTACTCCTGTATTTAGCAGAGCCAGTTTCCATCTTGTGGTTGAATTTCTCAACCCACTTAAACAATCCGTATCTTGGATCAACACACTGCTTATCTCTGAGTCCCAGTGGAGAAGTCCCATGACGGTTATTATGTCTGAGCGTGGCTAACTGCTAAAATATCCATCTGTCCTCCCTTGCAAGTTTTAGTTTGGCAAGGAATGGCAATCCTCTTCTGCATTTTCTAGCAGCAACTGGACCAAAACTAAACCTCTGAAGTATTTCCTTACTTGCTTGGGTATGGATAAGTATGGGAATGAATCAGAGCCTATCTTTGTCATCCAGAAACTTTGGAGAACCATGAAATCCTTCTAAAAAAAGGCATCAGCAACTACTTGGAGTAACTACTTTGATTGCCTTCTTATTTTTATAAATAGTGAGAAAATTTAAACACATGGAAGCTAAAGTATTTTTACAGATAATTTTGTTTCTGTAAATTCTGCTGCTATCTGGGTCAATTTGCCCGTGTGATTCAGACTTTTCCCTTGCGGAAATGACTAGATGTGGTGCTTTCCCTGTCTGCATACATTGAGTTATTTTACATAGTCTAATAACACAGAGATAAAACTACGGAAGTTTCTCTGCAAGATCTTCCTGCTTTCATTTCCTTCACTCTTCATACTAACGCACTGTAGCGTTCCCTTCTCCCTTCCATCACAGACATACATTCACTTTTCAAACAAAGTTTTCAAACAAAATTTTGCAAACTTCTTAGGTCTTCCTTTTTTCCACAAAGAAATGTTTTTGATTTTCATTTCCTTTGGAGAGTTCGCCACGTGATCTTCTCAGAGACTGTAAAGGTGTAGTGATTTCATAGAGGAAATACATAGCTCCTTTTCAATCCCTCTAGCAAACAGACGTAATTTCACAGTGAGATTTTATAAAACTGTAAGAGACAGGGAATTTTGAAAGACTCGCTGATAAAGAAGCCATGAGAAATATTGCATGTAATATCAGGACAGTGAGTATGACAGCCAACTGATGCATTAATATTACTAAAGTATGGTTCAGCTCTGACATTGGACAGGATCACTGAAGAAATAACTGCACGGTTTTCTCTGCATCCTACTGCTGTACCTCAGCTGTGCTTACTTGCTACCCTACACACTGATCTGGCTTGCACATCCTCAGGGTTTGTGCTCTTTTTCATTTAGCTGTCGTTATGTCCACGAGCCCGCTCATTCTGCAGCCTCCCTGGGAGCTGACAGATGAAGAAAGATGCTGCAGGGGCAAAGGGGTGGACAGGTTGCTGAATTGGCTGCACTGCTCAAAAGAGAAAGGTGTCCAAGACAAAAACTTGACTGTGCGCTAATGAAAGGGAGGCTCAACCAACAGTCCCTGCCTTGTGGTGCCTGAAGAGTGGGAATGGGATCTGCCAGCAGCCAGCTATCCTGCACGGGGAAAGGGGTCACCACATCACAATGGGGACTGTCAGCACCTGGGGTCTTCTTGCTCACAAGCAGATCAGTGTCATTGAGGGCCCCCGCAAGTATAAGTAGAGATGTAAGCAATGACTGCATTTTTGGAGCTGGCAATGGGAATCACCGAAGCCACGAGCCACAGAGAAGGAAAGCAAACCAGAAGAAACACAGGAGGAAAAATAGGCCCAGAGAGGAACAGAAAAAAAGAGCAATTTTATGATTGTGAAGAAGAGAGAAAGCAGATCCACTGATGCACAAGAAGGGATATGAGAAGAATGTCTGTGTAAAATATCAGAAATCTCAAAGTGATTTCATGGTTATTTGTTTGCCTCCTTACTTTCCCTGAACAGGAAGAGAGGAAGGACTTTGTGGAAATAATCCTTGATGAGGTATATATAACAGCATGTGTGAAGAACTGAACATCTGCCAGCCCAACCCGTAAAGCAGCTCAATTAATAAATATTCATAATAATTTGAAATTATTTTGAAATCATGTGAAAAAAGCTTGGAGAAAATCGTACGTGTTGACAGTCTCCAAGGGAAACCTGAGTCATTACTTAACTCTTGTTACTTAGTGCCCTCAAGGCTGTCTTCTGTCCCACTTGCACATTAACATAAGTAATAAAATAAATCACAATAAGCCAGAACCCTTTCCCGCTGACTGCGAGCAATTATTAGCATTTATATGCTCAGTGAAATCAAGGCGATAGCTTATTTGAGTAGCATGGAGTTCCAGATCACCATCTGAACATGGATTTTTAGAATGGATAGCCATTAGAAATGAGCCAAAAAGGGATGAGTAAGTTTTTTCAGACTTCACCTGTTTCTGACTCTTAGCCAAAGACACATAAACCTTTCCCTGTCCTGGTTTTCAAGCCGACAATGAACAAACTCATCCTGGAAAACAAAGGAGCACAGCAAAGCCTCTCAGGGCAGCCAAGAAGTGGTGGGCTGCAACATCTCGTGCAGCAGCCACGGCCCATGCAGCAGACAGTGCAGACCAGCAACAACCCTTACAGGCAGATCACTCCTTCTTTTAAACAGGCACAGAACAAATACAGAGGCACGTGTGTGTCCCTCTACAGAAAAACGTTCTTTCATCCTATGGAAAGATTTTGCAATGATAAGTTTTGATGCTACAAACATATGAGGTAAAACTCACTCGTTCCCTAGGGAAATGATCAGGCCGGTCCGTAGCCCTGAGGGACCCTAGGATTGTCATTCTATACCCAAACACACCAGCAATGCCGTACCCTTTTCTACTCACAGCCAATTACAATAGTCTGAATCACAAGGATCACACAAAAAGGCACAAAATCACAAACAAGGTTCTGACCTTGAGTAAGTAACTTTGCCTCCTGAAAACAAATCAAAAAAACCCCATAGGTATGATGCAATTTTCCAGGAACCAGCTAGGAAGGAAAAGAGGTTAAGTATTTTCTTCTGGCCAAGAGATTGATGACGATATTCACATTTGAAGGGAGGAATTTGCCTTGACTCATAAGAAATATCTTTGTTCTTGGGGATTTGAAAACAACCTTTGTGGAACAAAATAGATTGCCTAAACTGTGCCTGTGTTTTGAGGAAGGATAACTTTGCCTATTGAAAAGAGTAACAAGGAGAAGAATTATTTTAATGGAATGTGAAGGCGTTTTCATTTTTCTTTATAGCTGGATGCACCAAAAGCAGATGACAATGGTGAATTATTTTAAAGAGCACAGTGACAGAGAAATCAAAATATATTTAGATTTTGAATAATTAATTTGGGTTATGTTGCTGTTGTCAAGCTTTTTGCTTATCTGGAAGACAAAAATGGATAAATTCTTTGATTTGAAGAGATTTCAGTCTGAACAGTGGTGATCACATGTAATGTTCGTACGAGCTGTCACACAGTTAGTCCAGCTCGCTCTTTTTTAAACCTATCACAAAGTTAACAAGGATTAATTAAGGCAATGACAGAAACAGACTTGCAAATTCCCACCAAAATCCAGTGGAGGTGCTCAATCTTCTTCTTTTCTATACAGAAGAGTGCTTCGGGCTTGTCAAAAACATCTTCAAACCTGACAGCATCATTATTACAGCCCCAAAGTTGCTTTTCTTGCTGGAACATAAGCATTTGTACTCCAAGTGTAATGATGGTGCTGGAGGAGACCAGCAGCACTTGAGAGAGGACCAGAACTGAAAGGCAAAGTTGGTATTCACTGCACTGTGCTTGGTGCTCTGGGAATCCAAATTAAGTATATGCTTTAAGCAGCCTGAATGGTCCCACTAACTTTAACGCCTATTTTAAAGTAGTTTGGGACTCAAGCCTAAAATAAGTTATTTTTGTACTCACGTCCTCCTATATTAATTTGGAAACTGAAAAAAAGAAAATGGAGCTCGAGCTTTGCACGGAAAGAAGCAAGTAACTTGGGCATGTGCCGAGAAAGACGATTGGGAAAAGCCCTGTAGCATAAGAGGAGTTATCCCAGCTTCCAGACCTGCTGTTGATATCTAATCCTGTTTCAAATCGTGCCTGGATAGTTACCAAAACTGTTCTTGTGATATTTTCCGTTTCAAGGCTGAAATGCCTGTGTGTGTTTCATAGCGTTGGGCATGGCACCTGGAAGAGAGGGCATGGCATTGGCATGGCCAAGCAGGTAGAACAAGCTGTGCTTCTGGCATGCATTTACCAGGTATTTGGCCTTTGAACAAACCATCTTTTCAGTTTTATGGGCTCTTGGAAATACTTCCAGACGTTGCCTCAATAGTACCAGTCAAAAGAATTTCTCACAGATGCCCTTTCATGGCAAATGTTTCAAGGAACTTCTCAGATAATGGACTTGAAGGTATTTGAGGGAAGATATGGGCACTTTTGGAAGGAGATTTCTCAACAGGGGAATTAGGGAGACAGATAGAACCACTTCAATGCAACTGCTGTGGCCACCAAGTGGGAGGGCAGTGGCCGTGCTTCATGCACAGAGGCTTCCCTGAGCCCCTCACACAGGCTGGTAAAGACACCATTACCTGTTGGGCAAGATCATGTAACAACACACAGAATAACACTGTTGATTATTAGAGGCCAATTCCATACCTCAGAGAAAATTAGGGCAATTCTTGCCTGATGCTGTTAAGTATTCGAGCTATGAATAAATAACTATATCCTTCAAATTCACTTCTCATTCTCCTCTTGTTACGTTTTTTCATTCTGCTGTGATATAAGACCTTTTAACATTATTTTCTGTCTGTTAAGTTTTCTGTGTAGGAGGCACTGTCCTGACGCACTGTTTTAATCCTTAAAGAGGATCAAACAAAAAAGATAAAAATATTCAAATTTTGGAGTTATTAGAATCCTCTTGAGGATGATTTTCTTGTTTTCCGCTTCCTGTCAGAATTTGATTTTGCAAATGAAGCTGACATATGCAAACCCTGATCACATCTTGCTATTAGTTTTATATTTAGACTTATGAGTGAGATTTAGATTTAGCTTGGGATTATCAGAAGTTCAGCTGCTCATTTCTTTAACTTTGGGCTCTGAAAAAAGCTGTGCAAGGAAAGCGTATCTGAGGACCAGACCACAATATATCAACAGGAGGATTACATGTCATAACATATTTCTATTTCAAAGCACTTCCCACTTCTCTGAAAGGTGTACATCTATTTCCCAGAACAGCAAAAAAGGAAGATACAAAACAATGTATCCCAAACTAAATAGGTACCAAAACTGATGTGGAAAACAGAAATAAACTAAAGAATTTTCAATTTGGACATTAAAGAAGTAACACGGGAATCTTTCTATACATCCTAAACAGGACTGCAAAAAACCTGCAGTGTAGCTGAGGAACACACATTCTCAGAAAAGCCCACTGCAAAACCTGGATTGCCTCATAAAAATCATGATTTAATTTTGTTGCTTCTTCCCGTGAACTTTGTCACAGGAACGTTTTGTCTCCTTCACATGCTCTACAATGAAAAATGAGAATACACCACCCTATATATCAAAGTAAGTTGTATTCAATGAATATTGGTAACAAAAGGTGCAACATTATTGTATCCAAAAAGGCATAAGAACAGAAACATGACGAGTTTGTAGGCAGATATTAAATCTTCCATTAGATGAACTGGTCCATCTAAAAAATACAGTAAAAAATAAAGCTTGCAGGAGCACAAGCTCTCTGCAGGCCTGAAATAGAAGCACCAAATGTAAGTTTTCTATGGAACTAAGTCTCATCACACATCACAGTCTGCTCCTTTCCCATCCTCCCGTCAGACAGGTGGTGCTTTCCCCCTCCACACACTTTAGGGAGTAAATTCCTCAAACCTCTCTGCTTTGCTGCACAGGTGCCAGCTACCTTTTGTACCACGTGGCCCAGTTTACACACACTCGTAATTTGGCTTAGAGCAGCTCCCCTCCACTTCTGCCAAGCTTTGAAGTTTGCTTCTACATCTTACCTGAAGAAGGCTGTGTGTGCTCAAAAAGTCTGCTTTGCTCAGCATACAAACTTGGGCTTGCCAGCACCTGTTAGTGCAACGCATCTGCACGAACCATGTCCCGGGCCGTTGTCGTCCTACATGACGCGCTAAAGCAGAATAATCCAAATGCAGCAGCATGACAACAATGTGAACTGTCCAAGCATTAGCGCAACGACATCGATAACTTCATGTCACTGGCATAGGCGAAAATAAAACCTTTCACAGTAAGAAATAATTTCTTAGCAAAAAATGATAGGCTTGTTAAAGAAATACGAGTGAATTCAGTACGACACATTATTTTTAGACCGGATACATGCAGGACGACAATTATTTTTGTTAGTAGCTGAATATTTTCCAGCAGCAGTTCAACACTATGTATTCCCTCTCCAAATGTGCGGTGTGGACTACAAAGTTCTAAGAGAGTACCCAAATAAATATCCGTACCCAAAGAGCCCTGAATGGACTAGCTAGGTTTACCTGTGATCGCCAACATGAGGAAGGGCGCAGTGTGTGTTTGCTGTCCCTGTCTCCTGTTGGGCACAGTGAGGTCTGGATCAGCTCTGCACACCCCGTGCACCGGGCAAGGCAGGTGAGTTGGCAGTGGGGTATTTTAATTAGCCAAGCGTTATGCCCTGGAGCTAGTGGAAAGAGAGAGTTTTGTCTGTCCTTAACTAATGACACTGGGACTCCACCCTTTCCAGGATGTGACATGAGATAATGTTATCTCTGGTATAACCTAGCCTTAATAAAGGGGAAAACATGTACGGAAAAGGACGGGGGAAAAAATAATGAATTTTAATCTGTAAATTTTCCAAATAGGAGATTCAAATGATGAGGAAAATTCCCTCCATTTTTAGAAGGCGGCGGCTTTTGGTTGTGTTACCATTCTCTTCGCATTACACAGCTCATCAACTCTGTTGTCGCAGCATTTTCAGGCAATTGATTACCTGGTTAGGAAACACAACTTAATGAGTCATGAGCAGCAGTGTTTGTCGTGAGTGGCACATGTTTGTTTAATCCAGAGGAGAAATTAAATTAAAAGCAACAGTAGTCATTTCAAACTAGCTGAACGTCAGAGAAAAGCAAATAGCTTTATATATGTAACACTGCACGTTGGCACCAAACCCTCCTGTGAGAAAACCAAAAGGCAAACAAGGAGCAAGTGAATGCTTGTGCCCGTAGAGGCCCTGTATGTCACCAGAAACAGCCAGCCATGAAATTGAAAGCAAATATTTGCTCTGCTTAAAAAATGTTCAGATCGTAATAATTGGGTAGTGCTTTAAGCTTCAAGAGCTTCTCAATCGTTTGTGGACGTTGCCTCTCTGCTTGCTGGTTATTTATGTGAGCAGGGTGAGGTTCCCAGCCATTTGCTATAGTTCATTCCCCTGCTTAAACCCAGAACATTTTCAAACAGAATGATGCAAGGGAAACCAGCTCTGATATACCATATTTTTAGCTTCCTCGTTCCCTATAGCACAGACTGCTCGTTTTGTTTGGTTTTGTCTCACTGCAAGTAGTGAGCGCGCCCCAAAGAATGATTGTTCTTTCATTTAAGGTTCTGATCTGGATTTCATAAAACCACAACCAAAATCTTGACACTTTCTATGCCAGGGATGCTCCAAGCATTGGGTGGTTTTGGGGGTTGTTGTAGGGCTGGATACGTCCTGTCTCAGTCAAGAAGAGAGGAGGGGAATTTGTGGTTGAGCTCAGCTACTTTTTGGCTGTCGCCAGCACTGGTGGATCTGTCACTCAACACCCAGGTTTTTCACACCTCTCACCTTTTTCACGCCCAAACCCCAAACATGCAAAATCCAGGGAAAAGCGCAGAACTGTTCCATTTACCTGGGATGCAGGAATAAATGCAGGTTTATAATGCAAAGAGCCGTGCAGCTTGTGTAGGTCTGTGCTCACTGCTGCAGGGAGCTGGAACAAGCTCCGCTGCTCCCTCCGGGCTGGCATATAGACCATCGTCTCTCAGTCTTACCAGAGGTTTGCATTAACAGCCCCTTGCCCTGTGTTTCCAGATAGCCCTCGTGAGGTCTGACAATGCTGTGACCCTGCTCTGGTTCCAGCCACGCCGGTCCTGCCCCTGTTGGTGTACCCCCACTGAGGCTGACTGCATCCCTGAAAGTCTATGCCAGCTCAGGCAGAGGACAACAGCAGCGCAGTGGGGACTCTTGAGCTCTCAGTCTGGGAAGGGGACATGAAGAGGTAGGAGGACAAGTCTCCTGTCCAGCGATGGGAAGTTGGGTCCCAGATAAGTTCTTGTAAACAGCTCAAGGTTAAAAAGCAAAGCTGCCTGTGCACCACCTGCCTGCTTCTGCCTCTGCACTGGCCGTTCTGTCGACTGATCTGAGCTCAAGGCTTAGCAGGTTGTTGTTCTTAACCTGGATGTGTACCCCAGCCTGGCTCAAAGCAAAAGAGGTGTCTGTGCAACCACAGCTTACAAGGGAGGTGTGCTCCTCCTCAGACTGCTCCTTCCCCCTGGACCCTTGTGACTTCTGAGCAATTATTTACATCATTACATCCTGGACTCCCTACTATGGGCCAAATTTGGGAAAATGCTTCAGCTTGGGCCATGTTTTATGTACATGTCCGTCTTTATTGACTTCAACAACCTTTCAGTCGGCCTTACTGGTACCTGAGATTGCTGAAGACAGGACTTTGCGCAGCTCCCCCCACACGAGGAGTAAAGCAGCTTGATGGACTCTGCGAAACCAGCACCACGACTCCTGCTCCATTTTAGATGACAATCTTTTATAAAAGCATCCACAACCTGAACCGGGTAGCATTCCTGATGAACATGAATATTTCAGAATACATTTACAAAATGCACTTACTCCTTCTATTTATGACTGCATTAGGCCATGATGGGAATAGTAAAAATATATTGGGTCAGGCAGTTTCGCTTACTCTAGTCCATAACATTCAGTTCTTGAGTGCACAAAATTTGCAGGATCAGGCAATGATTCAACGATTTGCTGCCAAGGTAAGGCTTCAGGGAGACAGCATCTTCTGATGGCCATTTTGGATTAAGAACACTAACAAACTGCTGTTAAGTTCATGCATCAAATACATGTTCTAAACCTATTTGCGGGGGTGTGGGGGATTTTAAAATCTATTTATTATAAGAGATATAATTAACATTTACTAACATATGATATACTTCCATATATCTGTAAATTTTGGCTATGAACTAGTAATATATATAAATTTATATATACCTATACTACGTATTGTAATATATCTTTTGCCTTCTGATTATCCAAAGCTTTATACACTAGATCTACTGGTAAAGCATGTGTTGCACTCTGATCATGTAAAATTTTTTTCTATTATCCCTTACCTCACGACGATTTCTTTTTAAAGCAACTTTTAGTCTTTTATATGGGTCTTAGAAATTTTATTGTACTTTTCCTCACAGCTTTGTTAAAATTTCACCTGTTTTCTTGACCGTCTAACTAAGCAGTGTGAAACAGATGGAAAAATAGGAGGGACTTGTAGATGAGTTAAAGCAGTGGGAATCAAAACTACTCAGTTCCTTTTCTGGTCTGAAGAGCCTCTACCAGTGTCTGAGTTGGGTATGTTCCACTGATAATCACTATCCTGTTTCCTGTAAGATTGTACACAATTAGTTAGGAGTGTACACAATTGGTTGCATGGATGGCTAAGTGAACAATACCTTCCGATAATCCCCATTTACCAGAAGAGGCTGCAGGACAAGGCAGGTGGTGTTCACTCAGATGCTCAACTGCTGGTCACACCGAGCGGCACAGATAGGGTGTAATAGGGATTTAAGCCCAGATAGGACAGAGATGTAAGCCTACGCTCTGCAACAATCAAACAGATGCTGGTAGGGAGCGGATTCAGCTTTCTGTCTATGAAGATGACAGGAGCTGGCACGAAAGCAGATCTACCTCTGTAGAGGCATATACAGATAATTAAGGCAGACACATAAAGTCTTTGGAAGATGTCTTGTAACGCTGCGCTCCTATCATCACTAATGTGACCACATAGAACTTTCAGGTTACTGCACAAAGAGAGAGGAGTTGCTCTAGGAGAGAAAACTGGCAGGTGCTGAGTCCAACTGGGGGCTGAGTTCTCTTGCTTTGTGCTCAAAATCTATAGTGCCAGGACCTGTGTGGAGGACTTTTCTGCACCAAAGAAATGCAACAAAAAGTCTTTTGCTTGTAGGATTCCCTCAAGGACATTAAAGGAAAGGTTAGTCAGCTCATTGAAAGGAAAGGTTGAACTAGCTCATCTTGCCCCACCATTTGTCAGGAAACCTAAATAAACAATGTATTCTTTCATTTTTCCTTCAAGTTTTCTATCTGCAACGGGACTAATAGTACTTGCCCCTTGTAGCAAAATACTAGGACTTTCTGAGATTAAAAACACTGTGTAAATTCAAAGTACTTATCATAATCAATAATCCTACAATACGACAGACTCCTCACTTCAATCAAGGGCACTTTAGATGCTCCAAAGGTAATTTCCCAAAGACTATCTTTGAAATCAGAGGATTCAGATACCGAGTACTTAACTAGATTGCAGGAATGCCATTTCTAGACCTGTAATTGGGCAGGATCTAATCACTTCATTACTGTAATACCAGCTGCTATATGAAGCTCAAAAACAGAGACAGAAATAGGTTACCGCACAGGTACCTCAGAATATTTTTAAGCAGTTATTATGTGATATTTTTGTTTGCTACTTGCCTTTTTGCCTTATTTGCAGCTTGAGCTAAATAGTGTGTCAGGAAGGTGCGACTGGCATGTGCTGCAAGGGAGACTTGGGGGAAGCAACCACGCCAGCAGCGCTGGAGACTTCCCCGTCTCAAGCAGATCAGGAAGTTTTGCTGTATTTATAACATGAAGTTCCAGTTAGCTTAATTTTCTTAGTTTAATGTTTTTTCTAGAGAACTTGACTCCTTCATAAACACATTATTAAATGCATGCACATCTAATAACCACTGAACATGCACACGCGGAGCATTGCTTTGGCCTACAGCACTGCCACGGTCTCTAGGGAAGGATTTTCATGGAACACACGATACCCAAAGCCTTGTAAATTATGGATTAAATTTTGCTTTCACTGATTTCATTTAGGTTTAATGCAAATAGGATTTGTTTTCCTTTCAAAGAATTGAAAAAGATAATGTAAATACCAGAGGAACAATAGAATGGGTACCAGGCACTACATGAGGCACCTGCCAGGCCTTACAGATATGTTAACAACCCTAGCTTTTTTTTTTACTATTTCTGTTGTATTTTAGCCATACTTCGCAACATGCCCTTGGACAGTAAATAGCATTATTTTGGTTTATTCTTTTGAAAAACATTAGCCATCAAGGTGTTCTTTAAGAACTTCATCGTAACCTAGTCCTCTGCTCTTTGTGTATGAATTTCTTGTGTGTAAACTTAATCTTTATTGCTTGGTTGTGATTTAAAGAGTGCATCATTTTACTACCATTTTGAAAAGCTTCAGTCACCTTATTAGATGGAAATTGTCAAAAACAAAAATTCACACCTTTTTTTTCAAATTCACTTATTTCATCATGTTTTATGATCTCATAACACCTCCAGGATACGCTATTGCTGGATTGCAATAAGATCAGTATGTGCAACCTGAATACTTACAGGTTAACATCTAACTTCACATATAGTCAGGTAAATGAGCATGCTGATTTCTAGAGAGACTGAGTTCTCTTGGCTCACAGGATTTAAGCAGCAGTAAGAGATGCTCAGCAACTTTGAATGCTTCTAATTAATGGTATGGATTTAGACATATAATATTTGGCACCCAAATTCTGAATTAAACTTTCATATTCTTTTTCTTTTAGATATGTATCTTTTAATCTATCTTTCTTAACAGAGGAAAATTCAGTTACTGGGCTGTGCACTAGCAGGCCAGTCTCAGGCTAAATAAATTATCTTAAGTATAATTTAATTCACAACAGTCATCAACTATTTCATGCTTCTAAACGCATCCCAGCTTCCATAGCCATGCCTTTTGTCGGCATTAGGAGTTGAAAGTTGCCAGGATCATTTCTGGCAACCCAACATAACAGGTACTATCGCTTAATATGCTGAGCAAGTCTTTAGCACTACTCTGTACAAATGGAATGGCAAAAAATACTCTTTTCCGGGAGAGAGATCTCCTCTTTATGTTATAAAACGACAAAGTCTGAATCTACTCATTTCAGAAAGATCAAAGTTTTATGGTCTACTCAAACCATACAAATTGGTTCACAGCACTATAAATTTATGGTAAGAATCAATATCTTAAAAGCAATTAAACAAAAGAGCATTTTTTACACATACTTTTAAAGTGTGTTTTAGTGAAGTTTTACTATCACTTCAGGCACCTATCACATTTGCAAATCTCTTTCTTTGGCCACTGCTATTTCCTTAGCTTCAAGTAAGAAGTTTGAAACCTTTACATTTCAGTAAAACACTTGGTTTGACTGGAAAAAAACAACAGAGCAGATAATCAAAAGGAAAAGAGAAAAGGCACAACTCCCTGATTCACTTTATGAAATACTGAATCTAAAGAGGAAGAGCAGAGGAGAACTCCTTCTATTAAGTGAATATTAGTCATCACAGTTTTATACCAGACTTTGGTCAGGAAACTAACAAATGATACCATCTCACGATCACAGAGTCACAGGCATACATGCAAGATCTCACAGCCCTCGAAAACTGATTGTCTCAACATGCAGAGTTGGAGGCAGCAGAACACATGTTCGAACACAGTTGATGCTATCAGTGTTCACGAAATGTGTGACAAGTGTGGGCAGTTCTTTTCAGAGTATCGTGCAAGACCAGTCATGTACACATCGTACATTATGCATCGTAGTCAATGATGTTTTCCCTTGCTCAGCTGCTAGGCAAAACATCCTTCTCAACTGAAGTCAAGAGTCAATGTCGGGACCCTGTTAGCACCAGCACACTTTTAACATGGCAGCAGATTTCCAAGAAACCTTTATTTTTGTCTGATAACAAATCTTGGCATCGCAGACTAACAATATTTATTGAAAATTATACTTTACTTCCAAGAAGAAAGTTTCTTGGGGCAGTGCAGTAGTGCACTGTACTGCCCTGGGAGAACTGACCCACCTCAGCAGACCCCATGGTATGTTTGGGTTTGTACCACTCTCAGCCCAAGTATTTACCAGCAATTTGTTCCTCCTTGCAGCACATCTGAAATGCTTTTTGAGCCCACAGTCTCTGTAAAGCCTCGGTGGGAGAAGGATCTCAATAACTGTTTCCTAAAGGAAGACCAGTACTGCCCCCTCCTGTGACCAACCCTGGCAGATTAGACATCGCCTTATCAGAACTAAGCTTGTGGGCTCTCTGCAGCAAATGGATGGAAAATCTTCATTCGAGAAAAACAAAACCAAACAAAAAAAAGCTTCAAAAGTCTATTTTTTTTTTTCTTTCAACTAGCACAAGATGTAGGCGTAGCTCTGAGCTGCAAAAATATCCATTGCCTACACTTTGTGCTTCCTCACCACTCTTGGCCATTCTTGAAGGCCAGCCTGAGATTTCAAAAATGTTCAATGTCACTTTCTGGAAGCAAAGAGCTTCTCTGCAAAATACAGGATTTTTCTCCTTCAGCTGGCTTTCTGCTTCTGTTCTCTTTTATTCCTCTCTCTTTCACACAGGCACTAACACATTAGTTCAAAAATGCCAGTGGCGGATGTACTAAAATAGAGGTGAAGAGAACTCTTTGAGCACCTCCAAGCTCCTTCTGTCAGTCTGCTCATGTCAGTTGTGAATCCCCCTGCTCCAGGCTCAGCTACCTCTGACTGGAGCAGTGTTTTCCCCTGGGCTGTAGTCATACATTTGCCCAGGAGTAAAATAGTTCAACGGGTAATCATCCAAACTTAATGACCCTCTGTCATCAGCTTCTTGCCAGGTGCAAGAATTGTGCCTGGAAGCTCTCGTAGGCTTCACTGCAATTTGGAAGCAAAAGACAACAAAGAAGCCAACCAAGCCCCACTTTCAATAAAATGCATCCAAAATCAAAAAGCATTCATAAGCTGTACATGAAGAAACTTGCCAAATGCTCACACGTGTGATAATTTAGTCAAACAAAGAAGTACTTGGTGTGTTTTAAGTTCACTTGTATTAGATTGGTATGGGGTTTTGTTGTGTACTTGCAGTTTCCATTAGACAGTTTAAGTTAGTCAACAACCATAAATTTTTGAAGGACAGTTCAGAGGAGAATTTTCCAGGCTCTGGAAGAACATTGCACTTCGGAGTACAGTTCTGGAAATGAACATGTCTGTTGACGCATTTTAGGCAGCCAAAACATAATCTAAGGAATGGTTTGAAGTTGCAGGTCTGAACAAAAGGAGGATGGGAATGGTGTTATCACTGAAAAAGAAAGGCTCAGGGCTATTTCAGAAGAAAAAGAAGAGGATCCATTCTGACTAAATAAAAGTGTATTGAAAGGCATCCAAGAAGAGAACTGCCAGTTCTAGACAGACAAGAGAAAGAAGAATGATAGGTCTGAAATAAAAAAGCAAGTTCCTGAATCTTCAGTATATCTGAAATCAGATTTAGGGGCAAGATTATAACTAAAAAGGATAACAAGAAAGGCACAAGAGGAGTGAATAGGGTCAATAAGGAGTGAATGGCATGAAAACCTGTTGGGAAAAAAAAGCTTACAAGAAATAATAAAGCCTGGAACTAGAAGATGCTGGTCACAAGCGTCAGAGTTTCACAGAACATCAAGGCAAATAAAACTAACAGTGCTAAAAAGTCGGAAAGGTAGTGAGAGTGGAGAAATTTGAAATGCTAAAAGTGCAAAGTAAAACACTTTCCATTTCTGAGAAGTGTTATCACTTTTGTGGAGCTCTGCTAAGATACTGAGAACATTTTTTTCCAGACTCCATGAAAAATAATTACCTTGGTTCAAGGAATACGCATGACAAGGTAAGAATCAAATCATCTGCAAGTTAGAAAACACATGTCTTTACAAGTATAAAATGAATGGTGGTAACAGAATGCATTGAATCAACATTGTCAGTCTGAAACCCTTTTTTTAAAAGAAACAAAGTAGAGTTTCTTCTTAGTCCCTACATCGGTATCACCTGACATCATCCACTACATAATAGACATTTGTATTTAGTAGTTCGGGGAGGAGGTTGACTGGCAGTTCAAAAGAAATAAGTCTAATTGAGTAAGAGTGAATTGCAAAAGTTTTCTGCGCTGCTTTCAAGCATGGCCCGGAGTTCTGCACGTAGGGCTGGACAGGGATTCAAGCCCCCAACTTGGAATCTGGGCCCACATCCTTTGTCAATCCAAAATTTCTGTGGGGCTGCCCAGGGTGCTGGTGCGAGCCCCAGGGGGGGTTATTTGCATGAGGAAATGTTGAAAGAGCACCCCTTGGCTTAATGACCTTGGGCAGCCTGCTCTTCCTCTGGCTTTGGCTCTTCCTCTGGCTTTGGCTCTTCCTCTGGCTTCGCTCTCATTACTGGAACGATACGGCTCTCGTCCTAGCGGGGTGCGAACGGGTGTTAATTAAATTACTGTTTGCACAGTGCTTCACATTCGAAGCACTACAGTAGTGAAAAAAACATGCAGCACAAGTACAAAAATGGCAATCCCACTTGTACGTGTAAAGATGGGAATGTGACAACCACAGTTCATCATGTGTGTCATTTGCCTTTTCGGCCTGACATGTAGGAGCCTCAGGAGGAGAACTTCCAGAGTAAATACCTTGAGACGGTGCCGGAAGAGCTACTGTGAAAGCTTCCCAGCCCCCAAACTCATAAGCTCCAGCATCCTTTTCCTCTTTGCCTTGTGATACCCCGTGCAAGTCATGCGTTCCATGGGGTGAAACCAAGGACTGCACTGTCGGACTTGTCAGCCGCAATGCCATCTTGCTTCAGGTTTATTCTTAAAAAGACTTTTTCCAAGCCCAAAAGCTCACACAATGCTTTCTAGAGATTAGTACGGAAATAGCGAGCTGCAGGAAATCGTCTTGAATATCAGACCCCCCTTTGCGCCTGGAAAGTGTGTCTTGCTCCAGGTGGCAAGGCTCTGACCTCTCGCGCAAATGGCAGAGTTTTCAGCATATACATTTTGCATGACGAAACAGGAAATTGGGTAATGTGATGCTTCCAGATCTCCCGTGGCCATTTCAGGGAGAACGGCACAAAAATTCAGCCTGCCTGCCAGGAGGTGGGCAAGCCGTGGCATAGAGAGAGAGAGAAATGGTTTGTCTTGTTGTAAAAAGAGTAACAAATTGTGGGGTTTTTTTTAAAAAATAAAGATGATGAGCGTACCTGTGGCGGGGGGTACGGAGAGGGGGTGCAGGACACGCGGGGTGCCCGGGCTGCGCGGGGCTGCTCGGGGACTGCGCGGGGATGCACAGGAGTGCTGGGGGCTGCGCGGGGGTGCGCGGGGCTGCGCGGGGACTGCACGGGGATGAGCGGGGCTGCGCGGGGCTGTGCAGGGATGCACAAGGGACGCGTGGGGGCTGTGCGGGTATGCGCGCCCCCGGTCCCAGCCCAGCGCGTTCCCGCCTGCCCGCCCACCCCGCCCACCTCCACACGCGCACACCCGCGGCGGGAGGAGGAGGAGCAGCATCTTCCTCGCCGTCTTCGTTTCGCCAATTTCGTTTCCCCTCACCCCATCCTCGCCCGTATTTTATTTTTTATATTTTATTTTATTGTTATCGCAGTACAATTCTCTGTCGGGGCGCTCCGGGCGGCTCCTGGCGGACAGGGTGGATTGTACCTCGGGGATCTCCTCGGCAAGGTAGGCAGCAGCTGATGCAATCGGGGGGGGGGGAGGGGGGGGGAGGACGGGGACGCGGCTCGCCCCGCAGCCTTTGTCTCCGCGCCGCGCTTTGTCCGCGCCGGGTGCGCCCCCCCCTCCCCAAACGGGCTCCCGCGGCCCCGGGTGCGGGCGGTTTCAAAGCCTGAGGATGCTGTTAGGGAGGCAGGGAGGGGATGGGGGGGGGGGGGGGTACCGGCCATGCGGCATCTCCCCGTGGCTGGGGAGGCGATGCTGCCGGGGCCAGCGGAGTGCCTTTAACACAGAAAAAGAAACCAAAATAAAAACACAAAACAAAACCCAAAACAAAACGAAAAAAATCCAAACAAAATCATAAGAATTTAAAAAAAATAATAAAAAAGCAGTCATCAGCCGCGAGCTTTCTCTAGCAGCACCAAAAAAAAAAAAAAAAAAAGAATAATGGTTGGAACGGCGAGGCCGAACCTCGTGTGCCGCAGCCCCGGCCGCAGGGTTTAAGCCCTGCCTTGCTGGGAAGCCCTGTTCCTGCCTTTTATTTTAAATCCAGAGCTGCCAGAGGGGCAGTGGAAGTTTTAAGGTATTCGGAAAATGCAGGCTGAGCCCACGGCGCGCGTGTGCGTGTGTGTGTGTGTGCACGCGCGTGTGTGTGTGTGCGTGTGTGTGGGTGTTGATGCGTGTGTGTGTGTGTGCGTGCGTGTGTGTGCGCGCCCGTAAATACATAGTAACAGCTAAGCCGCTCGCTTTTAATGAGCCCGAGGCGAGAACAAAAAAAGCGCAGGTTGGAATGCGTGGGGCTGCGTTTGCTCACGTGTGTGTGCGTGTCCAGCTTGCTCTTACGGCCGACGGTTTGTGCCACTGTTTTGTAGAGTTTGTAATGCAACCTGTAGCTAGGATGTGTCTCTTTGTGAAAGAGGAGATGTGTAAACCCGTGCTTTGTTGAAGTGAAGTTGGGAGGAGTGAAATAAACCCCGTGTTTGGCAGCTGGGTTTATGGAAGGCGAAGCTGTAGGCTGCCCGTGCCACCAGCTGAGCCCGCCACATGTCCTTAGGCTGTTCAGTGTCCCACGGACTGCTCCGCTGCATTTCCAGTAACCTCTGTTGGCCATGATCGTAACCTGTGCTTCCTTCACCTTTAGGCTTGTTCTAAAAATAAAGTATCGGGGGGAAAAAATAAACTGACTTGTCACATTCTGGTAGGGAAAAAAAAAAAGACATTCTGAGCCTGACCAACTTAGATTAGCAGTAAAAACAGGTACAATGGGAAAAAGAAAGAGCATCCTTGCGTCTGATTTTTACTTCATTTGTTACCCATTTGGTTCAAAAGGCCTCTAAGAGGAAATCCTATCTGTTGCTGAAGGATGCAGAGTATCAGTAACTGCCCTTTTCAGGCTAGGAGCCCATGCTGAAATTGATTGCCGAAACCTGTCTGAAATCTAGGAATTGCCATATTGCTGGTGAGCAGAGGCCTTCTGCTGTGGCTCAGTGGAAATTCACTGACTAAAATGGGATCTGCCTCGCTGTCGTACTGAATGACTCCTATTTGACTTTGCTGTTTAGGGATGGGTTTTTTTCTTTTCTTTTTAAGAGGCACCATAGAGAGAGCACTTCACTGAAGCACACTGCAGCATCCTCTGGCTTGTCACTTGAGACTATTTATGCTGTAGTTGGACCAACTAGGCTCTCCAGCCCCAGTGAGGATGGGAGATGTGTTTGCAGCGAGCGCCACGCTCCACATACCCCCATGCAGAGGATTATGCTCCGAGTTGTTCGAGGCTTCTGCAGACCGCCCTAGAACATGGAGGATCAATTGTCCTCCATGTCCAAATCCTGCTTTTTACAGGGGTTTAAAGCATGCAAGGGGAGGCAGGGCTCTCTCAGTCTTCTTGTGGGCTGCCCAGCCCACATTTTGTCAGGTTTTTCAGGTTTTGAGGTTTGTTCTTTAGCAGGGGTACACTGGTGACCGAGCAGAAATGGGACTCTCCTTCCTCCCCTGCTCTCCTGTGTCTGCTCATTTCTGTAGAAACACTCTCAGCTCATAGCATGACAATAACCACCACTTTAGAAGTTTGTATTGTGGAGGCAAATAAGATGTGGGAATATTTAAATACTCTAAGCCTGAGCTCGGTTTCTTTTCCAATAGGTATTTAGTGCTATGACCTTAATCCAATCCAAGAAGTTGAGTGGCCTCTCTTGGGAAAAACGGCAGCTTTTCCATGTTCAAAGTGTTTCACAGCCCTTTTCTAGTTAACTCTCACAATGTTTGTGTTAGCTTATCTGGTAATTATCACTCTGATTCTCTTACAGTGAAGAAAACTGAAGCAAATCTATTGCTTGTAAATGGGAGAGGCGGTCGGGAGGTGGGAAGTGGGTTGCATATAAACTTTTGCAGAGAATCATGCCTTCTGTAGTACAAAATTTACTTTAAATAAGAATTTCAGAGCTGCTGTTTAAGTCTCAGGAATTCGTCTGGATGGTCTGTTTCATTGCTGTAGCCCATAAAGCCCCACTTGTACAGTGCTTCCACTTTCTGCGGAAGACAAGATTTCATTTATTTGTGGTGGTGTGTTCTGGGATCTTTTTAGCAAAACCAAGACTGCTGAGAGGATTTCACAGAGAATTGTAATTAGCAAAAAATGTGACTGTATTCCTCTGCCAAATGCCTTCCCTTAATTGACTGGGAAGGGCTCAAAACAAAAATGTACTTAAAACCATTTTCCTTTATGGCTCATCTTTAAGTGTTTTGCCTAAAGTAATGAATCACTGAGTGAATCAGCCCGGGATTTTATGATTTCTTATTTGCCTGCCTTTGATCAGCTGAGTGGCCTGTCCAGACTTAATCTGGGACTGTCTTCCCTTTCTAAACGGCAACGTGGAAGGGCAGGGTGGAGAGCGATGGGCAGAGCAGGAACACTGTTGCATAGCAAGGTCACGCAATACTGAAAGAAAGGTTGACAATGCACGTTTGTGCTCATTGCTCCCTTTTTATAGCATCCTTTTCCGAGCTTCCTTCTGGAGTCTTCTGTTGCTTGTTTCCCTCCTCCCACCTTATCTGTTAACTGCTTCCATCCCTCATACCCTGAGGGCTATGTGAGAGAGAAGGAGCCTGGAAAGGAAAGGTGATGGCTTGCAGCCACCAAGAAAACAGCTGCTGCAGCTGGAAGACCTTCCGGCTGCCACACTGCCCTTGGCCTGGCAGCCTTGCTGGCAGGCAGGTCGAGCACGTGCCAGCACCTTGGCGGTTCTCTGTGGCGCCCTCGAACCCACTGGAGCTGGGCTGCTGGTGGGGCTGGGCAGAACCCGCTTCCTTCCACCGGCTGCAGCCTGCTGCAGAGGGGCAGTACCGAGGAGCCGGAGGCAATGACATTTCAAGCACTGCAGATGTTTGCTCAGTGGATGTGAGTCAGTCTTTAATTTTCAATCTCCTTTTTATCTCGGTGGCTCTTCTGTAATCTTTCCATTTTGTGCTTCCTGTGGATGAGGAGTAAATCAGGAGCTTTATGTCCCACATGTCAGGTGTCACTAATGCTGAACAAAAAGAGGTCAGTTGCTTCCCCGCTAAGTGATTTGTTCACTAATGCTGAACAAAAAGGACATAGTTTCTTCTCCGCCTCCCAACACGATACTGTTCCGTATAAAGCTTATTATTGTGTTTTGTCATTTAAGTGAATAGTCTGTACATAGAGTTTCAGGCTCAGTGTTTCATTATTTGTATCCATGGTGTCTTACTGGTCATATTGCTCTTCTTTTGAAGGAACTTTTCAAAAGTATGAGTAGAGAAAGACGTATCATATCTCAGGCTTTGCAGGAATTAAAACAGCTTGTGTGAAACTCGAGTGCTGGATTCTGATGACTCGTAACAGACCAAGAGAAGTTCTTGGCAAAAATCCCTTTGAGAAAAAGTTGAGTCATATTTCAGCTTTTAAGCAAATTATCTTGAATTCCATAGTTAAAATTGCTTACCATATCTTGGAGATCTGCCATCCCCAAGACCATTGGACTGAGGATAGTACTCAGTGAATGAAGTGTCCAGTGAGCGTGCAAGGGCACGTGACAAAAACCATACCCAGACATGGGTGAGACGGTGTCCAACTCGGCCACTTGTCCAAACACCTCTCACATACTGGGTCAGCTTTTTGGCAGCCACAAGTTTTAAGATGATGCTTTTTAAATGATGTCATTTACAGAATATGAAAAAAATGGCCTGTGAATTAAGCCATCACCATTACCATCAGGACTCATGATGTTACTGTTCAAAACACATTTTCTACTGGAGTGTTTTCTAAGATTACACCTCTCACAGGTACAGCCCGGAAAGGATTCATGCTTCCTCCAGCAGAAGAAATAAAGTTAGACTGTATGTATCACCATATTTTTTCAAATCCAAATTTTTGAACCTATTACTGTCGTTGTGGAATTAGCAGTCCAGAAAACTGGAGTTGTGGGGAGTTTGGTTGGTTGGTTTTTTTATGTTTCGGAAGGCAACAGAGACAATGACCCCAGTTCTTGGAATGTGTTTTAGTGGCTTTTGAAGGTCTCCATGTCCTTGAGAAAAATAAACTCATTTTATCTTCTTGTGTCGTCTCACAGTCCTCCTTCTGAAGTCTGTGACCAGTCACAATCTTTCCCATATCCTGCAAGGAGCACACAATGAATAAATTATCCATAATGGGTTTTACAAGATGTGTCATGGGGTGTTTAAAGAGAAAGCCAAGCTCCTAAACCAGAGCAGTGCTTTTTTCTACTAAATAGAGGAACTGGATCAGCTATCAAACATAGAACTTTAAGGTTCCTTTTGCGGGGTCATTAGTTAGCTCTTTCCTTGTTCTCTCTTGGGGTGATTCCTGCTTTGAGGAGGAGCGATTGCCCATCCAAGTGGAAAAGTTTGGAGTAAGAGCAAAATTCTTATTTCTTCTTGTTGATTTACTATGTGTGTGTTTTGAGAGACAGATTTGATGGCAGGTACCTGGAATTTTTCTTTCGGAGAGTTTTAAGACTGAGCAGAGTAGTAGGCACAGTGACTGGAAGTGATTTGGATTGCTGCAGTCACTCTTCAGATGATTATTTACTACCTTTCAGTGTGAATTAAGAATAAAGCTCAATCTAGCAACTTGTGTCAACATGGCTTTTTAAATTTGCATTTATTTCTTGATGTTTCTTGAATGACAGGGCCTTAAAAATAAAAATATTACCATGCTGCTTCCAGTATAGCTCAACATCAACTTATCGTTGATGGAATTTTTATTAGTTGAAGCAATTTTTTTTTTCTTCCCACAGTATTAGCAGCACCTACACCTGAGGTTGCAACTTGCTTAGCCCAGCTGTACCAGTGTGGAATTTCCCTCTGGGAACAAAGCTATTATATTTGCAGGGATCTCAACATGGCTACAAACCCCTCCCATGGGTCCTGGAGGATTGTCCTCTAGCAATGCCTGGCTCTGTTGTAGAGGCCAAGTGATGAGCCTGGGAGTGGACTTTCAGCTTGCAGGGAATACAGCTGAGTGATGGGAAGCCTAGCCTTTGGGATTGCAGATTTGTGATTTGTCAAGTCTGTGAGCTTGAAATTTAAAATAGACAATTCGAAGGTGAAATTCATGTGACCACTCCAGTGACTGAAAAGGGTGCCTAGCGTGATTAGCAGTGACAAAGGGTTTGCTCGGTATGTGGCTACGGTAAAGGTATCTTTGCAAAAAAATTGTGATTTGCACAGTGGGTTTTTCCAGGTATTGCACCTCTTCCACCCTTTCCCTCTGAATCTGCAGGCAGTTCACAAACTGAGTGTTGTTGCTATTATCATCTTAATTTTACAGATGGAGGTGCTAAGGATGGTGGTTGTCCTTTCTCAAAGATTTGTGATGAGTTCGTGCTGTAACAATGAAAGCTTCAGTCCCCAGCCCCACCGC
Source organism: Neomorphus geoffroyi (assembly GCA_033558235.1). Lineage (NCBI taxonomy): Eukaryota > Metazoa > Chordata > Aves > Cuculiformes > Neomorphidae > Neomorphus > Neomorphus geoffroyi. The sequence goes on along the minus strand of JAUMJM010000011.1, from coordinate 28,229,365 downwards.
TCTCTCTTCACCCTCCGTGTGTTTTGGCACTGAAATTGGGTTTTCTCATACTTGGAAGTGCACTGCATTATTTCACTCAACATTTCTTTGTTTCAGAGGTTTGTTTGGTGTGGGGTTTTTTAGTAAATCATTTAACCTAGCAAGAACCTGAGACAGATTCAAAGATGTGCCTGGTGTGATGCTGCTTCAGGAGCAACTCGTCTGTCTGAAACCTGGGATCTGCTGTAATTGATTACTGGTGCTTCAGCTGGCACTGCTTGCACTAAGCTGTTGCTGCATTCAGTAAGTTTTCCCTAGAATCAGAGGTTTGGTTAAAACAAAAAAAGGTTGTCACTTTCGCCCTGCAAAGATTCCTTGTGAGTAAACCAGCAACCCATTTTCCTGCCAGGCCGGCCTTGCAGCATTTCAGCTCCAGAGGGGCAGAACAACAGAGCAGGAGCTGCACATCAGTGGGCTGTGAATTCTGCTCTCCAGCACACTGTTTACCTCACAGGAACGCTAATTTAAGCACCTGCTTTTGAGACACTTAATGGGGAATTTATTAAGCACAGGCAATGCCAAGGCAGTTCTGAAAATCATCCTGGGGGACCACAATGCACCCAAAGGGAAAGCTGCTCTGCTTGAATCTTAGACAAACCTTCACACGGGTTTTTAAAGGCCAGGGGATACAGACCTTGATACAGAAGTTGTCACGTCTATTAAGGAATTGTTTATTTTAGGAACTCATGGTCACAAGAAGCTTCAGGATTCAGCAGGCTCAATCCTTACCACCTCAGCAGTCGCCATCTCCCGCGGCTTTATCCTTTTATAAAAAGATCATGCTTCTCTTCCAAAATAGGTAGACTATTTTATCCCCACAACCTTCGGGAAGACAGTTCCAGAATGTCCCTGGTAAAACCACCCTTTGCTTGCCAGTCTGCATTTATTTATCAGTAGCCTCAATCCATTTATATTTTTCTATTGTGCCAACCTTTTAATCTGTGAGCTCCCCTGTTATCCCTAGTGGAAATCTCCACAGAGGAGCTAAAAAGGACCCAGCTCAGATCCCCCCCCTCCTTGCACCAGGCTGTACCAGGCCCTGCCTGCTACTGTAACCACATGCATAGTTGCTCCTTCAGTAGAAAAGAGCAGATCCCACTTAGCCTTAAGGCTCGCCTCTAAACTTTGCACCTAAAATCTGGACAGTTTGGGCTATTGAGGGACTGTGAAGAGCACATGTAAAATTCAAGATAAAATTACATTCCTGAGAAAGTATTTGCAAGGAAAAAACTGCATTGTAGAGCTGGTTTGTGTGTCATGGGTATGTAATATAAATCAGAAGTATTGGGTCCTGTGAATTTAATTTGAAACAGGCAGTCGTCATAACTAAACAAGTAAACTGTGTACTCCTGCCTCAACAGTGCCCTGCAAGAGCTGAGGATGTTCTGCGTCTTTGGTTGCATTTGGGCAGTTTGATGGTTTTGAGGTTGCCCTGAGAATGTTAAAATATCCCCAGATTAATCTGGCATCTGAGCGTTTATCATGTACCTCAGGGTGAACAGTTGTTTGGCAATACTGCAGAAAATTCATTCACAAAGTGGGAATTGAGAGAATTGTGGTGCAGGAACTTGTTTGTGAATAACATCCTGTTGCCTTAGCGCCACGCTAGAGTTGTAGCTCTGCCAAGAGTGGTCGGAGTCTGGAAGTCGTTGGTCTTTCAGTTGATTTGCATTGCTGATAAGGAAATGTGTCACTGTAGCAGACTTGTCTGATCTGCCTTTGGTGTTATTCTTGGTGCTTTTAGGCAACACTTCTATCAGAGGAGAGATCATCTGATCTCTAGGTAATAACTGCTTGACAGAAGATATACATTACTCTTTATTCCTATGATATACGAGCCTAGGGATTTGATTTTGTCTGTTTCTGAACTTGTTCAGAATAGGTTTAACCATACACAAAGCATCCCTTGCACATCCCCTTTACCAAAAAACCTTACCATATTCAAATACCTGGAATACAGTTATTAGTAGACCGGAGTACTGGAACAACTATCCTTCTGTTCTATCCACTCAGCAACAGCACAGATACAAGATATTTTGTGTTTTTAAGTAAGAGGCAGCATGGAGAACATACAGAAGACAATCATCGATTATTGAAACTGGACTTCAACAAAGCAAATCATTTCGGTTCCTTCATTTGTAGGTGGTTAATCCTTTTCCTGAAATGCATAGGAAATAAATGGTTTGCTCACAAGTTTGTAAATATAAATAACATATTGAGCAGTTCGTTGCAGGATCGAGTGAATTTGTAAGGTTAATGAAGTTGATCTTATTAAGGCATATAAGGTTACTACTGTTATGCAATGCGTTTAGGTTATAACCCGATGTCCTTCTAACAATACAAAATCGGTTGGTAAGGATGGTCCCCTTTATCCAGGCTTCTTCTGGCAATATTGCCTGCCGTTGGAGGTACACATTTGGGGTTTTTTTCTTTTGTTTTATTTAGGATACTGACACTGTGGCTGCCTTTTACTCACGAGATACCAACCAAACACTAATATTTGGAGAAACACTTGGATAAGTACAGTTCCTCACCCAGGATGCCTTTCAAAGCTGGATTAGAACTGACTGAATTGCAGAATATGACTGTTCCTGAAGATGATAACATCAGCAATGATTCAAATGATTTCACAGAGGTGGAAAATGGCCAGATAAATAGGTGAGTATTTTTCCACTGACGCTGCCTGTGCTAAGAAACACACTGTTTAAAAACAGCATTCTAATTTTCAGTATATGTGTTGAATTATTCATTACCAAGTCATGCTCCATTTGAAGATGTAATTTGAATTTCATATGTGACATCTGTTGGGCATAGGCTGCAACAGCAGATAAAGCAAACAGAATGGCAATTTATTCATCATTTTGAATCTTTCAAATCAGTCTAATAAAATGTAAAAACATATAATATAGCAAAAATTCAACATTTTTAAATGTCAGCTTGCACACAGCAAAAAAGTAATAGTAATTAATACAATTATACCAATGGCATAATTTGGGGCAAATCACTTTGTTGACCTTTGATATCTGATATGACAATTTTAACCTGCCTGGCCACTTCCATGCACTCAAGCCTCTGGGGATTTACAGCTGGTGTTGTTGGCAGCAATTGTACTCCCAGCCCATTTTTGCAATTGGACGAGGTAAAGTGGGCACTGGCAGTCACTCCCTGAAGCAAGGATGGCAAGGAGCCGGTAAAACAGAGATGTATACTTAATTACTGTCAAGTTTAAAAAATGCATCTATTTATCAGTATTGGTGAAAATCATCATGTTTGTTTAAATTTGGCTGTAGAGTCTCACTATAATCTGCACAGTTATTTCAAAGAGCAGTCTGCTCCACCTGAGAGCGGTTCTTCAGGCATTCCTGCCAGCTCCCTACAGGTGCTGAGCCATCTTGCTTACAACAAAGACCTGCTGACGGACCCTGTTTCGATTTTGTGAGCTGTAAAACAAGAAGTTGTCTTTTGATCAGACTTCCTGTTCAAATACTGCTAATGACGGCGCTGCCAACTAGCCAGCCGGTGCCTGTGTGGAGACCCAGCCCTGCCCAGCACTGGTACTGCTGGAAATCCTCTGCCGTCACACCATCCTGCTGCTTTACTGCTGGGCTGCTGCTGCCTGTGTTTATGGTCTTTAAAAAACTGTTATCTTGCCCTTTCTTCCTTTTGGCTGTAGCTTTTGAGGCTACCTGGAGAAACTCACTTTCTAGTGTAAAAACAAAATTAAGAGCTTGTTTTTCCTAAGTGAGTGTAGAATCGTGCGGCTCTAGTGGTTGTGTGGGTGGACAGGGAGCTTGGCAGCAGATGTGGGAATAAGCACCCAGCATTGGCCATACTGTGCATGTAGTAAACCCACCTGGCTGTGCCCTGGGACGGAGCAGGGGGCCCTGGCTGGCCGTGTGGGCGAGTCCCCCCCAGCAGGAGGGTGCCAGCCTTCCCCCCGGCCGCCCACCCAGGGGAAGTCCTGGGGCGGTCGCCAGCTGCACCATGTAGTGGTGCGACCGCAGCGCAGCTGCACTGGTAAAGATTAGAGCTGGTCAGGAATTTCTGATGCAACTGCTTTGATGGAAAGTGCCAAAACTAAACACAAACCACTTCTGTAAAAAAAATTAAAAAAAATAAAAAATAAATACAATAAAAAGGAATGGAGAAAAAGGCAAGAGCAAGGAAAAATCCCTCCAATTTTGCCAAAACAAAACAGTTCCAGTATGAACCTGCTTGCTTCCCTGCTGGCTCACTTCATGAGGCAAGGAACTCAGAGGCTTACAGTCATAAATTCACTCCCTGGAGCCTGCTGAGGATTTATATCCTTGAGAGCAGAAGGAGTGGCTGCACCAGGCTGGCTGCACCTCCCCAGTGCTTTGGCTGGTGCCACCAGTAACCGTTATGGGGAAAAACCCTGTTAGCGTTTCTTCTTTCAGTGAATGTTTATGGAGGGTGGGGAGCTGCACTGCCTGTACTGCATTGGTCACGATGTGCTTTGTGGAGTTAGGGTGTAGTAACCGTGGCAAGGTCTGGGTTGGATCCAGACTGCCTGCAAAGGGAGGAAGAAAAGTGGAGTGAGAAAAAAGTGTCAGAAACTTAGAAAGACTTCCTAATTACTATCCTAGGTCTCAGGGCAGATGAACATATTCCACAGTTTTCCACTCCCCTATGGATATTGTTTGCCCTCTGCAGAGCATCATTTTTTTTCGGGATGCAGCCCATTATGGCTGTATATTACAGTATCACAGTATCATAAGGTTGGAAAAGACCTTTGAGATCATCGAGTCCAACCTACGACCCAACACCAACACCTACTCCTACTCGTCAACTACACCATGTCATTAAGTGCCTCATCCAATCTCTCCTTAAACACCTTCAGGGACGGTGACTCCACCACCTCCCCGGGCAGCGCATTCCAATGGCCAATCACCCTCTCAGTAAAGAACTTCTTCCTAATGTCGAGCCTAAACCTCCCCTGGTGAAGCTTGAGACCGTGTCCTCTTGTTCTGTCGCCGGTCACCTGAGAGAAGAGACCAACCCCTGCCTGACTACAACCTCCCTTTAGGCAGTTGTAGAGAGCAATAAGGTCTCCCCTGAGCCTCCTCTTCTCCAGGCTCTATATTCTGCTGAGGTGCTCGCAGACTAGCTACTTATTCATGCATCACATACCTGAGTATTTTTCCCTGTGTTTCCTGATGTGTTCGTGTTTCCCTCCCTGTCTAAACCAAGGGTGCAGCACCCTGGCACCAGCACAGGCCTGGCAGCGTCCCCTGGGGCTGGGGCTGCGCCTCCCATGACCCGTGGCCTGCGTGAGCCGTGACACAGGGGATTAGCACACAGGCAGACCCTGCTCTGTATGCTTCACCAAATCCATCCTGTGGTTATTCCCTTTCTCTTACTGCTTTAGCAAGTGCCCTCTCTCTGTGGAACAAGAGGTTAACGGGCCTGTGGAAGAACATTTGTGCTGCCTGGTACGCAGCACGAGGCCTTGTGAAACTCCAGAGTCCATCAGAATCAGTGGGACTTTTTCTGTTGATTTCACTTGAGCTTTAGATTAGATCTGTAATTTTCAACTGCCTTTTTGTTGTTGTTTCAACCTGTTTGATTCTGCAATCCGTATTTCATTTGGAACCTTTTTTTTTTCTCCCAGTGCATAATTTCTCAAGCTCAATGTAGAGCAGAGTTTTTAAGGGACTTTTGGGGAAGGTACACCACTGAGGTGCTGGTTCCAGGCCTGGTTTTCAATTCCAAATATTTCTTCATCTTGGAAAAGAATTCCCTAGTTTCCTTTGGATTTCCAGCCTGTTCTGGAGCTAAGTATGCATTAAGATATGCAGTTGTGTGGAGGGAGCAGATGTTCTTTGGAAAGGGCAGCAACGGGAAAGGTTTTTCTTCATACATAGTAGCTGAATTTCTTCTGGGAATGCTGTTAGAGAATTGCATCAAATCCAGACATGGCTTTGGTGTCTTCTAACTATACATCCTGGCTATAAAACTTTGACATCTCTGCATGTAACTTTAAACCAGTATTTGGTTGACCTACTCCTTATCTGTAACTACAACAATGCTCTCAGGGAGCTGCGGGCTGAGTGCCTTAGTTTACAACTCTCAGTAAGTTATCAGCACCCCTTGTTCAGTTAACAAGGTTGTTAGTAGGTAAACCTAGTTCTGGTCTGGATTTCATAGTGTAAGACAGACTAAGGTTTCTTCTCCATTTCTTGTTCTTGCCTGCCCTGGGAATCTTTACTGTTGCTCAAGGTAGAGCTCAGTTTAAGAAGCTGCCTAAGGATAAAGTTCTGTCATCTTGGCAAAACTAGCTTCCCCTAACAAATATTAAAAGCACTGTCAAATATCGCTTTAATTTAATTATGTTTAAGCATATCTGAGATGGCTAACTGTTTTTTTGCTAACTCTGCTTAGCCAAAATGGTTAGCTCAGGGATATCACCTTCATCAAACATTCCTTACTTAATAAATTAAATTTGGAAAGCATAGTTAAACATGGTCCTTTAAAACCACCTTGTCAATAAGACTTAAATTTCTACTTTGTAATAAATAAAACCAGGAAAATAATTAGATGAAGAAATTCTTTCCAAGCTAACCATGAGGCTTCATGCATCACAAGGATCATTTGATTATTTTTTGGCAGAGTATTTTATTAACATATCTGAAAAGTTTTGTATAAGCTGCTCATACTCAGTTGTGATGTAGGAAGCACAACAGGACAGCAGAAACACATAAGAACAGATTATGTCTTTTAATAATGAGTAAAGTGTTTGAAATGAAGACAACAAACAGGGTGAAAGGATTTCATGCTTTGATGGCACAGACGGTCCTACTGCGCTTTTGCACGACACCTGTCACAGTGGTCTCTAGTCCTTGGGAGGGCTGCGAGAGGCTGGAATAAACAGTCGTTTCACTCATTCGTGTCACATTTATAAAGGTCAAATACACAACATTCTGTGACAATGAATAGCTCATTTTCTAAGCACGTCTATTAAGCAGAGCAGATGTGTGTCGTGGTTTAAATAGTAATTCCAGTATTCCAACATATGTTTCTCTTCATATGCCTGGGGGGGGACAGGGGACACACACCCCAAAATAAAAAAAAATGTTTATACAAAGCAAAATCTTGGGGAAATTTGTTTATATTGAATCATTGGATTACCTTCCCTCCCACTTTTTTTCTTTTTTTTAAAGTTCAGTAATGCATTCCATTTATGGAAAACTTAGGCTGTCATACAGTGTGCCCGTACCACCTACCAGGCATGGTCCCAAGGCAACCTTCCTGTCTGGACTTGCAAGTTAGGTTGCCTGCAATAGCAAATGCAACACAGCCTCCAGATTAGGCAGACCCCACATCCCCCACCACTGTTGGGCTTTGTGGGCCGTCACCCCTGGGGCTGGGAGGCAGGGGCTGGGAAGCACCCTGCAAAAATCTGGGCACAATGCTGTGTACCTCATAGACATTGTGATGTGGGAGCCCAGTGACTGCATTGCCATCTGACTTTGTCCTCTTGTACACATCACGCAGCACAAATGGAGAAATATGTGCAGTGTGACATGGTAAATGTGGGATGAATGAGAAACTCAGTTTGTAGTAGGAGATGAGAAGCTGGACAACAAGCCCAGTCCATTTTAATGTAGGACTAACTCAAAAGAAAGTACTTCAGATCAATTTATCGAATCAGATTTGTTTTCTTAAAAGTCTCATCCAGGAGGAAATAATGCTTTTGTTGGCCACAGAAGATAACAGCTCTGCAGAAGCTGTTTACTCTGCCAAAAGCATTCTGATGGAAACTCCCACGGTCACTTTATATATAAGAAATATTACTCAAGTGTTGTCTTTATCATGTATTAGTTCGTTAACAATGATTTCCATCAAACTTTAATAGCAGGTGGCAATAATAATAGTATCTATGAATTTGTTATTTTTGTAATTATTAAGGGGGGACTGGCTGCAGAGGGGTGAGGAGAAGTGGGGGTAGCAGACTGGTTACTTCTATCGTAACTCTTGACAAAATCTGAAATGACACATGATCTCCATAAATGACAGAAGAAAGCAAAGTCCACAGATGTTCCCAGCAGCGCTTACAAATCCAGAAGAGACAAAACTCTTCTCTGTGCTCCTGCCTGTACAAATTGCCTGCGGGGTGTTTCGAGAGAGAGACGGAATGTCTTTTTCAAACCATTCACACTCTGTTGCCTGTGTTCAAGAGATGGGTTTTAAACAGACATGAAAAAAAAAAGCACATGCTCTGAATCAGGTTGAGATCTTTTTCGACGAGGATGAAATACCTACATGGTGAGCTTTGGAAAGTTATTATAATTTTGGATCAGTCTATTTTAGAAGTGGTTTCTTCTTACTTCTTAAAACAGTGAGGGGGGGGTCAGCTATCTATTCCAGCTGTGTTAGGGCTGGTAAACCTGTCACAGTGTCTATATTTTGTAGGAAATCGGTTGCTGATGTTAGTAGTTTAAAAATTATAGGAGAAGCCTGTAGTTGTTTTTTATTGCTGTAAAGGAAGTTAAAACAGACCAATAGGTAGGAGTCAAAGTTGCAACAAAACAAGCAGAAGCACTACATTCATTTTTCCAGCTATGCCTGCATTTAAGGGATAAACTCAAAATGTGTATGTAGTACACGACATGCTAATGACACAGGGCCTAATATGTCAACTGTGGAAGCCAAATCAGCAGCATCGTAAGCGCGTGATTTTGGCATACCCTTAGAAGCTGTGCTAGCGTACCTTGCTAGTAATTAGGACACAACTAGGGTAGTAGGGAAGTTTCATAGAGCTGTGTTTTTATGAGTTCACAGTTATACTACCAGCCTGAAAAACACTAGATGTACTCAAACAATGCATGGTCTTGAGTCACATCCCTGGCCAGTAGGCGATCACAGCTGTGGGAAAGAACTAGCAGTCCTGCTCTTCGTGTTCAGTGTATTGTTTGTCTGTTTTAATTTAAGAGGAGCCATTTAATTTACCCACAGCAAAAAGGGTCTCTGACAGTCGGTGACAGCGCCTGGTTAGGTGTGCAAGACTTACCATGGTTGATGCATTAGCCAGTGCAGCCTCAGAACCATCTGTGGATTAACAAAGATGCCAGGGATTTAAGTGTGCACAAACCTTTAAAAGATGAAAAGCTGAAAGAATGCTTTATACAAACTAAAATGTTTGCTGAAGAAAGGATCTGGGATAAAATAACAGCTCATCCAAATCAGAAGTGCTGTAAATCCCAAGGATGCCGGCAGGAGGCAAATCTTGTTCTGGTGACGGTGTGTTGCTAAATGTGGATGTATCAAGGAGGCAGAACAAGCAAAGGGTGCAGAGAAAGAAAAGCTGTTTATTTTGTGTTTCCCTGAACAGAAGTGTTTAATTTTGCAGTATGGTGAATTAAGGATTGAGTTTGGAAGACACTTAAATGAAAATGTAGCAGCCCAGAACAGTGCACCAACAGAGCACGTTGCCCAGTTGTGGATGATTCAGGAAGTACTGGCTCCGTGCAGCACCTCTTCCTTCTCTTAACTCCAGCCATACCAGCCCCACAGTGGCAATTTAAGGTTTTGCAGGGTATCGCAGGGTCACTCAATAATGAGGGGACATACAGGGTCTTTAAGTGATCCTTGGCAGAATGCTGACAGCGCTAGATTGTAGTTACAATTAAAGCTTTATTTTCTTAACAGGATGTTATGATTAGTGTAGTATGGAATTTATGATAAGAATGGCACATGATTGCTACAAGCAGAATCAGTGTAATACAATCTATAAGTAGCATAATACAGAATTTATAGTGCTTAACTTATGATTTCTAATCACCTGGACCCTCTGCTTACATGGTTTGCTGTATCAGTGTAACAATCATAATCTAGACTCAAAACTCATATAAAAGAATACAAGTCACTCCCTCAATCCTTGGAGGAAAGAGGACAGGAAGGGCCTTCCCTGGCCACCTGGGTGTCCCAGGTCTCACTGTCCAGGAGCAGCTCCAGTCCAAGTTCCTCACTTTGGACTTGTAACCACTTGATTTTACAGAGAGTGCTCTGGGTGCTGTTAGGCTTCCCTCTTCACCCACCCTGTGCGCCACGTGCCTGAGACATTCAAGACTGGCAAAGAGGGGAGTAATCAGGCTGGCACTCTGGAATCTTGAGGCCAATAGGGAAGCGAATAAGAAATCTGTTCAATTTGTCTACTCGGTTCACAGGACCTTCAGGGCCTGATAATGAGGGAAAGGGACTGAAAACATGACCCGCTTAGTCATAAAGAATGGCTGCTTGCTGTATAAAATGGTGTTGGTTGTGCTAACCACATCAGCAGGAGCTGGGAGCAGGGGCTACCCGTCACAAGCACCTACTGTCTGTGCAAAGAAATTTCTTTCCTGTCCACAAATCCAGTGCCATTGCTTTACTAGATCTCCTTAAACACCACTCTGTATATATACATTTACTGTGATCTTGTGCTGGTGTTATTTTTATCGATGCCCAATGTACACTGGTATCAGTGAAGCATAATCTGGCTCACTAAATAGTTATGAGTTTGACCTCTTTTCCCATACAGTTTTTATATGTTGTGCATTTTGCAATCACATGATACTCATGGAATTAATGTGTTTGCATTTTCTAAACACTTGCTGGAAATAAATCTTCTCACTTCTTTCAGCAAGTTTATTTCTGATCGAGAAAGCAGAAGAAGTCTCACAAACAGCCACCTGGAGAAGAAGAAATGTGATGAATATGTAAGTCTCTTGCTGTTCTTTCCCTGACAAAATGAACTATATATTGTGCATATGAAGGGCCTTTAGACACAGTCTTCAAAAGTGTTGGGCACACAGTCATAACTGAAATTCCAGTAGGAACTGCCTGTGCTCAGTTCTTAAAAAAATATAAAATCCAAAACCAAACAAAAGAACCCAAGCATTTTGTTTGAGGCCAGGGAATTGCTCTGGTCTTACAATATATAAAACCGACCTAGAATATTTCACAGGTGAGTGAAAAATGGGGTTTAAAACTGAAAGTGTAGTATGAGTTGTGTATTGTCTATATCAAAATCTACAAGACAGTGATCACAGTGCAGCTGTGAAAGAGTTAAGTGACATTTTTCCTCTTCCAAACTGATTTTTATTGTTTTCATACAAGTAGTTACTTGTATCTGATATGTCACAAAACGTGGAGTTTGAAGCGTAGACACATTTCCCTGCTCTGTTCAAAGCAATTGCTCACACGTCTTTACTTTTTCAGATCCCAGGAACTACTTCACTGGGGATGTCTGTCTTCAACCTCAGCAATGCAATTATGGGCAGTGGGATTTTGGGTCTTGCTTTTGCCTTGGCCAACACAGGAATTCTCCTTTTTTTGTAAGTATTCATGTAGTGAGTAGCTGATGTCTGTGCAGTTTCACTCCATTTAAAAAATGTATGCACTGCCAGCAAGCAGAGAGACTTGGAGTGCATTTGTGATCCAGTACAGCATTCAAGCCTGAAGAGGTTAGCTAAAAGTTTTGGACACTTTCTTTCAAGTTCTTTTTTGATTGGAAAAGCCACTGCTTGTAATGCTAGAGATAATTAAGCCCATGTTATTTACTACTGACCTGAGCCCAGCCAGGGAATTTTTCCGTGGTCCAGAAGACACACATACATTAAGAACTATTCAGTAGTAATAGTTGCAGTGGATAGTATCTTGTGTGACAGGATCTCCAAAGCTTTTGTCAAAGAATGGTGCAATAACTACTTTTTTTTCAACCAAGAAAAAGAATATTTATATTCATTTATATATTACATATAATATTTTCATTTCACTCCCACAGTTTTTTCAGTTTCTTATGTGACAGTCCTTGAGAGCCAACAGAAATATAGCCAAGATTTTACTATAAAAAAATAGTTGAGGTAGAGTACTTAACTCCAGGAAAAAAGAGGCATTTTGTAAAGAAGAACTTTATAGTTTAAAAATGAAACTGTGCCAGGGAATGAGTAAGACACAGTATTATTCTGTGTTATTCTGGATTGCAGTGTGAGACGTTTCATTGTGAATAGTGATTGTTAAGAAACCAGTTGGGAATTATGTGCAGATTTCAGTGATAAATCTTCATTGAGGGAAGTAATACAAAAATTTACAATCTTTGAAAGCTGTTCAACATGGTTATTGAGTTTACAGATTACTCTAAAGAGGTGTCATTTCTTGAATGTCAAATTTAAAAATCTAGAATTTATGTTATTTCTTAGTTTTGGGGAAATACATGTTACGAGCCCTCTGTATAACAGAGCGGGTGGCTGAAGTGGTACATATAGCCATCTGCTCTGGGGTTTTGTGCCAGGATAGCTACATCCATGCTGCTAGCTTACCCTCTGCTGTAGCTGGGTAAAATGTAGGAATAATCCAAGAAGTTAATCCATTTACATTAAGAATGCGCAAAATCTCATAATTATGCTGTTACTTACTGTAAAGTAGCCAGATTCTAATTTAGGTCTTTCTTATGCAGAGGGACTGAGTTTGTTTTATTTTTGCTACTTTTTTTTACTCTCACCTATATGCGCTGCTGCACCCATGCTCTGACGAACGTACCTCTGAGGGCATAGACTGGTGGCTGCAAAAACTACAGTAACCAGAAAAAGGAAAGTTATCTCTCTTCAGCCTTGTTACCTCTTCTGTGATAGCAGTGTCTCAGCAAAGGAGCACGTTCAATTTCTCTTTAATGCTGTAGTTTTCTATAATCTCATCCTTTTCTCATTCTTTCAGCAGTTTTTCATGAGAGTTAAGTGAAATGTGAAATGTGTTTGCTCTAAAGGATGTGAAAAGGCAGTTTCTTTTAGGTGAAGTAAATCAGAACAGTGATGTGAACATCAGAGAAGCTTTTAACAATGTGTGATGGTGACTGGGCTCACCTTGGCCTGGGAAGTGAGTGTTTAAATCTGTACCACCACGCTGTGCGAAAAACTGCCAAACCTAAACGTAGAGATTTTATACAGTAAATAACAGCATTATTCTCTACAGAATTAACTGTGTCTGTTTAAAAGTGGATAATTATTTTTGTTAGCTTTATAATGCCTTTACATCTGTTGGCCTGGAGATAGACCAGCCTGCTGAGATCAAAGGTGAGGAAGCTAGCAGGACCTCACTGACCAGTCTAGAAGAGCTTTCCCCTTTGTAGCCTGGAGATACAGGATCCTAATGTGATGTCTGTAGTTATGCCTGAAAGTATAACTACTTTAAATGCTCTTTTATCAGGCACTAACCTCAGAGTTAAACCTGGTCTATTAGTGTTAGACCTTTTCTCACGCTCTCATTCAGTGCATTTTCCCATAAATGTGTAGTTCTGCTGTTGCTGTTACAGGCAGATCTTAGAGCCATTTCTGCTTCACAAGTGATTAGTCCTAGAAATACTGTCATTGCTTTTTGCACAGAAGAAAGGACTTAAATTTCTTGCTCTTCAGTAGCATAGTTCTGGAAAGTTTCTAGGTTGCTTTATCCAGTATTGGCATGCACCATCCCTGAAAAGTACACAGCAGAGGTGGAAAAATTAAAGGAGCATTTTCAGCACTAATAAAGCAGATCCAGCCTGACTGTCACTCGCACAACTTTTAGCCTCCTGCAGTGCGAATTGGGCACCGGCATCCACGCCGGGATCAGCTCTCGGTATAAAACTTGCGAAACAAACATGGCAATGGGTATACACTCTCACATCTTATTTGCATAACTTAGTGCCATAGCTAAGTGTCAGCCTTTCTGGGCAAAACAACTGAGGTAGGAACTCATAAAAACTTAATCCCAGTACTATTGATAACTACAGTCTGGACCAAAGCAACATATTGGTTTCTGTATGCAAAAGGGGAGATACCCTTGCTGCAGAAGGATGGCACAAAAGGCTTGGGAAGTTAGAGGTGGGCCAGGACACCTAGGGAGGGCAGGAACGCCTGTCGTTTCCTGTGGTTTCATCCTGGAGAGCCAGAATCAGAGTGATGGATCACATCACAGAGATATGCGGTCCAGCCAAGTGCAAGTTGCCTTCAGCCTGCATTTAGCTCAGCGCTGCACATGATCTGAAAAACCCCGCTGAGGCACAGGGCTTGTTAGATGAGCTAGAGTATGAGACTACATCAGACTACTGTTTTCTGCAGCTGCTTCTGCTAGGGATGACTGCAAGCAATCACAAAGCTGCAGCCTAACTCCTCCAAAGGTTTAGGGCAGGCTGGCAGACCAGTCCTCTGAGAGGCTGTATGATGGCAAACCACATGCTCTGCCATGCTCTTCTGCACCCAATACCTTATGAGGGTTCAGAGTTGTGCGATAAGGCAGGTGACTGCATGAGCCCCAAAGACCTTCAGGCCCCAAAAGCCTGAGACTCCAGAGAGAACTGAGGACAGCACATATTTGAGCTGACCTGGTAATGTGGCAGCTGGGAGCAAACAGCAGTGGCATCGCAGGAACAGTTCGTTCTTCTCAGCACTGTACCAGTTCACTGCAGTGAACTGTTTATTCTGGATTTACTGGGGGGGAGGTGACTTTTGCATGTGCTGGCTGCCTGCATAGCTGCCAGCGCTTCTTTAAAAGCAGGCAAAATAAAAAGTAGGGGAGTCCTTTTGGGACTGCAGTGCAAGCTCCCCAGCTTCTGATTTGGATTTGTGCAGAGCAAGTGGGCATTGATGTTTTCATTCCCTTCCAAGGGGTGGTTCTGGCGTGAATATCCCTGTCCATACCACAGACCTAACACAAACAAGTTTTTCATACAGCACTAATGAAAATGCCAAGTGTCTCTGTAAGAACCCTATGGGGAGCTAAGGACAACAGATCAGATAAATACCTGGCTACTTGGAAGTGTTATTTTTACTGCTGCAAGGGCTCCATGAGCTCCGCGCCTGAAAAACGGGAGCTTTTAAAATTAAAATAGACTTGATGCTGGCATGCGGAGCTGGAGCCGCTTGGGGCTGGGAGTGAGAGCACTGGAGCACCATGCTGCCAGGCAGACAGGGGCGTAACAGCTCTGCAGGGAACACGGGGCAGAAACAGAGCTTAACAAAGCTGTAAAAAATGGAACACAGTGACCTCAGCCAGTACAGTCTCCCTCCCCTCCTCCACCTCCCCTAGGAGCAACACCCTTTGGGCTGTACAAAGACTGTTGTTATTGTCAACCATCATTCTCCATTGGCAAAAATGTAGTTTCTCCTATCATCTCTTCGTGTTTCTCCCTGCTTCTCTAGCCCCCAAAAACTTGTAGGTCACTCACCACTAAAGTATTTCTAGTCTAAAATAATAATAAAATTTGGGGGAGGAGGCTTCTCATCCTGCTCTTTCTATGTATTCCTACGAAAAAGATGTGTTGCTGCTTGTCTATGACAGCAGCATGTTTTCTGTTAAATTTAGGCTTGTTTTTCTCAGTGTCCTGAGGGTAGTTGTCATAATAAAAAGAGGAATTGCCAACAGATTGTCGGAATGCTCTTCACACACATCATGAAAATATCATCAGGTCTTTGTGTGTCAGAGTGTTGGAGGGGAAGGCACACATGATGCTTGGCTTAAAGACACAGAGCAATAAGCGAATGTGTTTTTATGCACTTAGCCCCCGGCACTAATTATCATTTGTGCCAGCAAGTTCCCTACACAAACAATTTGGTCATTACTTCCTGCAATTCTTCTATGTGAAGTCAAATGAGTGATCACTGCAGATCAGGAGTGACATCAGTGAGGGAACGCCAGTTCCTGCCAGGACAAAGTATAAGCCTTTGATTTCTACCTTAATTCCCAAAGGAAGCCAGTTGAGTCTTAACTTCCTTCCTTTTCCACCTCCTTGGGCACTGGGAGGCACATAAAAAGCCATTTGGGCACCCCTATGGTAGCATATGAAATATGTCCTGGCAAAAAATGCTTCCATCTAGTATGGAAGTCTTTAAAGAGAGGACTTCCCTTTGAAATTTTTACGCTGCTTCCAGGAAGAATTCTTGAGACTGAGTAGTGAGGCACCTAGCTCATCCCTGCTGTGGTTAAATCTTAATTCCTATCTGAAAAGACATCTTTATTCTTGCTCCTTTCAATACGGGGAGCTGTAACTCACTAGCAGAGCTCTGCAGCTCTCTTAAGTTTTACTTTGTTAAATCCCTCTGCATGCAGGGCTTTCTACCTCCATGCTGGTGTGGTGGAGCTGCAAAAAGCATGTGAATCACATGCATTTTTAGGGCTTCTTGCCTTGTCAGAAGAGTATAAACATTATCTCGGAGTCAATGGGATTATGACCTGACATGAAATATCGCAATGTTAGAGTGTAGCTCTTACAGTAAGCTTTATTTTCCATTCTTTTGTAGGGTGCTTTTGGTTTCAGTGACGTTGCTGTCTATTTATTCAATATATCTCCTGCTGGTGTGTTCAAAGGAAACAGGTAATTTAAGATGTTACTATACTACTTCATTAGAATCGTAAGGAGCAAGAGGCAAAAAGTGCTCACATAATGCCAAGTGTTTTGTGTAAGACTGAGTTTCTGTCACTTTGCTGACACAATCTAAAGGCCTAACATATTTTGGGTCAGAAGCCCAGAATTAACAGGAATTTATGTCATGGCAATGGAGAACAGCATCTGAGCATCACTACAAAAAGAAAAATTGATGACAAGGAATTGATTCTGCTTCTGTGAAATGTTGTAGGCAGTGAGTTAGAAAGAAGAGCTCAATTAGTTTCTTTGAATTAAAAAAAAAAATTGTAAATGAAATCTTATGAATCTTTGCCTATGGTGAAGCTTATGTGGAAATACAGTTTGACTTTAATGGTTACTGTGAAATTCCTGATAGCCTGTGTGGTGTAGTAGTAGGTTTCCTAGAAGAAAGTAAAAGGGAACAGTTATTCCACAGAGGAAAATGTATCTTTAAGCAAAATATATTCTAAACGCAGAATTAGAAGTTACCTACTGTTTTAAATGTCACTGTGCTCTGAAGTCCAACAGTCTCTTTCCTTGGGTAACAATCTCTGAAGCCAGATTTTAAAAATTGTCTGGGCACAAGGACACTATAATATGTAATGCGGACAGGGATGAGTTACTGTTACAGCACATATAATGGCAGTAACTGCCTATTTAAATTAGATACATATGCCTAATTGTGGACAAATTTGTGCCCTATTAGTTCCTAAAATCCAAGGCCTACTTTTTGTACATCTGGTACATTTAATCTCAAACTTGTCACTTATACAAGGTGCAGAAATGTGAGCTATAAGGAAATGCAGAGAAAATCAAACATTTTAAAAATCATCTCTGCAGTGTAATGTCTGAAACATTTATCTTCCTGTTCTCATGTATCTCACCATCTTCACAATGTCAGTCTCTTTCTCAACATAAATCATAGCCAAGGCAAAAACCTTTAATAGAAACACAAACTAACTAATAGAGAAATATCTTGACAGATATCAATAAAGAAGTTTTAGTTGCAATTTAAACCTTTTCCTGCTTTTACCAAAAACATACCACACTGAGAATTCACAAGTTGAGACTTCGTCATTAGAAACTGTAAACCGTCCTGTAAACCAGTGGCTGCCCTCATTTGGATCATTAGTCAAAGCGAGCAAATTTGAAGAATCGCAGTACTGTTTGCTGTGGCCAGGCTGCCAGAGCTGACTTGTGGATCCTGCTGTAGGGAGTGTTGTCTGGAGAGAGTCTTTCTACATCACTCTTACTGTGGGTGCAAACTTAATACACTAGGATGGGGATATCAGAACTTAACATGTCACTAGGGATATAGACGGACCCATTAAAGGGGTGTAATAGCCTCATTAAGGGCTTCAATTTCAAAAGTGACTGGTAGCCAACAGTAACATTTATAGACGTCAAGAAAACATTCCTACATAAGTTTCAGCCCTAGCAATTACAAGAGAGCTCTCTTATTTACTTGCACGGGGCAGATATGGCTGCACAGATGGGTGGTTAACTGAAAAGAAATCATAAGTGTATCAACTCAACAGGTTTCACTGGTGTATTTGTTACCTTTCTCCTTGTTTCTTTTCGTGTAGGCTGCATGGTGTATGAAAAGCTGGGTGAGCAGGTCTTTGGTACCCCAGGGAAAATGATTGTCTTTGGATCTACATCTCTCCAGAATGTTGGAGGTAAAGGAGATGAGGGGTATTAAAAGAAAAATAAAAATCTAGGCAAATCTTAACAACGTTTTGACTACCGACCAGTCTGGTTCCTCCCATTGTCTGTCATGTCTCAGGATCTTCACTCCCTCAACAAAGCTGTGTCTAGCACTTTGCATGCAGACCTTTAAAAGTGCTGTATTACTGAATGATCAGTAGTTCACAGTCAGTCATAGTTCAGGGTCTTCTATGAGCAAAGGCTGATGTGGGAAAAACTTCAGGATGCTTCTCTGTACTTGTTCCACAAAATATCTTATTCACATTGAAAACTGACTTTTTTCTTCCTCCAGCAATGTTGAGCTATCTC
Source organism: Neomorphus geoffroyi (assembly GCA_033558235.1). Taxonomy (NCBI): domain Eukaryota; kingdom Metazoa; phylum Chordata; class Aves; order Cuculiformes; family Neomorphidae; genus Neomorphus; species Neomorphus geoffroyi. The sequence goes on along the minus strand of JAUMJM010000011.1, from coordinate 28,210,935 downwards.
TTCATAGTCAAAAATGAATTGCCTTCTGCCATAAAGTTTCTAATGGGAAAAGAAGAATCTTTTTGGTAAGTTGCATTCATTGTCGGTGATTAGATTATAGGATTTAATATCATGTAGATAAGTCTAAGCGTATGCTTATAAAAGCTCTTAAGTATTGGATACTCTTTAGTTTTCTCAAAGTAGATTTTTGCAGGATTATCTCAGAGGGTTAATAAAAACCAAGACAACTTTGGGAAGAAAAAGAGGATGGATAGGAAATGAAAGGTTAAGTCATCAGTAGTTACTCTCTTTGCACACCAGACTTTCATGCACGATTGTGATTTATACAAACGTCTTGTCGTGGAATCCAATCTTTCACAGTGTTAGGGCACACTAAAAGATATTGTGAACAATGTAAGTTTAAGATATTATGTATTTCCCTGTGTTCTTAGCATCTTACAGGATTTTGCCCCTGAAGCACTCTCCGTAGTATGAAGCTCTTCGATACTAGCATATGACAACAGCAGAATATTATGCCTAGATTGCTGCCACTTATCACTCCTTGACATTTACCAGCTTCCTTAATAGAGGGGTGGTATTTCTATGTAGTGGTAGATATCCTTTGCACAGTGGGTTATAGGGTGTACTGTAGAGCATGACAAGAAGGTAGAGATCCCCTTCCTCTGGCTTTCATACTACATTGGACTGAGCAATGGAAGCAGGTCATACAGAATGGCACTAATGCTGTCCCTATTCCTCTTTCTTGCTTTCCAGCAAGATTCAAAGCACTTTCCTACAAGGAGATACAACCTTGGGCTGGCTAGTGCGTGCCAGCCTACAGGATCCCAGTTTGCCACTGCAGGCACATGTCCACGTGGTTTAGCAAATGAACTGTGGTGGCCCCTCCTGCCCCACTGTGCTGTACATGTGGCCCTTTGCGTGATCTTTCCATATCCTGGCAGAGTGACTTATATCGGGTTACAGAGAGTGGTGTTTTGCCTCTCGGTCCCACTCACTGTTCTCAAGAGCAGGCTAATATTTTGTCTAGTGACTATGAAACTCTACCGTATCAGAGACAGAACAGTGCCGTGTTTTAAGGGCTGAATATTTAATGAGTCTATAAAGTTCAGATGTACCTCCCATCTCTCCTTTTTTAGGAATTTGTAGGGTGAGGAGACCAAAGATAGTTCTGTAACCGCAGCAGTCAAAGAGGATAACTGAGTGTGAGGAAAACCAGAGAAGGCTTAAGGTGTGCTCATGGTGACTTTTTTTCATATTTTGTACAGGGAGTGGTACGTGGACGAGCGTGTCCTTGTTGTCACAGTGACGTTTGGTATAATCCTCCCTTTATGTCTCCTTAAGAACTTAGGTAAGATGCAAATGCCATCGTGGGAATAAAATAAAGGGAGTCCAGACATCATGCCACTGACAGCCACACTGGCAATTCAACTATAAAGAAGAAAAGTATGCTCTCGTTGAATCTAAGCAACCTCCCTGGCCCAGGAATAAGCTGTGTTTTGAGCATCGTTGAACAAATATGCCTAAATTGTCACAGCAGTTGAACTCAGTATAAACCAGCTTCTTCTATAGGATTGTGGCAATTGATTTAAAAAATTACGGTTAAAATGGTCTTCATTTCATAAGGCAATTCTATTTTATGTGTAGCCTGTAAAAGTAAGTTCACAAATTGTAAGGTTACAAATAATAACTTATTTTTCTCTCATAATCAAAATTTTTAGTGGTGAGGTTAATTGTTCTTTGAAGTAAGATGTGTATAAAGGATTGCATTTTCAAATTGAGTCCATAGAGATGCCACTAGGTATGTAATGTATTTTTTTAAAACCACGTAACACATTTTGGCACTCAAGTCCTGTTGGGATCTTCCTTTTGCAAAAATAACCCATGCTCATCTGATGTGGCTCGTATTTGGGAATTTGGGTCATGTTCTGATTGCAACTGCACATTCTTAGGCTTCTTTCAATTATCATAGGTCCTGCCAAAGGTAAAATTAGTTAAAATGCCATAAAGGTGACCCTCGGGAAGTCAAACAGGACAGTGCAAAGCTCAAGTCTGTCTGAAAGCCAGCAGACTTGCGATGTAAGAGACTCCCACATATACATACTAAATGTATAATATAATACACCGACAGCTATCACAGAACAGCAAAAAGAAGTAAAACCCAAGATATGGCTGATAAAATAATTTTGTATGAGATTTCCTTTTGATTTCTTTCAGGGTATCTTGGCTATACCAGTGGATTTTCATTAAGCTGCATGGTATTTTTCCTGATAGTGGTAAGTTCAGCTTGCTTTCTTTGTTGAAAGAGAGTCATTTGATAGGATATTCACAATTTACCTGATGTCTTAATTTTAATTTGCTTTTTATTATTATTTTTAGCAATTAGCTGTCTTTTGCTCTTATTCTAGGTTATTTACAAGAAGTTTCAAATTCCCTGTGGTGGAGTGGAGCTAAATACAACATCATCTATCCTAGCAAATAGCTCAGCACATGAACATATGTGTAAGCCAAAGTATGTTATCTTTAATTCCAAGGTATGTTTCTTTTTATAATACTTATTTTTAATTCACATAATATATGCACCTACATCCCGTGTTCTTAATCTGATCAGCATCATGTAGGGCCTGATTCTCCATGCTTCCACTCATACTCCAGTGGTAAACACACAATGAGTAAGCTCAGTCTTATGAAGAATGTTGAACGTAGCTCCTTGCTGTCTTGATCTGTCCCAGCAGTAAATGTACTAAGATTGTGAGCCCAAGCTACCACTAGACAACAAATGCTTTCTTTAGGAGAGTTTTCCTTTCCACTTTCTTAGTACCCGTGCTGTAACTGTGCCTTTAGTAGTTCAGCAGAGGCTGAGTAAGCCATTCCTACATCCAAAGCCCAGAAGTAATCCCTCTGTCCTGCACACAAACTACTTCTTTGTGGCAGGGTGTGCGGATCTGTAGACATATGGTGAACTCGATCGGGAAAAGTTGAAAGCTAATCCAGCAAAAATTGGATTGCCTTTCAGCTGGATGCTTTCTTCCATCGTCACACAGCTGCAGGAAAAGCTATGCCAAGAGAATGTAGAAGAGCAACTGGCTGTAGCTGTGGGACCCAGGAGGATGGCTCCTGTCAGCTGTGCTGGCGTGCAGTGCTTGTTAAACACCTTACCCAGCAGGACAGGGTCCTCATGGTATTCCAGTTGCATCCCTAGGAAATGCGCATGTATAACATGTGCATGCAAAAAATATGTATTTTTTAGTTCATCTTACCAGCTTCAAATGAAGAAGCCAATCCTTTAGTTGGGGGTAGCCATCAGCCCAGATCTGGTGTGATGAAACAAGAATTAGTTAACTAGGTGTGCAACAGCAGCTTAGGTGTAAGTAAATTTTAGATAGCGTTGAAAAGCAATCTTATTCTCCTACAGCAAGGGTCAGAGTTTGCCTCAGAGTTGATGTAGGCACATCCGAAGGATCGGCCTATCTGAATTAGGCGTGCTGGAGCTGAACTCTGGAAATTTGCGCTTGGGGCCAAAAATTTGCCAATCAATTTGGCAACTTTGGTGTGTGAGAGGAGAGACAGTTTCACAGAATCAGAGGATGGCTGAGGTTAGCAGGGACCTGGTCCAACATCCCTGCTGAAACAAGGCCACCTAGAGCCAGTTTGCCGAGCACTGTGTCCAGGCAGCTTACGAATACCTCCATGGCAGTAGCATGCTGTGGGTGAGGGAGAGGAGGTGGCACAGGCCAGGACGAGGAGGGACTGCTGGAGAGGAACCAGTGTGTTCATTTGATCTGTTGGGCCTGGAGTATGTCCCAGGACAGCTTCTGTGGGAGGGGGAAGCCTGTGGCCAGCGCAAGCAGATCTCAGAGGGCTGCGGAGAGCCGCATATAGGGATGGACTCATTTTGGCCTCACAGGAGGACCTGTTTTTCCTGAGGTCATTGCTCATAACCATTCTCTGGAGAGATGGAAGTGCTTGGGTGTTGAGATCATTTGTGAAGTTTAGCTGTACGCTGAGGACTGGAACCACTCATGTTTTTGGTGGAGAAGGGGGTGAGGTCCTTCCCAGAGGCCTGCTGCGCTTCCTGGTGATGTAACGGTCTCTCTCTTTCCCCAAGGAAAAGTATGCTCCCTCCTAGCCCTTTTGTTGGCCTGGGAAATGAAGGGACTCAGTCTGGTACCTTGAAATATCCATTTATTTGTAAGTTCTGCATTCCTCTTCTCTTTTCTTACAGTCTGGAGATGGGCTTCCTCTTCAGGATTTCAGCCTTAGCACCACGGGTGCGCACCCCTCTCCATGCCAAGGCAGGGTAGCGTAGCGGTGAACCACCATACGTCCCCTTTACATGTAACAATGTACTAGTAATGACGGCAGTAGCTGGGCAGGCAAACCCATCCCAGGGAGCAAATCCAGCAGCCATGTGGCATCCAGCACTGCACTCTGCAAGCAGAGTCAGGACTGTGCTCGTGTGACAAACACAAAGACTTTGTTCTCCCATTGATAGAGCACTGCTCTCCATATTTCATTAAATATGTGCTAATTGACAGGTCTTCTGATTTCTCCGAAGGCTCTCAACACTCGGTTGAAGAGTCTGGAGAGTTGGGAGCTGAGGTAGTTGAACGTGGATCATTTCTTCAAGTCACTGGGGAAAATACTTCTTTTTAATTTCTTTTCTGAAATTCTCTCCAAACAGACCGTGTACGCTTTGCCCACCATTGCTTTTGCATTTGTGTGCCACCCATCAGTTCTCCCGATTTACAGCGAACTTAAAGAGTAAGCCTTTCTCTTTTATTTTTGCCAGTTAATTGTTTTGAACTGCTTTGCATGGAAAATGTTAGCACAGAGGTGCTCTGAATCATTTGTGCCATTCAGAGGAGACGTGCTTTAATAACACCCAACAAGCCAACAAGCGTGGCTGTCAGCTAGGAAATCTGGCCTCCCAGGCGTGCTGCTGGGGCGGCTGTGAGGGAGGCTGAGGGTAATGCAATACTTCGGGAGTTTTTTCTGGAAGTACGGAGCAGCCTGGCAAGAGCCAAGTTGTGCCGGTCTTCATTTGGCATAGGAGAGGGGCATGTGTTCAGCTAACAGCGATTGTTCCAGTGCAACTGAAAATCTGTTGCAGTACCAGGAAAAAAGAGTATTTGCAGGCTTTCCTGTACTAAACATCCTGTGTTGGTACAGCTGTCTCGCTGACACCTCCAGCTGAGCAGGGCTGTGGGGATCTGGAGACTGGCCCTGCGGCAGCATCACTGGTGGCCCCGGAGGTCTCTAATGGGGTCCTGGGCCCTAGGGGGAGCCTCAGGGAAGAGGTCGGGATCAGTTCCAGCCACTTGCTGGGTGCTTCGAGTTTCAAAGGACTCCAGCAGGTTGCCAAGTGCCTACTTACAGTATCCTTGTATGGATTTAAAATTCCTAACTACAAGTGAATATTTTAAAACAATTATCTAAAAATGAAATGTTTACACCTAAGCTATTTTACAGGTCTATAGTGATCTGCATACATTCACTATTTGCTACTCATGGTGACACAAATGTTTCTCTGCAACCATCCAGAATGTTTTGGTTTTCCTGTGTATAATTTTACTCTTCCTTTATTTTGGCCTTTTAATATAATTATTGAAGTGTTCAAGGGCCATCCCTCTCCACCTGGCTTCACCCTCTGCTCTGTTTAGGCAGGTATGGCCGAGGAGGAGAGCCACAAGGCAGATCCATTATTTTTTTAATTAAGCCCCAAGTTGGGTCCATTTCTCCAGTCCTTCCCTTCCCTGTGCAGCTGTCAGTGAATTCCTGTTTTAAATGAAAATGCATTCATGAGTCTCCTCAGAATTACAATATTTATGCAAAGACTTAATACATTTTAAAAAGCTATTGAAAAATCCATCCAGATCACTTTTATGTGTGTTTTTTTTTTTGTTTCTCCAGCCGTTCACAGAAAAAAATGCAGTTGGTTTCAAATATCTCATTTTTTGCCATGTTTGTGATGTACTTTATGACTGCCATATTTGGCTATTTGACTTTCTATGGTAAGTATGCAGTTCTTTACTGATCAAAGTAGAAAGGAATACATGTGAAATAAATAGCGTATCCCAGCTGGAAAGGAAAGTCCCATCCACTCACATTAAAATACTTTTTCAAATAATTTTCCTTAAAGTTTTCATATAAGGTACAAATCCTTTCCTGCTTTCTCCCTGTAGATGAAAAGTCCAAGTAAAAGCAGCATTTGCAAAAGGCATATTAAAAATACAAGGGAGAGAGTTTTTTAACAGAATTGAGAATCAGCTGGGCCTGACTAAGATTCCCCTTTCAAGGTCCTCACCAGAACGTTGTGTGCATTGGTAATAACTGAAGTGCACACATCTCCATAAAATAAGACAGATTTAAGAGCAGGTCCTAGGAGATGAGTATCAAATCAGCTACCACAGCTTTTTCATTTTCTTATTGATGCTTTCATCACAGAGGCCAAGGACCTAATGTTTTCCCTGTATCCCTAGAGCTGACCCCTTCAGGTTTTGGTTAAACAAACTGACGGTGAAGATGGGGAAGCTTTGAGTGTTGTCCCAGCTCAGCCGCCAAAGTACAGATATTTCAGTGTTTGAAACTTTCCCTGTCTCTTTTCATGCACATCTGTTCACTTAAAGAAACAAACACATTATATCGTATTGCTGAAGGACACATCATGTATGCCCTAAAGGCATAATTATAAAATGAAATGAAATAAAGTAGGATAAAATATGAATGTTGCCCAGGAAGCTACTTCCATGTTCCAGTATAATTAGAATGTGTCTTTTTCTATGGACCATTAAGGGGTTACAAGACAGATGACAAAACTGATGTTTGCCTTTTACCTCAGAGTCATCAAAATGTCATCAGTCTTCTCCCTTCTATTCCAAGTGACCTTTTTGTTACAATCTCCTCGCTCATGATGCTGTTCCTTGTTTGCCACGTATTTGCAAGAGAAAGAAAATAAGTAAATATGAAATGTGGCATTTTTTTTTCCAAAGGTGTACCTATCCCTTATTTCTTTTCTCAGGCTCTCATTCTGATTATGAGGCCTTAAGTCTGCATGTTTTGAAGTAACTGAGGTCATCTGTTCTAGTTTTCCCAATAAAACCGAAAATATGCTGCAAGAGACAACAGCAAGAGCCATTCTCATCCAACTGCTCCTGTCTAACACATTTTCGTAGAAATGCATCAAATTAGCAGCCCCAGGGAGCAAGTGGGTGTAAATCAGCATGGACCCCTTCGCTTTGGCAGGGAGGAGATTCTGATGTGATTGCCCCAGGGATCTGAGGAGGCAGATCCGTGGCGCTCCTCTCTGGGAATCTCCCACGCCCCTCAAGGACGAGGGTCTGGAGTCCATGGAGGAGGTAGGGGCTGCGTCCTTCTGGCCCTCCCAAGGGGGAATGGCGGAGAAATCCCTGGGGTGTCTTGTGTGCCTCTCCCCATGTCAGGCGCGTCCCTCCTCCCCAGCACTGACAGCCCATGAGTGGAAGCTGTGAGGCTCCGCTGGGGCTTCTGCAAGGGTCAGTGCCATGACACGCAGCACAAAAGACGTTGAGGGAATATAAAATTCCTCCATTTTGATCCTTCTTCCCCTTGAGACTGACAAGACCTTACTTTTCATATGTTCACTTACAGTTTTCTAACCCTCTTCCCTACCCTTACCTGGGTAAGAACAGCATTTTTATTATGGCCATTTTTTCTTTACCCCAATAGTACTTGTCTGTTTGCTGTGTTCTCAAAAGTGTTGCAGTGATGACTATATTTACATTGCAGAATTACAGAAAAGAGGTGTTTTTCTTCCCCTAAAAGGTCACTGTGGTTGGGCTCTGTGGTGTATCTAGCTGAAAGGAAAACAGACCTTCAACTGTAAGCCTTGCCCTTCACTTCCTACCTGGCTGCAGTCCGTGAGCGGTACAGAAGTTGCAGTCTGTGCTTGCAGAAGCAGAGTAAGCTCTGTGTCTCAGAAGCTGTGCATGTGCCCGGCTTGAAAACCCCACTCCTACTCTGCAGGGAGGTGGGAGAGCGGTTTCTTTCTCCTAGTGGGGATTCAAGCACTGCATAGGTGGTGTTGACCCATGGTCTCTCCCCAGAAGCGCATCCTGGGGAGCGTGCAGGCATTTTGCCACAGGACAGATCTCTCTGCCTCCAAGAATACATGAGGTTTTACCAAGTGCCAAAAATTTTAAACTAGAGGTGGCTGCCGATTGCCCTTTAAGGACTTTGGTTTAAGAGCCGTCACATTTTACCACTAGCTTTCTAAGATTAGCAGGCAGAAACAAAACATGAGCCTAAAATGGGTCAGCGAGTATGTTTTGTGTTGCATTTAACAGCCACCCCATTTAAAAGTTACAAAGCAAACACATAGGTCCCTCAGCAACTTGATTTTCCAGTTGGTTACCACATGCAGACCAACTCTGCAGTATTTATCACAGCTTCAAGGAAACATTTTTGCAGGAGGTCATACTAAAATATCACCAGCACCTCCCCATTAGGCACTCCTCATGATTTGTCTTAGCTCCTGAGGCCGCCAGCCGGCGAGGGGCTGAGCTGCAGGCACTGCTGGGTGGGGTGGTAGGTTCAAGGGAAAAAAACATCAGGCCAGCCCTCAGAGGAGCTGTCAAGGGATTTGAGTGCAAATGTCAGAGCGTCCCGCTGAGAGCTGACCCGAGATAGGCTTTGTTCTTGGTTGAGAACAAGGGCACTGCTTTTCACTGGAAGTTTATTTGATATTTAGACTAATTTATCTCAAAACCTTGTAGTTTATGTTAAGTTCAGCCATTGCAGTGCATGTGGTTATTTTTATATCATTTGAAAAGTTAAAAAAAAGTAAGGCCCATGGAAACAATTAGAAATATCTTATTTCACTTTACTTATTTTTTTGTATATGTATATATGTAAGCAAGCTTTTGTGTATGTCTCACTGTTGTCTTTCCTACAGTGAAAATTAGCTTAGACCTAGGCATGTGCTGTCTCGAATTAGGGTGCATTCCTAAATCAGGCCTCCAAAGGATTAATCTGGAATAATGGAATCATTAGTATTTGGTTCAAAGCACTATTTTAACTCAAGAACGTTTCATTCCATACTCTTTTGTTTGCAGATAAATCACTTGTTGTTCAAGAAGGCTGTTGTTAAGCAATGATTTTTGTGAATGAATTGCCTGTTTGCTAGAACACTTATCCCACTGTCTTTTCCATAGACGATGTGCAGTCAGATCTGCTTCACAAGTACCAGAGCAAAGATGACATCCTCATCCTGACTGTGCGCTTGGCTGTGATCGTTGCGGTGATACTCACAGTGCCGGTGTTGTTTTTCACTGTAAGTAAAAAGCTCCTCACCGTTTGGAAGTCAACAGTGGCTGTACATGCCGCGTTTCTTCAAACCATGGTCCAGCAGTTGCTGAGGCAGTGATGCTGCAGCTACAAAATAGCTTGAGCTTGGATCAGTCTTTTCCCACACCAGAATCCCACTAACTTCTGGAGAATTTCTCCCTGCAGGAAATAATCACTTTTGGTCTTAAATCTGTTTTAAATTGAATCCACAAGGGCCCTCTCTTACTTCACATGACTTCACTGGAGCCAGCTTAGAGGTGGAGTTCATTTTTAAGTGCAGAAGGACCCCAAAAGGCATGTCAGAAAGGGAGGAATATCCTACTGCGGATGCATGTATGCCTACAGTCTTGAAATAAAAAAGTTAAGGATTATTTCAAAGGGCGTTACATCAGAGCCCCCAAAGTTCCTGACAGATCTATGCTGTGCTTGTTGTCATGTGAAGCGCTAGTTAAAATAAACATGGGAAGATTTAAATTGGCTTATTAGACTCTTCCTGACAGAGGATTCTCTCTCTTTCTACAGGTGCGTTCATCCTTATTTGAACTCGCTAGGAAAACAAAATTTGACTTATGCCGTCATGTTTTGGTTACTTTTGTTCTTTTGGTTATCATCAACCTCTTAGTCATTTTTATCCCGACCATGAAGGATATTTTTGGAGTTGTAGGTACAGTATCCTGGTTTTGTACTATTAATAAATGTCTGTTTCTAATCAGCAACACAATAATTAGCTCTTGCTGACAACTAACACAATTCATTTATTTGAATTTTGCAGGAGTCACTTCTGCCAATATGCTGATTTTCATTCTTCCTTCATCATTGTATTTGAAAATTACACAGCAGGATGGATCAAAGTTGACTCAGAGGATTTGGGTATGCATTCCTTTCCCATCAATGCAAGGCTTTTGATTTGTCATTCTTTATAACGTCCTACATGTGAAGCGTACCTAATCTGAACGTACGTGTGAGCTTCTTTACATTACATTCCCTCCTTGCTTCAGTCAGCTGGCAGTTGTGCTTGCCTTTCTCCTTTTCTTACCCTGGAAGTCTTCTGATAAGGAGGCCCCACTGCGCAGGGCACCTTGTGCTCTGGGGGGCCCTTTCTGCAGGGCGATGGTGTCTTCCCCTGGCTGGTGAGCAGCAACTCTGCAGCAGCCGTAGCTGTCAGCAGGGTGCGGGGTAACCTTCCAGTGCCCTTCAGCACCCATTTCAGCCCAGAAGCTTTCTCTGTTTCAGCATGTTGATTCAGAAAATGTGCAAAGCATTTCATTTGCATTAAAGTTTCAATGGACCCGAGTCAGACCTGAGTGCTTCTCTAAGTAGAAGCAGCCAGCTGAAATGTTAACCCTGCATGAGCAGATGGGACTGGGCCTGGGGAAGATTTCCTTTAAGCCCCAGGAAGAACTGCATCTGAGAAGACAAAGCACTCCTGTGCGTTCCCAGTCTAATGAGCATGCACTGGAAACATTGTAAGGTCAAACCTTCCTGCTCTGAGAAGACAGGCGGGAAAACCATGTCTCACTTGTTCCATCCACAAACCCCAAGACAAAAGGGCTGAACTTCGATGGACACGTATCCAATGGGAAGAGTATGCTTATTTCCGTGAAGCTTTGAAAAGAGCAGAGCTGATCAGTCCTTAAAACAGACTCACTTAATCCTCTTTAAGGATGATTGGTGTTTAAGAAGCGAATTGAAAGGAGAAAAAAATTGGTTTTGGTGTTCAGTGAGTAATTATTAATGATGCTAATCTGTTTAATTATCTATGGGTCTTGTCTTTACCAGAAGTGCTATCCCATGTTAGCTGATAACTTTGATACATCACCTTGTAAATCTCCTTAAGAGGAGCAGTTAACATACTTCAATTAATTGTCTTTTCTTTTTATTCATTAATTTTTTCTCCTTTTTGTTCCAGGCTTCTCTTTTCTTGGCACTAGGGATAATGTTTTCCCTAGTGAGCATTCCCTTGGTCATCTATGACTGGGTACAATCAGGAGGCAGTGCTGAAGGCCACTGAAGTTCACATTCTCCTGAAAAGAAGACACCCCTCTTTGCTACACACCAAAATCGCAAACATCTGTTCTGTTATCTATTCCATCTTTTGTGAGTTTACTCAAATCAAATCCAAATAATGATTATCTGGTACTGAAAATAGTTTTGGGTGTATTTTCTTGTAGAAAACGACCCATTTTTTTCAACAGGCATATCATTCACTCTGTGCCCTGATACTGAGTTACCAGATCAGCCTAACGTCTGTGTTAATTGTTTGTGAGACTATCTAGAGCATTGCTCATAGGAATTCATCACAATTAATTTGTTTCCTGTCTTCTACCTATGAATTGCATTGTTCTGTTATTATCCTTAGCCCTTCAACCATAAGCTCTCATCCTCTAGGGCAGCAGTGCCTGTTTTTATCAATCCCAACTGGAGTGATGTTATTTCACATCCTTCCCACCGCCTTTTAGCCAAAACTCTGTTCTCCAATTGTACACAATCTGATGTGTTGGTTTGTTGGTCTGTTCTGTTGCTGTTTCATTCACCATTTGTCCCACTGGGCTAAGTGTAGCATTTTGGTTACAGACACAAAAGGCACCATGAGAGAGTAAATAACTACTGTATAAACATAGGTCCTAAATCTGTTGCCTCCCTGATGCTCTGGTCAGGGAGCCAGCCCCAGGGCTCAGCCCTTCTGTGGCTTAGGGGAACAGATCTGTGTGCCTGTGTGTCTTTGTGATGGGGTGCAGGGAGCAGAAGGACAAATGCCACCACCAGCCACCACTCCGCTGGCACACTTCAGCTGGCACCTAACCAGAACTAGGCTTGACCCAAGTCATGAGTACTTGAGCCTGAAGAGGAGCAGACTCAGAGTTTTCCATAGAAAGTCTGCATTTTTTTCAGCATAAAACTGTATACTAATGCCCCACTTCTCTCAGAAAAAAACCTACCAAGCTCCAGTTTTGTCAAACCCTACACATTTAATCATACCTCATGCCTTTTCCATTCTGGGATCCATTTGTACATACCTTGTATAGTCTTGTTCCTCTCTTGTGTCTTCTCCTCCTCCAGCTAAAGTCAGCAGGGGTCTGACAGCAGCTGGAGCAGGATTTGACTCACCCTGCCAAACTGCTGGATTTCTAATGGAAATTGAAATCTGTAATATTTCTTTAAACAAACAGGAACACTTTTTATATTTAAAATTATTCATTTTCATTTCTCATCGATTCTCCATAAAAATTGAAAAAAAGACATTCAATTACAACTGGCAAAAACACTGTAACTTGAATCTGTTGTCAACAAATAATCATTTGCCTAATGCCTTATAGCTGGTGTAGAGAACTACTTGTAGAAACTCAAATGCTAAGCAGGTGATCAGACATCTTCTATTAGTGCACTGCCAGCAGCATAAACGTGTTCACTTTGTGTCATTCACCATGTGAGCTAAAGAGTGTCTCAAAATACGAACCCAGCTCCCACTGAGAGAACTGATGGCTAAAGGGAGCCCTGTTTCACATCCAGGGCCTGAGTGATGCCCTTGGTGTTCTCGAACCATACTTGTCAGTATGCAGTCACCTTGTTCCCAGTAGCTGGTTCATTGCTGATTCCCATTGTAGCTGTGGAAGGAGACTGTCATCAGCTGTGGGGAATCTGTCATTGCAGCTTGCCCTTTTTAAGGTTAGGGATGGAGAGTTTGGGATCTTGGGATTTCTGTAAGCTATTGAATTGCCTTGGCTGTTATTGCCTTGTCCTACAAGGCTCGAAGTCCCTGAGAGCTGAGATCACAGAGCGCTTCTCAGAACCTTGAAAGCTGGTTTCTGAGGGTAGCATCTAGAGAGGTTAGTTTGGGGCCTTCCTTGGAAGTTGGGCACTGAGATGCAGAGCGTTCATGCTGCAGAAACTAAACCTACTAACCCCAAACTTCTAGATCTGTACCTCAGCCTAGGCAGTGAGGTACCCGACTCTGCCGATGCTCCACAGGGATCCAGAAATAAGGCAGAGCAGACTCCATAGGCTGTCGAAGTCCTTGAAGTAGCCCAGCAGGAAGAACAAAACTGGAAGCCTCCTCCCTCCAGATGAAGTGAGTGGCTAGACTGCAAAATGGGGTTCTCTTAGTCTACCCTCTTCTTGTCCCATCAGACTTTCACTCCTTGTAGCACAGGCTCCCAGCAAGGTCTCCAGTGTGGTGTTCTTCCCAAGCACCCCTGAGCCTAGCATTTAACACATGAACTGCCGAGCTACTTGGGACCCCTGGGCCAAGGCAGCTTGTGCCTTCTGGCAGCTGGTTCCAAACCCTTGTCTGTGATGGTGCAGGTCACCAGTTTTCTCTGCAACATCTCTCTATCGGGCTGATCCCTGCCCTGATTCACTGAGAAGTCCATCCCATAGCCTACAAGCCCAAGTGTTAGTCAGGCTTTGGAGAGAAGAACCCATACTTGGTTCCTATCTCCTTGCAGCTCATTCCAGGTATCTTCCCAGCTTGGGGTGTAAGTTTGTGGTGTCTCTTTCACAGGTACCCAACTCTCCCTGGTCACTGCAGCAGGAGCCCAGCATCTCACTCTGTTTTCTGGCTCAGCTCGCTGGGGTTGCATTTCAGGTTTTGAGGTGCCTTACAATCTCTCTGGATCTCATCCCAAAAAGCCTAACTCAGATCTGAGAATGCTGTACCATGTTAGCCTCAAAATGCTCCAAGGTTCTCCTGCTTTCCTTTCCCCTTTATCCTTCTACTACTGATTTAAGAGCGATGCAGTTCTGTGCATCTAGGGGTTGTGAGAGAGGAGACCCTAGGAGTAACTTTTAAATACCCAGGTAGGAGCTAGAGGTCTCATCTGCAGCACATGGTCCCAGCAAGGTCACAACTGCGACATCTCCCTTCCACCCCCTCAATACTCTGTAGTTTCACGTCTAAAATGCCAATCAGTGAGTTCTGGCATCCAGCTTCCTTCGACTTGAAGTACTGTTGTGTGACGATTTCTCCATGCATCTTCCTAAATCTCCTCCATCACTGTCCCTCTCCCTTGTCTTTGCTATTCTGCCTTCTTTTCCCCAGTTTATTTGTATACTGGAGTTTTACTGGATAAATAGGGAGAAGAATGAGCAGGGGGTGTGCGTAGAGTGAAATTACCAGAGGTACTGGACCATCAAAGCATATCTTAGATACTGAAAAATAGATACCCAATATAATAATAGTCTTTAAACAGACTTTGTTTCTGGGTGTCTGGAAAAAGAAGAGGGAATTTTGCTTAGACTTTACTGGCATCATATTTATAGATATTTATGGAAAGGAATCATGTGTTTATTGATGTCTGTGGTAATGAACGTGAAATAACGTGCTTTTTGTTTTCTCATCAGGTTTATACATTCTTAACAGAATGCAATAGACCCTGCTGTAACTGTCAACATCAGTGATGGATGACAATATTTGTATGAGGTTATCTGTAAAATGTACTGCTGTTATTCAGTTCATTTGAAATAGTGAACTTGTAGCCAACAATGTACGAGTCCCACATTTTAGCTAGGATTTTAAGAGCACAGTAAAATGCTGTAGGAGTTTCTCTGTTGTTAAATTAATAGGATCCAGAGTACCGTATCTACTTAGTAGGTGGTAGCATGCTTTCTTTTCATAGAGAGTTTATCGCTGTTGTGAGCACTGCAAATGTCATAGACTGGATGTAAAATTGCTCCTAATAACTACAACAAAATACTTTAAAATTCTCATTTGCGTAACAGCAACTATTGAATGGTGAGGGACAAGAAAGGACTAAGCAGAAGCAGGGGCTCCTAGTAAGATTATAGGAGTTAATCTTGCACTTCAAAGATGGCCTTGCTGCCTGTCCTAGTCCACAGCACATTGCAAGAAAATAGTCATGAGCTTAAAGCACCCCTACGGTTGCAGAACACGACTGCCCTTCTCTGTCCGATGGCAAACATGCCTAGTAAGTAAAACACAATAAGTTATTTGGGAACGGTATCTTGGGAGCAGTGACCTCTCTGGGTGATGCTTGCCCCTAAGAGGGCCAGTTACAAATCTGTGCACTAGCACAGACCTTCTGGAGGGCTGACACAGACCGAGTGGTGCCCGGCCTGTGTGCAGGCCCAGGGCAGAATGGCTGTTCCTGCGAGGTCAAGGATGGGCATGTCCATCAGCTCCCAAGTGCTGCTTTCCTGAGCCACACACTGACCCATAGCCTGTGCTCCACTTCCAATAGTTCACACGTGCAAATGCAGGTTGGATGATGTATGGGTTGTGTCTCTACATCTGTCTTACAATGCATAAGCACCACAGCTCTCTGACAGTAACAGTAACGAATAATGGTCTCTCTAGCTTATCTTTAAATGAATACCTTTCTTTGCTTGAACCTTACATTAAGGCGAAAGAGCATCTTGGTCAAAACAAAACTTTCCATGTGGTGGTGTTCCACCTCCAGTCCTACTGTCCCACCCTAGTGCCTGTAGGAGAAAGGCACAACAGAATGTACTCAGCTCCATCAGCAGCTCCACAAGATGGCTTTATTGCCTGGCACCAGGGTGCTTTTCTTAACCGATTTCCCAGAGCCCCCGGTGTCAGGAAAAACCTTATTTCCTATAACTTACACAAAGAATGTTTTATTTGTATCTAATGTAAGGATTTCTGTAACAAACTGTGAAAAAAAGAGATAATGAATTATTAAAAAGTACAGGGCTGGCAAGGTCTAGAATTCACAAATTGTACACATGCCTATGTTTCTGAAGACAAATCTATGCAGTTGTGTTGTATTGTAGGAAATTTCGTTTTTATGTACATATATATATTGTAAATAAATAGGATGCTGTATATTTTTGCAGTTGTTTATCCCCTATGATATAGAAGTGCTGAGATAGGCTCTGCATATTAAGAATAATTTTAATAGAAATACAAATACTTTAGCTTCTGACCTAGCAAAATGTATATCTTTTCCTTTCTTCCAAGAGTTCACGAGTTAAATCCTACACATGAAACTCTAATTACATAGCTAAAATAACAAAAAAAAAGACAAATAAAAGGTCCAATGAAATTGCTAGGATTAATTCCGGCACATTACTCCCTGTTTTCTCAACAGCAACTCAGCCAGTCTTCCTGCTGGGTAAAGTATCTCCCTTGTAAATGGCCCCTTTTGTACCCGGGTACCTCTTGCCCCTCAGATGAGGTCAGGTGGTAGTAAAGTGCTGAAAACACTTTATGCAGAAACCAGAGCAAATTTCAGCCAGCAATTTGACCCAGCATTGTGCTGTGTTTTATCTCGGCATGTATCTACCCAACTAGTACAAACAGAAGTCAGGGCAGGACTTCTGCATTTCGATTTTCAACCACCAGAAATGCCTGTTGCTCCAAAAAAAAGTGTTACAAGCCAGGGGTGGGCAGCAAGCAGAGCCATTTGTGCCATTTCTAGCCTTCTCCTTTTCCTGCAGAGTCCTCTCTGCAGGTGGCTCCTCCGCTGCAGACCCAGGCACATTGCTATCATGTGACCAAAACATGAGCCCCCAAGGCTGATGAGAACATCCCCAGCCAAGGACTGCTTGCATATCCAACCCCACAAGCTGGCAGAGGCCAGTATTTTTCTTGTGGGATAGCTGCATGTCCAGGGGTGAGGATAATGGGAGGGGAAGGTTGTGTATGACCTGAGAGTGCCTCTGCCAAGAGCCTTGCGTAGATTTTTCAGGACTGCTGATAAATGGAGGTTGAGAAATGCATCTAAAAGTAATTGGGGTTTTTTTTTCCATGTTTACTTTATGGTCTTTGATGAAATGGAAACTTGAAATAATGTTTGCTTTCACCGTGAGCACAAATTTTGAGAAGAAAACCCTATATGCAGTCACTTCTACAGAGCTTTTCAAATTAATACGAGTGTATGTTTTGTTTTCAGTGTTATAGCCAATCAAATATAAACTGTAAAGGTATTTTTCAGCAAGACTTGAACTTTATCTTGTTTATAGAAACCTGTTTTAAGTGTCCCAAGGTATGTTAAGGTTCACTCAGATTCGGTATAAACAATACTGTGTGAATGACGTACGCTTGATACAAGCTTGTCTGTAATAGATTGTTGAAGTGAGTCATTTTGCTTCTGCTAACATCACCATACTTTGTGCTGCTCATGTCCAAATAAACGATGCAGTTTTTAAGTTTCTGTGTGTAAATAAAAGAAAATGTATTAAGTTCTATAATCTCTCTGTTACCTCTATAGTTTTTAAACATTAAAATTGTGATCTAAACTAATGTTTGGGCCATACTCATTGTTTCAAAGGGATGAATATATCATTATAATGCCTTAATGCATGTATTCTCTGCTCTTATGCAAGTGTTTTCACTAAATTCAGGGCATGCAACTTTTGCAAAGCCAACTATATTAGACTCAGCACAGTGGAGACTGGTGACAAGTGGCCTTCCTCAGGGGGCAGTATTGGGACCGCTGGTATTTAACATCTTTGCCAGAGACATGGAGAGTGGGATTGAGGGCACCCTCAGCAAGCGTGCCAGTGACACCAAGCTATGTGGCACGGTTGACACACTGGAGAGAAGGGATGCCATCCAGATGGACCTTGACAGTCTTGAGAGGTGGGCTTGTGTGAACCTCATGAAGTTCCACAACGCCAAGTGCAAGGTCCTGCACCTAAATCAGGCAATCCCAAGCGCAATTTCAGGCTGGGCTGAGAATGGATTGAGAGCAGCCCTGGAAAGAAAGACTTGGGAGTGCTGGTGGATGAGAAGATCAACATGCAGCACATGGAAAGACATGGATCTGTTAAAGCGAGTCCAGAGGAGGACTATGAAGATGATCGGAGGACTTGAGCATCTCCCATACAAGAACAGGCTGAGGGAGTTGGGGTTGTTCAGTCTAGAGAAGAGAAGGCTCCAGGGAGACCTTAGAGCAGCCTTCCAGTACTTAAAGGGGGCCTACACGAAAGCTGATGAGGGGATCTTTATAGGGAGTGTAGTGATAGGAGGAGGGAGAATGGTTTAAAGCTGAAAGAGGGGAGATTATTTATTAGATATTAGAAAAAAGTTTTTTACTGTGAGGGTGGTGAGGCACAGGAACTAGTTGCCCAGGGAAGTCTTGGATGCCCCATCCCTGGAGGTGTTCAAGGCTGGGATGGGTGAGGCTTTGAGCAACCAAATTTAGTGGAAAGAGTCCTTGCCCAGGGCAGGGGTTTGGAATGGATGATCTTTAAGTCCCTTCCAACCCAAACCCTTCTATGATTCTGTATAGAGCACAACATCAATAGATGGCTATGGAGCATTAATGTAAAGTTTCCAGGACAGTTTTAGAGGGACCTGAAGCAAGGGCTGATAGTCACCACAGACTGGAGTTGCTGAGGATGACAGCATTTCTCAAGCCTAATGCTTGTTTCTGCCTGCACCTTGAAGACTGTCCGAATGCTTGCTAGTCTGTTTCAGGGTCAAGCCAGGCAGTGGAGCTTTAAGGGCTGCTGTTAGTTTTGGGGTTGAGTTCAGATGCCAAACTGATGCCTGGAGTAGGTAAAACCCTGCTGGACCCCCTGCTATGGAAGCAGAAGCCATTAGCAGATGCAGGAGGACGATACCCAAGGATAGTAATGTCTTAAGGATTCCCAACTACAGCTGCCTAAGTGCCTC
The DNA here is from genome assembly GCA_033558235.1 of Neomorphus geoffroyi. Classification (NCBI taxonomy): domain Eukaryota; kingdom Metazoa; phylum Chordata; class Aves; order Cuculiformes; family Neomorphidae; genus Neomorphus; species Neomorphus geoffroyi. The sequence goes on along the minus strand of JAUMJM010000011.1, from coordinate 28,192,016 downwards.
TATCAAAGTCTTAGGGCAGGGGTGTCAAACTCACGGCTCCCACCGTTCTCCTGCTCCTGCAGTGCAGCGCACGTCACACACACTGCACACGTGACCAGCACACTGGTGGCAGCATAGGGGCAAGGAGCTTGGTGCTGCTGCCAGGTAGAAACAAGGTGCCAGGCCAGATAAAACAAGGAAGAGGGCCAGATTCAGCCCATGGGCTCTAAGTTTGATGCCCCTGCCTTAGGGGGTCAGAAAGCCACTGACTTTTTACCTTTGACCACTAACTTTGCTAGTGCTCAGGCTTACAGAAAGACTTCTTGGCTAGAGTCCTATCCGTATGACTGAAGAACTTACTTGACTGAACAGGATGAGTACAGGCAAAAATCTCCACGGCACAGTTCCCTGGGCCCCTCTGCAGGAGGAACAATGGAAGAGTTTAGAGATCAGAGGATCCTTGGTAAGCCTTTGCCTGGTCCTCAAGCTCCGAAGAATGTCTTGAACCTATAATCCGGGAACCACAGAGGTGTAAGATTCTGCACTGACCCGGTCTAATAGCTTCTCCTGTTTGGGCATAGACACTTCTCTACCCAGTCATAATCATCTCAGAGCCATCCCTTAAAATAGAAGAGCATCATTTGTGGAAAAAGGCAAGCTATATTGATTTTCTTCCCTGGTTGCAGAGACAATAACAAACATCCATTGCCTTCTGCAAGTGCAGTCTGGCAGCTTCACCTGAATCTCACCTCAGGCCACATAGTCAAAGAAAGAAACGACAACCTCCTTTCCAGCCACAAACTTTTACTTTTTGTTTGGCTTAGTCTTCATATATCCCCAAGGTCAGCCAGGTCTCTGAGTTCATCTGACCAGACCTTCCTTGCTGTAGAAAAAATGAGAAAATTACCTGCAGCAAGCTCTGCCTGAGAGAAGAGACCCCTCATTTGGGTTCAAGCAGGGTCTTAGTTTGACTTAAGTTCACATGAAATTGCAGTTAGTCTTCAGGCTGAATGTGAAATTCAGGCCACAGTTAAGATGTCTCTCATTCCCCACTGTGCCAAGAGCTGTTAGTAAGCACTTAAATCAACTTCAAGAGATGTGGAAAAAGCAGAGATGGCCAGAGCAGGGATGAGTGACAAGTTAGTTTCTAAGCCTTTCTAATCACAGACCCCTCATAAACTGAACGTGGTTTCACTTCTTACATCCTATAGGACAGCAGCACCATTTGCTTTGTGTTCAGTTGTGCCAGCAGGCTCTGGCCAACATACTGACTTCCTAATACAGACCCCAGTGCCAACAGGCAGAAGTTTTCAGGCAGCCTGGCATCTGTAATTTGCAAATATTAAGTGCCTTGCATTTTTAACTTACAGTTACAGAAAACGGAGTCTCTTAAAGCTGTTGGTCTTACACTGCTAAATGTCACAGCGCTGGCAAGGGACAGTGCTGCTGGCTTAGTGCACCTCAGACTTGCCATGGCTCACTGCCCAAAAAACCATGAGGTTATTAGGATTCCTGGAAATAGGTGTAGTTTGGCCAAGCCTTAAACAATAGGGCTGGGAAAGTGAGCCGCAACGGGCTGGGGTGGCATAGGCCAGACCTGTCTGATGGCCAATCTGCAGAGCAAAGCCACCTTCAGGGGCTGAGCGTGGTGCCTGGTCGACTGCTGCCCTCTTTGAGATCCCTGTGCTACGGGCCCATGGAGGCTGCTGCCCTGGAAAAAACGAGGGAAGTGTATTATCAATAGGGGCCAGAACACACCCCTGAGCCAAGAACCACATCCCCTCCTCGGAAGAAGCCACTTGGCTTAAAGTCTCAGCTCCTTTCCCCAGCGGTAACCAGATCGCTCTCACCCTGCCTGCTACATCCCCTGGGGAAACTGTTTGCCCCGTAGTCAACCAACCTTTAGTGCTGTCCTCTTGCAGTTATGAAAAGCTGGTGAAAATCACCTAGTTTTTCATGGAGATCATTACTTCAGGCTACATCCTTTGAATGCACCAGGTGCTGATTGTGCCCATGACATACTCCCACGAGCTCTTCCTTTCTGGACACCTTTAGTGACCCATGCTCAGGCAAGCTCCCAAAAGTGACTCTTTTCAAAAACTGTTGTTTTCCCAGCAGTGCTCCTTTCACGTAAGCTTTGCAATAGCTGGACTATCGCTGTTCCTGCCTGTTACAGACCTGCCTCACAGTCCAGGTAGAGCTGCTGGATGCCGTCACCTTGCTTAGGAGGGATCTGCTCAACCATTCCCCTTCCACAGCACTGGATGGCAACAACCCTTGTGCCTCTAGAGGTGTTTTGACAGTGATTAGAACCATGAACAACCAGTATCAGATGCAGGAGTATCTTCAGCTGCCATTTCCCTTCTCCAGGCTCATGCCATGAGTTCATGCTAGTGAGCGGCTGATGAGGATGAGAGAAAAGGGTCTGTTGGCCAAACGTCTCCCTGGCTGTCAGGACCAGCCTTCTAGAGCTCCCTGCATCTTCCTGGATGTGCAGTCTGCTGCAGAGATGCAGCAAGCACGGAGATTGGCAACATCGCCACAGGAGCCAAGTGCATCAAGGATAAAGAAGCAGTTGTTCTAACCTGGGTAATTATAAGGGAGCATAGCGGAGTTAGGAGCCAAGGTATTGGAAAGTGTTGTGATAACAAAGAAACTCATGAAGAGGGTGGAGAAATTTTTATGACATGAGATCAGATTAATGACCTGTAGAATGGCTGCAATAAAAACCAGCAGCATACAGATGCTACAATAGTTGTAGAATGCATTTTGTCCAACCATAACCAAAGCCTGTAATTTACTGGGATGTTAAAAAAAAAAACAAAAAAAACTATATGTTCACTGACAAAGCCATTTCTTGAAGACTCTGTAGTCTCCTTGGGCTTCGTGCAGGCAATGGTCCCCTCTATTATTTCTTACAAGAAAGCTGGTGATCCTATTAATTTTCAGATACCATTCGTAGATCACCAGAGAAGCGCCAGATGCCAGAGAAACAAGTTCCCTGACATAACAAGGAATAATATATCTCCTGCAATTAGATCATCATAAAATGAAATGAAAACAGGCATCAGTCTGCCATTCTCACATCCAGTGGCGTTTAAACAATGAGCGCAGTCTCTGTTACTACTGCTGGCAGGCCTCCAGTAGCACTTTGAAAAGGCAGCGTGCCCTCCCTGTAAATTGATAAACAATCTTGTTGAGCAACAGGCACAGGAACATTCAAGCCTTTGTTAAATTTTGACTTGAGTGAGGCACTAATTGGCATTTCTGGGCAGAACAAACAGGGTCAACTTCTCTGCTTTCCAGAGGGAGATTATTTTAACCAGAATCCTCTGTCCCCACAGCTAATGGAACAAACCCCAGGAATGTGGGTACTATGAGACGCAGAAATTGTTTATTTTCTTAAAGAGTTCTGGTAGTGAAAACAATTTTGCTCAGTTGGCAAAAAAACTTGAATAACTGAGTTGTAGCTGTGCTGATGGCTTCAATGCACACTCAATATCGCTACAAAAGCAGACATGTCATCGTCTCTTCACATGGGATCCTGATTTCTTAGTGTAAATGAATTAATTTAATCTGGAGAGGGAATCGTATTCTCAACTCTGCTCTGGGCTGAGGAACAGAGAATGGTCTGAAATCAGTACAGGGCCACCAGTGCCCACCAAGATGCAGAGTATTCTCCGGTAAGTGAGAAGTGTATCACTTAATTGTCTTCTTTCATTTGGTGCTTCAGCATGTCCAGCCTGCTCCAGATTACACTGGGGCAAACTCAGCTCTTGCTGAGACTCACATTCTGGTCAGCAGCAAGGAGAAAGCTTTGTAGCTGACCAAAGCACCAGTCCCACGAAGCAAAAGATGTAAGTGGGGTGGCACTACAACACACCAGGCAAACGCATCGCAAACACCTTGACTTCTCTGGGGATAACCTCACCATCCTAAAAAGAGAGGACAATTGTAAATAAATTCATTCAGTTAAAAATGTCTATATTTACATTACAGCCTAAGAACAAGAGACCTGTCTTCTGCAGAAATAACACATACTTTCTCTGAGGGCCTCTGAACACCGCTCTGAGGACTCGTGAGTGTTGTCTAAAACTGGAAAGACTTTTTTTAATTTTGGTATTCACAAACAGTTCAGATGCCAGTAAAAAAAAAGGTCAAAACTAATTGCTATAAAACATCTCTTGCAACACACTCTTTACCTACCCACTTACCTCTCAGAAAACACATTGGCTAGCATAGCTGAGCAACAAAAACAGCACCCACAAGCAGCAGGATTCATTGCAGCCGGCTCCAAGAGATGTACTTTTCATGAGGGGACAGACATGATGAGAGCATTTACCCAGAAGAAGAACATGCACTGTTGCCAACCCCACTACCTTATAGGTGCTGCCTCAGTGGATCTCGGAAAGTGCCCCACCAAAGGCAATACTGTACCAGCAGACAATTGGTAACACCTCTGCTGCCTTGCTGGATAAGTACTAACTTTGGAATGTCCTACGTCTCAAAGTTGCAAAAGGGATTTCTTGTGTCCTTGCCATGGATGTGCCCAGCAAATGTTTGTTCCAGGGCAGCCTTCAGGAACATCTGGATGAGTCAAAGAGAGAAACCCCACAGTCAGTCACAACAGACCAGAATAGCCATATGGCACCCGTATACAAATGCTGTACATTTCAAAGAATAAAGAGTTAATTAATTGCTAAAAAGGATGTCAGAGTGCTGAGTTTCATCAGCAAGGAAATTCAGCCACAAAGATCTTGAGTTGGTACAGAGCTTATTTCACAAAGGTCACTAGCAGCCACCACTACGTGGCAGGAGCAGTACAGAAAAGGGCCAGACTAATTTACTAATTAGATACACAAAGCTATTCCCAGGCATCACTTCCACAGACTTTCCAAGGTTCACAGCCTGCTGTGACGTGGTTGAGACATGACACCATTGTCAATGGAAATAGTCTTAGATTTACATAATCTGATAAATTGTCTTAGACTCTCACAATATCAAGAACTGCCTTAAGGGGTCTCTACTATGATACTGTTATACAAAAATTCCTTGGGAAATGGAGGGGACAAGGAAAATGCTAGATAGGCTTTAAGCCTTTGTATCTTTAATTGCTGATATAGGAGTTATATTTTATTGTTTCCAACCTTGATAAGAAATGAAAAATTATCTAAACCAACTCTGTACAAGATGTGGAGAATCAACAAAAAACCTGAGAAAATAAATAGCAAAGAATGCCAACGATGCACTGCTGAGGCAAACACTTTAAGAAATAAAAACTACCGCAATGGTATTGTAGGACCTCCAGGTCTTTTAGGTCAATATTATTGCAAACCACAACCAAGAAAAGAAGAAAAAAATAATGAAAGGCAAGTGTAGATGTAAAGCTCAGGGAAACCCCATCTAATGTGTGAGGCCCAAGCTGTGATGAGGTAGCCAACATGGCTAACGATGGCAATTGAGAATTGCACCACTGGGCACCTGAGTATTTTCTGCTCTTGAGGCAACATTAATTTGCATATGCACTCATATTTCTAAGTGTACCTTTAGCTATTGCTGACCTTTTTGCTCATCTCCAGTCAGATGAGCAAATATTACTAGCTATACGACTTTCTCCTTGTGGGATGCACGCGCACAGCAATCCCTGACACAAATTTATCATTCGTATCCAAGACCAAGAGATAAATCAGCATGGACACCAACAGTTCAGTGCTAAACCAACAGGATTTGCAGCAGTACTGCGTGCTATAGAAAACACATCTGCTCTCAACTCCAGTGAAACTGGGTCACCAACAGTGTTTCATCCTGCACTGTTTGATATCTGAACACGCAGAACCTGAGGTGTTACTTGAGTGTAGGGGCTCCCGATGGCCTGCGCAACAAATGCACCGCAGCCAGCAAGGAGAGGAGGCAACCACAGGCCTCAGTGGGATTCACAGCATTTCTAGGGAAAGGCCTGGGATGGGACAGATACCTTGTGTTTTGCCTTGATGTCTGAAAAAACATTCATACCACCACACTAAAGTCTGTGTGTCATTCAGCAGCCCAGCTCACGCTGTTTGTGATGGCCTTAACCTGTCTGCAGCACTGGGTGCCTGCTGCTTTTCCCGTTTCATGTCAGCAGATGGTGCTTTTAGAAGGACTGTCTTACATCTCAGCTGCCTTCCAACCCAAGGACCCTGTAAAGAGATGCTCCAGTGAGCTGCACATCACCATGGAAGCCTAGAAGAGGAGTAAGAAGGGGACACTGCGTACAGATCCTTAATATTGGCTGAATAAGGAAAGACTGATGGACATTTTGTGTGAAAATACATCCTTGACAAACTATGCTTTAGTTTTTAGTAATGTGCTACTCTCCCATCCCAGCATTTCGTGCCACTGTTTCCCAGCGGAGAGTCTCAGGCTGCCCCCAATGCACAGCCAGTCAAAATGGTGAAGTCTCTGTTCAATGCAGAGACACAGAATATGCTGTGAAGGAAGAAAGTGCCCAAAAAAGACCATCTTCTGGTCTGCCCAAGGATGAGATGTTGGCCAGAAGGCCCCTTCGGCTGCTGTCCTGCATTTGAAGGCCTCTTGGAGGACAGGGACGGAGAACAAGGCAGCTCAGTTTATTTATAACTCACTTGATAAAGCTTTTGTCCTTTCCTGTCTGACTAAGCCTCTGACCCATAGCTGGAATTTCACTGTCAAAACACAAGCAATTTGAATGCACTTTAATAATATTAGTTAATAATATTATTCATAATATTGTCACATAATAATTATAATAATTCAGAAAATGTCCGTTGTTTATATTCTTAAAATGTGCATTCCCTCTCCCTTTTTAATGAAAATTAACTTTTTCTTGATCTTAGAAAAATCCTGAGCATTTCCACTCTCCTCTCGCCATGCCCAGGCAGTGCAGCCACAGCCGGATTTTTGCAGGGCAGCTCAGATTTGAGGCTCCCCTTGCCCATGCATGGGGGGTGTATCTGGGACCCATGCTCTCTGCCTGCTTGTTCTTTGGGGCTGGGAAGGAAGGGCAAAGCCAGCTTCTTGGCCCCTAGCCGAGTTCCCAAACCACATGGGGAACACATCACATGCACCACACAGGCTTGCTGAACTGTTCCCAAACTCACGGGGTCAGTGCTAGGACTGACTGTCCCACCCATCATCCACCTCATTCTTTTCTTGCCAGAATAAACCCATAATTATTCAGCCATTGTCCTTCTACTTTTGAGGGACCACCAGCAGACTGGCTCCTGCAATGGTGAATGGAGCAAAGAAGAGGGACAATGTGCTCACTCTCATAACCACCTACACTGCAGATACTGATCTACCCTCTCCCTGCGGAGCCAGAGACCCACTGAAGGTTTCACACTGCTGCACTGTAACCCAAGTGGCGTCAACGATGCTTCCATTTAGCATCTTTACTTATGGCACCCTGATATTACAATAACAATAATAAGAAACAGATCTCTGCAGCTTTCATGACTCCTTTGTACTAACTGCAAACTCACACAAACATCATTCTAATATCATCCAAGCAAATCCACAAGAAGTTTCCATCCTGTATGGGAAATATTTAAATAAATGAGAAGTTCTACATCAGTTTCCTTGCTGTTTTACAGAACAAATCTTGTCAGAAGCATGTTAACTTTAGCCCAGCTGATTGGTGATACTCAATGTGTTTCATAAACTGAGGAAAACTTAAAGAAATTGAAATCAAATTAAAAGGTGCTCACTGGATAGTCATATACAGGGGAAACCAGAGAGGGCTGTTAGTCCTGAGCATGTAGAAATTGGATAACATGGCTTTCCTGGTACATTGCCACAGCAAATGAACAAAACAAAATTGATACCAGGCAGAAGACCAGCAGAAGATCTGCAAACACCGTGAAGGAGTTGGCTCTCTACAGTTGTGTTAGCCGTGCCTCCTGGAGTTTGTTATAACATCACTCGCACATGGGAGCAGATGGTATGCTACGCACCAATTTACTATGCCTCTCTTTCACAGATTTTTTTTTTCAGCTCCGTCTGTGCATTTTTACTCAAAAGGGGACCATACGGTCCTTGTGAGGTAGTTTATAAATACTTGTATATTTACAGTAGCAATCAAAACTGGAGTCACATGCTTACCTTCAGAAAGGCCACTGAAAGTAGCTGGGTGCTATAGGGTCTTGGAATTACTTCCTCACTACAGCATAGATACACAATGAAAAATTAAACAGAAATTGATTTCACAGGGCCTTCCTGATTGCATTTGTTCTACTACTTCTGCAAAACACCAGGTTCCTAATCAGAGCTGGTTCAAGAGAGATGGGGTGTTGCACACTTGTTGCAACACAAACTGAACTGTCCAGGGGCAAGAGTCTCTTAGAGCACACAATGGCATTGTCTCCATCCATCATTTGCAGGCTGAAACAATGATCCCATGTCCCCACTCTACCAGAGGCTGGATTAAGCTCTTGGTGAAGGACAGGATAGGAAAGATGGTGCTATCTCACCAGGAGGCCCCTTGAAGCCTACAGGGCTGGTTTGAACAACTATCTCAGCCCTTCCCCCAGGTGAGCAGTTTTCCAGGTGCCGACGGTTGGAGGACACCAGTTATCTACCTAGCACCACTACTTCAAACACTTGGAGGCATAAAGGCTCCTGCAAGTGACCACCACGCAAGTGCCTCCTTTTCCTCATCCTCCTCCTTCCTCCCTGTGCACCCATTGATGTTATTTTCATCGCAGCAAAGTGCAAATTTACCTTAGGAAAAGGTAAGAAACAAGAAACAAGACCAATATTACTCATGTAAAACCTGAACTTTTTCAAAGGGGCAGTGACTGAATTAGGGGCCACCTTGGCCCCTCCTGAATATTTTCAGCACTGCCCTTGGGTTTACGCATAAAGACTCAAAGGCAAAACTGCACCTTCCCAATATCAAGGAAGGATGTGTAAGGTCACCTTCAGCATGAGATCCGTGCTCCTTTGGTCACGGAAAACCTTGTAGTCCAGTTCCTACCTCATTTCCTCCGCTCCCCCTCCCCACCAGCACAACATTTTTTTGTGTGTAAGAATTAACACTGGATAAAAATGAAGATAAAACTGATTCAATGTAGGGGGCAACACTACAGTTCTCTTTATTGTCCATCTCTATCGCTTGCACTGCTGGTGGATAATGAGATTTGCTTTTCATCATGATCCTCCAGGTTGATGCCTAAGAAGAGGGTTGCAGGCTGTGATTTACTGAGCCGGAAGGCAGGATTAGGTGGGTTATGTAAGCAAGACAGCAAAATCAATCAGGAATGAAATTTAAACTCATTCCAGCATTGTGCTGAACTGTGCCCTCTCCCTTTCGGATTGAAGAGAAAAATTGCAGAGATCTGTACAATGATTTGAGAAGTGGCTTTCAGGCACTGTCCCTCCTACTCCTTTCCAGCTTGGCTGTTCACGCTGCCAGATGCTGCCAGCATCTTTTGCTTCAGTTATCCAGTAGCAGTGTGTGCTGATGTGTTTCTCCCACACAAGCATGAAAGAAAATTAATATAAAATGTATGTGCAGCCCCATCCAATTAAGTCTGTTCGTGGTTCAGTGATCAGTAAATCTGGAGTTGGGTAGGGCAACGGCTTGCCCGCCCAGCACATAGTGATCACAGGGACAAACGCAGCCAGGGGTGACTATGGGGATGGCATGTGGTGAGGAGTGGAGAAGGCTGGATTTGCAGTGTGGCAGAGACATGTCCTTCAGCGATGTCAGGCCCCCGAGGTGCTCCAGTGGTTTGCCTTAAGAGAGCCAGAAGAGGCATCGCTGCCTGGAATTGCCATCACATTTCCAGTCTGTGAGGTGGTTACAGCCCCATCCTCTCACTGAGAGGGCGAAGAGGACTGCCCGCCACCTCTGTCCTCACGCACGGGCAGCCTGATGCTGGCCAGCCTGCCCTTCCCTGTGCCCTGTGAAAGCATCTGTGGTAGCGTGAGCCGTCATGGGGAAAGCTACCCAACAGGTGTCTTCCCTGCTGCTGGAAACTTTCTGCCTGCTTTCCTTATTTAAAGAGTGTGAAAGAAGGTTTGTTTTACGTTGTTTTCTGTCCAAGCTTGGCAGACTGCTCACAGTAACAGGGTTAGCTACAGATTAATGTGTTTCTATTATCAGGACTAAAGTCTGACTCCATGAAGTCATTTAGGCTCCTAACAAGAAACATGGGCACCAGGCTTGCCCTAGATTTCAAAACTGAAATATCTCTGAAGATCTGGGTCTAAGAGGCCATACCCGTAAAACTACGCAACTAATCATACACATGGGGCTATCAAATGCATAGACTCACCGGCTAAAAAACAGAGGTGCTTTTGCTAATTGCTTTCATTGATAATTATTTTACTGCTACCGGTAATAATAGCTCAAACTCTTCTTTTACTGATGGGAGAACTTAAACATTCCAACACAATGCTTGACACAAATACAGTGCACCAGTACGGTGCTTCTGCAAGAGCTCCAGAAAGTAAAACTGACATCAAAATGAGAAATACATATATTTTTTTTCTAAACAAGTTCACTGTGATAAAATGAGCAACCATAACACCTACAAATACTGAATTTAAAGTGTTATTTCTTCATATAATCTACAATATTACTGGTTTAGCAATCCTACTTTTAAAGGTACAGACCCATTTCTAAATATCCAGAAACAGATAGTACGCGGATGCAAATAATAATTTCACCAATTTGATCAAAGTGGCTTTAATTTTTGTTAGATGACAAACAGATCCAGTAGTATCTATCCTCTATTTTTAGCTTTACTGCAGAAATTCACATTGTCCCTGGCATAGTAACATGACACCTTCCACAAAGACAAGAAATTCATTGACTTCATATTCTAAACAAGTCATTGTTAAAATAAATTGAAGTCTCTTAACTCTTAACAATAGTGAGTCAGATGGATCTGACCTCTGCGGGTGGGACCTTAATTATGCCTGCTATGTTTAAGAAAGTACAGTATTGTAATAACATTATTCATTGCATACCAGGAGTTCCATCAAAGGCTTGACAATCCCAGGAAACGATGCACATCCTCATTTACAGTACTGCTAAAACGCTAAATATGTCCGGTCATATAAAGATTGGTCTTGTGAAGTTTTTGGCATCGTCGCTTAAGAGCAACTAACAATAACTCTGGCCATCCCTTTCCCTAAGGGACTGACATTGTGCTCAATCACAGCGTGCCACCTTTAGCCCTCTCTATAAAAGGATAACTGGGATAAAACTCCAGCAAAAACAAGTGGCATTGCTGCTCTACAGTGAGGTGTTTGTGAGGGGAGGGAAGGAAGAGGGTGAATGCGCTGTGAAAAGGTAACTTATAGCCTGTAGAGGACAGAAGGACTGCTGGGGGGAGGGAGAGTGCAATGTGACATGGCAGCTCTTTGCAGAGCTTGCGGTCTCTCCCAACCAACTCGGTTATGAATTGGAGTTCCCAGGCCCCAAACTGCCCTCACAAAGGGTGACATGCTGCCTCCTACTGTCCAGCGGGGAGCTGGGGTGGCTCAGCACGCTCTCCCGCCCAGCTGAGAGAAAGACCACAAAGCCTGGCATCTCCTTCAGATGACGTGGCTAATCGGTACTTGCTTCGTAATTCATTTTGAACTGATTTCATCGCAGTGAACAGAGAAGGTGTCTGAAGGGAGTTACTGCAGCGATCCTTTTATTTTGCTGACGTACAGGATGCCATCACTCAGTTATCCCTCACAGCTACGAGTGTTCATAGAAAAGGCTTGACATTAGGATGAAGTTCTTTACTGAGAGGGTGATTGGCCATTGGAATGCGCTGCCCAGGGAGGTGGTGGAGTCACCGTCCCTGGAGGTGTTTAAAGAGAGATGGATGAGGCGCTTAGTGCCATGGTGTGATTGAGGAGTAGGAGTAGGTGTAGGTTGGGTCATAGGTTGGACTCGATGATCTCAGAGGTCTTTTCCAACCTTATGATACTGTGATAGAAATAATCGCAGGCTTATTCGAAGCCTCAGGCTGTGTTTTAGACTCTGCTGAAATATTTTTTCAGGTGGAAATTGGCCACCGTGTTCAAGCACCTAGAAAATTCAGCTTTTGCCCTAATCTTATATTTTCAATGCAGCAGTTGGGTCTGTAGCTGGAGTCCCACGCCTACTGGCATCCAACCCTGCTGTTTAGCTTTCCTGACCAGCTTGATAAATCTCCATGCTGAGAGCTGCTTTTTTGTGTTTGCTCCCTATTTGAAGGCCTACTGATCACTTAACGCCTGGAAGATACCAAGCAGGAAACCTGCAAGCAATTTGGGAGGCAGCCTCTCTTCTCCCAAAGCCAGGAGGAGAATCTCTGGGAATGCCTTGGCCTTCTTCTCCTCAGAACTGGCTCCACCATGTGGCCAGTTCCCTTCCTTGGCACCACCTGCAGCTCCAGCCGGATAATGAGCTGCTTGGTGGCTGCTCTGCGGGAGCTGCTCCGGGAAGGTGGTCTGAAGGGGGATTCCAACTGCTCATCCTGACTTTCCTTTGGAGAAAAGACCACATTCACAGAGGATTTTGCATCTTTTCTAACCCACTAAATTTCAAGAAAACATATGCAATTGTAGGTACCACAGACACATTCTTCGCTTCCATTTCAAAGTCTGTTAGAATTATCAGCCAGTTCAGGGTGGATTGAAAATCCACATTTTCCTTCTAAAGTTTAGAAATATGCTTCACTAAAACTAGCATAGAAATCCCCACAGACTACTGTCCCAGGAACTGGAGGGGGGAGACCATGTACAAACTGGTTGACGGGAGTTGTCCCTGTGCCCAATGGAGGCCCAGCTCTCTCCAAGGCCACTTCATGGACAGCCTCTCCAGGGAGTAAGATGCATGGCTTCAAGAAGCAGCACAAGAAGGCTGTCCACCTTTCCCACCATAAAAAAAAAGGCAGCATGCAGAAGCCAGCAGCTGCCATCTGATAAATTCATCCCACTCTTAAAATGGTTCCCTATCTTCAAGTCCTTCGGAAAGTGGTCAGCAAGCAGAGGGAGCAGAATAATTGCTCTCATGGGCAGCAGTGCCCTGCAGGCCACCACACCACTAGCCTCCCATGTGAATCAGTATGTTGATGCTGTGATAGGGAAGACGATATCAAGGAAACACTGCCTTTGCAGGGCTAGAAAATGTTCCACCTGTCCATCTTATTCCAGAGGAGCTGGCTGGACACAGAGCACCCATCGCATCTCTTCTGGAAGCTTGCAGTCTGAGTGCTGGATCTCATTTTTGTTAAAAAGGTACAAAATCGCATTTGGAGTCTCTGTAGCACTTCCATTATAGATTTTAAAGCAGTTGAAAGCTGCTGGTAGTCAAAAATAAACATTCATATACTAAGCACTTAAAATGTTACTTTAAGCAGCCTACCCCAACACTTGAAAGGTAAGGTCTGTCGCATCTCAGGTATGGACTCAGCTACACGTGTAATGTTGAACTCAGCAGGTCACTATTGACAGCCCGTAGCAGTTTAGAGTTATTAACAGCTACAAAATATATAATGTCCTCTCTCAGCAGAAATGTGTGTTTCTATTTTATTAAAACTTTATAATATTTCCTTCTCACTAACCTGTGAGGATGGCATTTACATTATCTACTTAGCCCTCCAGCCTACCAATTTGGAAACGTATAAAGCAGCTCATCTAATTTGAGAGAATTTTATTTTTTCCCTGCTCAAAAGCAGCTTGGCAGAAAAGGCCCTGGGGTTCCTGGTGGACATGCAGTTGAACATGAGCCAGCAAAATATCCTTGCCACAAAGAAGGCAAATGGTACCCTGAGCTGTACTAGGTGAAGTACTGCCTGCAGGTTGAGGGAGGTGATCCTTCCCCCCTACTGAGCACCAGTGAGGCCACACCACAACATAACAGAGACGTGGATCTACTCGAGAGAGCCCAGCAAAGGGCCACCTGGATAATGAAGGGACTGGAGCACCTCCCATAAGAGGAGAGGCTGAGACAGCTGGGACTCTTCAACCTGAAGAAGAGGAGGCTCAGCAGGATCTCATCAGTGTGTACAAATATTTAAAAAGGGGGTGCAAAGAGGACAGAGTCAGGTTCTTTTCAGTGGTGCCCAGAGGCAGGATCTGACAAAATGTGCACAACCTGAAACACAGGTCGTTAACTCTTAATATCACGAAACATTTTTTCACTATGAGAGGTGACTGAGCATTGGTTTCCATGCTTGGAAATATTCAAAATCCAACTAGACATCATCCTTGGCAGCCAGCTTTAAGTGGCCCTGTCTGAGCAAAGCTGGGATGGACAGGTGACCTCCAGAGGTCCCTTCAACCCCAATCCTTCTGTGATTCTGTGAATCCTGGATACACAACTATCCTACACGTCTCACGAGGATATATCCAGTGTGAAAAGCAGACACAGATCACGAAGGGCAATGGCTCACTAAGGAGTTGCTGTGGGCAACGAGGGCAGTTACCCATAGGCATTCCACCTAAAGAGGTCAGCAGTAGCAGCAAGATGTTGGGTGAAGATAAAAACTAAGACAGCATTGGTTCCTTTGATAGACGGTTAATTGGATTTGATAGCTCAGATCCCTTCTGATTTCTGACATTATGACAGTTGCAACCCAGTCTCTCTTTTTATCTACTGGGTGCATGGAAGAGATGATGGCTTTTCCTTTCAGACACTCCAAAAGTTGTCTTTCACCTCTGAGTCCCCTAAGCCTGGCTTGGGTGGCAGGTTCATATTGTAGCAACCCTGCTGTTCTCTCATGCAGAGCTGAGAGCAGAGCACAGCTCCACGCACAATGTGGGGAGCCCAAGGCTGCAGCAGAGGGGGCGACAGAAGGTGCCCAACTCACCGAATTCCTATTGGGAAGGTTACTTCACTAGCTTTAGCTATTTTTCACAGATGTGAAGTTGCTTACAGCTTTGGTTAGAGGTTTTTTTAGCATTTTAAATTCAAAGAACTAAAAAACTTCAGGTGGGAAAAGTCCTATTGGAAAAAATCCTATTTATCTGCTGAAAATAATTTTTGAATGTAGGAGAACAAAATAAAACAAAACAGATTAGAAAACACCCGAGGCATATGATGATGGACCTAGGATATAATAACATAGGTGCTTAATTTTGTATTCCATGAGCCTGAAGAAGAGGAGGCTCAGGGGAGACCTTATTGCTCTCTACAACTGCCTAAAAGGAGGCTGTCATCAGGCAGGGGTTGGTCTCTTCTCTCAGGTGACCGGCAACGGAACAAGAGGACACGGTCTCAAGCTTTGCCAGGGGAGGTTTAGGCTCGACATTAGGAAGAAGTTCTTCACTGAGAGGGTGATTGGCCATTGGAATGCGCTGCCTGGGGAGGTGGTGGAGTCACCGTCCCTGGAGGTGTTTAAGGAGAGATTGGATGAGGCACTTAGTGCCATGGTGTAGTTGACGAGTAGGAGTAGGTGTAGGTGTTGGGTCATAGGTTGGACTCAATGATCTCAGAGGTCTTTTCCAACCTTATGATACTGTGATACTGTGATCCAACAAAACTCTTCACAGTGCATAAAGTGAAGCACCTCCTCCAGAGCAGCCCAGAGGTGGCTGCGTTAGCTTGAGCACCGTAACATTAACAACTCCTCCACCTAGCTGCCTTTTTCCATAATGTCAGCCTGAGCAGCTGCAGACAAGCAGAGGCTCGTTGGAGTGTTATTTTGGGGAAAGTGCCAGAAATTATTTATTTCAACAGACTTTTGGACGTACTGTACTACACTGCTATTCTTAGAATGTATTAAGTGGGGTGTACTTTTAGTAGAGTGGATGTTTAGTTTTTGTTTTGGGTAAAGATTTTTTATTATGCACTAAAAATATGATTAAGGGATGTTCTTTTTAGTGGCACCCTTATTAGCAAGTGTGCTACGAAAAAAGGGTTTATTAGATAGTTAACAGCACTTCAGTTTGTATTGGACCCTTAGGTAGCAACCTCATGGGTGACTGTACTGCTGTTTCTGAGTGATCAGCTGGGGATTATTGCCTAGAGACTGTAATAAAAAACCCAGTTTGCGTGCAGCAAATCAGAAATGTCTAAATTATGTTATCAACATAAACTATTTGATAGTAATACAAAGCTAAATGACTGTTTGGAAAAGCTGATGATGGGAGTGTTGGCATTGATGCAATTCTTGTGAACTATACAGTAAATAATCGGAGATCTGAAATTATTTTTTTAAAGTTACGGCCAAGATTTGTTCTTATTTTAGTCACTTGGATTACTGCCTGCTGTACTTAGGACATGATATTTGCTGAACACATTTAAAAAATGCATTTAAAGAAACATATTCAAATCTAAAACTAGTTAATAGAAATTGACAGAAGAAATAACCTGAAAGTCCCCTGTGAAGATGCTTGGCCCCTCAGAGCAACTCCTTTTTTCAGTTGTGTGACACTGAACTACATCTCTGTTTTCTGCCATCTCTGTGGAAGACCCATGCAACAAATACAAAGAATCTACAAACTGACTCAGCAGACTTGGTCTTACTGAAAGGATTAAATGAATTACCTCAAAAGAGAAGCAATCAAGTAGAATTCTCTTGTCTTTTTCACCACCTCACCAACTCTAAACAGCTCTACCAAAAGTAGGAACTAGACAATCGTAGACCCCTTCCAAATGAACTATTCCGTTCTATAAAAGTGAACACGGATCGTCTCCTGCTTGCTCTGGGTATTTCCAGAGATGCTTGGCTGACTCACGTGTAGCAATCAAAGAGGGTATTACCACCTTTAGTTACTCACTTTTCCCTTTTGCTGAGGTGTATCACCCCGTAACAGGCAGCAGAATCAATGTTTCAAACTGCACAGCTCATCAACCTGCTGTAAAACACAATCCTCTTGGGACCTGTTTGTTGGGTTTTCTTGTTTGGTTGGGTTTTTTCCTTGAAATGGAAACCTTCAGGAGAGGGACAGCTTAGACAGGAGGGGAAGGTAATGCCTCTTGGTATGAACAGACATTTTCTGGAGACACTGTTCTGCAGCACATTATTTAATTTCTCTTGGATCACAACTCGATGGCATGGTAGGTTGGATTTGAGAGACTCCTATTCATCGTCCAGTTACTGCCATCGCTAAACAGCAGAGTTACGGATACAGAATTCCTCAACACGGGGAACAGCAACTGCAGGAAATTTTGAGAAGCCTGGTGTGTCCAAAGCTTCAAGAAAGGGCAAATGACACTGCAAGACTCAAAATGATGAGCAACTGAGTAAGAAAAAGATTTCAAGTCAGATTATTTTTGAAAATTTGAGCACCTTCGAACTGCAGCAGTTAATAATCCGGAGAAAGTAAGTCTGTGCTAAAGATTCAGCATTTTATAGCAAATATATAGGGTTCTTCTATAGTAGAAACAGCAAAGGCCAAAGATTTTCCCTAAATCCTTGAGGTTAAATAAGGCAGATCAGACAAATCAATCCATCTTTATTTGTCATGTAAAAAAATCAACTCATGGACATTTTACATCTGGTTATAAAATAAAGTCTTTTTGATATTCATATTAGTACAAAAATATTGATTGACATGAAACAAAGCTATTAAATTGCAGTGTTACAGTATTCTCCAGTATGGTTCAGACTGCATAAGCTCTTGATAGATTAGATGTTTTCATCCTTTAGGGTAAACAAAAAGAAGAAAAAAAGACAGGGATGAAGGAAAGTTTGATAAGTTCCTTGATGTAAGAGAGTGCTGTTATACAATAGGAGCGGTACCTCTGTCTGTGGAGTCCTGCTAAATGGTACAAATTGGGAGTTAACATGCAAATAATAAAATACCAATCAATGATCCTGTGACAAGCCTCCGAAAGGTTTAACTTCACAGGGCTCCTTCAGTTCCTCTGTAACACCTAGGTATGTCTATTACACGTTTTTAATAAAGACATGAGGTAAAGAAGTCAAACTGATGAATTTGCAGTGAACAATTCCTTTAGCTCAAATACTTTAAAATAACCAGGAAGGTGCACTTTACCCATCCCCTCACTAATCAAGAACATTAATGGGTATAATCCTATGCCAAAAGGAAAGAAAAGATGAGACCTCACATGAAGTATATTGAGAACCAGTAATTTAAAAATTCAGCATATAATTTTAAACATTCTTCTTCCTACCTCTACATGGGAAATGTACAAATTATTCTCATTCTATATCAATAGGATTACAGTCAAATTTCCCAAGTAGATGGCTGAATCTACAGCAGGAACAGATTGAGACTGACAACCAGAAACACTTTCAGTGTTGGCTGAGAAGTAGGTATCAGAAGCTGAGTCTCACCAAGCTGTGTATTTAGATAATACCAAATTACAAAGCTAAGAGCACCGATCTGTCTAGGAACACTAATGAGCCACTATTTAAGTAAATAATAGGCAGAAAATATGAAAAAAAAATAAAAATCAAGAAACATAAAACATAAAACTAGTACTTTTGAAAAGAACAGTATGAAAAAGCAGAAATGGATAATGTTTCTTGCCATTCCTCCATCTTTTGAGACTGTAAGGTTTTTGAAGGAATGATCTATGCAGCTGCAATCATGTAGCACATCCTGGGCAGTACCTGAAAGCAATCATAGCCACAGTTACAGCCTGAAATACGCAATCCCCAGCAGTAGCTCATAGTCCCACCAGCTCCTAGTAAACACTGCATCTTCACAATGTACAGCTTGTATGTGTGTATTTCACACTGAGTTTGTCCCAGGCATCCGTGAAGCATGTGTGTGTGGTTGACTCACATACATTGTGCACCATTACATTACTTGATGGAAGCGAGTGGCTCGCTGTGTGAGATCCTACAGCTTGGTATAAGAAGAGGTTGACAGAGGAGTATGGAATCTTCCATCTTCCATTGTATTTTTGCGAATTCTGGTTATTTACAGACATGTAAAAGACTCTGTCTCTCTAGATATTTCCACTGTGTTCTCAGCTTTTTGTTGGAGTTACCAGTTAACTCTGTTCCCTCTCATCCTCTTCTCTCTCTCTAACACACACGCTCCCACTGCAGAACCTCTCCACCCAAAGAGTTCAAGCCCATATGTGCCTTTCATTTGAGTTTAACTTGGCTTTCATTTATCTGTCTCCTGTAGTTCTCCTAAAATGAAGGGCAGTAGTTACACCCAATGCTTTCAGAAACATTCATCACAACTTGTTACAGCAAGTTTAAGTGAAACTGGTGAGCCTGTTCAGGGCAGTGAAGAGACCATTGCATAACGTGGCTCAGCTAAAGTCCAATGTGCTAAATTAGTTAGACAGGTCATCATCTCACAAATTAGAAAAAAATAATTTGGAACAAGAAAAGAATGCAGGCTGGTTTTGCTAAGGAGCGCACCTTTAGTTCTTTGTTTAAAATTGCAAGATATACACATACTTTATGCTGGTGTTAAAGCCCCAAGCATTTTTTGTCTTAAGACTGTGAATAAATGTGTTTGGTCACAGCTTGCTGCTAGAATACTTGTTAAATGTTCATGGGAATTCTTTGAATAATTAAAGAATGGTGTCTCCATGGCAGGATAACACCCATTCCATTTCTTGCCGAGGAAACAATACGGTTATATATTATGAATTATGGCTAATTATTTCACATCCTGTTTCCTCACAGACACAAACACAGGAAGCCTTTTCTTCTTCATGATATTAAATCTTGCTGTGATTAACATCTTTAATATCTACAGTGGGATGTATTCCAGAGGATTCCAGTCAATCTCCACAGAACACAGTCAAAGTGTCACCAAGACCTGGCACGGTGAAGAGGAAAACTCTGGCCAAGTGCATCACAAAATTCCTCTGATCCTGTATAAAAGGGTTGCCACTATTCATGAAGAACTGAGAAAGTCTAATTTCCTTGGGTTTTGTTCAAGATCTTCAGCTTCAGAGCCAGAACATACTTCAATTGAACAGGAAACTCTCAGGAACTGAAGCATGGTTCCTGGATATGGAAATACTGTGAACCCGAAATGTGTGCTGCCAAATTTTATCTGATCTGATCCCACCCATCACATTCCTTTGAAGTTGAGTTTTGTCAAAGATTAAACCAATGGGGTCCTTTTTATTTAGTTTACTAAATGTTAAACATGGCTGGTTCAAACACCAACAGTAGAACCAATAGTTGCTGATTAATCTCTTCTAATGAGTTAGAAGACCAAAAAAAAATCTAAACCAATCAACCAAAAAAAAAAAAAAATCCAAAGCAGAGGTTTGAGAAATTTGTTTCTGTCGTGGTTTAATCCCAGCTGGCAGCTCAGCCCCACCCAGCCGCTTGTTTACTTCCCCCTGGTGCGATAGGGGAGAGAACTGGAAAAGTAAAAGTGAGAAAATCCATGGGTTGAGATTAAGACTGTTTAATAGGTAAAGCAAAAGCCGCAGATGTGTTCAGAGCAAAATAAGGAACTCATTCCCTGCCTCCCATTCACATGCAGGTGTTCGGCTATCTTCAGGAAAGCAGGGCTCCATCACCCAGTTACTTGGGAAGAAAAATGCCATAACTCCAAACATCTCCCCTTGCTTCTTCTTCCTCCAGCTTTATATGCAAGAGCATGACATCACATGGTATGAAAAATTCCTTTGGTTGGTTGGGGTCAGCTGTCCTGGCCATGTCCCCTCCCCAGGCTACTCATGAGGGAGGTTGTATGTGGAGCAGAAAACGCCTTGACTCTGTGTAAGCACTGCTCAGCAGCAACTAAAACCTTCTTGTGTTATCCATGGTTTCCAGCACAGATCCAAAACTTAGCCCCATACCGGCTACTACGAAGAAAACTAACCCTATTCCAGACAAAACCAGGACAGTTTCCAACATCGCCTCACAACAGTCGTCTATACTCTGACTGACTATGCCCTCGAAAAAGATTTTTTTTAGCTGTTAGATCAACCTTTTGCATTTCCTTTGGCCAAAATACAGAAGCCTTGAATTCCTCATTAGTCTGTGTTAACCCATCCGGCTTTTATTTATAGAGTACCATGCTTATATTTCCAAACGATGCTTGCAAGCAAAGGCATACTGCACGTAAATAAAAAACACAATATCCCAACCAAACATATTTTTAAAACAAGGAAAGAAAATAATAACAAAATAATGTTTTCAGTGCAGCCAAGTATTTCAAACATCTTGACATACAAAACACACAACCTGCTTACTTGGATGGATATACACATGGCAGAACTTCAAAACTAAAAATTCCCTAGAAAGCAATGAGAATGCAAGTACCAAAGACAGAGGCTTCAGAATATCATGTTATTAGAAAAATGAGCTAAGCCATCTAATTAATTTCCAGTTTGTTTGGGTTGGGGTTTTTTTGCAAAATATATAAACACAAGCCAAAGTTGAATTTGAAACTAAAGCAATAATCAACGTTCATTGTTGGAAAGAGGGAGAGAACCCCAGAAAAATCTGAGAAAGATAATAAAGCAACCAGTTGGTAAATACTTCAGTGATAAGAAGATAAGGACCAACATTAATTCTTTAAGAACAACAGATACCAAACCAATCTCATTTCCTTTTATAGCAGTATAACAGGCCCCTTGAACTGGATACACCAAACCTGTATTGTACAGGTGATATTAGTAGGCTTTTCAATGCTGTTTAACTTAAGAAGATTGCGAAGAAATTTTAAAAGTTAAAAGCAGATAAAAATATCTTGCAAGAAGAAAGGGGACAATCTGATCCCGGTGCTCGCGGTGAACAAGACCAAACGAACAGGCTTCTGATGCAGCAGGAAGGATCCTGCATATGGATCAGACTGCTTTCCAAAAATATACACCTTAAACCAGAGACATAGCCTCCTTAAGGAGGTTTTGGAAGAGAGAATCACTAGAGATCTGGAAGAACAGACTGAAGGAGGGAGCAACATCTGCATGACAGACCCTGCATAGGGGCAAAGAGAGTGAATGAGCTCTGAATAAACTCTCAGAGTCCAGAGGCTTTTTTATGCCATTGGAATATATCTACATTCTTTAAAAGTTCAGAATCCAAGAGTCAAATGGGTGAATCATTCATTACTCAAATGAGCATCTGAAACCAGACAGCAAAAATATATCATCAGTGGTCTTTTAGCTCCCTGGGTATAGGATACTTTGGTAGCTTTAACTGATCACTCCCAACAGGAAGAATAACTCATGATGCTAAAATTTTTTCATCTTCTCTCTTCCAGAAACACAATGTAGTACTGGCAGCCTCAAGACTCCAAAATTACCACTTCAGGCTCATTCAGGCTTATTATGTTGAGAAAATAATAATAAAGCCCCTTGCCTGTGCCTCTGTTGCAACATTGCATAGATGGTAAATGGTGCAAGATCATTTCAATGGTGCGAAGTTAAGAATTCAAATTAACAGCACAAACCCACAAGCATTTCGGACTCCCCCTGTGCTCTATGCCTAATCTGATTTCTGCACTCACAGATAACTACCATTTTGTCCTCCAGGAGTCCCACTCGTTACCATGCCCTGTCTCATCCCTGCTTTCTTCACCAACCACCTCCCCTTCTACACTCTTTCTACCACATAATGATCAAAATCCCAAGATCTGCCCTGCCATAACTTCTGTCCCTGCCTTTCCCTAAGCCCACACTTATTTCTAGTATCACACTCCTTGTTGCTCCCCTCTCCAAATGACCATGCTCTCATTCAACCCATTCTCCTTGCATGTCTTCCAGTTTCCTTCTGGCATATCTGGCTTCTACCTGTCCTCACAGCTGTATCACAAGTACAGCTCTGCTACTGCTTCTACACAACACTGTCCTGAGAGATGGATGGATGTCAGCAAGAGGCTCAGCTTCAGGAAAGTTTCCAGCTCTCAGGGAAACTCTGAAAAAGTAGGCAGAGTACATCCACCAGACAAAACACAGGTCACCCAAAGGTACGCCAAAGTACTGCTAAAAATCACATGCCTTCTACAGCTTGGGGTTTACTCATAATCTTTGAGTAGAGTGATTATAAGATTTTGAAAGTAAGATTCTTTTTCCAATGACTGGCTGGTGCTCCCAGCTCGTCCACTTAATCCAGAAATTGTAATGAATTATTTCTGTAACCATTCATACCAACTTTGTCCCAGTCTAACACCTCTCTTCCTGACATCTTCACCTCCAGTCCCAATGATATTTCATCTATCCCTTCATGCCAAACCACCCTCCCTTCTCAATTGTTGAGAAAAATACTAGTGGGGACCTGAATGAATGGAGCATGATAAATCCATGAATGTGCCTATATCGTAGGATTTACAGAGGTGAGTAGGAAATCAGAGTTTGTAATCCACTGCTTCTATATCCCTGTATAAAATCTGAACTCTGAACTCCTACTTTCCCTGGGCAAAGAGCAGACAGAAAGATCTACACCTCATGCTGCCCTCCTCCTTTGGTAGAACTGAACAATTCATCCCAGAACTAAACATGCCAGTTTGGGGAGCAGACATTGAACTGGACACCACTGTGCTTCAGCCCCAGTTGGACTGAGGGCCCGAAGTTCATGTACACGCATGAAAAGTCATGAAATATTTGCCAGAGCCGACAGCACTGAAGACCTAGATTTTTATTTCCATCATAAATAGCGTACGGTATGTGCCCAGCACGAAAGGTGGATGAGAAAGGGCCAAAGCCATTCTTTTGTTACGACATATCTTGAAGTTGTGTGAGTAGCTATAACGACCGGTGCTGAAACAGATGCAAGATACACAATTAGAGGATCAAACAAAAATACAGACAGCGCCTCAGAAGTGATGAGTGTTTCTCTTTGCATTCCTTTCTCTCACAGACACCTATCTTCAGCTTGCCTGGCTCTTCTGCACAACATGATCTGAGCAGCATGAGCAGGTGACAGAAATGTCTTCACGACTTGTGACAGAAACAGTGAATACCAAGGTTTTCTTCACATCTGTGGGTCCCAAGCAGCTCAGTAGTTATTTTAATTAAAAGACTCAACAGTACCAAATAAAAACATGCAGAAGTTCTGTATAGTATGTCTTCTTTGCGACAAAACCTTACCTCTGTGGCCAGCTAGTAAAACACACAGCTGTTTTGTAGCTGTCATTCTCCATTTTTAATTGCTTCAGTGTCTTCTTTTAAGGCCATTCCAAATTTCAGTCTATTCAAAACACAGCACTGAAAGTAATTTTTCTTAATTTATAACAAGGCTTTCTCTAATCCCAGCCTTCAAAACAGCTTATTCCTTTCTTCAAATGATCCCACTGAAGATCCGAAGAGTTTATTAACCTTAATAACCTTAAAGTCAGGCTTACCTTAAACATTTCCACTCCATTCTCAAGTCTGCACTTTCCTACCTATGGCTATAGTCTTGCTTCTTATTCCTTTTTTCTGCAGCCTGCTAATGAATCCAATCTCACTTTCTTCCTGTCACTCTTCACATACACGATCCCCACAGGCTGCTTTTACTTAACTCAGGTTCTTCTGAGTTAATCCTGCATTAATATTCCATCAGTAATCATGGCAACTAATAAAGTATCATCATTCTTGGCAGACCAACACTGATACACACTTTACTCTGCGCAGGCAGTAACAACATCATTCTGCGTATTTGGGGTAGCGGGTTCCCTTCCCCCATTGTTTGTTACTATGGCTGGTGCGATCCCCTGGGAGTTCAGCTAGGGGCTTGATGTTCCACAGCTCCCCCCGGCTCCCCACTGCTGGGTGGAGACCCACACACTCTGGTGGTGCAGGGATGGAGAAGTATAAACAGGACAGGCATCCAACAGAAGCTGCTGCATTGACCAATTTTTCTGCCTGCTATAACCAGGTCATACAACAATACGGTAAATGGCTTTGAAAAAAAATGGTTATGTGGATATAGAAGGATTAAATCTCACAAGTTTTGAGGCCCACAAGCACTAGTCAACACCAATCGCCACTGACACCGGTGGCATCTGGAGGCACTCCTCAGGCATTTGCTTGTCCTTTCAGACACTACTCCAAAATTCGTCTTCCTCCTCCGAGTCCCATTGTTACCCAAGGGGATAAGGAGAATGTATTTTGCACTGTGTTTACCTTGTTTATTTACTACAACCATTCTGATCCCAGGGAGCCAGACACTTGGTATCTTCTACAAACATCCTAATATCTGCACAGAGATGCAGACGCTTAATATCTTCTATAAACATTGTGGCCTCTGCTCAGGGATGTAGACACTTAGTCTTAAGAAAATTATAAACTCAGTAGTTAATTGGTTCAAGGTTGAGAACGCGTGATGAAACAAGGAAAGGGATATCAGATACAGAGAATTTGTGATTGTTTAAGGATTACCTGAAGGACATCCTTATCCTAACCAAAGATGTGGAAAGGAAATAAGCAATTTTGTGTTAAGTAGAATTTTATAGCCTAATGAATTTATGTATTAGATAGATGTAACAATTGTATTAGCTAGGTGGGATTTTGAGCATCAGTTTTGTATAAATAGGCCCTTGGGGTCTTCAGTAGATGTGCTAGTTTTGTGAAAGATCTTCCACGTAGCACCCTGCACAGAATAAAAGCAATGCCTCCTCTCCAAACAAAATACTTCGGTTTGGGAGTTTATTTTTTTAATGATTTCAGGTAACACCGTGAGCTGTGTGACAGGTTTGTATCATGGCAGTCCTGCTGGTTGTCCACACACCCACACCGCCCCACACCCAGCACACCCCCCACAGCCATGCTGGTGGCTCCTAATTGATACAAGAAGTAGTTATTATTACAAAAATAGAAATATTTTGATTTAAGCTAAAGTGTTTTTTCATCTAAGTAGCTGTATTTTTTGAAAGTTAGACAGAATGTCCCTCTGAGAACGTTTTCTTCATAGCATTTTTTTCCAAATAGTGTTTTTCCAGACACTGTTCAGAGAGAAATGATAGTCTTGTGTTAAGTACGGATGTGTCTTCTATAATCACCTCTGTTTGCAGTCTTTGTCCTATGTAGGAATAGAAGCTGGTCTCCATGATGCTTTTGGGTGCCTTCCAACTCGAGTAATTCTGTGATTCTACGATAAAATACAAGGTCAGAGAGCCAGCTCCGAAGCTCCATTTAGCAGAGATCAAGCTGTTGTGAAGTTCTAACAACATTAAAATTAGTCCTTGGAAAGTAACAGAACATGCATTAGATTTCTGGGAAAATGTATACATATGCAAGTAAGTGGGAAATATATCCTGTCCCCAGCTCGTCTCGTTACACATTCTTGATGGAAACCATTCCCTCACACGCCCAGCTCTGAAATAAAGGATGTTGCTTTCTGAAACTCCAAAAGGTCCTTATTAGCCGGAATTCTCGGTACCAGCTCCGCAGCACCCACGCCCAGCACAACCCCATGGCCCCCGCCGCCCGCTGAAGCCGCCCGCGCTCCCGTGCTCACAGAGCTGCACCCAAAGCTTCTCTGGGATAATGTTACTGTAAAAATAATTAAAAAGAAACACACACACACCCCCCCCCCGGCACTTCGGGGGGGCGGGGAGGAGTCGCGCGTCGCGGGCAGATGACGTCACCGCCCACGCGCCCATCGCCGCGCTATTCCACCGCGCGCCACCAGAGGGCACCCCCGCCTGCCGCGCGCGCAAACCCACCTCACCGCCCTCTCTCCCGCGCCGGCTGCCCTTACCCGATTGGCTGAGGGACAGGCCACGTGGCCTCTCACGCCCGCCTTCCTCCCGTACCTCCCCCGCTCTTCCCCCTCCTCCGCCTGTCCTCACCTCATTGGCTGATTGGTCGGTCACGTGATCTCCCCTTTGCCTTCCGCGCCCCCCCTTTCACCTTTCCTTCCTCCTCCCCTGCTGCCCCCGCGCGGCCCCGCCCACCCTCTCCCCATTGATTGCGCTGCGGGTCACGTGGCCTCCCCTTCCCACCTCCCCCTCCAGGGGGCCGCTGGAGGACCTATCCCACAATGCCTCCGGCGCGGGGCGGTTTGGGGGCGTCTCCCTGGCGGGCCGTGCGGCGCGATTGCCGCCACCCCCTCATCCCCGCCGTGGAGCAGGCACGCCTCACAGCGCCCCCTCGCGGCCAGCGCCGGTGCTGCCCCGCACCCCTCGCACACGCGGCCCCGTGGCCGCTGAGCGCGGCCCCCGCCGAGCCGGGCCGGGCCGAGCCCGCCCTCACGCGCCGCTCCCGGAAGCGCCGAGGAGGCGCGAGGGAACTGGAGCCTTCGCTTCGCGCAAGGGGACGCCGCGGTGCCAGGTGAACACCGGGGCCGGCGGGAGCGGGCGCTTCCCTCGGGAGTTTCCGTGAGGGAAAAGTGTTCGGGGCCGGCGGCCGGGAGGAGGGGCGGGCGCTGCCGCCGGCCGGCTCTGGCTGCGGCCTTCCCCGCCTGGCTCGGGAGCTCACTCTCTTACCCCTCTTCTGCTTCCCACTCTTCTACCCCCTCTTCCCCCTCCCTCTTCCCCCCGTCTTTCCCGTCTCCCCCCCGTCTTTCCCCTCTCCCGTCTGCCTTCCCCCCCTTCCCTTTTCCTGCTTCCCTCTCCCCTTCCCCCCTCCCCTTTACCCGCTTCCCTCTCCCCCCTCCCCTCGCTTCCCTTCCCCCGCTTCCCTCTCCCCCTTCCCCCGCTTCCCTCTCCCCCTTCTCTCCCCCTTCCCCCGCTTCCCTCTCCCCCTTCTCCCCCCCGTTTCCCCGCTTCCCTCTCCCCCTTCTCCCCCCCGTTTCCCCGCTTCCCTCTCCCCCTTCTCCCCCCCGTTTCCCCGCTTCCCTCTCCCCCTTCCCCCCCGTTTCCCCGCTTCCCTCTCCCCCTTCCCCCCCCCCGTTTCCCCGCTTCCCTCTCCCTCCCCCCCCCCCCTTTCCTCTCTTTTTCCCTCTTCGTCGGCCGTCTCCGGTCCCGGGGGGGCGGGGGGGTTGGTTGTTGGTTCTGGGACGGCCCCTCCGATCCGCACGCGTGTGTTTGGGCACAGCGGGATCCGCAGCAGCGCGTCCCGGAGCTCCGAACAAAGATCCCGGGCCAGGCAGGCGGTGCTGTCCCTCGCCCCGGGAGCGAAAACACCGGGAAGAGCGTCTTGGAGTAGCAGGAGGTGCTGGAAGCCTTCGCGGTTGTGGAGAAAGCTGGCCAGAGAGGCTCGGCTGCAGCTTTTGTGCAACTGTGGGATCCCATCATCGGTGAAGGCGCCCTGAGTCGCGCTGGAGCCGGGGCGGTGCGGCCGCTGAGCCAGTGAGCAGCTCCTCTGCTTCCTCGGGTTCCCAGGGCAGCGCGTCCCAGTTTGTTTTTCCCCTTTGGTGGGAGTTAAAGAACGTAGTTAGCTTGAGCTCCGAACGCGGCTCGTCTTTGTTTGTCACCCCATCTCCACGTTTGCGATTTCGAAACAGATTTCATAGAATCACAGAATGGTCTGCGTTGGAAGGGACCTTAAAGCCCATCCAGTTCCACCCCCTCTACCACGGGCAGGGACACTGCCCAGCACACCAGGCTGCTGAAGGCCCCATCCGACCTGGCCTTGAACACTGCCAGGGAGGGAGCATCCACAGCTTCTCTGGGCATCTTGTGCCAGTGTCTCATCACCCTCATCGTAAAGAATTTCTTCCTAATGTATAATCTAAATCTTCCCCTTTCCAATTTAAATTCTTTCACCCTCATCCTGTCACTACTTGCCCTTGTCAAAAGTCCCTCCCCGGTTTTGCTTTAGCCTCTTCAGGTACTAGAAGGCCACTATAAGGTCTCCCCAGAGTCTTCTCCAGGCTGAACAAACCCAACTCTCTCAGCCTGTTTGGGTAAGACTGAAGTTGGTCCCCCTCCCCTTGTAGAGGACTAATTAATTTTAGGTTTTTAGGAAGAATGGGTTAATGGAGTAAAATGCCAGGTACTTACTGTTTGTTTAGTATCAGTAACCAGGCACTGTTGGCACAGAGTCATTTATTTAAAATGTCTGGAGACAGTTAAAGCTGTTCCCATCTAAGTAACAATTATATAATGAATTGGAATGCCCCTGATCATTGAACAGCTATTTTAAGATTGTAATTCTATAGCTTTTTAGGGCTTTGATAACCTTAAAGGGAGCCCCAGCTAGCGTAATGTCTGATGTTATGTTTGTATATCACTCATGTATTGGGGGCTTTTAATTCTGTTTCAGTGGATCATAGGTTTAAATGAAGTATTTGGAGTTTTACTGTGTGGGTAGTCAGACTTCCTTACACACTAGAGGAATGGGGGAGATCTTCAGTCATTTTGTCATGGTTTCCTTCGATCTTAAGAGAAACAAATGGTAGGTTTTTTGAATGATAGGGTGGCAGAAATTTGCTTTACTTGGCTGATTATACATCATAATCTAAATCTCTTCTTTTTTAACTGGAAAGCTGTATTTAGAGATTCACAAGGTTGGAAAAATATGAATAGCTTCCTCTTTAGTGACATTGGAGGTGATCCCAAGTACTTTTTCAGATGTTTCCTTTAGAATTTCTAGGAATATCATGTTTGTTGTTCTGTTTTTCTTAGATGAGTTGAGAAATAGTTGGGGGAAGGAGAAAGCTATTTAGACATTTATTCAAAGTGTTAAATCTTCCACTGCTTTCCTTCCAGTAGCTTACGTGTGCTGGTGTGTCAACTTCCAGAGTGAATAAATGGGCCAAATAAGAAATACATCAAATGTCGCCCTCACCTTAAAGAAGGTGAATAACCTTATTGTGAATAGCCAGAACAGGCAACAGCTTTGTGGCCTTGCTGGGGTGGAGTGGTGGAAATCTCTTTCTGTCAAATGGTCTCGAGAGAGTGTTTTTCAGACCATTAATAGCAGTAAATTTGGGTTCACTAATTTAAATTGTATGCAGATTGTCTTTAAGATTGGGAACACTTCTGTAGGAATTGGAGTTTTTTAAACATGAACTTATGGTCTCAAAACACAGTTATTCAGCTGTGGCTTTTGAAACATCCAGTTGGTAAAGAATTTCTTTGTGCTCACAACTGTCTGTAGTTTGATACAGTAGATGTACGACTTCTAGCCTCTAGTTTTATAAAACTTGTAGATGATTCTGCTCTGGTTACAAACATCTGGGGTTTTTTCCTGCTACAGGGATTTTTTGCAGAATCTTTACAGGCTTCCACTCTACTAGTAAAAAACCTGTGCATAACCTTAAGTTATTTGAAGGTGACTTTATTTAGTAATTATTTAAATGGTGATTTTTATTTCAATTAATGCTATAGTTAAACATGCGTAATATTAATGGGGGAAGAAACACTACCGGAGAAAGTTGGATGGACTGACTTGCCATAATGACACCAGAATTCTTGAAGCCTGGCCTTCTGTCAGTCCACTTGTTCAGTGTTGGGATTTTCTTTGTTACTATTAACTGGAAGGACATTTTTTCTCCCTCACCATAGATTGCTGCCAAAAACATGCAGTCTAGTTTTTGCTGATAGCTAAACCATTATTATAAACTTGTATGAATTCTGAAGTGGTTACAGCTAATCTACTAAACTGTTTAAGATTACAGTAAATTTTATAAATCTCAACATTGCTCATTTTTTTTCTGGCAATTGGAGATATACAGCATTAAACAGATCCATACCCTAACCTTTATTTTGCAGTCATAAATACCAGGGATCTCTAATGTGCACATTCTGTAAAGTGCTTCAAAACAAGGGCTGCTTCATGGCTTTTCAGCAATGTAGGCATTTCTTATTTCATGTCTATGTACTAGTCCACCTTGCCCTGAAGGTCACTGGCCCTTGGTCTGAGAGGGTACCAGTGCAGTGACATTCTCTTCTGGAGTTGTTTGAT
Organism: Neomorphus geoffroyi; assembly: GCA_033558235.1. Lineage (NCBI taxonomy): Eukaryota > Metazoa > Chordata > Aves > Cuculiformes > Neomorphidae > Neomorphus > Neomorphus geoffroyi. The sequence continues at coordinate 28,161,415 of JAUMJM010000011.1, read as the reverse complement.
CTCTTTATCCAACAGTTAAGGATACAGACAGAGTTTGCAAGCAGAAAGCCATGAACATATCCTATTTGGATTTGAAAGTTGCTTGGATTTTGTACCCTAAACCGCTTGAGCAGGATAATTCTCTTGTGTGGGAAGTTAGCTGCAGACATGAAATAGCAAGTGGTGGAGGACTGTAGTCCTGCAAGATGGAAGGTGAATGTGTGTCTGCCTTCCTGTTCCCTAGCTGCGGCTCTACTGTCCTGATCACTTGTCCATCACCTCTCTACATCTGGGTCTGGTGGAAGGCCAAAGGCAAGGTGACTCTGTTGGATGGGCTCTCGGAGGTTGAATATACATATTCTGTGCTTCAGTGGCCTGCACGAGATTCAACAAGTAGTTTTTTTCTCTCAGGAGTTTCAAACAAAAACAACCCTAAATGCTTAGGAAGTTGCCTCTTGCTTTTAGAAACATTCTGCTTTCCTACAGCATATTTTTATGGCGCATAAGATTGTTTCTCCAACTAAAAGTCTTAAGGAAAGCTAATTAAATTTCACCAAATGTAGAAGTTGTCACTTCTTGGCTGGGGAAATTGTTTAACTGACTTGACAAAGGATGATCACAATACTGCATTTAAATATGTATGAGTAGACAAGATTAAAATAAATTTTGTAATAATTGCATTTACTCAGGTAACTAATGTACATACACACACCCCCCTAAGTGTATGTGCATCTATGCCTTAACATTTGTGTATGATGTGCTAAAGTGAATATTTTCACCCATTAATTTTTTATTATCAAATAATGCTGTCCCACAAATTATCTTGATATTTGCAGTATTTGATCACTTTTTCTAATAGACACTAATAATAACATATGTTTTAACACCGATTTTATTTAAGGATTGGTGAACTCCCATTAAAATGCAATCTTTGTTCCGTTGTTATTTGGTCTGTAAGTGCTGCTTTACTGTGATTTGCCTTCAAAGGTACAATCTGTGACTAAACCTGAGCGATGCAGTTAATGATGTTTGGAACTTTTCCAAGCTAGTATGAAAATGCTTGGAAACATCAAGTGAGTTAATACTTGTTGCCTCGCTACTTACTACCTGGCTTTTGTTAGGCTAGTAATAAGGAATGTGACATTCCATGAGATCAGTGTCTGATAGACGCCTATGTATATGTCCATGCCTTTAATTTAGATAGCAACACAGGCCAAAAACTGCGGCAGTGATAGACCTCTGCCTCACCTGGTGTGCTACAGGAGAGATGGAGACCCTTACATGAAACTTAGCTGTACTGATACTCAAAACCTGAGTTTTAAGGAACAATCTGAAGATAGATGACTGGTGTTAGTTGAACTGCATGCTATCCTGAGTAAGTAATTTCAGCAGTTCTGGACAGAGGAAGAACAATGAAATACTTCTCTGCTTTCTCTACAGCCACTGAATAAGCACTTCTTGTAGGTGGTTTTAGTTTTTTGGGTTTTTTTTTAACATTTATAGGTATTTGTGCTGCAAAAGGTAATAACCCCTGTGGATAGATGGGTGTAAAGAAAAGTGATCGGAAATCTATGAAACAGCTGGAGAAAAGCAATCTGTTGGAACTATTTTGACCTCACTGCAGTCTTGTTTTAGAGGTGTTAGAAAATAAAGATGCCTGTAACAGTGAAGGTAAAGTATATCCTTCTCTGTGAATCTATGCAGTTGTGATTTTTGAAATGCAGTTTCATCAACCAAATAAGAAAGGCGCTTTACCCAACTCTCAGGTTAAGTTGGTTACTTTGATTGTTATTGTGGCAGGAAACTTTGAATGCAAATCAAGTTGATCATTGTAAGGAGCCTCTGGTATTGTTGATGTGGGAAATGTAAGTTCTTTTTGAAGCTTTGCAATGAGACAGAATAATCAATTATAACAAAAGCTAGGTTGGCTGATTAAGAATTCACAGTGAAGTGCTGTTTTGCTATAGATTGTTTCTTGATGCCATCTATATGTTGAAAGTAGTCCAAAATAATGATGAGTATGGTTTTCTATTAATAGACTATTCTCACAAGTTGAAAGAAGTTACGAGGTTCTCCGGATCAAGTCTATCTTTTTCCTTTTGCGTGGTTAATAGTTTCTGTTGCTGTTGGTGCTGAGGGAACCTTTTCTTATGTACCTGTCTTCCATTCTTGCCCATGTTTTTATGGCTTTATTTTAACTGTCTCGAAAGTTATCGCTGATAAGGATTGTGAAAGCAAGATCAACAATAATTGAAATTGCTTATTCCCTGTCTATCTGCTACTTCGGAAATGATATCTAATGAGTTGTTGTTCTACAAGTACTGTAGGAGATTTTGTATAAAATGCAATTACACTTAAAATTATTTCAGTTGTTATAAATCCTTCGTAAACTCTTTATTTTTCCACCATTTTCTGAAAATGCAGCATTTCTTTTTGTACAAGAATTGCAAGAGGTTAGTGTAGGTCTTTGACCTGAGCTTATAAAAAGTTGTTATTCAAAGTCAAAAGGAGCTTGAGGACTGGGGTTTTGTCACCATAGCTCTCATTGAGTGCTTTTTCCCTTTTTTTTAAGAGTATGCCTCAGAGAGGTAATATGTACTTTTAAATGGCTGTGTTATTTTCTTTCTTTTGTTTTTGAGTCAATGTCTTTGTATTTTACATGTAAGCTGAAATTACTTTTTATGGAAACACATTTTTTAATACCGAAAAACATGTCATGTCACTGAACTCTTGATTTGATGCTTAAAATGAAAGAACAGCATGCTTTTAATAGAGGACTCAAATTCAGTATATTTTTATCAAACATCTGTATGGTTCTATGCAATCTTCTGTAGTGCATTTTTCCATTTAAATAAATCCATAAAATTATAGGGAAGCCTGTGCATAACATAAATTCTGTTACAAGGACGCCCGTCAGTTTGCAGGGGTTCAACATTCAGAAGCTGAGAAATAAGACTGCTGTGATGTAGGTGGAAGGAAAAATAATGATCTTCTCTAATTGGACAATTGTAGGCTGTTTCTTCCTTTGCTGGATTCAGCCCATTCTTTGGCTCAATTTACTTTTCTAAAAACCCACTCTGGTTTTGTTGTCCCATTAGTTTTATGCATCTTAAAAGTGATTCTTGCCATTGCTACCGCCCCTGAGCTTTTAATTTCAGTTCAGTCTTGCTCCATCATTTTTGCTTCATTTGTTGAAAGGTCTTAGCTTTTCCACTTCTGTCTTAGCAAGGTCTTTTGGTTCAGCTTCTGCATCTTTGGTGTTTAACTCCAGCTATCTGGGCAAGTTTAGGGTGGTATTAAGGAAAATAAAAATGATCTTCCTAGTTTTTTAGCATCAGAGAAATCATCGCAACAAGTCCTGCTGTGTTGCCATAGCACTGGCTGAAGCATTCGCATTCATCTTGTGGGAATGTTGCATGTGCAGAGTAGCAATGGGATATGAACTTCAAGTTATTAGTGTATACTTAACACAGATCCAGTTTATGGGAAAGAAAAATCAATGCAATGACTAGTGAAGATTTCTTGAGTAAATGCAAACTTTTTCCCTCCAGATCTATGACATAACTAGATTTGGAAGGGTTGCTTGTGCAGAAAGCATATTCTTGATCTCAGTGACTCCCTGCCAAATATCTGCTCTTTGGTGGAAAGCATGAAAATACTAGTGCTTCCAAGTGGCTAGAAACAAGTACTTTTTTTTTTTTTTTAACTGTTCTTGGAAATGGTGGAGCCATTTTTGCTGACTTTGGTGTGTAATGTTATCCCTTGCAGTTGCACAAGTATGCATGCGGCTAAGGACCCTCAGCAGCAGAAGGCAAGGTCATGAGTTTATGCTGATTTGGTTTAGTTGCTTGAACCATGTGCACCATGACAATAGTAGCTAATCCCCAATTAGTTCCTGTTATTTATAAATCTCAGTTTCACCCAATTTAGTCACAAACTACTTAGAAAAAACACCCAAGTGCTGAATTGTACATTTTGTGAGAGAATGTTACGTGTACTATTTTCTCTTTCATATTTCTTTGTATTATGTTAATCACTACAGTACTTCAATGTTTTATCAGCACTGTTTGGAACAAGACAACTTAGCCCTTGGCATCCATGTGTGTTCTCCCTATGGGAGTGGTTGTGATGTAGCTCTTCTGTTGGGAGTCTTATCATACACACACATGAAACAGCAGCACAGAGCATATTGCCTTCCATTGAAAATACTGTTTTGGAAGGCAAAATAGCTTTTAATTTCTGTGAATATACATTTCATCATTCTGTATCAATCTTTAGAAGGTTCCATTCATTCTGTCTTATGTATAAATGAAGTGGTTTTTGTTTTTTTTCTTGGGGGAGTTAACCATGGCTCCAAAGGGCATTCCTTCTTCTGGCTGTCATGGACTTTTGTAAAGATTAGGTCTGGGATTGTCTTGTATAATTCAGAATGTCTTTGGAAATCAGTGTAATGAGTGGCAGCCTTGCTGAGCAGCTACTCTGCAGAATTGCCTTAGTCCAGTGTAACTTTGTCCTCACTGCTTTTGCATTGTCAAGAGCTGATGGAGGCTTGAGTAACCTCTGGCAGAGTGGAAAGGGTTTTTCTTACAAACTTGAAATGTCATTGAAGAGCCAGCAGAGACATGAGCAGAGCTTTAAATTACAGGTTAGATTCATCAGCTGTGAAATACATACTTTGAATCAAATGGGACTGCTCTGTGACAGCTAACTCCCAAAGTGCTTTTTATTTTTTATTGTTTTGGTTTTTGCTAACTAGCTAGTTTTGCTTCATGTAGTTTTTCATCTGCAAACTGAATATGCCTAAACACTGGAGCGTCTTGTTTGTCAGTGGTCAGCCTGAATGTACCCATAGCATAGAGCTGTCATTTTGCTATACTTGTGTATGTTATTTTATGTGGTCTGATGAGTTAACCTCACAGCTGCTGGCAGATAATGAAAACACTTGATTTAGATTGACTTATGGAGGGAATCTGCTGAGTTGTAGTTTCTCATTGCTGTTTACAGGGTATGAGCCCTTAATATGAGTTCAGGAGACATCCTAAACTTCTGCCACCTATAATAATGGTTAATAAATGGATAATGGATAAATGGATAATGGTTAATAAATGGATAATGGTTAATACTGCAGAAAGATGAGAAATGAAATTTCCCTTCTGTAGATAATTACCCATCAGTGCCAGTAAGGTAACTGTGGTTCAGTGCCAAACTCAAATTTGTCATGGCTAAAAGCTGCTAACTGCTGCTGTGCAAGCTTGTAATCATCTTTCCTTCACCTCTAGATGAGCTCTGTCAGAAGAGGGGCTCAGCCTTGTATTGCGATAGCATGGTGGGAACTGATGTACGCAGGGGAACCTTCAGTGTGATTTTGTCTAAATTTGATGCTTCAACTGTTTTGGTCAAACATTGCGTCTTTTCTGGCTTGTGGAAGTATCAGTCTTTATGTGGATTGTGCCAGTAGGTGTGTGGATGCTAGTGATTCAGATGAGCAAATTGGCCTTTGCTTGTGTGTCTTCTTGGGGTGGGGGGTGCTGTGGAAATGTTTCACAAACCTTGTGCATTGTGTTGTCTTATGTTATCTACTACTTAAGACTGACAAAATAGTGCTGTCTTTTGGATGGTTTCATGGAATGGGATTTGGAATTGTGCTAAAGACTGTGATAGCTTTATTATCAGTTGAATTTTAGCACAAAGCTTTTGTGTTTGTCTTTTTGTTGCTGCTTGTTTTCCAGTGCTAATGGTTCTTCTGTAACCTCCATCCTTATCTTTATTACTAGGTAAAAACCAATGAGAATTGATTACTTTGCGAAGGAAAGGAATATGAAGGCTGGTAGATCAGGTGGTCAGCTGCATAACTGGGATTATGAGGTGAAGAGATAGTTGTCCCATCCATGGGTTTGATAACTCCCAAGAGCATTAAATCAACACCATGCTGTTGTTAAAGGTATTAACAGCAAAGTACAAGTTTTGTGATATGTTACCCTTTTTTTGAACGGGTAGTCTGTCTAGTTTAGTTCTGTGTTGTACTAAAGTTTTTTGGATAGTGACTTCAGGCAGATCTAGAACAGTGTTATTCACCCTTATGCATGCAAATAACATGATGAATAAAATATTCTTCACTTCTAGTAGTTGTAGAAGACTGAGGAAGCTTGTGTATCGGCATGACTTGCCAAGGCACAGATTCATGAAATAGTACTGCTGACATTGTTGGCTACCTCCTTTGAGTGCCCAATAAACTGAAGTGTTTACTCATTTGTAGCAGTATTTCAATATGTAACATTCTATAAAAGACATTGATGCAAAAAGTAGTTATTTGCCAGCATTTTCAGTATCAAAATGATGTATCCCCCACAGTTTATAGAATATTCTCAAGTACGTGAGGTCTTCTAAATATTTTTTACTACCTTGATGTTTTGTCTAAGTCTTACAAGTGCTGTTTTTGTTAAACTTCAGTGAGGAAGACTTTGAGATAAGGTCTATATGGCAGGTTTTAATCGAGTTTATAATTATAAGCTTTATACAGGAAGGAAATTGCCTTGTGTGTGTCCAGTGTAAGGTTCTAAATCTTCTCTGAAGCTCTTGGCTCTTTAGATGGTCAGACACATTACTAGATGGTAATCAGTATAGCAGTTCCTCAAGCTGCATTTGCACTTTTTTGTTAAGAAAAAGTGTGTGCCTTCCTCGCTTGAGAGATGGATACAGTGTCCTCTGGACTTCCGTGAGTGCTGACTGGACATGCATTGAATGTCTGCAGCTGGTACTCGCTTTGTTATTGCTGAGATGCCCACCCTGTATTAAAGCATTGAATCTAGCAGCGATGTAGCTGTAGCCGCAGCATCTGCAGTGTAAGTGTGCTTGTCAGTGTCTTGCTGCTAGACTGTGGAAAAATAAATCCTGAGGAGGATATCCACTGTATTATTTTGGGGTTGTTTTTTCTTCTCTGTAAGGAAGGGGAAAGTCGGTGGAAGACAATGTGGTGTTTAGGATGTTATAATTCTAGCCATTTGGTTTTGACAGTTTTCTCCTGTGACTTTACCTTGCATTTTCATGGGCTTGGCAGGTAATCTAAATACTGTTGTGTCCTTGAAGGGGGGCAAACAAAGTCTTAGCTATTTTAGCACCTTGCCACTGCCAAGAAGGGGCGATTCGTTTTATGTCTTCCCTCCCCCATTCTGTCACTTGCAATTTCCTTGGCACACATGTGGCTCTTCACTCAGTCTGCTCAGCATTGCTAGTGGTGAGCAATAGAGCTGCTTCTTTTGGTGGTAGCAAACTGTTAGATTAGATTAGCTCTTTTGGGTAATTGCATCCTTAGAGGGTCTGGAAAGAATCCTTACATCAGTGGTGTCTGCTTGCCTGAATAGCACTGATTCTTTCTTAAGACACTGGATCTACATGAATAGGCTTAAACCACTCATAGAAAAAGATTTCTCTTTCTGTTCCCTGAAGCATAGCACTGGTCTCTTTCTTTCTCTTCATCTTTGTTGGTTCTATGGCTTTCCATTTGGGAATGCTGACAAGGTGCAAGTTAGGCATACAAAGAGTAAAGCCCTTTAAAAGCCCTCTTTTCGGAGTGCCTGTTGGTTCTATTCTCACTAATGTTCTGGGCCATGAGATTTTACTATACAAAGGAGAAAATCGGGGCTAAGTGCTTCCAGATCCTCCATTTAGCCCTCATTTAGTGGAGGGCAAGCATGTGAATTGTCACTTGAAGAAAGTCTACCTTCCAGGCTCTTCGAACAAATTAGAAGTTTTTCCAAATAAAAAGAACTATGAAGGTTCTTGATGTACTTTCGTAAATACCAATAGTGTCTTTTTTTTTTTTTTTTTTCTCCTCCTTTTCTTGGAGTATGTGTTCATTTGAATTAGCAAATTCAAATTCTCCTTTTCTTGCAGTATGTGTTCATTAGGTCAAAAGCTTTTCCAAGGTTCCACTACCACTGTAAAAACTGTTTCCTCAACCTATCTCCAAGATAGCACAGGACTTCTGGCAAAAGTTTTCAAAATTTTCAGCAGCTGCTGGATGTTACCCCAGTAATGCTCCAGAGGTTCTGGTGGGCCTATATGGGGAACTCCAGAGGACATTGTGTTCTGCCATTAATTACTTAAAAAAAAAAAAAAAAAAAAAAAAAAGAGAGAGAGTACTCTCTGATGTAGCTAATTATTGAGATCTGTTTTCCTTAAAAGCATGCTTGCGAGTCTTAAACCTTCTTCTGAGTTTTCTTAAAGGCCATCAAAATGCAGAGGGCAAAGTAGTCCTACTTATTGCTGCCCAAAATTTCGACGGGAGTAAGGGGTGTTACTGTGTTATTAAGCAAATAAACTTTGTACACTGAATATGTGGCTCACTTTTGCTTCATAGTTGAAACAGATTGTTTCTTGAGTTAGTTAAGATATTGAAACACAACTAAGATGAAATCCTTTCTAAAAGAATATATTTCTTATAGAAACAGAACAGTCAAAATAAGTTACTACTATGAGTATTGATGCAGTATGTATCTAAGAAGTTGAAAGGTTAATTGCCATTGTTTCCGTAGTTAAGTCTGTTAAGGGAACAAGAACAAGCCCATCCTGGATATCATTTATCACCGTTTTACTGGAGATCTTGTTGCATATGTCCTTGATTTTGATCCCTCTTTCCAGTTGTGTACTTCCATAGATAGGTCTCTGCCATTACTGTTTTGGAGGAGGAGTGTATTTAGCTGTTGCATTTTAAACACTTGTAGAGATTGTCTTTTAATTAGGAAGTATGTGCTAATGTCATGTCACTTGTAATAGGCTACCATAAACTTTCATTTGATGTTTTTTCTATACCTATTTAATTTTAAGATCTTAATGTAATAGATTTTAGTTCAGTAAGAAACTCAGTTGCCTGGCTTTGAATAGTCCCAAGTTTTTCTTTGTGCCTGCATGGTGAGTTAGTGTTGAAATACATCTGTATTTTTAGTTTATGAATTGTATGAAGTAGTTTGTGTTAATGTAAAAGGTAAATCACACATTTTTGTGATATAGAAAATTGGTTAGTGTTTAAATGGCACTTATGTCAATCTGCTTTATGGTGGTGTTAAAGTACATCATGAAGGTACATTCGTCAGACAGTGATGACACTGTTCCCGTGTTCTACTGTTACTTTGTTTAAGCACTTCTGTTGGCAGATAACTTTGGCATCTGCCTTCCATGAAGACAAGAACTGGAATTTCTTTTGAAGGATAACCTAGAAACTTAAACTTTTAACTCCTTTAAAAATAACATGGTGATGGAGTGGTGGTGTGTGCTTGTGACAGTGTCCTCACTGTTTCCAGTTTAATATACTGGAATATTCTTACCTTTATCTTAAATGTGAAATTAAATAAAGCATTTCTGTTACAAAGTAATTCCATTGAAATCATACAAGCAACAGAATAGTATCATCTTGGCTGTAATGCTATGCCATGTGTGGGTATCATTAAAAAGTATTTTATCTATAGAGTTTGGGGGTAAGGAGGTGGGTGATTTTTTTTTTTTTTTTTTTTTTGTCAACACTAACCTGGTATAGTGCTTGTTGTCAAGTGGCTCATGTGTTTGACTCTTGGTATTTTCTAACATTTCACATCAGCAACTGAATGATTGTAACTAAAACGTTGGTCATGAGTCAGTGGAGGCTGGTGGAAGTACTTGTTGGTTATTAGCATTTTACAGATATATATTAGCCTGATCGGACATGGTTAGTTATGGATATGGACATAGTATGATCTTCATGTGAGCTCATACAATTTGGTAACTGGGAGAGTGACTAGAGCTCTTTCCTTTCACTGTCTTCCCTCCAGACAAGACTACAGATTTCTTTCATGGCATGCAGCTGGAACGTCAGAGTCAGAAATACTTCCAGATCTTGGAGTATGAAAGAATCTAAAAGAATATGTCACATTTTGGGACAAATAAGAGTTCTGTTTTCTGTGCTGTCTGTTCCTCCTAACCCAGTATGTTTTCTTTTCCTAACTCTGTTTTTAGTTATATAAATTTAGCAACTTAACTCTTCTGTTATTCCAATGGCTATGATGCTGCTTTTAAGTGATGGAGAAAATAGGCTTTCCAGAGTTAGTTTGGTAAATAATAAGTAAATTTTGGTGATATCTTTATTTATAAATATTTATATTACAGTATTATTAATTTCCTTTGCTCTGTTGTGTGAAATGCAGTGTCAAACTGTCAAAAAGTTGTGCTGTGCAGAGTGATCTGTGAAACGCATTAGCAGCACTTGGTATCTGTTTAAATAAGAAGTTTGGGAGGAGAACAGTATAACACTGCATAAATGTTTTCAGTTGCTGCACATCTTGGATTTAATATTCTGTTAAAATTTTAGGGTCTCTGTTTTTCTAATTATTGTAACTGCAAGAATTTCTGGGATGTCTGTGTCTAGAAAGAGTTCAGTGGAGAAAACTTTTTCTGGGGAAAAACATTTAAAGCGCTTCTATGGCGTCTGTTTCTGCAATCTGCCTTAATGAACTCAAGACCTATGTTATAATAAAGCATGAACTCTACAGCTACTGCTTAAGTTACAATTTGCTATCTAGATCTTTTGTGTATTTAAAACCTTTTCTGTGGATGGATATAGAATGCAGAATTCTTCATCTTGTCTTCAAACTGTCTCAGCTGTGAGATGTCCTGAGAGTTGAGAGTGGTTTGAGCACAGCTTGTGGATTGTTCTGCTTCTGTAAAACATTGCTGAGGTTTTTGTTAAGACGTAGACCAGAAGGAATGTTCTTATGTTTTATATATAAATGCACGTATAACACAAGCCACTGCATGATTTAAACTTTTTGGGACCAAAGCCACTTACCGCCTCTTGCAAATCAGAGTGGAAACAGCAGACCTTCTTCTCATGTTTTAATTTCAAATGTGGTTTTGTTGGTCTTGCCTATCCTGATTTGATGCAGATTTTGCTTGCTTAAGGTGTTAAATTTTAAAGAAGTAGTTTGGCATTTATTAGGTTTCATCTTGCCTAGGCTGCAAAGGGTAATGGGTGGTAGTTTGGTGAGTGGTGGTTCTGCTAGCAGAACTTGCATAACTTAAGACATTCACTGCAACAAATACTATTAGTGCTAGTTACTGTTCTGCAGTTGGTGGCGTTAGTGCTAGTAACTGTTCTGCAGTTGATGGCGTTTAACCTAATGATATCTTTCAAAGTCATATTTGCATCAGCATAGGATAGCAGTGTAGGGGGAGAATTCCCTTTTAGGCAGGTTTTTGTTTCGTTCTCCTTTCTCTTTCCCCCACTCTGAGATGACTTGATTCTCATGTTCCTTTTGAGGGAATAAATGGTAGTTTCTAATAGGACTATTAAAACTACTTAGAATCTAATTAAAGATTTCTAATTAGTTTCACAGTTTTGACCATTTATTTAATGAACTATCTGTGTTTGAAACACACAGATCAGAGTCTTGCTTTCTTGCATCATGTAAGAAAGCAAGAAGTGTGTTACGTGATGGGTATCCATGCATGCATTTCTTTGTAAAAAGAATTGATCATTAAAACACTTCCCACCGCCAAGATTTTTGTGTGTTTAATTCTGTTGCTTCAACCATTAGTGAAGGGCAGATGTTTGTTACTGCAGTGTTACGTGGGGTGGTTTGCATGGAAGCTTTGCAATGCATTTAACTTTTAGAAATAAAAGCAGCACTGGTGGCCTTAAAATACTGCAAAAACTTTGCATTTTTGGAACAAAAACTATTTTCAAGTTGGGAGTATCAGTTACTAGAGAGCCTTAATGATGCTCATAAGTCACAAACAGATTGTCAGTGATCTGTATCTAACTCTTAATGTCACATGTTTCTACTCTACAAAGTCATAATGAAACAGAGAGCACTGGGAGCACTGGAGAACAATCGTTAAATCCATAGTGGTCATTTCTATTTTTAAGCTGCATTCTAAATGAACTGTGTAAATGTTTTCTGTGTTTTCCAGGCTACATTGCGTGAGAAGATGAAGAACAGAAAGCAGTGTATTCAAGATACTGAGGGTCAGAAGCATGAAGGCATGGAAGGTAAAGTCTGTGTGTGTGAAAACATTCGAGTATATTATTCAAGTTCAAGCTGTGAAGGTCAGATTTTACATTTGCTCTCTCAATTAGTATGCTGCTTGTTTGGAGAGAATTTGTGTAAACATAACCACTATCTCAGCATAATATTTTCCTTTTGCCTATGGGGTCTCCAAATCTTTTCTTGTCTCTTCTGGTTTTTACTTGTTGACTTGTAGTAGCAGAACCCTTTCCTGAAAAGGGTGGTCAGGGATTGGCACAGCTGCCCAGGGAAGTGGTGGAGTTGCCATCCCTGGAGGTGTTTAAAAGACAGATAGGTGAGTTCCTTAGTGACATGGTTTAGTAGGGAGATAGGTACGGTTGAACTCGATGATCTCAGAGGTCTCTTCCAACCTTACGATTCTAAATGGAGATAGCAACTTTTATTTGGCAAAAAATTAATTTAGAGTAGAATTCATTGAAGAAAAGTTCTTAACATTTTTATATTCTGAAGACAATTTCTAACTTTAACAAAATTGGGAGCATTTTTTACTTAATGTACATGATTAGGTAAATATTTGAGGGTGTTCAGATTAAAGCAGTTCCAAGACTGGAAAGCTAAAATAAAGGAAGCCCATGTGGGTATAAGATAATGAATATAGAATATGCTGGTCTAATTTATTTCATGGAGAGAAAGTGCAAATGTCCGAGGAGGAAGAATTTGGGAGAACGATGTCTAAATGACTGCAGGGCCAATAGGAGACACCAGGTGATGCTTACTTTATTTAAATAGCACTAGAGGTAACTTTCCTTTGTTTTAAATTCAAATATTGATACAGTAGTCTATGAAATAAGTTGCATAGTATTTTTCACCTGAAATACATTTCTCAGCTACTCTCCTGGCCAGTGTCTTGACTGAAAACCTGATTAATTTGCTTTGAACTATGGAAAGTTGTATGTTATTGCCTTATTATTCAAATCTAGGAGGACTTTGTTTCAAAAACTGTAAAAAATTCTAAGTGCCAATGTTAATAACACCAGGTGAAGAAAATGAAGAAAGCTGTTCCTGTTCTGCTTTATTATGTGGTGATGACACATGCCCCATCTGTCTGAACTGCCTTCTAGAACAAGAGATTGGTTTTCCTGAGAACTGCAGTCATACCTTCTGCATGAGTTGTATTCTTAAATGGGCTGAGGTAAGAGTGACAGCCAAGGTGTGTGCTTATTTTTCAGTGAAATCTACTGCATTTAATACGTAAGGATTTTTTTTTTTAATTTTTTTTTTTTTTTTTTGAAGAGAAAATAAGTTATGCATTCTGACTTTGCACGGAAGTGTTTCAATGACCAGTTTATGAATGGATCATAGGAAAATGTCTTCTTAATGCAACAAAGTAGGGATCAATAAGAAAAGGGTGTAGTCTGTTTGGAAGATCAGACAGTTACTATGTATGTCGTGATATTGAAGTGTCATTAGCTTAATCTTATTTTGTTCTCCGTTATGCTCTTTGTCATACTGTCAGATCTTAGGGATGGGAGCAATATGTTTTCATGTTAGTCTACAAAATAAGTGTGATAACAACCTTAGTTTTCTAAGTCAAAATAGAATTGAACTAAAAGGTTTGGTCCTATTCTTAATTGAAAATCTTCATTTTAATTATGGCTGTTATTTGAACTATGTCAGTACCTTTGTAGGTAGTTCTGGAACCCTAAAGAAAAATTACTTGTTAAACAAATTCTTGATGATCTTGTTCTATTAGTCTGTCTTTCCTTACATACATCCTGTAATCATTGCATTAAGTCTTTAGCGTCTTTACTTTTCCTGTAACTCTTTCAGTTGTTAATATAAAACACCAAATTAGAATTGCTTTATATTGTATTGGGGGTGTGTGCTCAAATGAGATGCTGCTTTTTTCCTTTATGGGCACTTAAATTGAGTGCTCATTGTAGTAGAGGCCACTGTTTTACTTCCTTGCAATAACTTTGTTTTGAAGTAAATGATGATTTTGATTTCAGTATATCCTTTAGCAGGTTGGTATCAGTTATATGTATGTATCTATACCATACACTTATGTATTATTTTTAACTGACTCTACTTTTAAGCTTATTTTTTCTGTTATTTATTACTGAAAGCACAGTAACATAATTCACTTTTTCAAGATTTTGTATGAGTTTCCGGGTATTAAAAAAAGTTATTAGATGAAACTTGCTTTAGATTCCCAAATCGGACAATAAACTAAGTCTTCTGTTGCCAGATCTTCTGTTCTGCAAATGATTAATTGCAATGCTCTTATTTATAAGGGAACAGGAAATTCTTACCCACAATTGTATCCTGACTTCCTTAGCTGGTTGCCTTTCAGCTGCCATTATAACAATAAATAGTGACAAGCACAGGGAAGCAGTACAGTAGATGAAGGGCTTGCTGCTGGATTTGAATTTATTCACGTTGTCTAACAGGTGCTTTTAAGCCCAATGCAGAAGGGAAATTTTCTTGTTTTAAAGTGTCAAGTGAATGATTTGACAACATTTTTCTTGTCAAATAAAACAACTTCTGCTCTTAAGAATTTACAGGTGAAGTGAATGCTAAAAAAATGGTGGGGGTTTGTTTTTAAAGCTATGTAAGGCTTCTACTGCTTCTCTTCATTAGTGATATCTGATGTGTAAAACCAGCCAGCCTTCCTTTTCTGAGGACACTTGACAGTTGGACTTGTTGAGTTCATGAAATTCCATTGTCTAATGTAGTAGTGTTAATTAAAAGTAAAGGCAAAACAAGTGTTGAAAACTGGCTGATGGATGTTCAGTGGCTTCAGCTGTGAGAAGCAGATGAAGTTTTATAGCTTGAAATGATAATAGCATGTTTATAAGCACATGGCCATTTTAAGCATGCTGATGCCATGTGTCCATGATTAAGATTTACTAAGTAAATATTTTTGTTCTTTTTTGAGAAGGGTTGCATAGGGTTTGGCTTTCCGTGCTAGTTCTTGGTTGACCATAACTAAGGAAAACTTAAATAATTGACAAGTAGTCACATTTAAGTTGCTGAACAATGAAGATATAGAAGTTATCTGCTCTTAAAAAAATACACTACCAGATTTTGTTTAAAAGATTATTTTTATTGGGTATAAATAAATTAGTTGTAGAACACTGGCTTCCTATTTAAGTGCTGGAGAATAACAAAATCAAGAATAAGATTATTGAACAATTATTTATAAAAAGAAAACCTAATATTCATATTACATGAAGTGCTCCTTTGTGGATCTACAGTTATGCTTCACTTGAACACATATTGCTTGCAAGCCTTTAAGTTGGATGTCTTTGTGTTGTATCTTGGAGCTCAAAGTATAACAGGAGCAACTACTTCTTCAAAGTGTTTTCAGATTGTACGTAGTCATTGTTCTTCTGAGAGTTTATGGCTTTTATATATAACTGTGCAGATTCCAATTAAAACCAGGGTAGTTTACGCAGATTGTAAGAGTTTGTTTACCAGTTTGTTCCCTCTTCTATCTATGGAAAATTTTCAACATTGCAACTGCAGTTAAGTGTCCTGTACCAGCAGTTTTTCTGTCTGCAAGCAGCAGCCATAACACTTTGAAGATCTTGGTTTTTTGAGGAGGAAGAATATAGATATATGTGCATTTAAAAGTAATACATAAAAATTGCTTTTAAGTGAGTATCTTCTGGTTCATTCCATGAAGGGTAAAGAGATAGGAAATTTGCCACAGAACTGCTAATGTATTAGATCCTAATCACTAAATCTGAGCATTTAGTTTCAGAATTAAGTAGCATTGCAGTTGTCAGTGATGTTTTTTCTTTCCCGTTGAGAGAAGTTGTCCAACTCCTAAAAGAAAAAGGAGTGCAAGACCAGAATTCCCACTAAAAACTAGTCTTCAGTTTAACTGTTTTTAATTGTCCCTTAAATTGTTCTATACTCTTTGGCTGTGTTTAGTTAATTGTGGCATCTGAGAGCATTGCTGTGTGCTGAATTCAGTTGCCTACACTGTTAAATTCTCCTGTGCTATTAGACTGTCATCTTGTGTGCCTTCGGCCATGCTAACCAGTGCTCTCCTAAGAATTGCTGAGCAGCACCAGGCAGGCAAACTGTTGGGGATGGTTTTCAGTAGGCGTGCAAAGATTAACATAAATGTCATTTGGTCTATGTTAGCTGTCAGCTGCTTTTGTAAAATGACATTGTGTAATTTACTAATGGAGACTTTCAAGTTGAGACTTTGTATTACAGTGAGGCTGTGTTGAAAGATCATAAAAAAGTAAAAGGCACTAAATCTAGAGCTGAAGTTATTGGATGCACTCTTCAGTGGGAGTGCTGAAGGACTGTAACTGAAGGGTTGCTTTCGGTATGAAGAGCATGTACATCATAACATTATTCTGCTCACATAACAAAGAGGAAGCTTTGGTTGTTGCTCTGTGTATAGAAAAATGGGGGAGGGGACCGGCAAAAAAAAACCACAGAAAAACCAATCTATAGTCATCAGACACTATTGGTGCTGTTCTAAGGGAAGCAATTACATTATGAGTTTTTCTTGTTTATGATAACACTAGTAGTTTAAATCTAGTTGGGTCAAGACTATACAATTTAAAACTTTTTTTCTGGTATAGTAGTGTTTTGTATTTAAGTTACTAAGCAGATATTTCTAGTTAATAATGATCAGTTCTGAAAACACTTACAGTAAAGCTGTTGTGAAGGGAGGTTAACTAGGTATCTATGCCAGAAGCACTGCAGCTAAGAGAACTGCTTTAGCAGCAATAGTATCTTGTCTGCATGCATTAAAGCTCTCTACTTTTTTGTATTCTGTTCGAATAAAACAGTCTTAAATTAGAGGAGATAAATATTTACTTTGCTTTACTGTACGCTTTTTAACTTCTGTTTTTCAGAGTGCTAATAAATACACTGGAGTTGTCTATCCTTGCTCTTTTCCTCTCACGAACCATCATGAGAGAAGAATGCTGAAGAAAAGATTCAGTGTGTGGGCTGCATTATCGCAGTGAGAGATGTTGATTTCAGCAACCCTCCTTTACTAAGCTTATCTCTGAATCTCTAGTTTCCCTCACTGATTTTTCTTCATCTGGAGGATTTGAAAGTGGAGTACATTCAGCTGTAAATTCTCCAGAGCACTGGGGCATATTCATGGTAGGCCTTGTGCATTTTCAGTGATTGCCTTAAAACAAAGCAGTTGGCACAAAGAACTGTCTTGAATTACATGTCTAGCAGGTGTTCTGTTTTTAGAATAGTCATTTCCTCTGTGCTGGTATAAGTCTTGGATCATTGATGTACAGTATCCTACACGTGTATATTCTCCTGAGGGTAAAGAGAGGTACCTGTATGGTAACTGGAATTCTTAATGTGTATTCTTTCTGATCTGGATTTCTTTTGTCATGAAGGATATAGGAAGGAATCAGCTTATGTGGTAACACACTCCACAGTGCTCTGCATTACAGAGCACTGTAAGCAGGTTTAAGATTACATTCAAAAACCAAATACACAGCATATTCAAAGAAACACTAAACCTGAAAACCAAAACAACAATAAACAGGTGTGTCCAAGGTAATGTGTATGTAGACAACGCATCTGAGAACTGCTGCACAGAAAAAGTGTATTAAATTCTTTCAGAAAATAGGAACTTCACACACCTTTTTTTCAAATCATGTTTTTTTGTGGTATATCGTTGTTCTTGACATATTTCCCCACTTAAGCAGTGCAGTTGGACAAGATGACTTCTTCAGGTCCCTCACAACCGTAACCATTTTGTGATTCTGTGAATTATCAAGTACATTCATGCAACTTATGGAACTTGACATTGTTGAAGTGCAGTGCAGAAGTCTGTGAGTGTTTGTGATTGACTTCAGTGCTTCAAATAACGTAGTGTCAAAGGAACTACACTGGCACATACCATATCTTTCGTATAGAATTCACAGACCTTACAAATAACAAATTATTTTAACCTTTCCTGAAGACAGCCACCATTCCAAGAGAACTTGTCAAGACGTTATGGCAATTTTGGATTAGAAGTTAAGGACTGGCCAACTCTGTCAAGTAGGTAGAGAGAAGACAGCTGTTTAGAATTGTGACTAGGTAGTCTGATCAGCTGTTGAGACTAGCATCTCTGTTCTTAAGCAGTCTCTATCTTTACTATTGATGAATGAATGAGATATTAAAAAAAAAAAAAAAACCACAACAAAAACCCCCAAACTAACATCTCCTGTCAGAAATATTGCTTTCCTAAAGCATAACTACAAAAGGTTTAAATGTTCTTGCTTTTTTAAGTAGACTGGACAAAAGTCATCCTAAACTTTTACATGCTTCTAGAAAATAGTGCATTTCCTGATGTTTCTGTCATTTTCTTTCATCAAGATGTAGAGAGGTTTCTCACTATGACTATGTGTTGTTACAGTCACCTCTTTACTGAAGTTGGAGGTGGAATTGTGGGGTTTTTAGTGTAGAGTTATTACTAGGTGGAGTGAAATATACAGATATTACTCTTGCAATCTAAACCTTGCCTTTAAGCCTGAAGTTATAAGAATCTGGTATTAATTTGTGTTGCTGAACACTTTCTCTAATAAAGAAGCAGTAAACAATGCAGGACCGTTTCTTTTTGGATTGTCTTTTCATTACAGTAGTTGAAGAAGAGCCTTTATTATGGACCACTGAAAAAGAAAAAAAATATAGTAAGAGAAGAGATTTACTGCAGCAACTTATTTTCCATACTCCTATCTTGTTACTACTTGTTATGAAACATCATAAAACGGAACTTGAGGACGTGAGGGTATCTGCCAAAGTTATTTTATCAGCCAAATACGTTTTGGGGTTAGATTGCAATTATTTCTGTAGCTTCATGAAAATTCCGTGCTGGAATATGGTAACTGCATCAGCCTTTTGTCTACTACGTTTATTCAAATGCTGTTTGAAGTGATGCAGTTAGAATAAGGGACTCCTTGTGTTTAGAGATCACGTTTTTGTGGTACTGTTTTTTTTTCTAGAGGATCATCAAAACCAATAACATGCTGTGAAACTGTTCTTAAGTTTTCCAAAAACTAAACAAGCACATGCTCATGGCCAGCTTTTCAGAGGTTGCAGCCTTTTTGAATGTTTGCATGTTTAATGAAGAGAATTCTCCAAATATCACAGAATATTTGAAGAAATTAATCACTGCATAGTTAACCAGTTTTAACATGGAAACTATGAATAGTTCTGTGTGGAGTAAAACAGCTGAAGACATTTTGAAGTGTGCTGAGCTACTACTTTTGTGTTTTTCTGTTGTTGGGTAGAAAGGCAAAGCAACTCATAAATACCGGCTATAAAGTTCTAAGGATTTTGGTGATTCGTTAAGTACTGCATGTTCTGATTTTTAAACAGCTATGTTAAAAGGAAAATACTGTATGAAGCTGTGGTGGCATCCTGCAACCCTCTTCCCTTGTGCACGATAAAAGTGATAGCAGTTGCTTGGATTCATTCCGTCTCGATGGCTTTTTTTCTTGTTCTAAATATTTCTTCCCCAAAAGGACAGTGTACGTTCATTATTACCTATGGTGCTACCTGAACAGAAATCTCGGAAAAAAGGAATTGCTAACTTGCCTTGAATGAAAGAAGACTCGGCATCACCTTTGGTCACTGACCCATATTCTCAAAAAGAATGAAGAGTAGAAAGCCACCATGCCTTGTGATTGCTTCTTGTAAAAATGTAGTCACCTTATTTTTACCCTCACTCTTTTCTATAGCAGCACAAATTCAGTCTCCCTATTGGGAAAAGGGACAGGGGAATCTCTTTCTTCCTTGTCGACTTAAAAGGCTTGTTCTTACGTCAGCAGACAGATGAGAGCTGATGGATCCTTAGATAAGTGTTAGGTAGATAAAGTAACCTCTGGTTTAACTGTACTGCACTGGGGGCGGGGTGGAGTGCACATGGGATTTTACTAGAATTTCTTTTGAGATTGGTTGTGAGCTATCAGATAATGGTAGGGCTATGAAAAGCAACTGAGTAGGAATGGAAAGAGCATCTTCTGCTTCTGAACATATGTGAACTTAACCATAGCTTTTAATTCTTCCAGATGGTTTCCTCTTTTTCTCCTGCTATGTATAACTGTATGCAATTGTTAAACATTTGTCCAGAAGAGCTGAACGTGTAAGTGGAGCAAAATCACTTGTCATTTGGATTGCTGCTAGTAACACTCAGTATTCTATGATACTTCATTGCAATGAATAAACATAACATACTGTGACTTGAACTTGGGAACATAACAATATTCATGTGTAAATTTAATATAGGAACAAATTGTATTCTTGGAAAAAACTTACTTTTCATCTAAGGTAGATCCTGAAATGAGCCTGGAAATTACTAAGAAAATTAACTTCCTTCTGCCTATCTCTGACAGTCTGGTTTATCTAAGAATCAAAGTGTTTACCTAGAAGCTTACAGCTGATCCAACCATTGCAGTGCATTGCATACTATCAAATATACCAACTGAACAACAAACTGCTGTGTTACTGTGGGTTAACTTTTTACATTGACTACAGGACAAAAACTATCTTCATGATCTGAGTCTTTAGGGAACTGGCTTAATTACCCGATATACTTAACCAGGGCCATGACACTCCAGGGAACAATGGTGTCCCCCACCAGAAAGACATTTCTAGTTAAGATAAAATACCAGAGCATCAAAAGAGGAGGTAGTGACTTTAACTTACCTTCTTATTCAACAACTTGTTCATGAAACTGCCTCTTATTTTTGGTTTTGTTTAATGTTTTTCTTACTCTTTGTTCTGTGTACTTCAATTGAAATCAGAAGCTGCCTGAATGCTTGAGGTTTAGGGGCTGTGTGGGTGAAAAAGAAGTGAACACTCTTTGAAACTGAGAAAAGAACAGGATCAACTGGAAAATTAAAACCCCAAAACAAATAAGGCAAGGATGAAGTTCACTGAATTTCGCGGCAGAGTTCATCTACAAGTTTCTCATAGCTGCTTATGCAGTTCTAATGAAAAGTGTAATTCCCTGTTAGTTCTCTTAAGGGCAGAAATGGCATGCCTCTCAAGGGCATACAATTTATATACAAATTCTTGTTCAATGGATGAATCGGGGCTGGAGGCTGGGTGGGGGTTTTGTGTTTTATTGGGGGCTTTTTTTCCTCTGTTTTAGAGTTCTGAACTGAGCTTGTGAAGGCCATTGGAATGGGGGGGGAACTAAACAAACTAGCAAATAAAGAAAACCCACCAAACCTCTCAGACACATGCACGGAATTTAAATGAATAAACAGTTTTCTAGCAGCAAAAACTAATATCTGGTATTAATTTCTCTGAACGCTAATTCACAACACTATCCAGTTGGGTGGAGCTTTGGTTGAAACTTCTGTGTTCTATGATTAATAACATTTTATTGTTCTGTGTGTGTGTGCGTTAGCTGATGTAGTGCAGCCTCAATAAAAGGATGGTTAGATGATTGGGGAAAAAACAATAAATCTGTTTCCATCAAACTGTAGGGTGAAATAAGCCTCTTCAGTTGTGTTCTCTTGCAAAGTGAGTTGTAAAACTATAGGTTTTTTTTAAGGGTGAGAATCTTTTCTCTCTGCTGAAAGCAGTATAGTATAGTCAAATAGACATGCAAGATGAGAGAAGTTGTTACCCTGTTTGCTGTTGGTCTTATCCATTTTATGTTTTGAAGGGTATCACAACCCAACCAACTTTCTATTGAAAAGAACTTTAAGAAATAAAACTTCAGAACAATAAGAGATAAAAAGGACATTCATGTATGCATAAAATCAGTATTATCTAACAGGGATTAAAAATGTGGCTAACATGATGTAAAATGTATTTAATTTTTTTAAATGCAACTTCTGAGTTACATGATTGTTTCCTTTAGATTTTTCCCTAGGGAGAAATCTGTTTACGTGAAACAAAATACTGAGTGTATGAATAAATGTGTGCAAATACATTCTTAATGGGAACAAATTGTAATGTGTGTATTTCGGTAAGCTACTATAATAGCAAGTAAAATATAGAAAACTGACTTCTTCTAACTTAGGACAAATTTTGTAATAAGTCAAACAATTTTTCAGACACAGCCTTCATGTCCTATTGATCGCAGACCATTTCAAGCAGTATGCAGGCTTGGTGCATTAGAAAGGCAGATAAAGGTAAGTTCCAGTCATGTTTTCTTAAATACTTCAGTTGTAGGAACACCAAAGTTATATTGCAGGCTTTTATTCATACAGCTGTGTTAAATAAACTCTCCTAATGAAATAATTGTTGCTTTAATGTTTCTATTACATATTTGAAGCTATGAATTATTCTTAATTTTTTCAAGGCAAATGTTTATGCTAATAATAATCACGAAGCTGCTATTTCTGCTTTTATAATATCTTTGAGCACCCTGATATATCCAAGAATAGAAGTATAGTAACTCATACTAAAGTGATTTTTAAGTAGGTTTTGTAAACAAGCACTGTATCAGTTGGTATGCAGTCTTGCCTTTTCTTCAGCTGAGGTGAATCTTGTAAGTTCACAGCCTCTAGTTCACAGACAAAACCGAATGAAGGCAAGAGGAGTCAGTTAATGCTTATTCAACCTGAATTTTTCTGAATTTTTTCAGCTTCCAGCTCTTCTGAATAATTCTGCTGTGGAGATTAGTTTACCAAGTAGCAAAATAAAACTTGATTCTGATAGATGATCTTGGAAGTTGCTGATAATTCTGTGTACAGTGCTGAGCATTAGGGATAGATGGAATGTGTGCCATGAAATGCAGACATGGTGGTCAATATTAGCAGGGGAGCTATCAGGACATGGACAGTTTTCCTTTTGTGATATTCATAATTAGAATGCTGATAGCTTAAAGAATTGCATATAAAGCCAGGATTCTACAATGAGGAAATGCAAAATATCTAATGCAAACAATTGCAATGTAGCCATAGAAGTTACCTCATAGTATGCAATAAAAATTGTATTGCTTTTTTAGACTTTTGAATATGTGGGAAAAAAACAATGTCATATAAAATCCTTAAGTTATTTAAATCTAGAGGAAAGTTGGGTGTTTTTAGTTACTAGGAAGCCTTTGAAATTGTGTGATAGTTCAGCATTTTCCCAGGCTGAACCTTGTGCATTCAGATGAGCCAACTTAAGTTTAAAAAACATAGCTTGCATATTTTCATTTCAAGATAATACATGAGATGTTGAGATGTTTGCCATAGCAGTCTGAATTCAGGGATTTTTGGTCTTGTTGAACTAGTACAACCAATATACATACTGAGGTGAGGAAGTTTCCATTGCAAACAAATTTCCAAACAGTTTTAAAAAACTCCAAATCTACAAACTGTGAGGTTAAAGAAGCAAAGATTTAAAATGGTTTCAGGTCCTTCTGTTTGAGCTTATTTTCTCTGTAGACCTTAAGAGTCTTTGAATATATTTAAAGCCTGTGTGTATTGAGATTCTAGGTTGAATTGATTTTGTTTTTCAATACAGGTTCAGGTTAAAAAACAACTAAGGAGGAAAGAGGAAGAGGAAAACTGTGCCTGCAATAAGGGAAAATGTAGCCATGTACAGATGAGAAGTTATGTGAGGTTGGTCATCCACATAATTTCAAGGACTCTAATTGGAATATTCAAAATATGTAAACCCAACTGTTTTAAAATGTACACTTTGGAAAATTTTTTACAATTAAGTTTATTTTAAAATAAACGACCACTGATGGAAAATAGCTTTACTTTTATCACTGATGTATTATCATTCACACTTGAATACTTAAAATAGCAAGCAAGAAATAAGGAGCAATGTATTTTTTGTATTGAGCTCTGTGAAGGCTTCATTCTTCAAGCAATTCTGACACATTTCTTATTAATTTGAATTAAAATTTTAAGGCTAGATTATATTTGAACAATGTAAATCTTTCCTTCATTGTCTAAACTGACATAATTTTTGTTGCATGTTACAATAAACATTGTTGGTATTCCTCTTTTGTAATAAAACATAGTTGTGGAGAACTGATGTTATTCTAGTAAGCTTGAGAGGGAACTGTGAGGATACCATTCCTGTTTTGAGAAGTTTTATCTTGTCACATTTGCTGCATTCTGTAGGGCAAAGCTCTGAATATGGACAGATTTCACTAAATAGTGACAATCTGAAGTCAGTGTTTCATGGAATATATTATATATACGCAGAGTTCTTGGTATTGAATTTGAAGCAGTCTTCACTACAGAAAAGATAACTGGAAGTAAATTACATTTTTTGGCTCCTAATAGAAAATAAATAAGATTGATCTTTGCGCTGTGGATACTGATACTCTTCAAGGTATTTAGGCAAGTAGGTTGTAATTGCTTTCACATTTTGCCATGAAATCAAGAAAAATTAAGCATTCAGATTTTATACAGCATTTTAGCTTTTGTTGTGTAAATGGATTTCTTTTTCAATATATGGAAGATGATATACACAATGCAAGTTCGTGTTTTAATAGCAGTCAGAACTTAGCTTATGTGCACCAAAAAAAATGTCCTTAAAATAGGAGCTGGTTTTATTTGGGCATATATACTGCTAGCTTTAAATATGCCCCTAAATTACCTCTCTGATATCTTTTGTTAATCTTGCAGAAGAGCTGTATGTCCAGACAGAGGACCGTTAACAACAAAATTAAGCAAAGTTGTGAAGAAAAAATACAGTAAGTTGGTATTTGTCCTTCATTTGCTAAAGTGCTGATTTTGTTAAGGAACTCTAGAATTTTCTTTATTAGACCATTTTTTTTTTTTTTTTTACTATTTACATTTACATTTGAAAACCAAATACTAGGGAATAGAAGCTTGGAACTTTGGAAAATGGAATTGCAAGATGTGGAACTACTGTTCTTATTTTCCTGGAAAGACTGCCTCTTAATTTCAGTCATAGGTGAAACCAATTTAGTTTCAGCCTGAAGTAATTTTCTGCATTAAACAGTTGGTGCACAGCTAATAACTTATACGTAGGGTGTTTCTTTGGTGGGAGTTCAACCAAAAGAAGCACTTAGGTGTATTTTGAGGCTGCCATTTTAAGAGGCTTATTAAGTAAGTGTTCTTTGATAAATGTGTACATGACTTAAGAACCTAAGCAAATATCTGAAGAGGTGAAATCCATTTGATGTATAAAAAGCTGTTGTGAAGGTACATGCATTTTAATTTTACTGAGTTTGTGTATAAACTGTAAACACACTGGAGAAACGTTTTCATTAATATCTCATTCCATTAATTATTTTGACAAACAATTAAAACTAATATGCTAAAGTTAAGGTCAAAGTTTTGTTTCTTATTCCACACAGGTAATATTTTGTGTGACAAACAAAACAAGAAAGCTTTGGCTGTGAAAATAAACAAGGTTGGTTCTGATAATGAAGTGTTTGTAAATTATTTTTTTTTTTCATTAAAGCATTTCTAAAACTACCTTTCTGCTTATCTTTAAGGTTAACTTTCTCTCTTTGTTAACTTCAGTATGATCCAAACTTAATTTTGTCATTTTTGTCTTGAAAGGAGTAACTGGGATATAATGCTAGGTTCTGTGAGCTTCTTAGATTGAACTTCGTTTTGTGGTGGTAAATATTTTCCTTTAGATTAGGATTGTTACATTATAAGATACTGTAGCTATATGTTTTTATTTCTCTTCACCAAAAGAAGGTGATATCGGCTACAAGCTGTTAGACACGTACCATTATAAGAAGGATATGAAGTTTTTAATTATTTTAATGAAAATACATAGTTTTAATCAACAAAGTAATTTGTTATATAAGTAAACCATGAACATTATAGTTTGCATCAAGCTGGTTTTTTTAATGGGAGCTTTGTCCCAAGGACGTTTGTCTTTCCAGATTTCTTATTTCATTCATAAACTTTAGGCTATAACACAGGGTTATAATATGCAGAATTCATAAGGAGCTATAAAGGCTCTGTTGTTTGGTTTCTGCTTACCCTCTTTTCAAAAATATTTTGTGTCCCTGGGACACAAGTTTGTGATCAATGCTTTCTTATTCACACTTATTCCTGTAAATGTATTTGCATGAAATAGTTAAGGCCATATATTTCATTCTGAATTGTAAGTGTCAGCGTTCTCCATCATTTTATCTTACCTAAAGCTTAAAAAATTGGAGGAAAAACTGTCTTCAAGTCCCTGTTTTGCTTGCTGCCTTACTTCATGTAGTATATGGGCTTGAACTGCATCGCGTGTCTTTTCAGTAGCTGGTGGCCTGAGTTGTCACTTTTATTTGGTGCTTATGCACCATAGCTCCCAGGCATCTCTTTGGCTCCAGCCTTCCCCTTACAAGTCAAGTGTTTAGAAATTTTGGTTCTGTTACCACGTAAAGCTAAAGGTATCTTTCATTGAATTAAAGAGGGTTTGAACTGGAAGGATAGGAATTAATGATGGATCAACCTCTAATTTGACTTCAGGGTTGCTGAATGCTTTCATATCTAGTTTCACTGATTTATTGTAAAGTATTTAATAGCATTAATTTCTCAAATGGTACCTGTTGCAAAAAAGGCACTTAAAATAGCAGAGCCATTACAAGCCTTCAGGAAGGAGGTGTAGGGCTTGGTTATCCAATAAACATTGAAAATATAGAAGAATTTAAAGGAAAGCACGCACTTACTAACAGCCACTGCATGAGGTTTTTTGTGTAATATCTGGATAGGTTTTTTAGATGGAGGGAGAAAGGTTAATGTTCAGAATTGCAATACTTTTAAAATAAAACTTAAACAACATTTAGGGGAAATTATTTGCATACTGATGAAATAGGGCATGTTCCCATCAAAATGGACTTTCTGTGCCAAATTTTGTTGGAGCATATGGATAACTACTGCATGCTTGAGGCATATTTAGATACATTCCATTATGAAGTTTATTTTTCATCAGAGTAAATGTATTCTGAAAGAAAATTACAGGAAGAATAAGTTCCCATTTTAAAATTCCCGTTCATTACCCAAGGCTGTTATGTTCTAGTCAGATTCAAGGTGGTATTGACCCTTTAGTTGAAAGGATATAAATGGCAAAAATGGGTCAGTGTAGATAAGTGTGTCAGCCTGGTAGTCTGGGAAGAGTGTCTGGAGGATTATCGTTCGGCTCTTTTGCCTGTGACCAGCCCAGCACACGGCAAGAGAGTTTGCTGCACACAACACAAAGGGCAGTACATCAGCATACAGTGGATGGCTGGGCCTTGTTAATGACTGAGATAGATAGAATGTGGTATTTGATGAGATATGAAGTGGATTTTGAGTATTGTGCCTTTGTATGAGGGCCCAGTAAACAGACGCACCAGTCAATCTTCAGTTTTGTAATCCTCCCTGAAGGCAAGGGAGAAGCCCAGGTACATTAGGTTTTCTTGTTACTTTGAAATCAAACATTCAGTGAACTGCTGTGAAGGGGTCTGTCTGAAGGTGCTAACGCTGTACTTACTGTGGTTCATTAGGTAGTAGAAATGGGAATTGTGAAATAGTAAAGATCAGGCTCATTTATTCATAATTTCTGCATGGAGCATTAAAGACTGCTGTGGAAAGCCTTTATAAAATGTAAAACTTATCTGTAAATAGCAGGTGTTGAAAATGTAGAGACTAAATAGAGAAAATTTGTTTGCGGTAGCTGCACATCTCAGCATATAACAATGGAGCTACTATGGTTCCTGCGTTTTGTGATCTAAAGTCTTGCTGATATGATATGATTTTATTTCAGTGCATCTTCATGTATTAAATACTAATTATTTTAATTTTTTGTGTCTTTAATTCATAATTTTTTCTGTAGCCCAGAAGGCAGACCTGCTGGAATGAGTGCTTCAGAACTGATTTCTTCAGCATGCTTCTGGCCAGTGGTAGCAATGAAGAATCCTTTTTTAACTGTAGAAGTGACTGGTTAGTATATACTAGTGCTTAATATAAGCTGATGCGTTGCACTATTGTTCTTTCTGCTTCTGTCTATATCTACTGCTGTGAAATGTTTTGAAGACTACTTAGGTTTATATTCACTGATGAAGAGCAGTTAAAGGATAAACGCAAACATTTTAAAATTAGTATTTTTAAGTGCACACCCCAAATTGTCATGTGTACAGCATTAAAATACTAAAGTATGTGCTTTTAATTTCATTGATAGGTGTTTATAAGTTTTATTTTTCACTCATATTTCAACTTAGTCCTGTTACTACAACAGCAGTTTGCAAAACAGTTAACAGTCATTGTGTCTGGTACAAAACAAGATAATCTTTGTTGTTCCTTGACTCCAGCAGGAACACTTTAAACATAGATGAAGGAGTTTTGCTTGATGAGCCTACTACTTGAAAACGGGTATAAAAAATATTTTTTGGTTAGAGGATAGAAGAAAAAGAACTGTCAGGAAGAACATTATTTGGATAATATGACCTAATTGAATAAATATTATTTGTATGCTTTCAGCAGTCTGTAAATTGAAAAGAACTTCTTCCCGTGCATGCAACTGTATTCATTTGTCAAGGATGCAAAGTTTCTTCGTCTTTCAACTCCTCAAA
The DNA here is from genome assembly GCA_033558235.1 of Neomorphus geoffroyi. NCBI lineage: Eukaryota > Metazoa > Chordata > Aves > Cuculiformes > Neomorphidae > Neomorphus > Neomorphus geoffroyi. The sequence continues at coordinate 28,132,966 of JAUMJM010000011.1, read as the reverse complement.
AGACACATTTTATCTCCTGTTTTCCATTCTGTCTCCCTCATTTATTTAGGGCTTCTGTTATGTTTAAAATCACTGCTTTTCCCCTCTAAACAATAACCATGCATAGTTTCTTCATGACTGTTAAATGTTCCATTAGAGTTAAATTTTAAAAAGTCATTGGTAGAACCAATTATTGAAATACGAAATTGTCATAGTACAAAGTTAACATTTTGTGTGAAATTTGTATTTCAGTACAGAATTCACAGAAGTCAATGCAGTAGTCCGACAGAAGAGACAAGAACTGGAATTCTCCTGTTCATCTGCGCTTGTTAGAGCTGAAAGGTATGCGTTTTGTATTCACAGTGCATACTATCTTAATATAATACTTCAGATTTGGAATTTGATTAATTCAAATTGCTCTTTAGATAGAATAATGTTTGATCATAAAAGTAAATAATGTTTGCACTTAACTTGCTAAATTTTGTGTATTTGCTGTGTGCTATTTTTATGTGAGTAGATTCTTTTCTGTATATCTTAATGCTTTTTTGGTGCTTATGACGAGCATAACAGCTCCACTGACTTGTGCATCTTAATATGTCACTTCTTCACAGAAATGCGAGTTTAAATATATTTTCTGTTTGGCAGTTGGTGTTCAGTGTGCTTCTTGTCTGATTTCAAATGATAAAGCAAATGTAAAATTATTTCTAACATTAATCTGATTCTATTTCCCCTCTCCTCCTCCTTTTCTTCCCTTTCATGGGTTGGTTCTAACACTTTCTCTAATTGTTTATGAACAAATGCATCTAGAAAGAGTTAAGAGAAGTTCTGTCGAACAAAATGGAGAACATAAAATTATTTTTTTTGGTCAGGTAGCAGCTGTATGTTAAAACATACTCTAAGGATGTTTTCATAAATACAAAACAGAATTGTAAAAATAACTGCTTTTAAAATGACACAGAAATTGGTTCTTTTCAGATCTTGCTATCCTCTTTGACATCAAACAAATGCTAAAGACAAAAGAGCAAGTAAAGATACTTGTACTTACAATTAAAAAGTTGCATGTGGGATTTAAATAATGCATTTAATTTTTTGGCATGTGCTTTTCCTTAGTGAAGGTTTCATTCCAACTCAGTTATAACTTACAAATTGTCAATATATAACTAAATTCTGGGTTTTGACCAGGACTTGTTGAGGAAGTCTGAATAAGTATATACTTACTGTGTTTGTAAAAAAAGAAAAAAAAAAATCCTTAAATTCTTGTGTAGACTTTTTTTCTTTTAAGCAAAATATGATATTCTTCTGCTGAAATACTTTATCAGTGTTTGGAATTTTTGTTTCCAGCAGTATAGCCTACTAATTTGGAGTAGACTATTTCTTTACAGTTCTGTGTTTGAGTTTGGAGAAAGCCAAATGTATATTGCTGTAACATAACATACCTTGTTCAAACAATAAGTCTGAAATTAAATAAGAGAAGGGAGGTTTTGTTCTCTGTGTAAGCTTTGCCTTTCCCTCCAGCTGTGGTGAGGTTGGCAGTGTCATGGTTGCCTAATGTTTTGGGTTTGTGCATTGTTTCCAAAACTTGCTACAAACAGCTAAAACAGCTAATGTTAATGCTTTTACTTTTCCAGAATTCCTTTAACATCTTATGGAGCTGAAGCTGAGACCTTTCTTCTCACTTCTACTACAGTGGCAGGGACAGTTCTTCCAACAAATATCAGGCCTTTGGAAAGCTTTGGTAAACTTTTTTTTTGTAAGTTTTTTTTATAGCTCATGTAGAGTATTGTAAAATACGAGTCTCAGAAATCGAAGTACCCTGTATAGTTACATTGAACAGAAAAAAGTCACTATTTTGATAGAGTTTGGTACTGTTTCAAAGCCAGTTGGTTTATTTCGGAAATTAGAATTCCATTTCTAAATTCAACACTTTCATTCATATTGCAACTTCTTTTCTTGTTGTTCGAGGATAAATCTCTCTTTTCTTTTTTTTTTTTTTTTTTACACTATTAATTAATTGACATATTTCAATGGTATATTCTGCAGTATGAAGGACAAACTGTTTACTGACGGAGGAGGAAAGTGGTCAGGAAACAGTGCAGTGCATGGATCTCCTGTAGTATGCCCACAAGCCTTACGAGGCTAAGGCTTCAAAAGGTGCTCAGGGTCTGTCAGGAATTTAGTAGAAGACAAAGACTTGGAAGGAATTGTCTTCCTCCAATTGTCTTAACAGCCTCTCTCTCAGTGCTCGGCAAGAACGTAATTTCTCTTCCAACAGGCTGCACAAAGTTCAAAGAAGTGAGAACAAGAGAGTGCTTTTTTTTTTTTAAGGCAAGAGATAATACCTTCTTTGAATTGGGAATTATGCTACTTTCATTTGACTAATAGGCAAAGATATGAGAGAGATTTGAGTCTCTTGGCTTAAAAAAAATTGTGACAAAATGTATAAATTGCTGGAAAGAGGTAAGTACTGACAGGCTCATGAAAAAAATGGTTCGCTTATTTTCTGTGTTTTTGTTGAAGATGCTTATTTCACTATGCATTCTGCAGTGAAAAATTGGTAGGGTACTTGCTCAGGCCTCTGGTGTTCTGCAGTGCAATTTAACTGGTGCCTAACCATTTCTGCTTCTAGTAGTAATGAGTTTATATGTTAGTTATCTCTCTTGACTTCCCTTCACCTTTCTACGCAGTCAGGTTTCTCTATTAATATGCACCAGAAGCATTAAAAAAAACCCCAAACTTTTTTTTTCTCAGCAGAAAGACAAAGACTATTAAAATAAACTCCAAATTTATTTTTCAACATTAAACTATTTAGAACATGTGAGTAGTTGCTGTTGATAGTATCAGCAACTGATCTACAAATACTGATAACATTATCAACTACTAAGGCAAAACATGGAACTAAATCTCTTATGCTGGCTTTTGGGAGAAGCAGGAGACTTTGAGATTGAGTCTTGACAGCAAAAGACAAGAAAGGGTTTTTTCAGGTATTTTCATTTTAAAATTTTATTTAGAACAAGATTTTCTCATTTGTTGTATGTAAGCGTTCTACTTCTCTTAAAGGTGGGATTTTGAAATGTGAAATTATTGAGCTAACAAGACATAGCATTTAATTCTTCACTTATTTTTAATTATTTATGTATGTTCTCGCCACATCTGAAGTTCAGATGTTTACTGTAATATATTACCTATACTGTGGACAAAGTGGAAGACAGTCATCAAGATTGAATCTTACAACGTTGTAGTACATTGATAGTGAAGTTGTAAGTCTTCTTGAAGTTTGACTTAAAGACTTTCCTACTGGTAAGAAGCACGGAGGAAGTAAGACACAGAGTCTTTGAATTTCCTAGTGAAACTAAAGGGTGTTGGATGGGAAGATGTCCCTTGAGGATTTTTGGTCACATTCTGTTAAGTGTTTCTTCCTCATTCAGTTTTTATATAGTGACTGAGGAAAACAGAGACATGCACAAAAATAGGTAAGGACAAAAGCAAGGAGAAACCTGACCTCAGTACCGTTGGAGATGCATGGTAAATGTATATTATATAAAGGAGAAGGCAGCAAGGCCTTCTCTTATAGGAAGTATGAGAGATGAAGGAAAAGGCAGAAGGAGGAAACAGGGGGAACACTTGGACTTTCTGCAAGGTTGGAGGAAAGGAAAAAAATTAAAATACTGAAAATACGCAGATACAGAAAAAGCAAACTGGATTTTGTGATTAATTTTAAATTGTGCCTGAAAGATGGTCACAAACTCTTTTAATTTGTTTTATTTTTACCCCCCCACACACACTTCTTGGTCACACCTGAAGTGTATGGGTTTTCATCAGAGTAGTAGTTGACATTTGCACCCAGAGTTGTGCAAGGAAGCGTACAAATATCAGTGATTGTCTTGTAACTGTACTGTCTGAATCTTCCCCATAGATGCTGTGGTTTTGTAGATTCTCTTAGCATTAAGTAATCTTTTTACTAATTTGACCTGAAAATGCTTTAGTAAATCTACAGATACTGTTATGATTTACATTACTGTTCTGCAGTTCTTGTGATTTTTAAATAAAGATTCAGTAAACTGAAATGCCTCGTATTTCTTCTAAGTTCAAAGCTGATGAAGCTTGTCTGTTAAAATTTTACAAGCAGTAAGGAATGCTAAAAAGAGGCTTCTGTTTCACGAGTAGACTTTGGAAGTGCCATAAAAATAACTTGCTTTGTAATTCTGTCAAGATTCCCAGTTTTTCTTATTGCAGGCTGATTTCTTCCCCATTGAATGATTATCATGGATGTTAGATTTTAAAGATTTGTAATGACATATGACTGTTTTCCTGGCTTGTGATAGGTTTAAAGATGTAGTTAGTCTGAGACAGCCACATATGGATGAATAACTGCTGGTTAACCTCTGTCAAGTCATTTCCTAACAAAGTATTGGTGAGATTGTTACAGTGGATACTTCAAATAGTGCTAGTCACCTAAAACTCCTTCGGAAGTTCTTTACCACACATGTTTTCTTTTAAATACATGATACCTTCTATACAATTGATACCATTGGTTTTCATTTTCTTAAGTGATAATTTGATCAGTGGACATCCAAAAACCAAAACTAGATGGGTTTTTTCAAGTTTAAACAAATCATTGTGTTTACAAGGGAAGTTGGAGGAGGTGACTATAGTCCTGACTATAGTCCTAGGCTTTGCTCTAGCCTTTTAAAAGCTAGTGAGGTGCATGTGGAGTTACTGCTCTAAGGTTCTCAGATAGTAAGTATACATTTAATAGACAGTGATGTGTTTTTGATTCTGCTAACGAAGTTGTAAGTGGTGGGAGTGCTGTTAGACTTGTCTTAATTCCTATCTGAGTTTCATATAATCTATTTAAGAATATATTTAACAATTATTTAGTGCAGTAAAAGCATGGGAAATAATGTTCTGCAGAGAGTTAGAATTAAGAGTTTGTGTGATGTGATAAAGCTATTGCAAAATCCATAGGAATTAAACTTTCCTAGCTAGTTTCTACTATTTCTACATGAAAATGAAGCTGTAAAAAGAATTAATTTAAACACCAAATGCTCTCTTAAAGTCTACACAAAGTATGAGACATAATTAATGGACATCTCAATAAATGAATATAGTTCTGAAGTGAGTATTAAATTCACGTATATTTACTTACTTATCACTAATCTTTAATTCCTGAGCTGCCCCTCGTAAACCTTTATAGGTATTAAGAGTACTGCCTGTTCCCATTGCAATGGATATAAACCTTGACTTCCCTACAAAGGCTTTTCTCAAATTGTGGATGGAGGGAAGTAAATTAATACAGTATCCACACAAGAGCTCCTGTGCTGCTGTGTGCAACTTAAGGTCATTCTTATAGCTGTAGGAGTTTTTTTGATGCACACTAGGCAACCCAAAACTTGCACTCCTTATGCAGTTTGTTAGGTGCTGCAGGCACCCCGAGGGTCCTGTGGCAGAGTTTTAAGTCCACTTTGCCATGGAGCATTCAGGGTCTGTCTCAAACCTGGTGAATGAGTTTGCACTGATTAGGTTTTTTAGAGAGGTGTGCTGTTATTGCTGCTTCCAATCAGCTACTTCCAATGTGATCATCTACTGATGGCCACTTGAAAATGTTGCTTTCTGTAGTATTTGAGGCTTCACTGCCAACTGGCCTGCATTTTAGGGTGACAGGAACTGTTGTGTGCTGACGATGTTGTGGTTAATTCCTTACTTCTGTAAGTTTAAATACAGTCTTTGAACAATATCAGTAGTTTTGTTGTGAATGCCATTTCTGTCCATGTAGCAAGGCCAGTACTGCTTCTGTAATGTGTGTTTAGATGTCTGACATGTCACTTTGTTAGTATGAGTCTGTTCTTTAAAGGAAAATGTCTGCAGTGAAAATAAATAAGTGCTGTGGCAGCAATTAATACCGAGTCTTAAATTGTATTATTTTAAGGTATCTGTTAGAGCGGTCATTTTATGTTCTTAAATGTGTTTGGATAAATGGTTATTATCAAACTTTAACGTAATCTGCTTTTATTAGAATCTTTAGGCAAAGGATATGCTGTTGCCTGTACCCAAGAAGGAGAAGAAAAAAAGCAAGCTTCTGGCTCATCTGGCGCTAGAGGAACTAGAAAGAAATCGGTTAACACTACTCCTAGGAGAAGGTCTGCACGGAACACCAAAAACGAGACTCTGGGTCAGTCTCGGACCTCACCTCGGTCAAGCAGTTCTGCATGTGGTGCCTCTGATGGTAATAACCCATCTCTGAATAAATCTCCTTCAGAATCAGAGAAGGCACATCCAAAACGAAAATCTAAAAAGATAGTAAAACAACAAACACGTGCAGTTAAGAAGAATCTGAGAAGTTCTGCACGTTCTGCAAAACCATCCAGTGAGTCATTGGAAGATGATGATGTTACTGACTCTGAAGTAGTTCTAGCATTAGATATAGACCAACAGTCAGATGATGAAAGCAATGACACAAACATTTCACAGAAAAATAATGTGGAAACAGAATCTGCTAATGGATTGGAAAGCTGTAGTGAACATGCAGAAATTGAGGAAACTACAGGAGAATGTGACAAAGATGAAGATACCTCAGGCAATGCAGATCTAAGTTTTTCTGTCCAGGAACTTCCAGTACTAACTTTAGGCAGCAAAAGTCAGGAATTTGAAGCAAAAAGTGTTAGTGAAAAAAATGAGAATTGTGACATCTGTGAAAATACCCTTGAACAAATGGAAACAGCAGCTAGTCCCAGAGATGATGTATGTGACCAGGCAGCTTCTGATACAGAAGATCTGACATTGTGTAGTCTTCAAAATGAATTCATGGAGAACGAAGAAACCTTGACAAAAATAGATCGACCCATAGCTAGTCCAGAAAATGAGTTGTTGGAATATACAGAACCTTTGGGAAAAGATGAGCCATTAGAGAACACCACAACCGAATTTCCTGAGATTCCAGAAGCCATAGAAATAGACGATTCTGAAGCTGAAGAAAAAGCAGTAGTAGACTGTGCAGATACAAATAGTCAAAACTTAAAAACTGTTCAAGATGAAGAACCAGATATGTTAATGCATGATGTTTCTGTGGTCAGTACTTCAGAACAATCCTTAAAAGAGAATGCCATGCCAGAAAGTGAAGAGGGTGGAACTTCAGGGTCACAGCAGGCAAATGCTGAACATAAACATTTTGGTGAAGATAATAATGAGATGATACCAATGGATTGTGACTCATTTTGCAGTGACCAAAATGAACCTCAGATTGAGACATTGCCACCAGTTGAAAGCACAGAGCAAGGAGGAATGAACTTCTTACAGTGTGATGTGGGAAACTGTACATCAGTTTCAGGACTTTCTGATGAAAAAGATGGAACTCTTCCTCAAGAGAGAGAGTGCCAGTCAGAATTCAAAAAAGAAAAAAAGACTCGGACTAGAAGATCTAGATTTCACTCTCCTTCAACAACTTGGTCTCCTTCTAGGAGAGAGGGCAGGAAGTCTCAGTCACAGTCTCCTAAAAGGGAGGTGACCAGAGACACGAGCTCACGATCACCCAAGAAGGAAACTGAGAGGGAGGGAAGGAGATCCCTATCTCGTTCTCCAAAGAGAGAGACAATCAAAGATGAGAAAAAACCACCATCTCGATCTCCCAGAAGGGAAAATGTCAGGGAAAGCAGGAGGTCATCTTCTCGGTCAAGAACTAGGGATTTGTCTCCAAGGCAAAAATCTAGATCTCAAAGCAGTGATAGAGATAGTCAAAGAAGAGATCGTGACAGAGGAAGAAGAAATAGGAGGTGGTCTAGGTCACGATCACGATCTAGGTCAAGATCACGATCTAGGACAAGAAGTAAAGGTTCTTCATTTTCAAGGGACAGTTATTCACCTCGGCGGAAAGAGAGATGGGCAAATGACAGTTGGAGAAGTTCCAGAGGAAATGATCGATACAGAAGAAGTGATCAAGACAAACAGAATGAAAGCATTAAAAAAGAGGACAGTACAGAAAAAAACAGTGATGAGCAGTGTTCTTCAGACAAGTGGAGGAATGATTGTCCAGACTGGGTAATGGAAAGGATTAACTCTGTTCCTGAAGTCAGGAACAGAGAGAGAGAGAAACCACATTGGGAAGACGACAGGCATGATAATTCAGGACATTCTTGGAATAAAAACTTTGGTTCAGGTTGGATTCCAAATCGAGGGAGAGGTCAGCGTGGCCGAGGTGGGCGTGGAAGAGGTAGTTTTATGTATGGAGACCAGAGTGAAAATCACTGGCAAAGTCGAAAACCTCTCTCAGGGAACTCAAATGGTACTGGGAATGAAGCTTCAAGGTTCCCAGAACATCAGCCATACAAGCGTAAGAATGAACAAGATTATTCATTTGAAACGCCTGCTGACAGGTCTGGGTGGACATCTGCATCCAGCTGGGCTGTAAGAAAGACTTTACCTGCTGATGTGCAGAATTATTATTCAAGAAGGGGACGCAATTCATCAAGCCCGCAGACTGGATGGGGAATGAGACAAGAGGAAACAGCTGAACAAGGTATTCATAGTTTTGAAACATCAATAACTTAGACACAACTGCAGTAGCTGAGTAAAACTGTGGTCACATAGTCCTATGTCGAGCTGATTAGTTCTTCAAAACAATCTGGGATAAATCTGTAGTCATCTTGCATTATGGAGGGTCTTAGGGGTGGACCTGGAAGATTTCTTGTGTTCTTATGACTTTTTGGTTTTGCTTGAAGACAAAGTTAAAGTTAAGGACTGTAGGCCTGTGTGAACCTCAAAGTTCAACAAGGTCAAGTGCACCTGGTCAGGACAATCCCAAGCACAAATAGAGGCTGGGTGGACAATGGATTGAGAGCAGCCCTGAAGAGGAGACGAACTTAGGGGTGCTGGTTGATGAGAAGCTCAACATGAGCTGGCCATGTGTGCTCACAGCCCAGAAAGCCAACTGTATCCTGGACTATCCCCTCTACTGTGCTCTTGTGAGACCTCGCGTGGAGTACTGCATCCAGCTCTGGGGCCCCCAATGTAAGGACATGGGCCTGTTAGAGGGAGTCCAGAGGGAGGGCTACGAAGATGATCAGAGAGCTGGAGCACTTCTCTTATGAAGACAGGCTCTGAGACAGTTGGGCTTGTTCAGCCTGGAGAAGAGAAGGCCCCAGGGAGACAGCCCTCTAGTATTAAAGGGGGTCTGCAGAAAAGTTGGGGAGGGACTTTTTACAAGGGCAAGTAGTGATAGGACAAGGGGCAATGGTTTTAAACCGAAAGAGGGTAGATTCAGACGTAAGGAAAATCTTCACCTTGAGTGTGGTTGGGAACTGGGACTGATTGCCTGGAGAAGTTGTGGATGCCCCATTCCTGGAGGTGTTCAAGTCCACATTGGATGGTGTTTTGAATGACCTGGTCTAGTGGAAGACGTCCCATCCCATGGCAGAGAGGTTGGAACAAGAGGATGACATACCACGCTTGCACTTCTCCATTTTTGTCCTTGTTTTGTCTCTTATACGTTTTCATCCTTTATGCCAGTAGTTTTCTCCCTCTTTTCAGAAACGACTGCATCAGTGGTTTCTTAATTTTGAGGCAACTTTGTCAGCCTTCAATGTGCTGTGGGCAAAAATTGTCAGACATTTAGTTGAAAGTACAGTGTGATTTGCAGACTTAATTTTGCATAGTTCAGGAACAATCACACTGTTGTATTCCCTGCTGGAACCTGAATTCAGCTGAGAATAGTACAACAGTCTCTCAAAACTGAATAAAACAGGGTAGGTTGGCATCATGACACGGTCCTGGGCAACACAGTCCTCTTGGGCAGCCTGCTTTTGCTGACCTTGCTTGAGCAGGGAAGTTGAACTGGGTGATGTTGAATAGGTGCCTTCTGACCTCAGTGATTCTGTTGTCCTGCGATCTTTAAAAAAGGTGATTTGAGGTGAAACGTAAGGCTTTAAATCCCAATCCTGTGACGTAGCTAACAGAGTTCCTCAAGGAAGGAGTTCTAGGGGAAAGATATCTGAATTATGACCGCTCAGCCATTTCTTAGTACTAATCTCTTGACTTCTGGAAGCCTTGCTGCTTATATGTAAATTTTAACTTTTTGGCTTCTGTTGAAGATGGAATGAGATACTGAAGTAATTTTTAAGGAAGTGCCACCCCAAGAGGTTATTTTTACTCTAGTCTATACCTGTTGTACCATTACCATACAACAGTTTCCAAATATGAACATCTTTGAAATAGGATTAGGATGATTTATTATTTGGGAGGTGGAAGGGGAGCAGAATATTTCTGTAGTTCTCAGAAATACACAGCATGTGTGAATCAGGCAAAGGGGAGCAGAGAACTGCATATGTGATAAGGTATAACTAACTTGCAATTGCAGAAGCTGGATAAGTTAGTGTCTTCCTGCTATTTGGTGGAGAATTACTGTTTCACTGTGATGAAACAATTCATTAGCGGTGCTATGGGAACAAGTAGAGAAAATAGAATTTCAAAATGCAAGCTTCCATAGTAACCTGAACTTTTTTAGCTCAGGAACTAGCATTTGGCTCTGTGACGTGTCTGGTGATGGAAGCTGCGTAATAATGTAATGCAGTATCTTTAAAATATTCAGATTATAGAAAGCTTTTGATACTCCATGAAGAGTTCAGACATCCGGCTCCAGTTTTGCTTTATGAAGTTTGGATTTTCTACTTCATATACTGTCTCCTTTTTCTTTTGATAGATCCAAACCTCAAAGACCAAGGCAACCAGCAAAGCGATGGTTCTCAGTTACCGATAAATGTGATGCAGCAACAAATGAATGTAATGCCACAAGTGAATGCACAGCACCAACCAGTGAATATGTTTCCGTATCCAGTGGGTGTCCCTCCTCCCATGATGAATATGCAACAAAATCCTTTCAGCATCCACCCTCCAATGCCCATGCATCTCCCTACTGGAGTGCCTCTTATACAGGTAGCTGCTCCCACAAATTTGTGTCAGGGATTACCTCCGCCTCCACCTCCACCCCCACCATCTCAACAAGTCAACTACATTGCTACACAGCAAGATGCAAAACAATTGCAGGTATGCTTTATCAGAAGCCATGGCAAGAGCAGTATTGAAGTCACGTCAGCTAAGGGTTTCTTCTATTGAATACCATAGTTTTGATAAATCTATACTTGCAGTTTCTTTCTCTTGCCTGTCTTCTTCCACCCCACCCCAAATTTAAGTGGAAGTATCCATGAGGATATGTGTTGGTTTGGGGCTTAGAGCTTCTGAATAATAAGACACAACACTATAACTGGGATTTTGTGGAAACAAAGTGTTCCGGCTGGTAATGGAACACTGACAAATTTCATCAATGTTGTCCATTACCTTTTTCTTCTAAGAAGTGCCCCATTTCCAAAACTAAGATTTCCTCTTCAAAATCTGATTTTAAAGCTTTAGGAAATGCTTGAAACTCCTCTCAGCAGCCTGTAGGAACTGACCCCAGCCTCTTTGAGGTTCTCATCCCATGGGGTGTATCAGCAACAGAAAGTTATCAAGTACTGCATGGCACCCTCTTGTTCCACGCTACCATTCCTACCATTCTCCACTTCTCATTATCAGCAACTTACACACACACATTTTCTATTCTGCTTAATCTTTTGAACCTTTTTGTTAATAATTTCCAAGCTTGCTTTGGTATGTTTTACTTCCCCTTCTTGCCTGATTCTGCTGGTTTTCCATGCCCTGTTTGAGACCTAGCTCCCACTTCATTTCTCCAGTTTCAGAAAGACTCTGCTGTGCTTGGGGCAGGTCAGATAACCTTGTCGCTTCAAGTTGTCTTGTCTTAAAACAACTTTTGTGTATGTGATCTCCTTCTGTAGCCAGATGTTTATATTAAGAGCTTTTATATGAGGGAAAGGAATAGGAACAACTTCCAGAGAATGCATGACCCTGCAAGGAGGTGTAAAGCTGCTTCTATGATATGTGAAGGGCTCAACTGAGTTACGTTCTTTTCTTTTGTTGCAGGCTTCCTGCTTTAACCTAAAATGCTTTCCCCTTCATTCCAGGTTGCAAAAGTGTCCTACAACAATGATTTCTAATGATCTGTTTTCATGCATCATCTCTAAAGATTTGAAGTGAACTGCATTCTTTTTACTTTCAGCTGCTGTTAACCATTCACATTCATTACCTTGAAACAAAAGGAGTTAAGTACTGAGGGAAATACTGAGTGGGGTTACAGGCCATATGAAATACTTTAATACTCTGCAGGGTAAAACAGTAAGGTGCTCTTGGAACTAAAATGCTGGTAGATTGCTTGCTGATTTGATTAATGCCTGCTGTCTCTAATTAAAATATTTTCACAATTGGAAATTCAATAAATTTAACCTCTAAAAATATACAAAGTCAGAATGTAGGCTACAAACCTCTGAAATATAGTATCTAGTGCAGCAATAAATGTTTCTATGAAGGCTGTGGATTGCTCCAAAATGCAGTTATTTGTTAGAAAAGCCCATGTTAAATCTGTTGTTTTACCTGCTTTTTTGGAGTGGTGTCTGTGAACCTGAATACTTTGGGGAGCTGCTGCTCTCTTTGAGCTTTCACTGAGTCCTTGGTTGGCTGCACCATAGAAATTACTGGATGCTGCAGGACTCCACCTGTCCTTCCTGTTGAAAGGAAGATGATGAGAGCTCACTGACCAGCACTAGCGGACTGATTAATAACACCTCAATATCTGTGTCCTTTCCAAGGAGCTCAAATTCCTGTTTCATTATTTTCCAACTGGATAAATGCAGAAGTGAAAAAGTAATGGTGATTACCCACAAAAAAGTGGCATTCAGTGTGCTGGGAGGATGCGTTCTTGGCTTGGGCTAAGAATGATCTCTGAGGTCTGAGACCTACTTAATTTCCCAATTCCAAAGTATCAGCAGTGCCTGTGGTCTTTTGCTGATGTTTGGAAATGTAGAGAAAATGGCTTTTCCTGAAGAACAGACCCTAGTGCTGCAACCGCATTTCACCTCCAGCCTCAGGTAGGCTTGTAGGTGTGTTTACATCTGAAATTCATTTGCAAGTTCTGCCTGCTAACAAACATGAAAAGAAATGTTTTCAAAGCCGCATCATTGTGATGCAGGGATGAAAGTGTGGTTTAGGGTAGCTTTTTTGTAGGTATGTTTAGGTGCTGATTTCTAAAAAAAAATGCTACTCTGAGGTACTGAACAGGCTTCCTATGCACTCACAAGCTTCCTTCCCCTCGTGCTAACACCCTCTGCGCCTGCTTGCAGGAAACTTTGTTTGCTTTGCTGCTGGAATCAGAGCAAGAATGTAGCAACCACACTGGTGACTGGAGGATGCTTTGCTTTTCAGGCTTTATCTTTTTTCTATTTGAGTAGGTCCGGTATGTGTGTGCTTTCCATAGTAACAGTGTGGAAATTAGCTAATGAACCAAAGCACATGGTGCTGATGCTCTTTCTGTAGTTGCTGCGAGTTCTAGGAAGGCACATTGTCATGCTGAAGGATAATGTATTAATTGCTGCTAACTTTTTGAAACAGAATATTCCAAATGCTGCTCATGTAAGTAATAATATGAGTGCTCCAGCCTTGCCTGCTCCAGCAGCAGTCCTGGGAAATGTGGGAACAGTTCAGGGACCAAGTTCGGGTAATGCAACGTCGTCGAGTCACATCAAGAGCTCTAACACGGCTGTAAAATTGGGAGAGAACAAAGCAAGTGTAACAGTGGAAGCCAGTGCAGATAGCTCGAAGAAAGACCAGGCAAGTTCAAAGTTCAGAGTCTGTGTGTACTGTCTTGTATATTTATATATAAAATGCATATATTTTTTTAATATATATATAAATTTTTATACACTGAAGAGTAGCAAATTATGAGAACACCCATTATGTGTAATATACTTGATACCATCGTGTCAGTGATAACTTTTGTGGTAGCTGTAGGACAAACTAGCAAGCTGACTCTTTTTAATGTAGTCATCTTTAAAGCAGCTCTATTTTGGATATTACTTTAATTGCTGTAGCACAACATTCTGTTCTTAGTAAAAGACAGGCAGCTCATCAGAGCTGAAATGTGAGCAGGGAGCTCGCGGTTTTCTACTCCTCTATAGTAACTTTTTGCTGTAAAATTTTAATTTGTGATTGATAAAGATACATATGCAGGCAGATAAAAGTAACAGTCGTGTTTGTTTTTTTCATCAGAAATTGATAATTCAAGAAAAAGCAGCACAAGAGGTCAAACTAGCTATTAAGCCTTTCTACCAAAATAAAGACATTACTAAGGAAGAATACAAAGAAATTGTGAGGAAAGCTGTAGATAAAGTAAGTTGATCTCATAATCTGGAATGCATGCATTTCTGCTGAGGGTAAGGTTTGGGGTGGATTTCCTGTGGGAACAAAGGTACTGGGAAGGGGAACAGGAAAAGCAAAAATACCTTTGTTTTTCTCCATCCACGGGAACTTTCGTAACTTTCAACATAACTCATTCATTGCGTGAAAAGAGTTGAAAAGTGTCTTCAGAAGTATTTGGGAAGCAATTGGGAAATATTAGGAGTTTCCAAAGTTGTTCTGCGTGAGATTATTCCAATACTTTTTGTTTTATTTGAAATTGTTGTAGGTCTGTCACAGCAAGAGCGGAGAAGTTAATTCTGCAAAAGTGGCAAATCTTGTGAAAGCGTATGTAGATAAATACAAACATATACGAAAGAAGAATCCCGAAGAGGCCGTCTCCTGTGAAAGAAAATAGAACACCTTTTTCAGTTTCTAATTTTGTTCTACCTGCAAAGTGCAATTTCAACAATGAACCGTTAACTGAAAATTGTACATGAACAGTGATTTGAATCTGGTTTTGATAAAATTATTTTTCAATGTAGTATATAATGTTTTGTTCTAAAGAATTATAGATCTACAGGGCAACTTCTTTATTCCTTTTTTAAAACAGATGTCTAAAGGAAAAATAAAGGTGTAAAGAAGAATCATTAGGAATGTACGATTGTGTGGATACTTAGATGTACAGCATTTTGACTTGAATAACAGTGCATTAAATTAGAAGCTCCTGTCTGGGTACCTTGGTTTTGGAACAGGTATGTACAGTACGTGTAATCAGTCAGATTAAAATTTTTCTTTTGATTTCTCCCTAATTATAGAAAAGATAAAATAATGTATTGCCTTGACAGATATTTCTAGTGTTAACTGGACAGGCTGAGTGCAAGGGTCACGATGTGTATATAAAAAAAGCACATGGAGTTGTCTGAACAGGGGAGCTGTTTAGATTTTAAAAAGAAAAATCAAACAGTGAAATGCAGCGCCCGAAGCCATGGGTGCTGCACGTCTGTTGTAACACCAAATAAAAATTATGCTGCTTGGTTTTGTTTGTGACGTTTTTCAGTTTGTTTCCAGATAGTGGGATGAACTTGAATCATTTTGAATCATTTTGAGTACTGAAAGCCCTCCATCACCACACACTGAAAAACCTCAGTTCTTGTCTAACCCTGCTGTGAGCTGGTAGGGAGTTACTGAGCCAGAGCTGGATGGGAGAACCATAAACCAGTTAATTCTTCAAGTAAAATGGGGGAAGCTGGAATTTGTTACCAGGCTCCTGATTGATCAGAGACCACCAGTTGTACCAGTCTCAGCTGTATCATACTCTCCTTCGTTAACTGCAGCGTGGATCACCAGATGGGCATCATGGAATGTGCCCAATCTGAAGTCACTTGCAAGAGCTTTTCTACTTTCCCAAGCACTTTTATGTAGGGAGGTTACGTAGAGAGATGTGGGGTTGTTGAACGTGTTAGGGGAGTGCTTACACCAGAGGTAAAACCAGTTCTCCTGAGGTAGCAGCAGGAAGGGCTGGTGAAACACTGAAATCGCTGCGTGCTCCTTAGGGAAGGAATAGTTTGGGATCCTTCTGGATATGAGTGGAGAAGGAGCCTAACTTTGAGACAAATATTTATTCTCAGGCAGCACTATTAAAATTTCAGCTTTTCCACCTGCAGTCCTGCCCAGCCTTTGGTGTTGGCTCAGCCTGGCCCAAAAGCATGAATAATCCATTTTGACAGGAAGTATCAACCAAATTTTCTGAGAAATTATCCTTTAGTAGCCAGTAGTTCACAAATTAACTATTCTTGGCAGAAAACACGGACTTATCCTGTAGCTTTTGCAGAAGCCTGAGGATGCAATAAGGGATAAGCACCCCTGGACACACACCTGGTTATGTAGCAATATATGTGTAAAAAATGCGATGTTTGTCACAACAGTTGCTCACTTGGTTTTAACTCTCCCTTTCTACAGACTTAGTGAAGCATTTGCATCTATATTTATTTTTGTGTGCCTAAAGAGAACTACTGTGTAAATTAGAAACAGAGATAATACCTTTTCTACAGTCAAAGCCAGGTTTTAGATTTTTCAGAATACTCAGTTTTACACTGTGGTCGCAATTTGTATGATCTCTTGAACTATTTTAAGCTAAAATTGGTTAGCACCTTTTGAGAAATGTTGTAGCAAATTACTATGTCTATCCTGGTCCATCACGCCGTGTGTACTTATTACATTTTTCTTCTCTGAATTTTTGTATCTGTTTATACAGTTGAGCCTAGCTGTAAAGCTCCTTTCAGGAGCCAGGTAAATGTTTGGTGGGGTGTTTTCCCTTTTAGATGAGAGATAGAAATAGAGTGGGAAGGAACAATGGAGGATTTAAACTGGGAGGGAGGTCTTGATTTCTGCTCCTGGCTGGAAGATAAGCTGTCACTTGCTGCCTGGCTTTTGGGCAGTGACTATAGTGATGCTCCACTGTATTTCAAAACTTAAAGAATATTGGATGGCATAGCATGTGATCAGTAACTTTATTTTTTACAATTAAATACTTTGGAACTTATCAGAAAATATGCAGTTTGTTATGGTTTCTATGTTGTTGAATTAAAAAATTGCATTGCCTTAATACACAGACTCTATTTTTCCCAAAAAGCAGCAAGGTCTCTGTTGGTGCAGCTGTCAAAGCAGCTCGTGCGTTAACCTTGTAGTTGTGTTTTTGTTAAAACAGTATGAAAGCTGTACTTCTATTTATTGAAGCTCCTTGTACTGAAAGTCTGAAGCTGCACTGGCACTGAAGGTGAAGAGGTGGGGACGCTGAGCCCCCTCGGGGCCTCTAGGGCATCAGTGATTCATTTTCCCAGACTGCCTTGAGGAAACCAAGTGGGGAGTGTGCACCTTTTGCTGAACTTAAGCAAATGGAAAGGGTTTTCCTTGCGGCACTCCTGTCTCACTGTGCATGGCTGATCGACTGTCTCATCCTACAGCTATACCTTAGGAGCCCAGTGCCTGGCCAGAGCCCCCGGTGTGGGGTTTGTAGCACAAGGCCGGAGCGCTGGGTGCTGAAAAAATACTCTAAAAAACCCTAGTTTTCTGTAGTGCTTAACAGTTTCTAATAAATTCTTTTCACTAAGCTGTCAGTAGTCTGTGTTTGGTCTTAAATGATTCTGGCTCAAGTGGTTTAATTTAGCAAGCAGTGCAATGACTATTTCCTTCTTTATTTAGCCTTGTTTGCTGTTGCCTGGGCTCCTCCCTGTTTATGCCCTATTTGTTCTCAGTTGCTCTTGTGTTCTCCCTGCCCTGTCTGGCTGCAGCTGCTGCGAGCCAAAGAAAAGCCCCTGCATGTGGCAAATGGCCATTTACTGGAAGTGCTACAGAGGGGACACTGCTGCAGGGTCTGGCAGAACAGTATGGACTGGGCATGTGCTCTGAGTTGCGTGGACCAGACGGGGGGGTGCTCAAACCCCCAGGCCCTGTCCCACACACTGGAAGCACAGGGGCTTCATTTGAAAGAGCTGCAGCAGCACCCACCATCCTACTTGCTTTGGGAGCTTTCTTCTAAGCATCGTTTTACTTTGTAGGATTAACCTACACTGTACTTTTGTAGAATCACAGGCTGGTTTGGGTTGGAAGGGACCTTAAAGCCCATCCAGTTCCACCACCCCTGCCGTGGGCAGGGACACCTCCCAGCACACCAGGCTGCTCAAGGCCCCATCCAGCCTGGTCTTGAAACACTTCCAGGGAGGGAGCATCCACAGCTTCCCTGGGAAACCTGTGCCACTCTCACCACCCTCATCGTGAAGAATTTCTTCTGATGTCTAATCTAAATCTTCCCCTTTCCAATTTAAAGCTGTACCTCTTTGTCCTACCACTCCTTGCCCTTGTAAAAGTCCCTCCCCAGCTTTCCTGTTCTCCCTTCAGATACTGGGCGGCTGCTATGATGTCTCCCCAGGGCCTTCTCCAGGCTGAAACAACCCCAACTCTTGCCTTCCATGAGGTCCCCCCCATAGGTAAATCCACACATCTTCACGCAGCTTGTGGGGAAGCCAGGAGTCCCTGGCTGGCTGCGCTGGGAAATTCAGAGGCTTTGATTTGCATTGTTTTGGCTGAGTGATAACACCCATGGGGGTCTAGGCCACATCTCCATGGCCAACTGCACAGGAACAACTATGCAGGGGACACCTCTCTGTCCTAGACAAGGACAATTCTAAGCCTGACCCTAGCTCTAATGGCTCCCTGTGGAGAGTTGTCCCTTCCCTGATCTGTGGTGGGAAAGGATAGTCTTACCTCAGTGCTGCTCAGATGGTGTCTCAATGAAGAGAAGGTGCACCAGTAGTCACAGAAGTGGCCTTAGGAAAAAGCACACCACCTACGAATAAGGTGGGAAATAAAGGTCAAGATTCCACTGGGTTGGTGAGGGTGTCCACTGGGGAGAGGGCGGCTCAAAGGTGTCAGATCCTTGAGGCCAAGTCTTCAGAAGAAAGAGTGCTCCGAGGTGTGTCCTGCAGCGCTGATCATCCAGTGAGGCTGGGCTGGAGAGACAGCCGGGAAGGTTTCCGTCAGCCATGACCAGCAGGGCATTGCCTGAAGCAGGCAGAGTTTTCACTGTGTCGGAGGCTGGGGGAAGACAGGCTGAAGGACATCACTTCCAAGTAAGGAAAGTAAATTAAACCAACCACGTGCAGTTAATTAAAAACTTACTGCCAGAGCTAGAAGCCAGTCACCGCCGCGTTAACTGCTGGGCCCACAGAGCTTTTCAAGCAGCCTAACAGCAAAAATCACCACTTCCACTGTTGCGGCCAAGGGCTTTTCAGTACATCTGGTTGATCTGAGCTATGTCTGCCACGTCCCCATCAGGCTTCTCCTGCAGGCTGCTGCACGCAGGTGTCACCGGCTGGGATGTTTGTGCATGCAAAGATCTTGAGCTGTGCCCTGCAAAGCCTGCACGCAGGCTTAAGCGGGTGAGGAGCTTCATGCATTAAAAGTAAACAACTTGTGTGTCAGGAAAACCATCTGCCCGGTCTCCTCAAAGGGCACTCACTGCATCCAGCAAACTGGTGGGCGGACGAATATCTCATTTTGGAGCTGAACAGTGTTGGCACCACCAGGACAGAAACATTCCTGAGGGGAGCAGATCCTGAGCATACTCTGAGGAGAGGGGCAGGGGTGGGAAAACAGCAGCCGGAGGAATAGCTCCTTAGCCAGGAGTTGTAATTTTGCTGAGCAAGTGGCAGTTTAAAACCTCTCTGAATCCTCCCTCTGCCAGAACCTTGAAATTTCCACTCAGTTTTGCTGAGGTCACTGCTGGAGGGGGCAGCCGACAAAAGGCCTTGGGGTTTTTCCCCCAAAGCCACATCTCGAGCAGCATTAATGCACCAGCGCGTGAAACAACTGTGTTGATTCCAAAGGAGGAATTGCAGTTACAAAACTACAGTAGCAACATTTTTCGTTATTTTTAATTGCAATAATAGTCACATTAATCAACTGTTTATAAAAATGTAGAGGCAAGAGTAAGGACAACAAAGTAGATTACAACCAATTTCAGTACTTAAGGAGTACTTACTACAGGCAGCAGCTTTCAAAATAATGAATGGAGCTTCTATGCAGGTTAAAAATAAAGGTTAAAAATAAAATCACTAACCTAGATAAAAAAAAACCCAATCCAAACCCTAAAAGAAGCAGTAGTTGCTCACAGAAAAGGAGATGAAGCTGTGAGCGGGCACCGGCTGGGATACGTGACTCTTCTTCAATATTACTCACTCGCCACTCCCAGGGACTTGTGCACCAACAGACGGCTCCAACCCAAGATTCGTTTCCATAGCCTGTGCAATAAACACAGGGGATAACAGCAAGGCACTGGATGCTCGTGATACACAGTAAACAATCAAACCCAGAGCGGAACCCAACCCTGAGAAAAATGACTGCAGGAGCCAAACCCAAGGAATTCTGGCAGCAGGCTGTCATATAATTAGTCCTGAAGAGTTGCAGAAATTAAATCTAAAACCACTGAATTTTTTTATGCTGAGCATTAATCAAAAATAGCCAGGGATTCCTCGATGCCTCAGTACAACAGCAGGAGGGATGAAAGAAAATAACAGCTCTTGGAAGTCAGAGTTTACCTGTAAATTCCGGAGCCTTTTACAAAACCTGAGGGCTCTTGGGGACCAGAGAGGCGGCAGCTTCTTAACATGCGACCAGAATTTTGCTGCATTTTCTCTCCACAAGTTACAAAGGAGCACCTGATGGGCAGGTATTTGTGGTGCAGACATTTATAAGGAGCACTGCTGGCCAAAGCATGGCCACTGGCGCCACTGCACCCAAACCCCAGAGGTGAGAGGAGCTTCTCCTCCCCTGGGCAGCAGGAGCAGGCTCTGTAATGACAGAGCATCTGGGAGACAAAGCTGTCGCCCACTCAGCTCAGTCATCATCATTCATCATGGTACCTGGTGGTTAAATGACTGTATCAGACTGACAAACTCTTAAGACAATCCTCCTCAAAATAACATCTCTTGGAGGCACAAGATCCACCTCTGACTTGATTCTCTTTGACGAACGCCAATGCACGATTGGTGCTGCTGCTCCCTCTGTAACCTCAACATCCCTCAAACAAGAGCAATTAAAAAAAATCTCAGGGATGGGAGACCCTCCTCATCAGGGGATTCAGCCCCATCACCCTCTCACTGATGTAGTGCAGCTCAGCAGCCACATCATCAAGCCAAAGAGGGCACAAGGAGATGGACTTCTACAGCCTTGCACTGAGCCCCAAGCTCCAGCTCGAAGCAGTTTCTAGAGGGCTTTCAACACCTATTTAAATTTAAAAAGTTCTGGTAAATATACAGCAACACTTGGTATTGGGAGGGGAGGGGAGTACAAAACAACCACACAACAAGGGCACCTCACGCTACACAGGTTGTGGCAAGTGGATTAAACTTTAGATGCACCATGGGTTTCACTGCCGGGTTGGCCAAGTCTTCACAGAGGTTCAAGGCAGAAGAGAGATTGGAAGCTGTGACTCTTCTAAACCCAACCTGCACACAGGCAGGACAACCCCACCGGCGCAGTGCAGTGCCCAGAGCAACTGTTCTGGAGCCACAGAGCTCTCAGGTTGTAAAGGTTACATCGCGTCCAAGTGGCACTGGGAGATGTGCCCAGACCAGCACCCACTCCATTTTCTCATCACTCGATGACACCTCATGGAACAACACAGTTACATTAATTTCTGTACTGGCGTGGGTTCCTTGTTTCTGGCATCTTATTCCAAAGGAAAAAGGAACAAGTACTTAAATAAAACAGAGAGCACTGCCCAGAGACAGGGAACAAGCAGACATTTGGGTACCAGAACAACCTCCTCTTGGCCAGGACAGCGAGTTAACCTGTGGACACCAAACAATAAAACCAGCAAAACGTCTCAAAACGCAGCTGGCAGCAAATCCACCCCAAAGATATCAAAGGTGGCCTGAAAGCAGCTGTCGAAGAGCCACCCAACATGAGAGCCGACCACAGACCTCACCACAATACAATTTTATGAGATTTTTGCCATTCCAATATTGCATTTCTTTCCACTCAAGGTAAGAAGCCACCAGCTTACCCCACTTTTTTTCAAAGTAACAGCCCAGATGACTCTCTTATCTATTATCTTGTCACAGACAGGGAGAAGCCAAGACACAAATGAAAATGATGCTGTGAGAAACAGCAAATTGTGATACGGCCACGTGAAATCCAGCACACTGTTGAAACCAACCCAAGAGAGTCCTGAAGTGGCAGTAATTTAAGAACATGTTGCCACCTCATCAGAAAAAAACTGGTGATACCTTTACTCATTACAATCAGCCCTGAATTCTCCACCACTTGAATAGGATTCACAAACACAAACCACCCCGTGTGAAGCACCCAATGGATCCAGCTATGCAGAGTCCACCCCCTCAGAGCCGAGCGCTCCAGATGCACCCTCCGCCACGCACGAGGACACAGAGCAGCCTTTCAGCTCCACAACATTCAGCTCACTGCCCATGACGGGCTCTGCAGTCTATGCACACATCACCTTCCCCAGCAAGCAACAGGACATCACCCACAGAGCTCCCTGCAGCCACCCATGCACGGAACGACTGACAGGCTAATAACTACCTGGTAGAAAAGGCAGAGGAGGGAGGAGAACGCCTGGATGATTATGGGTATCCTTAGCTACTGCACGTCATTGCATCACAATAAACTGCTGATTTATCTTTCCAGAAGGCAGGGCAGTAACTGTGATCTCCATGTTACAGCAGATGAGACACTTCCATGTGTCGTGACTTGCTGCAAGCCACAGAGGAGCTCTTTGGCAGTGATGTGAATAGAACTCAAACCTTGCTACGTGCTCCAGTGCTTCTCCCTGCAGGCTACTCCCCTTCAAAGCTAGAGAGTGAAACTAAAAACTGAAACCAAAGTATTTTTAGTAGTAATGAAATTACTGGACTCTCAGATGTGCTTTGCTCCAGCCATCGGCACGCAGGCAGGAATTAGCACTGACAGCTCTGCCCTCCAGTCCTGTCACCACACACCACCCAAGAAACACCGGGCACTGTGTCACCAAGCAAAGCCTGGCATAAGTTAATGAGGAAAAGAGCTGATTTAAAGATGAATAACTGTAACGCTTTGTCTCCTTCCAGGCAAGGCTGTTGCAGTAATTTTCAGCAGAGGTTAGACCGTACGCCAACAAGCTACGTGCTCAGGTACTGTGCTGATAACTTAACCTCTAGAAAAG